>JAVRXN010000005.1:1532500-2267500 GCA_033556935.1 Timema podura | reverse complement strand
GTATCCTAACGAAAAAACATCAGTATTTTTTAATCTCTCGAAATATACTACACTGCTGATGACAGAAATATCAGGGTTCCAATTCCAATTAGGTTAAACTGGGGGTGGATTTTCTAAAATGGTTTTCCACTCTACGTCCACGCAAATGCGGGTACACTTACTTTGAACTAAACCGTCCTCATCACTGACAGCGTATAACCCGAACGGGTAGTAAGACGCGGTGCTAAATATTATCATCACTGACTTTTTAGAGTATTTAGTACATATGAGTATAACCTGAACAGGTAGTAAGACGCGATGCTAATAAAAATTTATCTTCGTTAGGTGCCAAGTTGGCCTCGAACTAACGAGATCCTCTTTAAGGCTGTACTCTCCACGATCTCGGCTTTAGAGAAGGAAATATGTCCTTCAGAGAGGATGTCACCACTTGCTTTTGGATTCGTTAAGTCAGATCGTCGCCCTGGATAATCTTCTCTGCAGCTTTGTCAACGTGATGGAGGAGGAATGGGTGCTTGGCTGCCTGACGCGAGTTATGAAAAAAGTTATAACTCCCCCCGCCCCCTCCATCGTAGTGTTTGTGCTTGCTTTTTGAGAAGGAAGAAAGGGGCCCTAGAAACTTATTAAATCGGAATGAAAATAACGTCTACAAATTTGTCTCATTACAGCGGAAGGAAGGAAGGAAGGAAGAAAGGCAGTTGTTATGTCGGCCAAGCGAGATGTATTGCCTTTCATTTATTTATTAATATCACAGAAAATTGCCCCAAAAACATTAATACCCGCGGTATTTTACCTCTCCACATTTAACATTGTAGTGGTATAATCCACAACTCATGCCCCACGGAGGGCACCACTTTGTAATGACATGGATTCACTACATACGAGGATGGTTAGTTATCATCATTTTTCATCATGGTATAAATGAAATCACTTATGTAAATTTAACTAATTATTTATTCATTGTTATTTCTGTATTGGACACGCGCTGCTATTTCACTTCTTAGAGAACTAGGATGTTTAAAATGTGATTGTATCAAGATTGATACGACCTTGAGACCGACGTGGGATAGTTACGGTCCTGACTGCTCGGTGAATATCACACGAGTGTCGTCACCACCCTTGACAACAGGGTTGTTTACAAACACTTGGCTTCTAGAAGCTTCTAGAATGTTCTAGAATGTTCTAGTAATGTGATGCAATCGTCCCTCGTCTCTTCCCCTTGTCCTTCTAGAAGCTTCTAGAATGTTCTAGAATGTTCTAGTAATGTGATGCAATCGTCCATCGTCTCTTCCCTCGTCCTTCGAGAAGATTTTGCCCGGGTGGCCGATAGAGAAATACAAGGATGTTGCACAATTTAGATATTTACTGAGAAATATAGTGTGAATTATATAAATTTAGAATATTATTATATTAGATCGGATATGATTATTTCTTTTAATTAGTCAAAAGGGCCGTGTAAAATATTATCATGCCAACATGATAGAATAAAACAATATAAGTTATACAAATACAGTCCAAATCTGACAACTGAAAAAAATTTACTAAATCTACTTTCATGTATTCATACGTCGTAATTATCATGTGATCTGCAGTGGCTCGTGAATAATTCTACCAACAGGAGATGGTTAGTATTTATTTTTGTACAAAGACCTATCTTGAATTAATTTAAAGTGTTTTAAGACTAATCGAGCCTGTTGTGTGGAGTATCCAATAGTCTACTAACCTACTCATTGAGTAGAAATACTTACTAACAAGACTTGCTCAAATACTAAACCTTGGTGACATGTTCAACATATATTTACAGAATAATTTGTTCACAGTCTCACACTTGGAGGAAAAACATTTTAAAATATTGGAAAAGTTATTATTTTTTAACAGTAAAACCGGGAAATTATGCTGCAATTTTATTTTAGAGTTTGAGTGGCCAACTTGTAGAAACTTATTCAGTCTATTCTACTTCTTTTTACACATTTTATATTTAATTTATTGTGGCCTATTCTGGTGGGCACATGAACTAAACGTCAAATCAAATTTAATCTGATTTGCCAGTGGCGGAACGATTAGGGTTTGAATCCCAGCTGTGTGTATGGATGAGAGTTGTTTTCTAAATGTTTCACCCTCTCTTCTACAACACAAATATGGGAACATTTGTTCTAAATTCTGACTTTCCCACCCTTACCTTATTGACGACATCTCGGACGGTAAGTAAAGGGTTACGGGGTGGAGGATTACTAGTATAATTAACTCGAATAACAGCAGCATTTACCTGTAAAGAGGATGGAAAACCATACCCTGTATAATACCACCTTTTTAGTAGCTAGATTAGCAACCTAACGCTTTATTGAACTCGGCCACTGTTGCGGGTAAGGAAACTATTTTGTTAGATAGACCCAGAATGCACCCAGTTAGTTCCTCTATCAACCGCTGTGGGCGTGATGGTGGCCTCCCTAGATCGTTATTCACCAGGGTTGCGGCAGTAAATGTTTTTATGTGTAAATAAGACAAGTCGTAAAAAACTAGGGCTAGCGCATATATTAACAGAGAAGGAATTTTATGTTATTGATACAATCGAACACTTTATGTTCAGTTAAATATTATACATTTGCATTAATTATGTATGGTATAGTTTGACTACTGATAAATGTTAGTGTTAGCTTGTTATCTTGTTATATATGTGTTAGTTTTACTAGGTTTATATATTTTATATTTGAGTTATTTAAACGTTCCTGTATTTATTCAGGATTATTATTTTTTACATTAGAAAACTTAGTTTTTACTCTTAGTTTTTCTCTCTAAAGCCAACGGAAGCCAATGCACAAACAAAGTGTTTCAACTATTGCATGAGTACTTTTAATTCAAAACAAGAACAGTTATGCTTGGATATAAAAAATACGAATAAGTAAAATATTAATATTTACGCCCATATAAAAGTTGTAAGTGGTTCGTGAAGCTGAAGTGTAAGTATTTACGTATGCCACATGGTCTAGAAACACCATAGAAACATTTCCTAGGCTGTTATGATTTTAAAAAAGTTGGAGGTGTCAACAGAAGAACGAAGATATGGACATTGGACAGCTCTCGGTTGTATATTAATTAATGTTCTACATTAAAGTTATGTTATCGACCTCAGTGGTCTTGGGGTAAAGTGCTCGTCTCTAGACTCAGTGCTCGTGGGTTCGATCCCAGCTAGGTCGACGGATTGTTTTTGGCCAATAAAAATCCATAGCACAACATCCTTCATAGGGGAAGTAAAGCAGCTGGTCCTTTATCGATTGTGGCGTGTAAAAGAACCCTGGGAGGTATGTGAAAATAACTTTCGCGGCAAAATTGGTAGTCATAGAAATTCTCTTGTGCTGATATAATCAGTTGGTTCAGAAAGTAAATACCTCGAATAAATAAATACAGTAATATTATTCAGGAATTGTGTAAAATGATGCTTCTAACATTGTATTTATATTTATTTGTGATAACTATTCTTGTTTTAAAAGTAAAATAAAATTTTATCGTTAAGGAATATAATAGAGACAGAGTTAATTGTATGTGATTCCTAGTTTTGTTACTTTATTTTATAAAGAATGTGCTTACAAATGCTTAATCAATATTTACAGGATTTTGAGGGTGTTGGGGGTGAGAAGCTTAGATATTTAATAACAATACTACTTAGTGGCCTAGATGAGAAAAGTGGAGGGGTTTCTTGAATCCTAATAGTTTTGACAGTGAATAATACCAGATGATTCTTATTTTTACTATCGAAACATCGTCGATAGAACCTCCCAATCCTAATCTCTACATACATTACTTTAGAAGACTCCAGTCTTTGGAGGATTTAGCGGTTTGTTCCCATAACTCTTTTGATGACCACGCTAAATGGTGGAAACTTAAAAACAAAAATACAATGCTTCCGAAATAATGTTATCATGATTTAAAGCCTACATAGAGCTGATTCACCAACTCAAAGCTAACATTGTCGTCTGTGTTATTAATTATCAGATGTTCGACTGACATCAGTTCGTGGTTCACTTAACAATCCTCATTCCTTTGCGCCACACAATGGAGTACTCACCCAGTCCAACTATTATACGTTAACTAGGAAAGTAAAGACTCGTTTTATACCTCGAGTAACTTCAAATGTTCCAAGATTGAGGGTTTAATTATGTTCCCCGCTTGAAGATCTCAAAGCTATTTGGCGAAGTGGGTTGTATCTTAGCTTGACGCACCTAAGCAGTTTAAGCACTATCATACTTAGACCCTAATAATGTATTAAATAGAAAGAGAGGGAAGAAAAGGAGCAGTTCATCCTGTGAGGTTTTTTATTAATCTATTGATAACACTTCCCTCTTCCTCTGACTATACTATTTGCGCCATGAAAACATTGACGAAAACATTGACTTTCTTTTTAAAATTACCTTTACCTTGTTTCCTATCCTAGATAAACAAATGCTTCTACAGACTCTTTTAATCCACATCCTGGCAGGAAGACTCCTGCAGGACATTTTCGTGACTAGGCCAAATAGCCTGAGTTGGAGAGGATTTATAAAAAAATATATTTACAAAAAAAACTATCTCAAAATAAAAATAATAATGCTGTGACACTGTAGGACTATTTATATAATTATTTAAGAATTTATGATTTTCATTTGAACGTTATATCTTTAAAACTCGCTGAATAAAACGTAAATTCATTCAGATATGGGAAATCCTTGAGTTATTTTTCTGTGCCCGCGTCTTTAACATTTGGGAACATTTCGTGCAAACTATTAGTAATTTGGGTGATCCATAAAGCTTTTGATTTTGTCGGATGTATTAATAATACTAGTAAATACAAGTAACTAAGAAATGCAGACTAAGCACGTCTGGCTACCAACTTCGTGTTCTTATTGAACAACGACACTTTGAGCTCTGGCCTTTGGCCGCACGGCACACCTAGTATGCCGCCGCGGTACATCAGTGTACACTGCGTTGGATGATTAAGGTCCGAAAATCCATCGACATATATATATACATATATAATTAACTACCTAGACCTTCCATTATTTATTTTATTAGCAAAGCTCTTTAACTTAAACTTAACTCCGAAACTGTATTGCCAAACCTCGTGTCGGAGTCTTTAATTAACCCCCGAACTTCTAAAAAGCGAGGTCCCTTCTCATTTCGAGAGGTGAGGTTAATGGTCAATGGTTAGTGGTTAACCAATCAGCTCTCAAGGATGACCAATAAGAAATCAGCTCCACGATTGCTTCTCTAAAAACAACTGTTCCAATGTTTTTATTTCGCTTTAAAAGACTATCGTTTCCTGATGGATTGGCGGAATCTTTTTGAAGAGCAGTTCTTTTTAAACTGTTTGATTTTTTAGTGCCAGAATAGTAAACAACAAACTGAACATACACCTTGTTCCGTTATTTGTTATCTTGTTATCTTATTAGTTGAGAATGAGAAAATGAGGCAGTCATTCTGGGGACGGGATCTTTAGAACATTTGGAGGTTGTTGACAGATATGTTGTGTTTCAAGTCTCAATGGACCTCCTGTGTGGTTGGAGCTCCTATAGCTACAGATTCAGATGTCCCGGGTTCGTCTCCCAGTGCTTACACAGTTTCTGTGAAGCTAGTCTAGAACAGGGCTAACTCAACCTCGTGAAGACAAAATATTAGTAGCTACTTGTTGGCACTATCTGTCATCTTCTCCAACTGCCGCTTGGCTGTTTACAAGGAGGGTTGGAAGGAGGAACAAGAAGGGGTGGAAAGGAGGAACAAGAAGGGGTTGGAAGGATAAACAAGAAGGGGTTGGAAGGAAGTTTGCTGTCAGGCCATAGAGTTTTCTCCCCGCGTCACATATGAAACCTTTGCTCGGACTTCATCTTCCCAAATTAATTTCTCCCCCGGAACTAACCTTCGTGCGCGTGGATGAGCGTATCCAGGATGTATATGACGTCACAGCTACAATCTAGCGTCCACCAGAGTGCAGGCGCGGCGTTATTCAGCTCCCAGAACACGGCCCGACCAATCACGAACACTAGATTGTACAGCACAGCCAGAGTTACCAACAGCAGCCACTGAAACAAACACTAGATTATACAGCACAGCCAGAGTTACCAACAGCACCCACTGAAACAAACAATAGATTGTACAGCACAGCCAGAGTTACCAACAGCACCCACTGAAACAAACACTAGATTGTACAGCACAGCCAGAGTTACCAACAGCAGCCACTGAAACAAACACTAGATTGTACAGCACAGCCAGAGTTACCAACAGGAGCCACTGAAACAAACACTAGATTGTACAGCACAGCCAGAGTTACCAACAGCAGCCACTGAAACAAACACTAGATTGTACAGCACAGCCAGAGTTACCAACAGGAGCCACTGAAACAAACACTAGATTGTACAGCACAGCCAGAGTTACCAACAGCAGCCACTGAAACAAACACTAGATTGTACAGCACAGCCAGAGTTACCAACAGAGCCACTGAAACAAACACTAGATTGTACAGCACAGCCAGAGTTACCAACAGCAGCCACTGAAACAAACACTAGATTGTACAGCATAGCCAGAGTTACCAACAGCAGCCACTGAAACAAACACTAGATTGTACAGCACAGCCAGAGTTACCAACAGCAGCCACTGAAACAAACACTAGATTGTACAGCACAGCCAGAGTTACCAACAGCAGCCACTGAAACAAACACTAGATTGTACAGCACAGCCAGAGTTACCAACAGCAGCCACTGAAACAAACACTAGATTGTACAGCACAGCCAGAGTTACCAACAGGAGCCACTGAAACAAACACTAGATTATACAGTACAGCCAGAGCTACCAACAGCAGCCACTGAAACAAACACTAGATTGTACAGCACAGCCAGAGTTACCAACAGGAGCCACTGAAACAAATAATATTATCTAGATCGAGCCATTAATAAATAATTATTAAGTTGTATTAACACATGTGATGGCGTGTATAATAGATTAACCTGCATATAGCGCGCACCGGTGGTCACGCAGGCTAAGACTTCAACCACGTCTGGTCTGGTTTATTGATAACGGCTAAGGTCAGGGTTCAAACGATGTTCTTAAATAGCGTGGCTTGTTTGGATAACTCATTACGTGATTGTTGGAGCTTAAAACATTCATTTGGACAAAATAAATAAAATATTTCTCCAGTAGATTTTTAGCACCGCGTCTTACTACCCGTTCGGGTTATACGCTTAAGTACTAATTACGCTAGTAGATTAGGAATTGGGAGGGATGAATTTAGAGGAAGTGAACCCGCATTTGCGTGGAGGGAGAGTGGAAAACCATTTAGGGAAAACCACCCCCAGTTCACCCGACCGAGATTCGAACCTCGATCTCTCCGTCCTCGATGGTAGAGCTCAACACGACTAGCGCGTTAGCCAACTACGCCACCAAGGCGGGTTTCTCCAGTAGAAATATAGAGTTTAGTTTTATTCACCTGGTGATATCAACAGTTGTTGAATATCTGTGAAGGGTGTCCTGGAATGAAATGACCACTTTTTATCTTCATCTAAAAAGTTTTTCATCTAATACCGCTATGCTCATGACAGATATTCAACAACTGTTGATATCACTGCGTGAAGAAAACTAAACTCTATGTTTCTACTGGAGCAATATTTTATTTATTATAATTAAAAAGTGTTTTTCTACTAAAAAACTACAAAAACACTGATCTTTTCTCGCCTCCCCTACGCTCCCACCGCTTGTACATATATTTTAAATATCGGGTGCATCACATAATATTTACTGCCCGGGCTTACTGATTTCTTACAATAGGGGATAAGCAGAATTTATAATAAATGTATCCTCATTTGAGTAAAAGAATGGTTGAAAATTATTTGGGAAATAAACACAACCAGTGGGATTCAAATCCCGACCTCATCACTAGCAAACCAGACCACACAAGATCAACGTCTTAGCCCACATACCACCACTACGAGATTCAAGTGAATAATTGCATGAAACATTGTGTCGTTTAGACTTATCTTTATAATCAGTGATTGTCTACATGCGAGCGCGATAAGGATAGCAAATAAATATATTTTAAGATTTATTTAGAAACTTAAAATTGCATCAGCAACCCGCTTCAGTGGCAGAACGGTCTAAGGCCTCTCTCTCCTGTTAGACTGGTCTGTCGATGATGGGAAGATCGAGGTTCAAATCCTGGTTGATTCTTCTAAGGGTGGTTTTCCTTCCATTGTTTTTCACTCCCCTGCCACGCAAATGCTGGTATATTACATCTAAAATACGTCATTTCTCATCCCTACCCCATTAGAGTAGTTATCATTCGTATAACCTGAACAGGAACTAAGATGCGGTAGTAAAAACAACATTGTATTCAAACATATTCCTCCCTGATCCTGTAAAAACAACATTGTATTCCAGCATATTCCTCCCTGATCCTGTAAAAACAACATTGTATTCCAATATATTCCTCCCTGATCCTGTAAAAACAACATTGTATTCAAACATATTCCTTCCTGATCCTGTAGAAACAACATTGTATTCCAACATATTCCTCCCTGATCCTGTAGAAACAACATTGTATTACAACATATTCCTCCCTTATCCTGTAAAAACAACATTGTATTCAAACATATTCCTCCCTGATCCTGTAAAAACCACTACCAGTTTCTAAATATAATCAAAATAGGTATTTACGACCTCGAAAATTCTCATTTCCCTGCTAAATGGTTTCCCCTATAACCAAGCTAATAGACAGTCTGTTCGTTTATATTTGAAATTACGTTCCACGTACGTTAATTACGTTAATAAATAACTCCATTACACGCCGCGGCGCATTATCCACGACTAATTACATTGAATAAGATGTTGCTCCAAAACGCATGCGGTTAAGCGACATCGATAATTAGCAGTTTAATAGATTTGTTGATTGCTAGTTTAGGATATTATCATAAAGATTGGTTGTTTCAGCATTATTTTGTTATTTTTAGAAATGAATGTCAAATTTAAAAAAAATCAATGACTCTTTTTATTGCTAATAATATTTCGTTTTAGTGGCAATGATTGTACCGTGTTTCGTAGAACTAATCAACCTAAGAGGAGGAGGAGGAATTGAAAGTAAATACAATTGCATTCACTTGATATGGGGTTATATATTTACTTGTTTTTTTCAAACAAGTTATATTTTCTAAACTGTTCTTCCTGTGAAAATTGGACTATCTTGAAGGAATATATCAGCTGACAACCTAGGCTTTGTGAACCAATCTATCGAACACAGACCCTCACACTGAATCGAAGCAAAGTTTGGGAGAACAGGTTCCTTGCGTGAACGTAATGGACACGAACAATAACAACAATAACTGAGGAACGGATAGTTGAACTTCTGCACGGGTGTTGTCAAGGATAGTGTATCAGCCTGTGACTTGGGGAGAGCTACTTTTGACTGTATGGACAGTACACTTTTAGTACAGTGAGCTAAGAGGTTTGTCCACATAATAGAAGAGGCGTTGTTACTCAATCTAATCGAAGGGCAGAGTGGTAAATTCACCCCATCCTTGAAAGTGAGGTAAATGGGGACTTACGATATAGGAAAAAAGAAGATAGTGAAAAGCTTTTTACAAACAAGGTGAACAAAAACAAAAAGTTTAGACTCGGTGTTTATGGGGAGAAGAACAAAAGGATATTCAAAATTATGCTGCGAATCACCCGGTAGTGGAAGGGTGATATAAAACAAGGTTGTCACTCACCCGGTAGTGGAAGGGCAGGGTGATATAAAACAAGGTTGTCACTCACCCGGTAGTGGAAGGGCAGGGTGATATAAAACAAGGTTGTCACTCACCCGGTAGTGGAAGGGTGATATAAAACAAGGTTGTCACTCACCCGGTAGTGGAAGGGCAGGGTGATATAAAACAAGGTTGTCACTCACCCGGTAGTGGAAGGGCAGGGTGATATAAAACAAGGTTGTCACTCACCCGGTAGGTGGAAGGGTGAATGATATAAAACAAGGTTGTCACTCACCCGGTGAGCAGGTGATATAAACAGGTTGTCATCACCGGTAGTGGAGGCAGGTGATATAAAACAAGGTTGTCACTCACCCGGTAGTGGAAGGACAGAGGTTGTGATATAGAAACAGGTATCGTGTCACTCACCCGGTAGTGGAGAAGGGTGATATAAAACAAGGTTGTGACTCACCCGGTAGTGGAAGGGCAGGGTGATATAAAACAAGGTTGTCACTCACCCGGTAGTGGAAGGGACAAGGTGTCATGAAGGTGGGTCCACGGCCAGCCGGTGTCCCCAGCAACAGGAGCCCTCACTCTCGTCCTCCATGGAACCCGCCGTCGAGAACTTGGCGAGGAAGCCGTCAGCTGGTCGCGGCTCCTTGTTTGAGAGCCGCCCCCTGGACCGCCGCCATCTCTCCTGCGGAACACGACCCCCAGTCCTGACATTACACGGAGAGCACCTCATGCATATTACTCAGGGATACGACGAGAGGGGGTGGGGGGGGTTCAAAAAGTTACAGCGACTCGACAGGAATGAGATATTTGTTGTTTTTTTATCAGTACCTCTCTCTCTCTCTCTTCCGCATGATGGAGAAATCCTCTTAGCGTCTCCAGGGAGTTTATATTTAATGTAACAAGAAAACATATTTATAAAACTAACAAAATATACCAGAAAGAATACGAGTTATTTGTAATTTACAAGATCAGGAGCTACCATGACTTTCTGGAAGAAGAAAAAACTTGACAATAACATTATTCATAGGTATCACTTATTTTAGAAACAATTACTTTCAAAATAATGGTTTTTAACAATATTATTTTAAGGGATAAGTATGAGGAAGGTAGTTTTAAAAAACTGCGCACGTATTAGCTATGTGAGAGAGTGGGAAAATCACATTGATAAATTCCATGTTAAAGATAGCCCCCCGTTCACGCCATTTTGTTATAAGTAACCCTTATTGATTTATTTCTTAATTTTATTGTTTTATCTATCTATTTAAAAGAATATCAAGCTCGATTAACTTACTAATAATTTTAAAATGTCAAGGTACTTTATTTCATAATGTTTTTATAGCAATTTTATTTTCGCACCTGAATCTATCGATCCCAAGACCCATCATGGCGACTCTTCCCTCATCTCAGACAGTTCTATCATTTCATCTTAGAAATAGCGTTAAATATAAAATCTCGAGGAACTTATCTAAATAATTGTGTTTGGTTTGTTGTTGATGTCATCAACATTCGACTCACTCTAAAGGGTAGGAACTGAGAGGGCCACTGAGAGGAAATGCACCCGCACTAATGTGGGTTGTAAATGGAAAATACACAATAATAAACCACTGCCAGTGCCCCGAGTGAGATATGAACCTTGACCTCCCAATCACCAGCAAGCCAGTGTACTGAGATTTGACCTCTTAGACCGCATCCATCACATATTATATAAAATCCAACATACATTGGACACCAACAAGTGTTTATGTTACAAAGTAATAATCCAACGCATATATCCAACATACATTGGCCATCAACAAGTATTTATGTTACAAAGTAATAATCCAACGCATATAAACTTGCAATTATTTATTTTGCAGAACAAGTTACATAACAGCCGCTTCTGTGGCCACGTGGTCTAGGGCGTCATTCTCACAATATACTATATTGCACATGATGGGGGTATCGGGGTTAGGTCTCTGTCAGGTGTTCTGAGTGTAGTTTTTCCTAAAGAATTTTTCACTCTACTTCCAGGCAAATGCGAGTGTACTTCCTTTGAATTCAACCTTCTTTTGCCCTAACTCATCAGAGTAATTAGTACAAACGCGAACAGCCCTAAGGGGTAATAAGACGCACTAAAGGGGAAAAAGTTTAGTTACAACAATGTTTTGTACAATCGAATTTTCATTATTTTATTGGTAAAACTTTTACACAAGGGGACCAAGAAGACGAGGGGGGGGGACGAAACTGCTGAATGACCAATACAAGGTCACAAGATGACGTTTCAGCTACTGATAGGACATGATGGACAAGGCAACGAGAATGTCGAAAGACAGAACACCGATTAATAATAAATGATATTACACTTTTTCCTAAGAGCTAAGAACGAGACGTTTATTTTAGAAGAAATACACATTTATAAGTTTGGAGAAATGGTGAGTGAATATCACATAAACAAGAACCCTTACAGTGCACCCGGAGGTATTCGAACGGTGACCTCCCGGTTTATCACCGGTAGTAAATATGTATGTGATGACATACGGATATCACACCACAGAAAAAAGTTCTGGAAAAAACTTAAAATGTTTGTAAGAGAACAAAACTGAAACTATTTATTTTTATTTTTTGAAATGTAAATAACATGACGTAACCTCGAACCATATTTTCAACGATATTTTTTTAGGTTGGATATTTTAAAAACTATTATTCAATAGTTATCGAAAAAAATGTATTTCTTTTCATATTTCATTTTCAAAAGCAATAAATAATATACTGTCAAAAGTGTTCTCTTGATGTATTCATCAATCAAGTAAAAGTTTTATCGAAAAATGACTACCCAACTGACTGACAACATAATCATCACAAAAAATAACAATAACATACAGATTTATTGTTTGTTTCCATTTTATGTTCTAAGTCTGATTTTGGCACCCAATATGGTCGGACGTTGGAGACAGCTAAAAAAACAACATATACAAAACACATTATTTAATGCGATTTATTTAGTCTTTCAAAAATTTCAAGGTCTAAATGCAAAAAAATACATTTAAAAAATCTACATCAGATCTATGTAGCCTTATTATAGCTCAACATAGAACAAATTTAAAAATGGTTGAATGACTTCAATGACGTATCTTGCATGGAATGCTGGCAGGAATATATTGTTTGAGGAGTAGACAGTTTGATAGGAACTTTTCAAGTTGTCTGGGTTGTATACCCTACAGGAGCTCTAAGATCAACTACTTAGCTTTGAAGACACATTGACTGACTAACAAACAAATGTCGGTAGCAGCTACGATCACTTATTAACTAATGAATTATTGATCAATCTCCTAAACTTACAAACACTATGCTATGTAGGAATGTATTGAAAACTAGAGCAGACTAATTAATTCCCTCGGGCTGATTGGCGTAAATTATTATTATATTATTATTATATATTAGCACCGCGTCTTACTACCCATTCGGGTTATACTCAATTGGTGTAAAGAGAAATTAAATAAGTTTTCATGTCAATTGAATTGCTAACTGTTTACTTAATTACTAACCCAATTAATGTAACTTATCAATTATATCACCCTTGCGTCGACGGGTACATGGACTAGTCGAGTCTGGTTTACCGGTGATGTGGAGGCTGGTCTAGAACCCCGGTCGAATGTAACGAGGCTGTTTTATTTTATGAATATTTTTATCACTCTCCCTTCAAGAAAGTGCGGGTACATTTCTTTAAATTATGCCTCATTCTTACCCAATTAGTGTAATTATGTGCATTACTCGGACGGTAGTAAAATGATAGAGTTTGGAAGTGAAAACGTTATGCTTTAAAATGATTATTTTCTTCTATGTCTATTTGTCCTCACTCGCATACTTACTGCCTTACGGTATATTCTCGGGGGGGAACCGGGGGGGGGGGGGAGGGGCTAAATACATCCAATCCGCGCAGTCACGAACTGACACGAACAAAATTGCATTCCTCAGAAATCAAAATGCTCAATTATCTTGTTAAACAGGTATTGTTTATCATATATTTTATTAGAGACTCAACCCTACTATAAACAAATGTGTGTGAAGGTATGGTAAAAATTAACCCGTGAAATACTTAGATTAACACACGATTCCATGGCTGCACGGTCTAAGGCGTCACACTCGTAGTAGACTAGACTGGCGATGACGGGGAGATCGAGGTTCGAATCTCGGTCGGGTGTACTGAGGGTGGTTTTCCTCAAAATGGTTTTCCACTCTACCTCCACGCAAATGTGGGTACACTTCATCTAATTACAACCTTCCTCAGCCCTAAATCCATTGGAGTAATTAGTAGATAATCGTGTAACCCGAACGGTTACTAAGGCGTGGTGCTAAAAACAAAAAAACACAAGGGCTGCCATTCAGACGAGTGCCTAAACATAAAAACACAAGGGCTACTATTCAGACGAGTGCCCAAACATAAAAACACAAGGGATACTATTCAGACGAGTGCCTAAATATAAAAACACAAGGGCTACTATTCAGACGAGTGCCCAAACATAAAAACACAAGGGCTACGATTCAGACGAGTGCCCAAACATAAAAACACAAGGGCTACTATTCAGACGAGTGCCCAAACATAAAAACACAAGGGCTACTATTCAGACGAGTGCCCAAACATAAAAACACAAGGGCTACTATTCAGACGAGTGCCCAAACATAAAAACATTCATGTGTCCGTATCTGTAGCGTACACATTAATTATAATGAAAATCATACGTTTAAATGCTGCCTTCCTATGATATAATATCTATATTATAAAACAGGGCGAGGAGATTGGGTAAATACAACCCCAAATATGTGTTGATATTTAAAATAGAAAATATATTGTTAGGGGTGTGTGTTTATGATAGTTGGAAAATGAAGGGGGCTTGTAGAATTTAACTTTTATAAATTTGTCAACAGTTATGTATTATTTTATATCCCTTATATAAATTAAAACACTGAATACTTAAATTAAATTCATTCACTTGGTTGTATTAAGGCTAATGTGTATTTTATTCTTGATATCCACGAACAAATGCGTCAGTCTCGTATAGTTTTATTTACCTGCTACAAGGAATTAAGGGTTAGAATCTCGTTGGGTGTTCTGAAATATGTTTATCCTTATTAGTTTAACTGTCTCAACATATAAATTAGGGTGCACTTAGTCTAAACAGTACCTTCCTTATCGCTACCCCATTGATGTAAGGAAAGTAGGACAGGGTACCAAAAACATTAACAGAATTTTTGGCATAAAACTGGTTAGGTGTAGTTAATTTCATCTATTGAAACATTTTGAAAACTAAATCTCTACGTTTATGGGTGACCTGGTGGTCTAGAGGTAAGGTGTCAACTTCTGTGCTGGGGTCATCCTCGGTCCGGCACAGATTTATCTGATTGCCAAACCCTTCCTTCACCTCTGACAAGACGTGTATTAATCACAACTTGTGAATGTGTGGAATGCCAGGCCTCCACCGTGGTTCGGATCCCACGTTAAACTGTAGGCCCTCCATTTCATCTCACAATCACCCTACCATTACACATTAGCGTATATACAATAGTAAATTAATAATAATATAATAATAATTCTCTACGTTTGAGTTAACATACTTTTGAATGCAGCTGTACTCTAAAGTTAAATATGTACAGTATGTTTAAAAATAGCCATTGAACATAGGAGTTGAACAGTTGATTTAATCTGCCAATGCTCGTACCACTGAGCTATCTAGTGTCATAATGTGGTCAAGAGTATGACTCGCACGTATTTTAAGACGTGTTCTTCCTATGGATGTGCGAGACCATTGGCTACTCGCGTTGAATACGTCAAGATTTCCAACCGAGCCGTTTTGGGAATGGACGGTAAACGCAACTAAGAGCGCAATAAATATCATCTTTTTTATTTAACACCGCGTCTTACTACCCGTTCGAGTTATACGCTTATGTACTAATTACGCTAATGGTTTTAGGGATTAGGAAGGTTCTGTCTATAGTAAGTGTACTCATATTTGCGTGGATGGAGAGTGGAAACCCTTTTTTTTAAAACCACCCTCAGTAAACCTGACCTAGGTTCGAACCTCAATTCCCCATAATCGAAATTCTAGTCTACTGTGAGAGTAGCGCCTTAGACCATGCGGCCACCAAAGCGGTAATAAATAATTCGATGACCGTTGCTTTAAATTCACCGAATGAAAGTTTGTTTCCTTGTGTTTCTAACACAGCCCCCCCCCCCCCAGTGACTTGTTGTCGGACTTTGAGCTGTGCGTTCTGGAGGTGAGGAATCACATTGACGCTCATTCACCCTGATGTTGACTTACCCGAAGAGTTGAGGTAAAACTTCGAAGGCGGTTCCTAACTCTGGCGGATACTGACTGAAGATCTGAAGGTGTCATTCTTTGATTTTCAGTTTCCTGAAATAAAAATAAACAGTAGATTGTTAGCTCACTTGGTCAAAGACAAGACAAGAGTTGCTATGAGGTGTGGTGGCCACATTGGTATGTGATTTAAGGCGGAAGATACTTGGTTTCTAGTTCTATAGTCCAAAGAAATTACTAGAAACACTTTCACGTCAAGTCATGTCAAATGCAACCGTCACTTCTAACAAATATAAAATAGAAATTCTTTTTGAGAGGAACTAAGGTCCCATGTCGATTGTGGCATGTAAAAGACTCTGGAACGTATCTGGAAATACATTTCCCAGCAAAATTGGTAGTTACTTTCTCTCTCACTCATAGAAATTCAGAGTGGAAGTCAATGGGTAACCATCCACACTTCCTAAACTCCCCTAGTGCATGGGATTTCTATCAGTTGGTGCGGGCAGCACTAACCAACCAAAGGTCTGAGTGCATACCCATCTCCGGATGGATCTATGAATAACATAAAACCAACTTTCGGGTTGTTGACTTGAGAAAAAGAAAGATGGGTCATTTTGTCGGTTTATCATAAACTGTATGTTTTAACAATATTTCCAGTACAAGATTGTCAGGGATTTTAGACTTAAATATATATAATAGAGAGAGAGAGAGAGAGACTCAAAGTTCCTGGACCTACACTGACCAGGCAAAGGGTGTAATCAGTCTAATTAAAGCTATTTACCTTTATTTATATGCTGAGCCAAATATTAAAATATAACCCTCCCTCCCCCATGGTAGGTATAGCACCCATTAAATACTTTATCACTACGCATTCAAACGATCCATCCATAAGCGAGACCTACTTTCAGTGAGCGCCTCTTCCTACACACTGGTAACTTTGGAAAAATAATAACATATTCATGTTAAAAGGTGGAACCTTCCTAAACGGTCAATATTTTAAACCAATCATAAGCTATAATTCCTAAGGAACGGTAATAATTATACTCATAAATTTGATCTCAAGTTTGAAAATATTCCCGTACTCTGATAGTTTATTTCACTTGCTTGACCATGACTGAATGTTAATACCAATTCATGGTTTGTGCTGTTTTGTTTTATCGCCGCGTCTTACTACCCGTTCAAGTTATAAGCATGTGTGATAATTACTCTAATGGATAGAGACGAGGAAGGAGGCATTTTAAAGGCAACCTAGCCGCAATATTTCTTCATCCGGTCAGTTCATGAATACACTAAGGAACGATTCAATATTTATTCAAGCTGGTTTTTTATCATATACACTTATATAATGAAACACCGGAATAAAATTTTTTTCCCCCCTCTTCTGTTGAATTAAATTTCAATAAATTTAAGAGGCACAGCTGTCGGTATATTTTAAATAACATGTTTTAAAAGAGTGGAAAATCGGAGAAGACCAGAATTAACTTTATTTTAGCTCAAAATCTTGTTATTTCTTGGTAAAAACTTAAAACTTTAACATTTCAGGGGGAGAATATTGCCCATCGATTCAACTGCACCTTGAATCGAACCTGGCTCTACCCAAATGGGTGAGAACACGGACTAAACTTATAGCGAGTAGTGGTGAGTATTGGGTTCAAATACCAACTGGGCCTACTGAGAGTTTATTTTGTTAAATATTTTCTCACTGTCCATCCATAAAAATACGGGTACATATTTTCACAGGAAAATCCTTCCTTATCCCTGCTTAATCAGAGTAATTAAATGCGTAAAGCCTAGACGGAGCTAGTGGTGATAAATAAATCAAATTGTGCTGGCCTACCTGGTCGAACCAAAGCCTGTTCTCATCGCCGACTCTTCACAAAGAGACCTGCAGAGTTTCGTGAGTGGTTCAGCTACCGGCGGCCATTGATTGCGGCACGAAAGTTCTCCATCTCTTTGACACGTGTAGAAAACACTGGTTTCACATTCAGTTGCGAACTTGAAATGTCCCTCATGTTTACATATGTGATAAACTAACTCATTCGCCTCGGAGAGCACAGACAACACATCACTTAGAGTCGTATTTGTAATTTTGAAATAAAATCAAGTTTAAATTAGTGTTCTATTTTTTTTTAACTTATCTTTTAAAAAACATGTTCGGAGTTTAAGTTGTAAATAATTATATCTCATGCTCTAAATATTTTTCGATCATTTCAAGACCTTTGAAAACATTTTGATTTTCTATTAATTTCGGAGTGTTTTCATTAAGCTTCTCGTTTTGAAGCACATTTTTGTGAATGGCGACTCCAACGAGTAGTTCTGCCAGCTCACCGCCGATATCATTGTGACATAAAACATCTGTAGTCGACGAAACTAATTCTAAGGCGAGATCTGGATGACCTACGGAACTGGTCCCCGACATTGAACTTGTGATGTTGCTGTTCAACAGCGAGAATCGTAGAGCAGAGCAACGGAAACCAAAATACTCCGGTGAGGATTTTCAGAACACTTCCCTCGCGTGAGTCACAAGATGTTACGCGTTGAACGAAAACAACACGATATTAACTCAGTAGTTGGTAGGAAGTGTGACGTAGCCTGGTCATGTGTTTTCTGACATACGAGCAGACGTCTTCTTCAGACAGTATCAGCCCCCCATGTCCCTCCGCCACACTTGAAGACTGTCCCTGGCAAGAGTAAGTCGAGGAATGTCTGCTTGGTGAGGTATGGTTGTGTCGAGGGCGGGTATGAGATTGCCGATCTGTGTTCTCTCTTCGCCCGATGGCACTGTGGGCTTCCTGTGCCAACGGAGGTTCGTGACGAGCAAGGTAATGTCTTCCCTAACCCCCGTGCATCGTGGGACGGCACCCCCGATATGGGACCTCCTAATTGCAAGTCGTTCAAAAGAACGTGATCCAAGCTACCAAGGACATCTGTGAACGCCTCGTCTGCATTCGAAATGGAAAATTAATTACTATCGATTGAATGGAGAGTGTCCTACCTTCTTTTTTAACATCCAAACCTCAAGCAGTTCTTTCTTAGCCGCTCATTCGTTTAGTGTTTGAGGAAGTGACACATACAAAAGCATTTGGAACTGCTAAAAGTTTTCCGGTGATATTAGTAATAAATCATGGAATTCATATCGCTTAACGCTGCCTCCTTGATACTTGATGCTTTTTTTCTATTTAGAGGCGCTTGGTATGAGGAGGGCAGATATTAGCGCTTGGATCCACAGGGATTTGAACCATAGTATCTCCAAGTATGGCAAGTGACTTCGCTAAGCACTACTGATTGAATTGGATATCGCCGCGCAGTGCGGTAACGTTGAGCCGGGGTTGGCCATCTTTTTGGGCCCACATCAACCTTTACATTTATCAAAGGTCCCAAGGTTAACCTTCTTTCCTCCACTCTACTTTTAATTATTTTTTTCTACACATCTTGTATGTATTCCTTAAATCCAATATTTCCTCCAACAATTATATTCTCGCCTTTATAGAAAATACATAAAATGAATAAATTGTACACTCATTTTACCCTGAAAGGATAGCAGACTTACCTTGACTGATTATAATATGGCCCTATCTTATAAACTGTACCATAGTGGAGCCAAGTAGGGTAGTAGGCTTACCTTGACTGATTACACTATGGCCCTATCTTATAAACTGTACCATAGTGGAGCCAAGTAGGGTAGTAGGCTTACCTTGACTGATTACACTATGGCCCTATCTTATAAACTGTACCATAGTGGAGCCAAGTAGGGTAGTAGGCTTACCTTGACTGATTATACTATGGCCCTATCTTATAAACTGTACCATAGTGGAGCCAAGTAGGGTAGTAGGCTTACCTTGACTGATTACACTATGGCCCTATCTTATAAACTGTACCATAGTGAAATAATGCAAGGTAGGCTCACCTTTTCCTGACGATGTATATTTCTTACAAGCTCGACCTGTTTCCGACCCTCGACGTAGAGTGTTCTAAAGAGCAGGGAAACTCTACTTGATGGAATAACCTTGCTATAGTTAACATCCGTGTGTCGTGTCGTGTTGACAGTATGAGCAGAGTGTGTTATATGTTACCATCACCCACTTAGTGCCAGTTGATCAATACGTAGGTCCTGCTCTACATACCTCACATGGTCATGTATTAATGTTGATACCTGACCAATGAATGTTCAACTGGGTCGTGAAAACAATATTCACAGGCTCTGATTGCCCTGGCAACAAGTCACACCTCGCCACTGATATTAAGTTAACACTAATATTAATAAATATATTATAAAATGAACATTCCCTCATTCAGTTAGTTGTTCCAAGATTTACCGCAAATATGAATGTAAGTCTCCACAATGTTTCATCGTCATACAGACTACTTTGTTTTAGTACCGCGTCTTACTGCCCATTCGGGCTGTACGCCTGTGTACTAATCACACTAATAAAGGCCCCATGAGAGGGTTGGGGAACAGGGGGCACATTGTACCTGGACCCGGGGGTCTCAAAGGGGCCTGGGAATTTCCTGGGATCTCCAAAAATGTTTGAATATATTGAAGGCTAGCATTCACATTTCCGCTACTAGTACCATTCCTTTGGTCTTATTGGTTTTACCTTCTTTATTTTAGATATAAAAGTACAAATTATGTATAGGTTTTTGTCTTATTTTATTTCTTTATTTCGGATAGGATTGATTGATTAATTTATTTTTTAGACAGAATTAATATAAAATGAAGGGGGTCCCGAAAAATGGTTGTACCCCCTGATAGATCTCCTCTCGGAGGCTGTGCACTAATGTGTTAGGGGTTAGGAAGGTTGGATCTAGAGGAAATGCACGCACATACAATAGAAATGTCCGTAAACCCTGATAATCTGCTGCTAACTAGTAACTCTATAGAAGCTCGAGGTATTTATCCAGCACCCTTTGTTCGTAGATTGACTGACGGCAGTCGCACCCACCTGGCGAGACCTCCTGTGCCGGGGTTGGTCACGCATCACGTGACACCGCTCGACATGCTGCCGGTCCCCCATACGGACCACAGCCAGCGAGCCACCGGGGTCGGGACACTGCTGCTCCACGGTCGCGACTGCGTACACCTGGAACACAACCAGTCTGAGTCACTTTATTCGGAACAAAAGTAGTTCAAGAGAGTTCACTTTGAGGGGACATTTGATAGTATACTAATACTAAAAATGCGCGGGTTGAGTACAAAAGCTTTCCCTTGTGGTACAAAACTGTACAAAATTAGTACAAAACTTTGGCAATAAAAAAAGTTCGAAATTCCAAAGTATTACAAAAGGTTAATGAACATGGTTTATGTGAAGTGTAAGGAGACGCGAGAAAAGGCCAGTGGTTTTGTAGTTTTTATAGCAAAACATTTCTCTTGTATAAAAATCAATCAAATATTGCTCCAATATAAACACATAATTTAATATTCTTCCCGTGGTGACATCATCAGTTGTTGAATATCTGCGAAGGGTGTCAATGACACTTTTTAACTTAGCTTTCCTAATCTGGACTTGTTGTTTCGTCTGTCTTCTACCAAGCCCTGGAGTCTCTTCTTCTCAATGATCAGTTTCTTCACCCCAGAGCTAACCCTCCAGGGTAGTTGATTTCGGTTCAACAAGCGGGAGAATGAACAGGACAAAGAATGTCAATCACCGGCTCAGCAGATCGAGGAAGTGTCATCTGATACAATCTAGGGTGTATAGACCTTGAATATATAGTCTCTGGTGTCATCTGATACAATCTAGGTGTATAGACCTGGTATATATAGTCTCTGGTGTCATTTGATACAATCTAGGTGTATAGACCTTGTATATATAGTCTCTGGTATCATTTGATACAATCTAGGTGTATAGACCTTGTATATATAGTCTCTGGTGTCATCTGATACAATCTAGGTGTATAGACCTTGTATATATAGTCTCTGGTGTCATCTGAGACAATCTAGGTGTATAGACCTTGTATATATAGTCTCTGGTGTCATTTGATACAATCTAGGTGTATAGACCTTGTATATATAGTATATAATGTTCTAGATCTATTGAAGTGTGCCTAGAAAGTAGAGGAGCCAAAATAGATCTGTGTCTAAAGCTCATGTAATTGACATTGTTAGAATGGATGTACCATTGAACTTAGTTCAAAACCGACATCAGAGACAGTTCGGTTTGGCTCTTTTGACGGGCTCTTTCACATAACATACATAAATATATATTTGTATTGAGGGAATTATTTTAAAATATTAGGAAACATCAGCCACAAGAATTCATATTCATTCAAAAATTCATTTCTAATGTAAATAAAAGTATTATATTAATAAATACAAATTAAATTTAACATACATGATTAAGTCTCCCATAAAATGACTTAAGGTACTTAAATATACACCAATTATTTAGGAAGTATTTTATGTTTTGTGCTTCGTGTCTTAAGGCTTAATACTACCCATCCAGATATCAGCATATTAATGCTAACAAGATAAGGATGAGGGTGGTAGGGTTTTAGAAGAAATGCACACACATTTACGTGGACTTATTATTGGAAAACATTTAGGGAAAATCATCCTCAATACGGGATTTGGTTTTATTTCTGTTCTGAATAAAAAAGGACGATTTGCTCCATTGTGAGTTTCGGCCCATATTCAATCCATGCGAGTGATATTGCATTTTCTTAGAATTTACCTTATTTATTTTGAGCCCTTACATTAGTGCAATTTTCGGACGTATTGAATGGTCAAAAACGCGCTAAACACGAAAAACCAACAACTAACTTCCTGTTCTCTTTCTCACTGTGTAAATATGAGTTTATGTTAAATTCATAAATATATAACTGTTAAATTTATAGTAGGCTTTATTTTTATTAACAATAGCAAGAAATTATATTTTAATTGAAGGCATACCAGAAATGTAGCACTAAAAACATTTGAATCGCCTTTTTATTGGTCAACCAAAACTTTCTTCTGGAGATAAATGTAACCGGAACTAGGGCATTCTATCAAAAAGCTTGGACCAATAGATATTTCCCCTTATCTTGAGGGTAAAACATTTCCCAATTTATTATATGTAGGCCTACTTACATAAAAAACGAATGTTCCCAATATATGCTCCCTTTATTTTATTTATTTATATTTTTAGTGAAAGTGTTGGGTTTTTTTTCCTTTAACAAATTACACCATTTCAACGTCAAAATATCGCTCTCTTTTTGTCGCGATATTTTCCAGGTCAGTTCACAAGTACGTCGTAAATATCTTTCTTTTGAGAACTCTGAGAACTCTGAGAACTCGACCCCCATTTAGGCCCATGTACTCAGTTGATCCCTTATAGGAGGCTTTCAGACACGTCTCAAAAGGAGACCTTTAGTTTTCAATCTGCCAACATTGTTCCTCGAATTCTTGTAGTAAGTCTACCTTTGTAACAAGTGAAAGTATGACGTCATTTTGTTGCAACTCATCAAGGGGGATTTTAGATCGGTGGTGTAGTACCAAATTGTTAAAGGAAAATTTCAAATAATAAAAGAACGAGAAAGATATTTTTTAGTAACAATGTTTATACGAATATAAATATTTTCAAAAAAATATTTAAAATAAAGATAACATCAATGAGCCAGTCCCAAATTTAGAGCGTGGGGAACTAACTATTAGAGATATATAATATATATATTTAGTCAAACCTATGCACAAAATAGTTCATCAACACATACATCTAAATCTTTGGAAAAAACAGTTATTACTTTAGTAATTATTAGATATTAAAATATATTTTAAACAACTATTTCTTATATTAAAGTAATACTTGTAGCAAATTTTATTAATTGATTTATTAAGTGTTCAAAAGGGGCTGTTGAATACTTACTAGTGAATACGATTTAAATTGGAATTAAAATACATTCCAAGAAATTCAGAATCATTTTTTTTATTTGTTGAAATTTTGTAGTTATATTAGCTAAATTCTTATTCACGAGGAAATAAAGAACTTTAAACAAATATATTTTGCCGAGGAAACGGGATAAAAATCCCAAACAATTTATTGTTTTAAGCAGCCCGATAGTCCAAGCCCAATATTATCTTCCTTTAATGTCAGAATTGAGTGAGTTTTTTCTTGTAAGCAAAGTAAAACTCATGTGACCAAGATCGTTAACTCTCTGGACTGTGATATTTACCACTCATGTTATGTTTATATTTAAAACATTCTTCAGAGCACAGAAAAACGCAAATAAGATACCACTAAACAATTAAAGCTACTAACATATTGTTCTACCACTCCAATAAAAAATAAACTATGAATTATTATATTATTTATGTTTAAAAGTAATTTTAATAGAGAAGTTTTGTAAACTGTAAGTTTTTTTTATAAACTCGTTATGAGAATAAAGCAATAGAAAGAAAGCAACTGAGAAACTGTATCAAATGTAATAGCTCAGAAAATAAAATCCACAATAAACGACAAAATATTAAAGAAAGGGACATTTAAAGAATGTGAAAACCATTGAGAAGTAATTAAAAGAAAAAACCCAGAAAATATGTATAGAGGTATTGATGACTTAACTTCACTAATCTTATAAAATATTTCTTAGGATCAATCTATATTTTACTAGAAATTTCACTGATGAGGAACTTTTAAATTAATCTCATTTATAAGCGATATTATTTTTGGTCCCCCAACTCTTTGATTATGTAATACACAAAGTATCTTAACCTAGAACAGTGCTCTTAGTTACAACCTATATCCTATATATTCGATAAGAGCGTATGACAGGATAAACTCAAAGACCTTTTTACTTTCTCTCGACACCTCTGAGAAAGAAATATTGTGATTGTCAAAAGAATCGAACTCGAAATTTTGATAAATGTTGACGTTTCATGGCCCTCTGAATTAGAAAAAGTTTGTTTTCGCGATGCCGTCTCGTCCGTATCTCGGGATAGAGCCGAAACTAATTCCCCAATGGGGCTAAAAACTCGGTATCTGAGGTTTTCATAAGGTCTCCCTGAGGGGTTTTTTGGATTTAAATTTTTAACCCTAAATCTAAGGTAGTTTACTGAAGAGAAAAAAGAGAAAAAAAATATTTTCTTGAAATTCGCTCTAACTATTTTGATTAAATTTTATATCTAGACACAATTTATCACTATAAACAAAATGGCAGTTATTATTTTCTGAGTAAAATTATTTTGAGGGTGCTCTACAATGCATGAGGAAATTTTTCCAATTTCGGTCATTTCTCCGCAAAAATTTAAGATAAGAAATAACTTTTAATTGTAAAGTTGTAGTACTAGGTCTAGTAAAGGTAAAAATCTTTTATTTGAAATATGTTTTTATAAAACCAATATTTTCTGAGCTATAGGCAAATATATAGCCCTTACTTTTCAATTCAGGTCTTTGAAAATTAATTTGATTTTTATGCTCTTTGGTGGACAAAGAAGTTTCTCAATTTTTCTAACATTGTTCCTAGTTCCTAGTTCCATACAATAAGTAGCAGTGTAACTTATATTATTTAATTTAGCAAACGTCCAAGAGAAGGTCTTTGTGGTGCGCCCTACCATTTATTTTATACACAAGAGCCGGACATGAATCAAAGTATCCTAGGTATGTGGTTAACCTCTGAAATCACTTAGTCGTGGGAACGTACATTACCCCCTGGCAAATCTCTTGGTTTGAAAATCATGTAGCCGAAGCTGTTGTTAATTTTACAGAGGAATTCACCATCTAAATATCATATCCTGAAAATTGAAAAATGACACCTGGACACGGGAATCGAAACCGGGATCTTTGTCTTAGTACACCAATGCTCTATCACTGAGCTATCCTAGAGTCGTCCCGTGCCCAGGGTCATTCTTCACTCATATTTTAAGGCAGAGTCTATGATGGACGTGCGGAAATCGTGCGGGTTTGATTCCCGTGTCAGGGTGTCATTTTTCAATTTTCAGAATATCTTGGTTTAAAGTTTACGCGTCGAGTTTCGAATCTCATCTGGATGTACTGAGTATTTTTTTACCAAAATGTTTTTCCATTATCTTTACACGCAAATGCGGGTACACTTATTTTAAATATATCCTTCTCATCCCTAAAAACACTAGTGTAATTAATACATAAGCGTGTAGCCCTAACTGGTAATAAGAAGCGGTGGTAACAAAAATTAAGTTTATACGAACTTGAACGCACATATTTGAAGGAATAGAATCATGTGAAACATTTACTGGGAGAACGTCGAGATAATCTTTGGAAACATTTTAATTTAGAAGTATTATTTGGGACAGTACTATCTATAAACTATCTAGCAAGATATGATCGAGTTCGTCTCAACATTCATGGAGTTATTATGTTTATATTCATAGGATATAAAGAAATACGAGATAAGTGTTCCAACTTAAGAGCCCTAGGCCACCATTTAATTCACAAGTCTGGCGACGGGCTCAATCGCTATCGGATAATTTTGGTCGAACTACGCAATAAAAGAGAACAGGTATGTCTATTTGATTGTGAGTGAAATAATAAGTAGTCATTTGAACAAGTTGAACTGCAACCAATTTTCCGACTAAAAATCTACTACGTCACCATAAAACAGCAGATGTAAGCAAGAAATTAAACATCTGTTGGAGATTCATGGATTTCCCCCCACGCAAATCGAAACTTTCTGTTCCTCGGCTTAAAAATATCAATGTTCCTAAATTAGATCACTTTTCCAAGAATGTTCGCGGTGTCGCCAAGAGACGTATCAACACGTCCATTACAGACTTTGCCTCTAATCATGAGTGATCTAGAGCACGGGACGACTACTGGATAGCTCAGTGGTCAGGGCATTGGGGGTACTCTGCCAAATGTCCTGGGTCCAGTTCCCGTATCCAGGTGTCATTTTTTTAACTAATTTTTAATTAATTTTCTTTTACTTTGTACAGACACATTTCTCTTACTGAGAATATTCGTGTGTGATTTTCATTAAGACTTGTTGAAGGTTCACAAGCATCAAAACTGGCGGGATAGGACCACACATACCCCCCCCCCCCCTCACTGGTGGTCACGTGGTGTAAGAAGTCAATCCCGAGAATTACAGGGATAGTCTTTCCACCATGCCTGAAATCGAACCCGGGATTCTTATCTCGATATACAGACGCACTAATCACCGACCAGAGTTGTAGGATTCACATGCATTAGTGTGGAGAGAGTGTGGGAAAACCACAATGATAGGTTTGAATCTCGGCCAGGTGCAATTGGGAGGCAGGGAGGGAGGGCGGTTATATATGTAGATAATCATTGTGGTGCGTCTGTATATCGATATAAGGGTCCCAGGTTCGATTTCAGGCATGGTGGAAAAACTATCCCTGTTTAAATTTAGTATTCCTCCTTATCACACTGATAAATTAACAGGATGGGGGACTGGGTGTTGTGTATGTCCTATAGTTAAGTTTGTTTATAAGTATTTCACTGATGTTATTAGACTGTTTAGAAATTGCATATTAAATACCCCAAATAAATATCACGTGATTCTCCTAGCCCTCTCCAAGCAGCTGTGTTTATGAAAAACTTTTTCACATCATCCTTAACCCGTAGATTATTTAATTAACGCCCACATGTGTGCTTGGGTTAAAAGTTTCAATAAATGAACACAAGTGATTCGTAATATACATCAAGTGATGCGTCAGGGCTTCAACACCGCCCCCTGGAGTTGAGTGTCTATAAAAAATTGCCGTATACATATGAGTTCAAGCACTCTCTAATGTGGAGTACGTGTCACATGCACGGACCGTTAATTGTCTTACGTGTCCGAGGGGTTCACAACATAATTTATCCACTTAAATAACTCACAATTATATTTTTTTAGAAATATTACCGCTTTTCAAAATTAGAATCAAACAAATTAATGTCTATGTTCTTGTGAAATTACATTCAGATTAATTAATTGATTGATTGATTGATTATTGCTTTCTACTGGTACATTGTGTTTAACAGCTTTTCTACTATAGTTCTACACTATATACAGTAGCCCCATGGCTTCTTTGGTGCCGACTGACAGCTCACAGCTGACAGCTGACGGATTTTAAAAGCTTCTAGACCACATTATGTATCCCTACGCCGAACCATATGATCTGCAAAAAACATGTGTTTAGCAGCTGTTAGAAGTCAGCTGTGAACTGTCAGTCAGCACCAAAGAAGCCATGAGGCTACTGTAGTTAGATAAATTCTTTAAGGAGAATGAAGAGTATATAAACGCACACGGTTCATGGTCAGGAGTGGTGACCACTAAACCAATTTTTTTTTATTTAGCACCGCGTCTTAATACCCGTTCGGGTTATACGCTTAAGTACTAATTACACTAGTGGATTAGGAATTGGGAAGGTTGAATTTAGAGGAAGTGAACCCGCATTTGCGTGGAGGGAGAGTGTAAAACCATTTAGGAAAAACCACCCCAGTTCACACGACCGAGATTCGAACCTCGATCTCCCCGTCCTCGAAGGTCTGGCTCAACACGACTGGCGCGTTAGCCAACTACGCCACAGTAAACCAATTCTTTCACTTATAATGCCGTATGAAATGTTACTGACTTAGGAAGGGTAAATATCTGGAACTAAACTTTAATTTCCCTGAAGGATGATAGTAATATTAAAACTACTAACGGTATTTGATCAAACCATCTTCACGACATATTGTCGACACAGCGCTCATCTCAACCAAGCACACTATCCGTGTGCTAATAAGCTATGGCGGTCAATGCAAGGCGAGGGAATATTCATCGACAAATGATTGGAAAGCGTTCGATTTCACTTTCAAGCTAATGCGCGGCTATTCGAAGGAGGTCGGTGGAAAAACCAATTTAGAATAGCAATCAAGAAAATGTTTGCAGATCATCATCACTCGATCTTTTTTCTCCTCCGTTGCGCTCCCATTTTAACAAATTTACAGTCGTGTAAAAAGATTCCACGGTTACATGCTAGCGTTTGAAATTCGTTTCAAGAGACAAGTTATTGAAAGCTTAAAAATATGAACATTTCTATAAAGAAGAAAACTATGGTGAGCTGACGGAGAAGCTAGAGGACAGGGAACTTGGCGGTCTAGTTTCACTGACAAAAGGAATGGCTCTGTCGTAAGACAGAACACATACTAATAATAATATTTATGATTTATATATATATTTGGTTGCTCACCATCTGGTGTGTATATATTATATACCAGGGGCCGAGCCAACAAAGTCTTATTTTGGTTAATTTGTTGTCCGACACCTTAACTCAGTCGGTTACGTGCCCGTCTACTGAGCTAAAGGTCCCGGGTTCGATTCCAGGCATGGCCAAAGAATCATATAATTGGTGAAATGTTGGCTTACCCCGTTTATAGTGATGAATTAAAGGCAGGATTCTGTGCCTGTGTTAATCAGTTGGTTCAGAAAGTCCACGTTAAATAACTTGAATAAATGAAAACCAAGAGGATTAATTTGTTTATGTATAAACAACCAAAGTATTTAGTCAAAGTCTAATTTTTAAAACAGACGCTATTCAGATCATGTTTACAAAGAAATATTGGAACTATAAATATATTTAACCTTTGAAACGAAATTCATGTTAATATAAACTGGTACATAAAAACTGGTTTTTACTTTCAATTAATATTTAAACTATTTAAAACCAGGGTAAATTTGGCTCCAACCTTTTTTTAACCACACAGTATAACAAACCTTTACTCTGAGACATTTATTTTCCAATTTTACTTAATATTCCGTATCACAACCGATTAACCGGGAAATTGGATACAAGGTTAGGCTACAAATCTTATTGAAAATTTTTGTTTCCTTAAACGACAAAAGTGAAATTAGGAAACGTTTAGTAGTTATTTTCATTTTAAAATATTTATGTTTTAATTTTGATATATAATTTTTTAAATATGGTAAAATTATTTCACTTTTCTAAATTCCGCTGGGGGTTTATTTTAAGAAAAAGAATACAGAAATACACACAAAGATGTAACGCTTGTTTTGAAGTGCATTACCTACATAAATTAGCTGTTACCCGTGAGGTGAGACAGGCTATTAGAATACTAAGAGCCCAACATTCCTCAATCTCTTCAAACAGTTCCTCTAAATTACCGAACTTCATACACTTTATACTACTACAAAGCCACATGGCTGACTCACTCAGTCACTGACATTAATGTTTACCCACTTACAGATGAGCTAGAAACTTGAAATTTGACAAACTTATAGCTTCTAGCCTGTAACCGACGGGAAAATTACAAAAATCTAAAAAATTTAATTTTCAACCCCCGAAAAAAAATTCAAAATGGTGAAGCAACTTTAAAGTCGGTGAGGACCTTTCTTCGGAGGTCTCTTGTGGCTAAACGGTAAGACCTATCAAAAAACTGATTGCACCAACAGCCACGGATTTGTCGATATCCACAAGTTTGGTCCTATTACTTTTTGTCGTATCTACATCGGTTATAACTTAGATAGAGCTAGATTTTTGAATTTAGGTAAATTTTGCACATCGCACATTTTTCACACATTTTTTAATTTTTTGACACACTTATGGGGCAGCTAGAATCATAAAATTTGGCAGGCATATTGGCACATCCAATTGTCATAAGAGTGCCAAATTTTATGATTCTAGCTGCCCTATAAGTATGGAAAAACTAAAATAATGTGTGATAAATACAATACAATACCGATAACTTTTAGTTACGTTCAAAACAACGCTGTAATTACATTAGTTTACATCCACTTGCAAAGAAAACTCACTGGGGGTTTGGGGCGGAGCCCCCAACGAGCAAAGCAAGTTTTCTATATAAAACTCCCGGAGCATTATATAATCCTTGAGACTTAGGTCAGGTGAGTAGAGGGGTCATTTGTCTTCAGGGAGGAATCAGGTTGGATGTAAATAATGTATTTATCTGTGATTGGAAAGTTTCCCCTTCTAAAACAAAAATAAAGTCGTCGCCAGTCGAATACCGGCCCTCACATGTCGGCGATAGGAATCTTTCTTTCAAGATGGACGAAGAGAGAGGGGGGTCCGCTAATATACCTTTAGCATATGGGGGCACACAAGGGGGGCCGAACCCCCCAACCCTGGCCTTTATACGTCTTTGCTACTCATCATAATACCATGATAAACAATTTAAACAAAATGGAAAAGCAATTTTCGAGAAACATCTTAAGTTTCAAAAAGTCGTTGTTAGTAAACAACCTTCAAACAAATGTTATCCTGAAAAACAGGTAATCTCAAATGCACCCCAGATATCTATTTTAACTTTACCTCAGGATAAGGAGCTTTGTAGTTTTCTTTCCCCTCTTTCTTATTTACATGACAAAGGGGGATTGAAAGGAAAGGGTGAAAGGGAGCACAAGCTTGGATAGAATAGAGAAGTACAGTAGCCCCATGGCTTCTTTGGTGCTGACTGACAGCTCACAGCTGACACCTGACAGTCAACATGTTGACTGTCAGAAGTGACAGCTGCTAAACACACGTTTTTTGCAGATCATATGGTTCGGCGTAGGGATACATAATTTGGTCTGGTAGCTTTTCAAAGCCGTCAGCTGTCAGCTGTGAACTGTCAGTCAGCACCACAGAAGCCATGGGGCCAATGTAGCTCCAGAAAACGACACAGACGATTGTGTTTTAGGCCGTGTGGCCTGGCAGGGATTGATACTGTCTCGCTGACTGAGGCGGCCGAGCACCTTGTTCTCTTGTCACACACACACCCACACACTCACACACACACACACTCACACACTGTTCTCCCAGAGGCGCTCTCTGACCTTACCGTGATGAGAGCGTCCTCTCGCTATTCATTAGCTCCTCGCGCAAGGTGATTAAAACTCAACCCTCCTTCCGGGTATTGAAGTAGTGTCTTGATGGGAGCAGTGGCAATGATCCTTCTAGCTTCCTGTTCCCTTATAGACCTCATTCGAGGGACGAGCACAAGAGAGAGAGAGGAAGATAAAGAGTAGGACTAAGGCTTTGTGTTTGAAGGTCAGGTCAGGAGACTGAATAAAGATCTAATGGGCCATAGTTCGATCCCAGACATCAAGCTGGTCTCGTCTGCTTTGCTCGAGACGAGGAGGTCTAGGTTCGAATCTCTGGACGGGTGTACTCACAGTGTTTCTCAAACTGTGCTCCGCGATAGTTATCTTAGGCTCCGATATTATTAATTTGTTTTTCACACAAAAACTAGCATTATTAGGTAATTAGAAGTGCCAATTTTTCAAATTTAAGTAAAGGACACGTTTTAAATGTTCATCCAGAACATGAGATATCTTCCCTTTGTTGTATACCTCTCTATTTGTTACTATATTACCATTCATGACTGTTTCCAACTTGTGCCTGGTTGATTTTTATTCAAGCCACATATTTTCCATCGGCTTTCTAGGCATGTCGTAGCTTCATATGTCTTATAATCTTACTTAAGACTAGGATAGGCACAACATCCAGTCCCCAGCCATTGATTTACCAATGTGAATGGGTACGCCCGTAGATTTATCAATGATAAATATTCAGCCATGCCGGGAATCGAACCCAGGACCCTTATTTCAGTAGGCAGACACGCTACTGACTGAGCTAAGGTGTCGGAGACCTTTCGTAATCGTTATTGAATATTCATAATTAGTGTCAACAAATTCTTCCAGGCCTCCAGCTTGTATTTTGGGCTCCTTTGGCCTAAAAAGTTTGGGAATCCCTGTTCAAGAGTTATTTTATCCAAACAGTTTCTCACGCTTAATCAACACAAATTCAGATACATTTCCTCTAGAATTCTACTTTCCTCAATCTTATTCCATTGGCTTAATCAATGCATAAGCATAACTAGGAATGGCAGCAAAATATCGACATAAATTATATATTGTTTTATCTACAAATACTGAACATCAATATAGTTATATCGCCGATCAGTATTCGATATATCGCTGATCAGTATTCGATATATCGATCAGTTTATAGGTATATTCCCTATATTATCCCACGTTATAGGAATTGTAAATAAAAATAAATCTAGCTATATTTACTCTATTTTTACTAACTTAGTATATATTTTTTTATAATTCCACTAGACTTGTCTGCACAGATATAATAAAACAATAAAAAGTGAAACGTAGTGAAGCCTAGCATTACATGCCTATGACAGAGATATCTTGGTTCTAATCCCGTTTGGATTTACTGAGGGTGGTTTTACCTAAATTATTTTCCACTCTACCTCCACGTAAATGCGGGTACATTTACTCTAACTTCAACCTTTCTCATCCCTAACTAATTAAAGTATTAGTACGTTTTGTTTGAAATTTTGAATTTCCAAAGTAAAAGTAAATATTCATCTAGACTTAATTAAACAAAATTATATTTTAATAAGGTCGAAACATTTAAAAAAAATTAGGATTGTTTGGTAGCATTGAAGTTTCAGAACTCCCATTCCCATAATAATTAGGATTTTTTGTTAGCATTGAAGTTTCAAAACTCCCATTCCCATAATAATTAGGATTGTTTGGTAGCATTGAAGTTTCAAAACTCCCATTCCCATAATAATTAGGATTGTTTGGTAGCATTGAAGTTTCAAAACTCCCGTTCCAATAATAATTAGGATTGTTTGGTAGCATTGAAGTTTCAAAACTCCCATTCCCATAATAATTAGGATTGTTTGGTAGCATTGAAGTTTCAGAACTCCCATTCCCATAATAATTAGGATTGTTTGGTAGCATTGAAGTTTCAAAACTCCCATTCCCATAATAATTAGGATTGTTTGGTAGCATTGAAGTTTCAGAACTCCCATTCCCATAATAATTAGGATTGTTTGGTAGCATTGAAGTTTCAGAACTCCCATTCCCATAATAATTAGGATTGTTTGGTAGCATTGAAGTTTCAAAACTCCCGTTCCCATAATAATTAGGATTGTTTGGTAGCATTGAAGTTTAGAACTCCCATTCCCATAATAATTAGAACTGTTTGGTAGCATTGAAGTTTCAGAACTCCCGTTCCAATAATAATTAGGACTGTTTGGTAGCATTGAAGTTTCAGAACTCTCATTCCCATAATAATTAGGACTGTTTGGTAGCATTGAAGTTTCAGAACTCCCATTCCCATAATAATTAGGATTGTTTGGTAGCATTGAAGTTTCAGAACTCTCATTCCCATAATAATTAGGACTGTTTGGTAGCATTGAAGTTTCAGAACAATCATTCCCATAATAATTAGGACTGTTTGGTAGCATTGAAGTTTCAAAACTCCCATTCCCATAATAATTAGGATTGTTTGGTAGCATTGAAGTTTCAGAACTCTCATTCCCATAATAATTAGGATTGTTTGGTAGCATTGAAGTTTCAGAACTCCCATTCCCATAATAATTAGGATTGTTTGGTAGCATTGAAGTTTCAGAACTCTCATTCCCATAATAATTACCGACAAGAGGGTATACATCCTTTAAAGTAGGCGGTGTCCTTAGCATCTGAGATAGCCGCAATATGATATATAGACCATATATTTAGATATCTGTCTATAGTAATAGTGCATTGCGTCTAGTGTTGTGTCCTAAGTAAAATTAATATTTAGTGCTGAAGTAAGTTAACCATATATTTATAAAGTACATGGTGGATAATCAAAAGGTCTATAATATTTATAGAGAGTGAAAAATTAAATAAACAGAAACATACATTTGATTATGTATTTTTGAAGCGATATGTTTTAATCTCCGCGAATACGACGCTCCTCATTCAGTTTAAACTGACCTACTGACGTCTGCTTTTTAAATAATAAAACACGATATTTTACGTTTCAACTTATATTTTGTATTGTTGGTGGGTTTTTTTTTAAAGCAGTTGGCATGAAAATGTTTGATGAAAATCTCCTATAAACGTCGTCTCGGTGAAGAATGATAATGAGCGAAATAACCGAACAATACAATTTAAATTTCATAAAAAGACAATTTTATATGAGTTCATTCTCTTTGTCTCTTTTGAAAGGATGCGCTTACGTTAAGTACAATCAGTTCTGGTTCAATATAGACCCTTCATTGAACATCATAAGGATTTTGTTTTTATTTTAACTTATTTTTTAACGACGTAAATGATCGCTCGATTGAGTTATGAACTCTAAATAGAAAGTCTCAACTGTTGTAAAGATCGTTATGTCTTTAAGAGTTTCACAATCATCTCTGGAGCACTTCCGTTCGATTCCCGGCGGGGTGGAAGTTTTGTTGGCTTTACGTGGTGCGATTAAAGACGAAGATACGAGGTATTTTGAGTTCAGTGAATATTGTTAATTGAACGTTCTACACTACACCCTGTTGTTAATTGAACGTTCTACACTACACCCTGTTGTTAATTGAACGTTCTACTTCTACACCTTGTTGTTAATTGAACGTTCTACACTACACCCTGTTGTTTTTTTTTTTTTATTTAGCACCGCGTCTTACTACCCGTTCGGGTTATACGCTTAAGTACTAATTACACTAATGGATTAGGAATAGGGAAGGTTGAATTTAGAGGAAGTGAACCCGAATTTGCGTGGAGGGAGAGTGGAAAACCATTTAGGAAAAACCACCCCCAGTTCACCCGACCGAGATTCGAACCTCGATCTCCCCGATCCTTGGTGGTCTGGCTCAACACGACCGGCGCGTTAGCCAACTACGCCACCGAGGCGGGTACCCTGTTGTTAATTGAACGTTCTACTTCTACACCCTGTTGTTAATTTAACGTTCTACTTTTACACCCTGTTGTTAATTGAACGTTCTACACTACACCCTGTTGTTAATTGAACGTTCTACTTCTACACCTTGTTGTTAATTGAACGTTCTACACTACACCCTGTTGTTAATTGAACGTTCTACACTACACCCTGTTGTTAATTAAACGTTCTACACTACACCCTGTTGTTAATTGAACGTTCTACACTACACCCTGTTGTTAATTGAACGTTCTACACTACACCCTGTTGTTAATTGAACGTTCTACTTTTACAATCTGTTGTTAATTGAACGTTCTACACTACACCCTATTGTTAATTGAACGTTCTACACTACACCCTGTTGTTAATTGAACGTTCTACACTACACCCTGTTGTTAATTGAACGTTCTACACTACACCCTATTGTTAATTGAACGTTCTACACTACACCCTGTTGTTAATTGAACGTTCTACGATTACACTCTGTTGTTAATTGAACGTTCTACACTACACCCTATTGTTAATTGAACGTTCTACACTACACCCTGTTGTTAATTGAACGTTCTACTTTTACAATCTGTTGTTAATTGAACGTTCTACACTACACCCTATTGTTAATTGAACGTTCTACACTACACCCTGTTGTTAATTGAACGTTCTACTTTTACAATCTGTTGTTAATTGAACGTTCTACACTACACCCTATTGTTAATTGAACGTTCTACACTACACCCTGTTGTTAATTGAACGTTCTACACTACACCCTGTTGTTAATTGAACGTTCTACACTACACCCTATTGTTAATTGAACGTTCTACACTACACCCTGTTGTTAATTGAACGTTCTACGATTACACTCTGTTGTTAATTGAACATCTTCCACGGGATAAATTAAGAATACCTATCATTGTGTATCCTTCATTTTAACATTATCTTGTTTCAATGTGAAATTATCTCTTACCTGATGCGCACCCGAAGTGCCCTGGTGTTGACTGGTGGTGACATCTGGTGTGCGGTGGGCGAAACGCTGTAGCTGGAATGGGTCACCTTGTGCAGCCATTATGGCGGTCCACATTGGCCACGTGACCGGGGTTTTCCCGCTGTCTGGTCATGCCTGCCAACAAAGCAGCAAGAAAATAATGTGCTTAGTTCTCCAGTGAATGTTGTAGGTTGGGGGGAAAGATGCAGTCCTGCATTTTATCACCTGGACATGCTATTAGCGTCCTTTCCTAACGATGTTCTTTTCCTTCGCGTTTCACTGATTGTCAATTACATTAATCAGGTAAATATGGAGGAGATGGAATTTTAGAGGACATGTATATGTTGGGAGCATGGCCCGAAAACGGCCAGTGGACGGATTTTTGTGCTTAATCCTAGGATTGGACGTTTTAAAATGACCACAGCCCGAAGTTATATTCAATTTCAGGCTCTGGCCGTCTCCAAACAGCCAAACCTAGGTTTGTGCAATTACTAAACAACCAAATATTGAAATAACATTTTAGTTCGTTTCTCGGTCAGACTGAGGAGGGGGTGCGCACCCAATTTTGAGAAACCACGTGAATTCAAGAGGGCAAGTGGATCTCATTGATATTCAAATAGAACCAGACATGGATTACAAATTTATTTTAAATTATCAAGACCACCTGACCATTTTTTTTAAACTTAACCTTACATAACCTAACTTAACGACTGTATTTTCAACTTTGGTTGTTTAGTTATTGCACAAACCTAGGTTTGGCTGTTTGAAAACGGCCAGAGCCTGAAATTGAATTGAACTTCGAGCTTTGGTCATTTTAAAACGTCCAATCCTAGAATTTAGCACAAAATCCGTCCGCTGACCCTTTTCGGGCTTTGAGTCCAACATATACATGTTTGCGTAAAGGGACAGTGAACATTTATATTACTAAACAAAAACTTTCAAAACACCTGGCCAGGATTCGAACCTCGATCTCCCCGCCATCGGCGTTCTAGTCTACTGCGAGAGTGACGCCTTAGACCATGCGGCCACCAAGTGGGTTATAAAATGTTATACTGTCAGTGGAAGACTCAGAAAGAGTTTAATAATACTCTGAAATATAATAGAAATACCTCCTCAAAATAAAATAAAAAAACAACAGATAAAATTATTTAACCTATTTTCTTATCAAAGGTTGAACTCAAATAAAAATAAAGTTTTTATTTTGAGTTAAATAATTTAAATGTTTCCATACATCGAACGTCACCGTTGTTTTTATGTCAGAGTATTTCCTTTGATTTGGTCATTCCTGTGAAGTGTTACTTACGGCAGTGATAATGTAACTATGTGTCCTATTTTCTTTACATCAAGTAATATAGGTAGATTTATTAAATATACAGTACAGTAGGCTTACTGTAGAAATTTCATTTTATACTATATTGGTTTGAGCTCAACACAAACTATTCAATAAGCTGCGTACAATGTTTAATTATTTATCAATCATGATCGACTGAATCAAATACTGTGCAGTGCATCAATTATATTTTTATAAGACGTTTGCAAGCTCATAAAGAATAGACCATGTACACCCCGTTTACCTTGAATAGTATAACTCTTACCTGGGTGGACTACACTATGGTTCTATATTACATGCTGCGCCAAAGTGGAAGAGTGTGAGGTAAACTTGCTCTCTTTCAGGTTAAGGGTGTACACAACACGATTATTTCAAAAAAATATCAAAATAGTTCCATTTTTTGAAATTCGACAGTTTTAATTCCCAAATATATCCACTATTAAGAGATCTCACTTTATGTACCTTTTTTCTTTTATATATATTATATATATATATAATATTTTAAAATATTTTAGAAATTTTTACCACAATAAATTAAATATTTCTCTAGCATAAACAAAATTTAATTTTCTTCACCTGGTGATATCAACAGTTGTTGAATATCTGTGAAGGGTGTCCTAGAATTTAAAGACAGCTTTTTCTCTTCATCTAAAAGTTTCTCATCTAATGCCGCTATGTTCATGACAGATATTCAACAAACTGTTGATATCACTAGGGGAATAAAATTAAACTCTGTGTTTATAATGGAGCAATATTTGATTTATTTTGACAAGAAAAAAGTTTTGATATAAAAACTGCAAAAAGTATGCCTTTTTCGCTTTCCCTACATACCTAGCTTAATACAGTAAAAATATATTCTATGATCATTTTCTAATATGGAAATATAATGACGTTTATCTGTGATGTTGTTTACCCCTGCGTTATAGGCTACTTGGTGGCCTCGAGCTAAAACTGTTGGTAGTTCGTTGTTCCTCGTGGAGTAACGTAACTCCCTTCAAGTTATGGGAACACTCGGGATCATTCTTTACCAGATCAGGTATTGATTCCTGAGCCTCTGGGAGGTGAGCCTCAAAAGGAGGGTTGTTTAGATCAACTTTTTGTTCGTAGGGGTTGGGGGTGAAATCCTTTAACGGCGGTCTTTGCTCTGGATAAAGGTAGTTTAACTCGGCAACAGTTTATCAAGGCTCTCTTACCGAGAAACAACTTTCCTCAAAGAGCTATTATTATTTTCCACAGGCTGTGAGGTAAGTTGCCTCTAGAAAGTACAATACAAAGTTTGAGGTAGTTTACAAAAAGGTATAAAAAAAAAAGGTAATAGACAACAAGCGCTATTGAAGAGAAATTCATGATTAAAAAACTCACACATAATAGTGAATTTTTTTATCAAAATTTAATAGATAAAAAATGGTATAATGAAGCTGTATAGCGTCGTAGTACGGTGTTTAATTTTATCTAGGATGTAGCTTGAAGTGTTTTTAAAATATCAGTTCATTCTTTCATTCGGTTCGTTTTCATTTTTTATGACATCTAGAAAAGTAACTAGATCTACTTTCAAGTATTCATATGTTATGTTATGCCTATGAAATAACATTACGTACACAGTAAAATATTATCAATGTTGACCGCAAAAAATGTGTGTATTTCAAAATTTTTCTATTTTTTGAAATTATTAGTATTAACAATAATTTGATAAAATAAATGTTTACTGTGAAATTCGGATGTGAACATTTGAAACATAAATATATTTGAAAAGCTGGAATGATTGTCTTAGTCCGATAAATGTAAATAAAATATTAAATATAAATGAAACGTCGGAAGTTATTATTTTGCTAATCGCAGCCGGAAAACATCAGTTTTAGATCAAATATTGGCTGTTAAAGCCTTCAAAACAAAAACCTCCACTATTTGTACTTAGTATGTAATTAAAGGTTTGGTTTGTTTGAGGAATAACAGCCAGAAAAATTCTAGAGGAACGCATCACGTACTGATGGACACGAAGATACAAACGTCTGTCTGGTTGTGTATGATTTTCCTGTGACAAATAGGTTAGGGTTCAAATCATTGCTGTTTTATTCTCTTAGTTTAGGACATTTTTGGAGAGTTCTGCTTCCCACCTCTTTCGATAATTAATTTTTTTCAGTGTGTTTTGGGTGACTCTTATACCTGCCTGACAAATTTCAAACTTCTACCACAGTAAGAAGGTTTCTTATCACCGCATCTTACTACCTGTTCAGGCTAAACCTATATTAGGTACTAATTACGCTGTTGAGCTAAGTATTGAAGCAGATTTAGAGGAAATGTACTTGAATTTGCCTTGAGGTAGAGTGAAAAAACATTGAGTAAAAACTATCCTCGATACACGTGACCGGGATTTGAACCCTGACGTCTGTCATCGGCAGTCTGGTTTTTTTGCGAGACTGACGTCTTAGACCATGCGGCCACCAAAGCAGGTTCAGTGAGAAGTAGTTTTTTTACGTAAGTTTTAGAGATTCATAAATACCCCATTTCACTAAACACCCCTTAGAGATTTCAAATATTTAGGAAATTTAAAATATTTAGGAATTATTGGGGTATCTGTAATAATCTCAGTCCTGGTATTTTTGTAATGTTCTATGTCTTCTAAGAGTACACACAGGTTTGGACATGTGTGAGCAAAAAATAAACAGATAACATTTAATTTATACATAAAAGCGTGATTTAGGCTTTCTAGGTCTCTTGGTTTTTGAGTTTTAACAACTACAAACATAGCCACAAATACAAACAAATACAATACACCCACAAACACGATACATTAAACAAACCGACCAACACAGTTGCATTTGAAAAGGTTTAACGATAAAAATACATCGTAATTTATATCATTCAAAGGAGTCTTTTTCATTTTATATAGCTAGCTATATGCTAAGCAAAAAAAAAATATATTAAAATAAAAAGGTTATCTCTTCTTTTGATCGTATATATAGTTAATGATTGCAGAAATAAATGTTGAGGCAGCTTATTTCCTAAAGCTCTTAACTTTATTAAGAAATGTAAGTTCTCATAAAGACATGATGAGATTAATATTTTTTTACATTCTGAGTGAGATAAGGCCATTAATCTAATAACAAGTAAGATAAACACTACTTCAATTCAGTTGGCGGCAAAAAGCAGGGTGGAGCTCGAATATTTGGAGCAGTTTGACTAAGAATACTAATACAATCGACAGTAGATGGAAATTCCCTTCACTTATCGAATTAGATTAAAAACTATTTCAAGAAGAAATAAATATTATGCACTCAAATTTCAACATTCATTATTAGAATATTAAATATGTTTATAAAAAATATTATTCAAACAGAAATATGTTTCTTATGTAAGAATATAACTCATATGCTACCAACAAACAACATCAACCATCAATATTTAATTGGACATAAGGTAAAAATCAATTATTTATATATTGTCAAAATACAGTTTTTGTGAGCCCCAATTCAAAACGACAAAGACTTTAAAGTAATTTTAGTTTAAAATTTATTTAGTCTACACACTAAATGGACGAACAAATCTTCTCTTATATAATTTAGAGCTACAAATACTTCACCAAAGAATTTTCAAGCCTATTATTTCACATGCTTACGAAAAAAATAAAATATTTTTACAAACAAAATTTTGAAAAATATTTTTTACAAATATTTATGAATTAAATATGATGCACATACAACACATTTTTCTATAAAAACTACATAAAAAGTTGCTAGAAAGAAAGTAATAACCACATTTTTTTATGTTGGTAGTAAAATATTTTATTACTAACTCTTCCAACTTGTAAAGAGTTAGACATAAAAAAATTATTTGATATTAAGTATGGTAAGATTTTGGTAGGAAGAAACTTTTAGAAAATATAAACGTTCTTTTTTCCGCGGTCCTGACGGATTGATATTTTACTATATTACTATAATATTTTATAAATTATAGGCATTGAAATTATAAATCGAAACTCTCATCTGCAGAGTCATATGACTTGACCTCGTATGAATATATGAAATTAGTTCTAGTAACTTGTTTAACTGTCAAGAAATATATTCCTTCCTATTTAAATCTGGCTGTATTAAACAGTTGGTCGTGGTACATACTAACGTTCAATTGGTCAAAATTTGTGGTTTTAAAAACAGTTTATAATTTATATCAATATGGATTGTAAAATTATATACTGAAATATAAAAAGTTATATCTGAACTTCCATTTGGTTCCGTTAGAAATAGCAAATAGCAAATTATGAGACTTCAAGACATTAGGAGTTTCAAAGTACCAGAGAAGTTTGACCAATGACAAGGGTAATTTAATATTTATCGTTAAAACACATCGTAGTTGATATCCGTGACAAGTGTTTCCCACATGAACAACCATACGTGGAGTGTCCCCGTGATAGTTATAACAGCGACCTGTAACTGTTCGCTCCTGATAATAAAACCAATAACTTCGTTTATAAAGAGGCTTTAAATATGGTTATTTTACTTCCTTCAATGAATACAGATATTCTGTGAGTCTAGTCTTAAAACAGAAATAATTACACTGCACATTTAATTTGTTGATTCTGAAGATACATCTGTTATCAACGTCAAAGTGTTCGTCTTGGTAATCTTTACATGATCCATTGCGTGATTTATTCTCTGTGTCGGAAAATAAAAACTCTTGGATTAGAAACTGTTTTGTTTTAACGATCATGTTTTTAAAACTGACATTAACGCAGGCAAAGGCTAGTAATTATAAACTTTAAACATACACCGGACGGATATCAAGAAGCGGTGATGGAGATGTATATTAACGATGGAACCCTCAAATCTTTGATACCTCGAATCCCTTAAATCTTTAGGAATATTCGAGATTCAAGGATTTGAGAAAATATCTGAATCAAGGTTCAATTCCTTCCTTTTTTTCCATTCAAATTTGAGATTGTAATTTCTTTTAGATATTTAATACTAATCATTGGCTGTACGTCAACATTGAGTTATTACTTATTAATATATTTTAATTGACTACATTTCCAACTTTTTTCCAAGATTAGGATTCGAATTTGAGATTTGGGATTTGTAGATAAAATAAAGTTACAGATTCAAGATTCGCATTTGTAAATTATTGAATATGATTCAACATAATATGTTCTACACAGCGGATTATCTAATTTGAACCTTGATTATATTTATACTTTACAGCTACATAACTATTATATATTTAGCGATGTAGAGGACTGAAATTTCGCTTCGAAAAACTGATGACCATAAAACAACTTTCGTGGGCCTCAACGCAAACATTAAATTGGTTCCAACTGAATATATTTATGGCTAAATGTAGCTTTTTATCTTTAAATATGTTATACTTGTTCCTAGGGAATTTACGGACACACATGTAGGTCTATTATATATTTTATCTAAACATAAAATGAATATATATATATATATACTTTTTTCAAGATACATACATAGAGTATTTAAATTATCTGTATTTTCATTTAGGTTCGTGCAAAAAAAGCCCTTTTGAGGGTGATCAGGTTCTCGTAGCGAAATAGAACAGTCGTGTGCATTCTGTCGGGTCCGATACATATTGAATCTCCTACTGTACTAAAGGGAATCAAGTTATTGGGTTAAAGAAAATGGGAGGAGGGGGTATGTAAATATCCCGAACTCGGCCATGTCACAGAGATTGTAATTTGGTGGGTCGTCCCCAATATCCGAGCAAAACCCAAGCAAGAATCGATACAGCTGCGGGCACAGGACTGTCGCCAACCCCGACTCGGGAGATGGGGGACGTTAAAAACTTTTGACGCCAGTTCTCGTTTGGGGGACGCTCGTGCCAGCCAACCAGCCGCCATCACACATCTCACAGTGTAGAGCTGGGACTCTTGTCTGTATGCCTCGTGCCAGCCAACCAGCCGCCATCACACATCTCACAGTGTAGAGCTGGGACTCTTGTCTGTATGCCTCGTGCCAGCCAACCAGCCGCCATCACACATCTCACAGTGTAGTGCTGGGACTCTTGTCTGTATGCCTCGTGCCAGCCAACCAGCCGCCATCACACATCTCACAGTGTAGAGCTGGGACTCTTGTCTGTATGCCTCGTGCCAGCCAACCAGCCGCCATCACACATCTCACAGTGTAGAGCTGGGACTCTTGGTCTGTATGCCTCGTGCCAGCCGCCATCACACATCTCACAGTGTAGTGCTGGGACTCTTGTCTGTATGCCTCGTGCCAGCCAACCAGCCGCCATCACACATCTCACAGTGTAGAGCTGGTACTCTTGTCTGTATGCCTCGTGCCAGCCAACCAGCCGCCATCACACATCTCACAGTGTAGAGCTGGGACTCTTGTCTGTATGCCTCGTGCCAGCCAACCAGCCGCCATCACACATCTCACAGTGTAGTGCTGGGACTCTTGTCTGTATGCCTCGTGCCAGCCAACCAGCCGCCATCACACATCTCACAGTGTAGAGCTGGGACTCTTGGTCTGTATGCCTCGTGCCAGCCGCCATCACACATCTCACAGTGTAGTGCTGGGACTCTTGTCTGTATGCCTCGTGCCAGCCAACCAGCCGCCATCACACATCTCACAGTGTAGAGCTGGTACTCTTGTCTGTATGCCTCGTGCCAGCCAACCAGCCGCCATCACACATCTCACAGTGTAGAGCTGGTACTCTTGTCTGTATGCCTCGTGCCAGCCAACCAGCCGCCATCACACATCTCACAGTGTAGTGCTGGGACTCTTGTCTGTATGCCTCGTGCCAGCCAACCAGCCGCCATCACACATCTCACAGTGTAGTGCTGGGACTCTTGTCTGTATGCCTCGTGCCAGCCGCCATCACACATCTCACAGTGTGTGCTGGGACTCTTGCCTGTATGCCTCGTGCCAGCCAACCAGCCGCCATCACACATCTCACAGTGTAGAGCTGGGACTCTTGCCTGTATGCCTCGTGCCAGCCAACCAGCCGCCATCACACATCTCACAGCGTGTGCTGGGACTCTTGCCTGTATGCCTCGTGCCAGCCAACCAGCCGCCATCACACATCTCACAGTGTAGTGCTGGGACTCTTGCCTGTATGCCTCGTGCCAGCCAACCAGCCGCCATCACACATCTCACAGTGTAGTGCTGGGACTCTTGCCTGTATGCCTCGTGCCAGCCAACCAGCCGCCATCACACATCTCACAGTGTAGAGCTGGGACTCTTGTCTGTATGCCTCGTGCCAGCCGCCATCACACATCTCACAGTGTAGAGCTGGGACTCTTGCCTGTATGCCTCGTGCCAGCCAACCAGCCGCCATCACACATCTCACAGTGTAGTGCTGGGACTCTTGCCTGTATGCCTCGTGCCAGCCAACCAGCCGCCATCACACATCTCACAGTGTAGTGCTGGGACTCTTGCCTGTATGCCTCGTGCCAGCCAACCAGCCGCCATCACACATCTCACAGTGTAGAGCTGGGACTCTTGTCTGTATGCCTCGTGCCAGCCGCCATCACACATCTCACAGTGTGTGCTGGGACTCTTGCCTGTATGCCTCGTGCCAGCCAACCAGCCGCCATCACACATCTCACAGCGTGTGCTGGGAGGTATCATCATATCTTATCGCACTATTAGTCTAGCCGAATCCTATTACATGTTATATCATTTGTTTGGATCAGGGGTAGGAAACCTGCACTCATTTGAGGTGTTCGGTGTGGCCTTTTTGAATATTTGGTCAATTATTATGTATCCTCATCATTTTTAAGTACCACATCTTACTACCCGTCCGGTATATTCGCTTATTTTCTAATTACGCTAGTGTATTTATGATCAAGAAGGTCCGCATTTGCGTGGAGGCATAAAGGAAAACCCATTTAGGAAAAAATGACTCTCAGAACACCTGGACACGATTCGAACCCCGATATAAACATCATTGCTAGTCTGGTGTTATTTGGCATCCTACTATACTTTTCCTTTTGTTTTTATACATAGTAAAAATATCTTAGATTTTTTTGTTAATTTTTTTAAGAATTAAAATTTCTTTGAGGTTCATCCGCGACATAACACGCTAGTTGTCGTACAGGTAAGATACAATTTATGTTAATTCACAATATATTGAGGGAAGGTCATCCAGCACTGTTTAAAAAAATAAATAATAATAATATATAATAATAATAATAATAATAATAATAATGAATTTTGAAATATGGGAGAACATTTACATCTTTATTAAACATATTTATCCTTGGAAGTCTGTAGATTTCTTCTTATTCATTTTCGTGATCGGCCATAGCTATTCAAGCCATGATCAGCTGATGACAATAGAAGAGCGAATCTCACTCGGAATGAAGACAAGAGAAGTGAGATATTCATTTGGACAGAGTGATTCCACACAAATTATTTGAACAGAGATGATCCCAAACACAGAGAAGAAGCCTGCGCAGAGGCTCTTGGGATAAGAAGATTTATCTACTTTTAAAATAGCGCGAGTATCGATTTTAATAGATAGAAGTGAGACGGAACATCTACTAAATAGATCATATATTTTAATATTCTCCAGACAACTCATATTTAACTTAACGAGCTCAGCTCAACTAATAGACTTTGTAAATAATTCTACACTCGTCAAACAATATTTATCTTTTGACCCAGATGTTATAAAAAAATTGTTACATTGTAACTTTGAATTTAATGTATTTATTATATTATGACATAAATCAAATATATATATATTATATTGTATGACATAAATCAATATATATATATTATATATATATATATATATATATATATACTCAGGAGGGATATTCATTTATTTACAAGAAAGAGTTGGTTCTATGAACGTCAAGCGTGTTTTATTTGTTAAGTGCTACAAGTGAATCAATGATCAAGTGAACAAGTACTAAAATTAAATTATAAATAAGCCACAGTAAGTTTAAAAAACTTGTTGACAGATTATTAATAGTTGAACAATTTAAACTTGAATAGAAACTAATGTTAGTTGTGATGTAAATAGATTCACAATTATTTTATAAATGTTAAAACAAGAACACATTTAAAAAGTTAATAATACTTTCTAGTTAAGAGCAAATTCGTGAAAACACGGCCATTTAATTTAGTGTATCGCTGCTAAAATCACCCGCGGGAATGGGCCCTTGGACAGGATTGCTGGTGACTGTAAGATCTGGGTTCGAAGCCTGGTCTGGTTTACTAAAGTTGTTTCTGTATAAATAATTCATCACTATGCATCCACGAAAATGTTGATACATTTCCTGTAAAATTATGATAACTTCTCATTCGTATTCTATTAGCGTAATTAATGTAACCGAAAAGGGTACTAAGACGCGGTGAAAAATAAATAAACATGTGCTGTGAAAATGTTGTGTATCCAGAACTCCTGAAATTATGTATCCAGTCTACTTTGTGTAAACGCTTGATATTGTGTGTTCTGTTTATGAATGGACACGAGAATGTCCAGAGTACATACACATGGTGTGAATGGACTGTCTCGGGTACTCCTATTTTCAACTGTTACTATTGGTAATACTGGGTTCTAGCACGCCTCTCCAGTGATACCACTAATCTGTAATTGAAAACGATAACTTTAAATTGATGTATCAATATTCTACAGCTAACAGGTTGGCAGGGGAGTGTACCATGCTTTGATTACGAAGGTTGGGCTTAAATCCCAGTTGAGTGCATTCAAAGTATTTTCTCACATTATTTCATCATTATATTTTGAAAAAAAAAGTTGTATTTATTAAAATTAAAGTTCGTGATTCGAGTTCTAAAATTAGATTAATTTGTCACTGATAGATATTTGAAGCCATATAGTACAGGACTATATTTTTTTGTTCGCTGTTTTATTATTTGTTCGGGGAGGACCCAGCCCTTCCCTATCACTGGGAAAACTAGAGCAGACAATTATTAAACAATATTTAGGTTAGAGTCTACCCAAAATAATCCAGTGACGTTAATGATTTATTTCGTGATATTGAATAATGCGTTTGACATTTTTGTAACAGAATAAATTAAGGATGTAAATTAGAATACTAAGATTAAATAAATAAAAATATATTACTAACAACAAAAACAAATAAAGCATACATTAAAAATAATTATAAATTATTTTTATTGTATATAAATATTAGTCTGAAACGGGGTCAAACTCAGCCTCTTAAGGACAAATCAGGAGATACTTGAATAAATATCGGCTTCAGTTTAGTAAAGTGAGAGGGCTTGTTGTGCTGACCACATGACACCCTCCATCTGAAAATGTTGGCACTATTCTTGCTAACGGCGGTTTCCTCTCGGTCACTATAGCTTACTTCCGCCACGGAGTTATTATAGTTTTGTATCTTAAATCAAGAGATACATTTACACTTTTTTATATGATGAAAAATTTACATGACATATTTTTTGCCCAATAATACTCTCCACTATTTAATCACGATAATTTCAAATCACAGACAAGTAGTCCTAAAACAGCACTACGCCACTGATGACAATGAAACACGGTTGCTGGACGGTAAACAAGGGTAGGCTGGCGAGTATTTATTCGCTTGACCCGACCCTAGTACTTTGTCATGTGAGCTGAAGGTTGGCGGCCATTGCACTGCGTCAGAAAGGTTACAATGCTCTTATTCGGCTTGGATATATATAATATTGGCGCTAAGCCATACCGACAAAGACCGTTTTGACAGGCAAATGGCATGTTGTCAAAAAACATTTTTGAAACTATGATTTATTGTGAAAGTGCAATTAATATGTTTACTTAATGTTATTGAATAGAATTCAAAGTGAATATCAATGTATTGAATTGTTTGTATAAAAGAGCTTTAAGACTCTAGCTTAGACTTTTCCCCTAAAAAAAAAAGCTTTGAATTAGATCGATATTTGTGTGTCTCTCATTACTTTAAATTTAAAAAATAAACATATTTTGAGTAATTTGTATCATACATGATACGCTTACTCGAAAAATGATATGTATTTGTTTCATGCAGATTAGATAGACCCTTCGGTTTGAGAATGAAGCCTTAAAATTTGTATTAATAAACAAAATAGACAACATATATTACGTCAAGAATGTTTTCAAATTCCTAATAATTGGGTGGACCCTATGTCTATCTAATTGCATTTGAAGAGAAAGGATAGTAATGCTGTAAGTCTATTTTTCAAGGAACCTAAATAATATAGGATTTAAAGGTTCAAATAAATCCACTGGTGCAACTTTGGAAGATGTACCTAAATCAGTATTCACCTAAAAGAGTTTGAGTAGTTTTAGAGCCAATTTGAGCCGATTATTTGCACCCATTGAAGAGTAGTTGTAGCTTGTAAATTATGTACTTTGATAATTTAAAATGGGGGAATATTATATCTTACACTCAATTAACTGTACTCCAATCAATATAATTTATGAGGTATTAACTTAGGAAATAAAATGGTGAATGAGTAGGTGATAAATAGCATACCTTGCTCAGCAATATGGCTGCCATCAAAAACCCCCACGAAGCCTTCCCCTTTCACCCCCACCTCCCCCAAGTCCACCTTCCCCACCCCATCACCTATCTAACAACCGAAACCCCCACCCCAAATCTAATAAATTTATTGCTAGTTACAATTATTCTTAAATATTTAAGCTCATTAACCCTGTCAAATGATACGTTGTTTGCTGTAATCTCTAAATTATCGTCCTCAATCTGTGTTATCATATACTTAGTATTTTCAGCGTTCACTTCTAAACCTATTTCCTTACTAGCCTCTAATAACATGTCTACATTTACTGCAATACCTTCCCTACTATTCCTCAATAAAACTAAATCTCCTGCTTATCCTAATAGCTGCATTGTACCGTTTAGTATCAAACTCTGCGCAGGCTTCTTTTCTGTGTTTGGGATCAGCTCTGTCCAAATGATATCCTCCATGTGGAATCATTCTGTCCAAATAAATATCTCACTTCTTTTGTTTTCATTCTGAACGAGACTCGCTCTTCACTTGTCATCAGCTGATCATGCCTTGAGTAGCTATGGCCGACCACGAAAATGAACAAGAAGAATCTCAACCGCCCCATCATCGTCAAACCAGACTAAATGACCTTGACATTTAGACTGTTTCCATCAGGGAAGGAGCATGAAGATTAAAAATAAGAAATAGTGCCAAAGCTTTATTTTGAAAAAAATTGAATCACTTAAAAGCTATATTTTTCTTCTTTGGCATAGGAAAAGAATATTTCTAAAGGGAAAGACATCGAGATTAAGATGCATCTACGTTTTATGTGACCCTGAACCCTAAATGAGGGATTCTACAATTATGTATGCCTGCACGACTGTATCCCCATCTGTATATATGTCTGTCTGTCCCTGGGGCTACAACCGAAACAAATGAATAGATTTAGTTAAAACTTTATATCTACACTTAACACGATTATACCTCAAAGCGTATTTTCAAAATTTTGATTCTAGTCCTCAAACCAAGGGTAGTTTATTGGAGACTAATATTTGAAAATGTTGTTCCAAACTATAAGTAGGCCATATGTAAATGTTTGTTTGGTTTTGTCATGCCGTTTATTTTAATTAGATGCACTAACATTTTCATATAGAGAGGTACAATAAACTCATCTAAGTCTTATCCGACAACTCACATTGACTGGTAAAGCTTCTGGCTATTAGAATTAAGTTAGTTTGTAAATCGTGTGCTGATTTTATCAAACTGTTTATCAAATGTACGTTAAATACCCCCAAATAGATCAATGATATAATAAATCTCGACTTGTCCTGGTTTACCAGTGAAAGCGAAGTCAGGGTTCGAATCTAGGCAAAGTATATTACAGGTGTTTTTTTTCCAGAATGATTTATCACTCTACCTGAGCAAATACTAGTACATTTTATCTACATTACACCTTCCTTATCCTTACCCCAATAGTGTATTGAAGTAGTAATAGATTTGTCGGACAGTCATATCGCAATATAGCCATACCGATCGAGCCATCGTCATCTTTTGGCGAAGACAGTGCCAACTGCTACTGAGAGAGGGTGTCATGTTGTCAGTACAACAAACCCTACAGCCGTTAATCTCAGTTTTCCAGACCCGAGCCTCAACTTCTTTTATTCAAGTAACTCCTCAATTTGTCCTCACGAGGCTGAATTAACCCCGTTCCAGGCACACAGCTCAATAGAAAGATCTGGAAGAACCGTGGACCGAACCAAGGACCTGTGGATCTGTAACCAGGAGCTCTGACCACTAGCCCACAAAGGTCTACATCCCCGAGTGTTAGGACCGCTTTACCAACCTTGTCGGAGAACGTCTCGGTGAAATAGCGCCCTTTAGTTGAACATCAAGGGCTATAAGTTCTGTGGTACCCGCCTCGGTGGCGTAGTTGGCTAACGCACCAGTCGTGTTGAGCCAGACCGCCGAGGACGGAAGATCGAGGTTCGAATCTCGGTCGGGTGAACTGGGGGTGGTTTTTCCTAAATGGTTTTCCACTCTCCCTCCACGCAAATGCGGTTCACTTCCTCTAAATTCAACCTTCCCAATTCCTAATCCATTAGTGTAATTAGTACTTAAGCGTATAACCCGAACGGGTAGTAAGACGCGGTGCTAAAATTAAATTAAATTATAAGTTCTGTCCAGGTGTTATTTGACTCGTATCGAAATGTCTGTCTTATCGGAAGCTCTTCCTATAAGGTTGTTTGCAGATAAGGTCATCTCTGGGAACTCGGAAGGTTTTATTTCCGTCAAATATCCTCCGGATTAGAACCTTACTCGAGGATGTATCCAACAAATAGTAGACCTTTGTCGCAGTTAGGCTAATGGTTTTACATTATTGTGTTACTCGCACCGGTGGTCACGCTGATTAGAGCGTCAATCTAGTCCGGTGTGGTTTGTCGGTGATTAGAAGCTTGGGGCTTGATTCAAGGCCGGGTGGACTGAGGTGTTTTTTACTCTCCCTCCACGCGAGTATATTTCCTCTAAAATTCTACCTTACTCCCCAATACCTCATTATAGTAAATATGTGGATACCCCGGATGGGTAGTATGGTGTCTGGGAGGAGAAACAAATTGTGTTCCCACTCTGTCTTGTGTCGTGAGAAAACTGTGACAGTTTTGACAACTTTGTTAAAAAAAATACTTCTACAAATATTTCTCATTTACTAAAGTGTACTAAGCTCAAGTAGAACCTGTAAGAAAAACTTCACAGACCAGAAAAGCCAAATAATATTCGTATAAGTTCTATAATCGAGGAGTTTATTTATATTTACGTCGAGGGAAGGCTTTCCAATATGTTGTGTACACTGAATTAGGAAGATAAGAATATTTTGTTAGGAATATAGTTCATTAGTTTATTCATTTCGGGGACTTCATTAAAACAGTCCCAAAATAGAATAAAAAGTAAAGGCTTATTTTACTTATAACCTAAAGTTTAGTTCTAAAAGGAAGCAATTTTATAACTTTTCTCTCAAATTTTAGCTTTTGAGTGCTTATAAAGATTCAAACTAAAAGTTCAATCTGGTCTACAATGTGATTATAACATATTCAAACATCGTCCTCGAAGCCAAGTATTTGCCTATAAATTGGTTTATTAATGCAGGGATTTGTAAATTTACCCTTACATTGTTTAGTGATAAGAATTATTTCACCACTGATCCTTAAACCTGTTGATTATTGAAGTTAAAAATCAATTACATTTAACAAACATTTTTTTTTAATTTTTAAAAATATTTAACTCTCAGCATTCACGGATCTTTTTTATTTACAAACTATTCTATAATTGTGGTGTGCTATTTAAGTCCTGCAAGGATTTCACTCAGAATTAATTAATATTCCCAGATAGCTGTGAGAAGATTTATTATAATCCTTAGAGCGCTTTTGTAGCTTTTGCTAAGCTTATTATAAAAAAAACCTCAGTAAATTATACTTACATTTGTTAAAAGACATCGCGACAAATACAATATGTAATAAACACATTATTTTACTCTCGAGCTACATGCAGGCCAACTTATAAACCTTTATTATTAAACTACCGTCATGTAACATTGGGTGAACACGTTTTCATTTAATGGTTTTATTTATTTTTATCATTTAATATAAATAATACATTAAATAATTTTCTTAAAATAATGAAGACCTAAATATATAGTAAATTTACTATTATATTATTATTAAAATTATTATTATTATATTTATTATATATATATATACTAATATATAGTAAATTTACTATATATTTAGGTCTTCATTATTTTAAGAAAATGATTTAATGTATTATTTATATTAAATGTTAAAAATAAATAAAACCATTAAATGAAAACGTGTTCACCCAATGTTACATGACGGTAGTTTAATAATAAAGATTTATTGTATCCATAAAATTATTTTATTGTTTATAATTATGATTACTACATTTTATTGCTCGTTCTATGTTGGGTGAATTTTAAATAGTAATCATTAAACATTCGTTTTAAAATTAATTTTCTTTACCCACAAACTATACAAACCTAAAATGTAAACCACACACATTCAAAAGGGAAATAAAATTTGATTGAGTATTTAAACTTTAAAATTTGTGGTCCTCACCACCAATAAAATTTGGTAATTATTTAACCAATTAATCTAAATGCCATTAAACCTATAAATAGTGCAGAACCTATATTTAAATCATATATATTAGGGGGTACGGAAATGGGAGGCTACCCCTGATTCGCCGCAATCCGCTGGGCTACTGAGGAATCATCCTAACACGCGCATCGTTTGTCAATGAAGTGAGCCGAAATCCATGACCTGCTCTAATTTCGTACCATCAATCTTATTTCGCTGATCCTTTTTTATTTCATTCTTTTCTCCTCTCGTGCGATTTGGGACGCCCGGTCGGGTCTTGCGCACAACCGATCAATCTTTATGTCGTCTTATTTTTTAACTTGCGAGCGCTGGGTAGAAGCCCTCTCTCTCTCTCTCTCTCTCTCTCACAATGTTCAACTCTTCCACAATCCTAAAATGTAATTTAGAAGGATAGACGACAGCAAGCTTATTTCATAACTCCAATTTCAGAGATTATTTTCTGGGATAAGCGTTGACGATTTTAATTACTTTCTTTCCGTGTTTTTCAATGTAAAACGCAGCAGTTCAAGTTAAATAACTTGTGAAAGAGAAATTATCATCCAACATAAACATAGAAACAAAATAAGAGTTCTATTCCGAGATGGTTTAAATCTAGTTTAATGTACGTATCTATACTATTCTCTCTAATGTGGTAGGGATAAGAAAGGTTGATCTTAAAGAAAATATACCCACATTTTCGTGGAAGAAGAGTGGGAAACCACATAGGAAAACACACTGTCAGTACATCTGACCGGGATTTGAACCCCAACCTCCCCGACATCAGTAGTTCAGTCCATGCCGAGACCATAATCACCGAAGAGACTTAGGGGGATTACCGGGACAGCAGTATACATTAGTAGAGTATTATATAATACTGTTATATTACTATTAATATTATTGTGACGTAATATTACGAGGGGGTTCACAAAATTGTGACAATATGTGACAAGGAAGACGAGAGAGGGTAAAAAAACAACAAAATTAGCGTGACGTTTATTTAAAGCCCCATACTTTAATTTCAAGCTTATCTTATACAATAGTATTTATCAATTTATTTATGTTTTTTCTAATGGTAGTTTATTATTTATAAAATAACATTTGTATCATGCTTTAATTGATTAATTTTCATATATAGGCCTGTTTGAACAGTGTCAGGATATTTTTATCTCGTTTTAATAATTATATCAATGTTTAATTTAATCATAAAATTGTTTCCTTGTATTTATTCCTTTGAAATTGTGCTATTGTGACTCTTTCCGCTGCTGGCCTGTTATAGGTCTTTATTACTGCTAGATTTGAACATTTGATGTTATCAACGTTCTATCAAATTGAATCCACTGTATGGAACATTAATGATCAGTGTTTGATCGCAGTTCCAACAAGTCGAGAACATTATTTATTTAAATGAGTAGGGAACATAATGCCATGTAATCATCAAGATTAAATAATGAACGTCGTCGCTCTTTCAAAATGATTGGATTCCCTACTACTGATGCCGACAAACAGGATATCAGACTGTGCTTTTGTCTGACAATAAACGACAAGAGTCAACTTCTATCGTGAATATTTAGGAGACAAGATTAGTGAACTACACTGATCACTACTGGGTTGTGTTTAGATGGGGAAGGAAATGTTTACTGGAGCACCAATAAACTGAACAAATGGTTCGGTGCACCACACACGCGCTCTCTCTTGGTTATCATAAAATATACATTTACTAATATCTAGTAAGATTTGATAAACAAACATTGCTGCAGAAACACTCCATCAAAAAGTATTAATATACACTATTATAGAAACAATGAGAAAAGAGGAATATCTCTGTCCACCAAAGAGCATAACAAACAGTTTTTGTTTTCAAAGAGATGCATAGAAAAAATAAATATAGCTCAAAAACTATTGGTTTTATATAAAGCAAATTATGACAGATAAAGTATTTTTATTTTGAATAATATTACAACTTGACAGTGATACGTTATTTTGTATCTCAAATAGTTGCGGAGATTTGATGAAAATTGGAAAGTTCTGCTTCTCTAAATTACTCTTAAAAGTCATTTTCATGGAAAATGAGAGTTGAAATTTGGTTTGGAATTCTAAATAATGTCTAGATAAAAATTTGATCAAAATCGTTAGAGCGGATTTGAAGAAAATAGATTTTTATCTATTTTTTTCTCTTCTGCAAACTACTCTTAATTTTAGATATCTATCGCCAAAAACTCCTCGGGGGAAACTTATGAAAACCGTAGACATCAAGTTTTAGCCCGATTAGTAAAATTGTTTCAGCTCTAGTCCATAATATAGACACACAGACACACTGGCAGGCAGACAGACACACAGACATACTGGCAAGCAGACAGACAGACATACTAATATACTGGCAGGCAGACACACACAGACATACTGGCAAGCAGAGAGACACACAGACACCTGACAGGCAGACAGACAGACATACTAACATACTGGCAAGCAGACACACAGACACACTGGCAGGCAGACAGACACACAGACATACTGGCAAGCAGACAGACAGACATACTAATATACTGGCAGGCAGACACACACAGACATACTGGCAAGCAGAGAGACACACAGACACACTGACAGGCAGACAGACAGACATACTAACATACTGGCAAGCAGACACACAGACACACTGGCAGGCAGACAGACACACAGACATACTGGCAAGCAGACAGACAGACACACTAACATACTGGCAGGCAGACACACACAGACATACTGGCAAGCAGAGAGACACACAGACACACTGACAGGCAGACAGACAGACATACTAACATACTGGCAAGCAGACACACAGACACACTGGCAGGCAGACAGACACACAGACATACTGGCAAGCAGACAGACAGACATACTAATATACTGGCAGGCAGACACACACAGACATACTGGCAAGCAGAGAGACACACAGACACACTGACAGGCAGACAGACAGACATACTAACATACTGGCAAGCAGACACACAGACACACTGGCAGGCAGACAGACACACAGACATACTGGCAAGCAGACAGACAGACATACTAATATACTGGCAGGCAGACACACACAGACATACTGGCAAGCAGAGAGACACACAGACACACTGACAGGCAGACAGACAGACATACTAACATACTGGCAAGCAGACACACAGACACACTGGCAGGCAGACAGACACACAGACATACTGGCAAGCAGACAGACAGACACACTAACATACTGGCAGGCAGACACACACAGACATACTGGCAAGCAGAGAGACACACAGACACACTGACAGGCAGACAGACAGACATACTAACATACTGGCAAGCAGACACACAGACACACTGGCAGGCAGACAGACACACAGACATACTGGCAAGCAGACAGACAGACATACTAATATACTGGCAGGCAGACACACACAGACATACTGGCAAGCAGAGAGACACACAGACACACTGACAGGCAGACAGACAGACATACTAACATACTGGCAAGCAGACACACAGACACACTGGCAGGCAGACAGACACACAGACATACTGGCAAGCAGACAGACAGACACACTAACATACTGGCAGGCAGACACACACAGACATACTGGCAAGCAGACACACACAGACACAGACACATACAAAGAGACAGACCAATGACAGCAAAAATGACTTTTTCGATTTCAAGGGGTTGACGACATTATTATCAAAATCTTGATTTCAATTAACTCTTTTTGATGATCCCAATACTTCTCTCTACGAAAATTCTAGAGAAAGTAAAAATAGTTTTTTACTACTAATAACTCATCCCTCACATTGGTGGGCACGCGGACTGAATGTCAGAATCATCCGGTCAGGTTTACTTTTGACAGGGTGGTTGAGGTTCAAAACCCGAGTGGGTGTAATGAGGGTGTTTTTTCCCCTACAGAGTTTCCCGCTCCCGAACGGGTAGTAAGACGCTGTGCTGAAAAAAACCCGCCCTATCTCTACACGCACGCGGGTACATTTCCTACGAAATCTACCTTTACCATCCTATTATATCGGTGTAGTGAAGATGTCCATAGCCTGGAAGGGAAGTAAAACGCGTGGAGAATAAAACTCGTCCATAAAATTGTGAAAGTTAATGATCTTTAAATTTGTCCGCGATTGTAGATTTCTCTTCTTCTAAACAATTAATAAAAATAGTCCGACATTTCAAGAGGTACTAAAAAGAAATAGTATTCATTCGCCTCACCGAGAAGACTAACATCACATGTCGAAATATAGAAACATGTTCTTGAGGTGGATGAACATAATAGAACTATTTTTGGTTAGTTGTAGTCTTTGAAAAAAGTTAATAGATTTGGTGTTTTTTAAATAATTAAGTATTTTTGACACTACTAAACATTTGACTAAATAAGTTCCGTTGTTGTAATTTTGGTGCTTTTGTAGTGCTCTGACGTAAATTCGTCATCATCAACTATTACCAGCCTGTGACCAGGTCTGTTAAGTAAAATGCCTCCATCTTCCTCTATCCTTCCACCAATCTTCTCCTCTCACTTACACAAGCTCTGATATCGGCTCCTCCCATATCTTTTTTTGGTCTCCCTTGCAGTTTTCTCCTAAATACTTCATCTTCATCACTCTCTTTAGTATTCTCTCCTTTCCATCCTCTGACGTAAATGAATTAGTCAAAACCCAAATAATTTATCAAAAAAATAAATCCAAAATTGATTAGAACAAAATGATTGCACATGTTCTTTAAACTACCTTTGTTTAGTAACGTGTTTAAATCTACACGTAGTTAAATAAGTATAATTTACATTACTATTGAGGTAGTTACACTAATATACAGTAGCTCTATGGCTTCTTTGGTGCTGACTGACAGCTCACAGCTGACTTCTGACAGTCAACATTTAGGTATATACAGTAACCCCATGGCTTCTTTGGTGCTGACTGACAGCTCACAGCTGACTTCTGACAGTCAACATTTAGGTATATATCTAAATGTTGACTGTCAGAAGTGACAACTGCTAAACACATGTTTTTGCAAATCATATGGTTCGGCGTAGGGATACATAATTTGGTCTGGTAGCTTTTCAAAGCCGTCATCTGTCAGCTGTGAGCTGTCAATCAGCACCAAAGACGCAATGGGGCTACTGTATGCATAACTATTATTGCTGGTCAAATGTTGTAGATTTGATTGCAGATGTAGTACAGGCTCACAGGGCGGAGGGGTGTTTAATACATATGATGTATCATAATGATTTCCCAGCCCCTCTCCTAGCTATTGCGGGGTTCGAATCTCCTCTGAGCTATAAAACTCACTTTCCATCCCTTGTTCTTTGTACCGTTTATGGACCCTTATTGCTATGAATTGTTAAAGAGAATACATTTTATACCTCCTCCGTAGCGAAGAGACTTATGAGCATCATGTCTTTACATCCGTCCGGGCCATCTGCGTCTAATTGCAACACTCGGGTAGTACGTAGGAGGGCAGAATTTAAAAGAAATGATCCCACAGTTTCTTAGAAGGAGAGTGGTAAACTATTATAAGAAACGCACCCTTTTTGCACCCGGCCAGAGTTATAATCCAGAAATCCTCGTCACCGGAATACCAAACTAGACAAAGTTGACGTCTGGTCTGCATGCCCACCGATGCGGTTAATGGGAGAGAAAGGTATGGCCATGTCCTCTGGAGAGTCATCTGTAAGGGGTGGTGGTAGGTTAAGAGCCCGTCTCAACCTGAAGAAGTAGCTTAGGTCAGATAAAATCATACGTCACAACGATGTGTGTTCTTCTGTATTGTATTTTAAAAACAGTTTAGTTCTAGCTAGGACCGGTAAAAAGTTTCAACAAAATGTTTTTAAGAACAACCAAATTTAAAACTATCATCATCTACATCATGAACAGTTTCCAGTCACTGGCCGGGTCTGTTTGGATCATAAGCCTCTCCGACGTATCCTTTCCCCCACCCTCTCTCTTCCTCCACCATGACCCCATCTCCTCCCCCCATGACCCCATCTCTCCCTCCCCCATGACCCCATCTCCTCCTCCCCCATGACCCCATCTCCTCCTCCACCATGACCCCATCTCCTCCTCCACTATGACCCCATCTCCTCCTCCACCATGACCCCATCTCCTCCCCCATGACCCTATCTCTCCCTCCCCCATGACCCCATCTCCTCCTCCCCCATGACTCCATCTCCTCCCCTATGACCCCATTTTCTCCTCCCCCATGACCTCATCTCCTCCTCCCCATGACCTCATCTTCTCCTCCCCCATGACCCCATCTCCTCCTCCACTATGACCCCATCTCCTCCTCCACCATGACCCCATCTCCTCCCCCATGACCCTATCTCTCCCTCCCCCATGACCCCATCTCCTCCTCCCCCATGACTCCATCTCCTCCCCCTATGACCCCATTTTCTCCTCCCCCTATGACCCCATCTTCTCCTCCCCCATGACTCCATCTCCTCCCCCATGACCTCATCTTCTCCTCCCCCTATGACCCCATCTTCTCCTCCCCCATGACTCCATCTCCTCCCCCATGACCCCATCTCCTCCTCCACCATGACCCTATCTCCTCCTCCATGACCCTATCTCCTCCTCCACTATGACCCGATCTCCTCACTTCTCTGCACTCCGTTCAGCTATATGTCCCTTGATCTTCCTCTTGAACTCCTGCTTCGTATCCTCTTCCTCTCCATTCTCTTCATATTCATCTTGTCCTGTTTTTTCTGTTGTCGAGCAGAGAGTTCAGAAAACCGAGATTCAATGTGGTTTCTAGTTGTCGCGACATCTTGTATTTATTACCGGCCGGTGGACGGACAGTCGAGTGTCAAATTGACGATAAGTACTTATCAAGAACACTTAGCACCGCGTCTTACTACCCATTAGGGTTATACGCTAAGGTACTAATCAAGCTAATGGGCTAGGAATTAGGAGGGTTGAATTCATAGGAAGTGAACCGACATTTGCGTGGAGGTAGAGTGGAAAAACATTTAGGGAAAACCACCCCCAATTCACCCGACTGAGATTCTAACCTCAATCTCCCCGCCCTCGGCAGTCTAGCTCAACACGAAACTAGCACGTTAGATAACTACGCCTCCGAGGTGGGTAATTATCAAGAACATTACAGCTCCCGTATTCATAGTAAAAGGGATCTATATTTATTTTAAAAAGAGTGTACGTTTATGTTAATTCTTTCAACTCTTCCTTCCTGAAATCCACGCAAACTACTAAAGTTCACTCGGCCTTCTCTTCTTATGTCCATGGGGTTTACCACCGAGCTCTGTCGCAAAGCGATATATCCTGCTTACTTTGAACATGTGTGTGTGTGTGTGAAGCAGACTCCGTACATCCGAACAGGATTTTTATTTTGTTTTCAGAAGAGAATAGAGAGTATCAGTGCGGAAAGCTCAGACTTGCGTTATAAGTGTAATTTGTCTTTTGAGGTGAAGCATTGGGGTGAGGCATTTTTTTAGTGGCCTATTAATTTTTTTTTCAACTTTTAGTATTTAAAAAGGTCAAAGAACAAACTAGGTGAAAAAAAATTGGTGTGGAGTTTAGTTTTGTTGGCTCATGAAATCGTTCGTGACACCCCGTTAATTGGTTAAATATTTTCATTCACTTTGTAATAAATAATCCTGGTGTAGTAAATAATATTTAAAGATAATCTTTTATCAATATTGTGCCTACGTTATTTTGAAAGATAGCCAGTTCTTTGACAGAAGCACATTTTAGTCTTATGACATTCTAATATTCACATATATATACCAAATTGTGGTCGTAACAAGTTAAAACATTCTAAATTAAACACATATAAATTACACTTTATTAGTTTAGAAACTAAACCACCATCTTTGTTATTTAGTAATGAAATTACTAAGTACATGTATGTATGTATTTATTTTTATGTAAGTAAAGCCATCTGTAGGCCTAACTATTTTTGAACTAAAAGGCTTATTTAGTGAAATTTGTAACATAGATAACAGCTCTGTTTTTAGAATTTACGAGTAAATTTGATCTCTATTTATATTGTTCGTTTATGAATAAATGTGTGGTATTAGCCTATTTGATATTATTGTGTGTGTAACGAAACAGCTTCTGGTGTTGAAATACAACCTTTGACTGAATAAAAAAAACACCAATTAAAGCACATCCAAACGAGTTGCGAACTTCAAATTGGGAATGTATCGAATATACAGGGTGATCCAAAAGTCGCGCAAGGATATTTCTCGCAGAAGAACATGGAAAATGAACATGTTGTTTGTATGTATGGCAACACTGTAATGTTGGCCTGATGTTGTGCAGGCCGTGTGACCTAGAGAGGTATACACTAGGTCTAGTCAGTTGAGTTACAGCATTTGAAAGTGTAATATGAGTTTTTCAAGAGCAGAGTTAGTATTAATTTTGGAACATTATTTTAAGGTCAACTCGTACATGGAATGCCAACAATCGTTTGTGAGTAGTTTTCCAGAATCACGCGTGCTGAATAAATCAACAATATGCCGGATTGATGGCATTAATATAAGTTTTTTCTTTGGGTTGCCTGACTTTTGGATCATTCCGTATAATGAATCATGTAATAATCCAATTGAATGAAATGACACTTTGAACAAACATAGAAATAAATATTTTTAACTACCAAATTTCCAGAAAGTTTGTTTTATTACCTTTTTATATGAATGCTCTATCGAGAATTAGATGGGAATGCTGGTCATTATTAAATCAACGTTTTACTGTTCTTTCGTAATAAAAGAGGTAATTTATTATTTATGTGATTTCTATCCCTCCATCCAGCCTGCCACGTACTTATGGGCCGTGAAAATTCGATTTTTTTAAATCAGATATGAAAAGTGTGGGAAGTATAATTCAGCTTTTTTTCAAGAGTTGGATCAGGCCTCTGAGAATTCCTTTTGTTTTTTTATAAGAAATACCTCCGATTTAGGGAATAAAAGTATATGAAGCTGAGCAATAAAATGTGTCAATTTTCAGTTTTTCGATAAACCGGAGGTAATGAGCGACAGTTCGTAATTTGATTGTGAGTTTTGAACGTTTGTTAGAGGTTGAGTAGGATATTTCGGTTAGAGTCCCTCTAAACGCTTTGTACTCGACCAATTTCTTGGGTTTTTTCCTTCGCGCGCAATTTGCGATTTGCCGCCTCAGAAATGTTTCACCCTGGGCTATAGCCCATCAAGCCCATCCGCTCCTTGTTACATTTGGATGGCCTTAAACCATAGCGAACTATCAGCCAAAACCAATGTTTTTCAAAAAACAGCTTCAAAGTTGAATAGCATACAGCATTACCAACCTCATGGCAAAACAAAATTATGTTACTGTTTGGTCTCTTGTTGGCGTACGATATAGTGTACAATGGCATTAGAAAGAGGACAAAATTCTGAACAAGATCATATAAAAAACTAAATATGTCTATTTTTGGAGATAATTCACTCTGGCATTAGACCATCCATTTAATATAGCCCATGTGCGGTGGTAATGTTGGTTAGTGGCAGCTGACAGAAGGTTTCTTAACGCGAACATTGCCTGGAAATATTATCAGACCCGTTTGGTAACACTTTTTATTGATAATAACTTATATTATTAGTAAGCAAATAAAACTTATTTCTAAATAGGTGGATATTAGTGACTTTCAAACCAATGTCTGCAATAAAGAACCTTCTGTTAGCTGCCACTAACCAACATTCCAACCGTAGATGAGCTATACTTTCTTACCATCAAATTTATATGTCACTGTATACCCAATATCATCTCTGAGGTAGCTGTAGGTCTTATGAAGAAAAGCTTTATCTTCGCTCTCTCTCAGTTCACTGTTGCCAAATCTCCTCGCTCTCAGTTATGTGTGAAGGTGGTGTGCTGGTGGTAAGAAGGAGCTACTGGCCAAATCTCCTCGCTCTCAGTTATGTGTGAAGATGGTGTGCTGGGGTAAGAAGGAGCTACTGGCCAAATCTCCTCGCTCTCAGTTATGTCTGAAGGTGGTGTGCTGGGGTAAGAAGGAGCTACTGGCCAAATCTCCTCGCTCTCAGTTATGTGTGAAGGTGGTGTGCTGGGGTAAGAAGGAGCTACTGGCCAAATCTCCTCGCTCTCAGTTATGTGTGAAGGTGGTGTGCTGGGGTAAGAAGGAGCTACTGGCCAAATATCCTCTCTCTCAGTTATGTGTGAAGGTGGTGTGCTGGGGTAAGAAGGAGCTACTGGCCAAATCTCCTCGCTCTCATTATGTCTGAAGGTTGTGTGCTGGGGTAAGAAGGAGCTACTGGCCAAATCTCCTCGCTCTCAGTTATGTGTGAAGGTGGTGTGCTGGGGTAAGAAGGAGCTACTGGCCAAATCTCCTCTCTCTCAGTTATGTCTGAAGGTGGTGTGCTGGGGTAAGAAGGAGCTACTGGCCAAATCTCCTCGCTCTCAGTTATGTGTGAAGGTGGTGTGCTGGGGTAAGAAGGAGCTACTGGCCAAATCTCCTCGCTCTCAGTTATGTGTGAAGGTGGTGTGCTGGGGTAAGAAGGAGCTACTGGCCAAATATCCTCTCTCTCAGTTATGTGTGAAGGTGGTGTGCTGGGGTAAGAAGGAGCTACTAGCCAAATCTCCTCGCTCTCATTATGTCTGAAGGTTGTGTGCTGGGGTAAGAAGGAGCTACTGGCCAAATATCCTCGCTCTCATTATGTCTGAAGGTGGTGTGCTGGGGTAAGAAGGAGCTACTGGCCAAATCTCCTCGCTCTCAGTTATGTCTGAAGGTTGTGTGCTGGGGTAAGAAGGAGCTACTAGCCAAATCTCCTCGCTCTCATTATGTCTGAAGGTTGTGTGCTGGGGTAAGAAGGAGCTACTAGCCAAATCTCCTCGCTCTCATTATGTCTGAAGGTTGTGTGCTGGGGTAAGAAGGAGCTACTAGCCAAATCTCCTCGCTCTCATTATGTCTGAAGGTGGTGTGCTGGGGTAAGAAGGAGCTACTAGCCAAATCTCCTCGCTCTCATTATGTCTGAAGGTGGTGTGCTGGGGTAAGAAGGAGCTACTAGCCAAATCTCCTCGCTCTCAGTTATGTCTGAAGGTGGTGTGCTGGGGTAAGAAGGAGCTACTGGCCAAATATCCTCGCTCTCAGTTGTGTCTGAAGGTGGTGTGCTGGGGTAAGAAGGAGCTACTGGCCAAATCTCCTCGCTCTCAGTTATGTCTGAAGGTGGTGTGCTGGGGTAAGAAGGAGCTACTGGCCAAATCTCCTCGCTCTCAGTTGTGTCTGAAGGTGGTGTGCTGGGGTAAGAAGGAGCTACTGGCCAAATCTCCTCGCTCTCAGTTATGTCTGAAGGTGGTGTGCTGGGGTAAGAAGGAGCTACTAGCCAAATCTCCTCGCTCTCAGTTATGTCTGAAGGTGGTGTGCTGGGGTAAGAAGGAGCTACTGGCCAAATATCCTCGCTCTCAGTTGTGTCTGAAGGTGGTGTGCTGGGGTAAGAAGGAGCTACTGGCCAAATATCCTCGCTCTCAGTTGTGTCTGAAGGTGGTGTGCTGGGGTAAGAAGGAGCTACTGGCCAAATCTCCTCGCTCTCAGTTGTGTCTGAAGGTGGTGTGCTGGGGTAAGAAGGAGCTACTAGCCAAATATCCTCGCTCTCAGTTGTGTCTGAAGGTGGTGTGCTGGGGTAAGAAGGAGCTACTGGCCAAATCTCCTCGCTCTCAGCTATGTCTGAAGGTGGTGTGCTGGGGTAAGAAGGAGCTACTGGCCAAATATCCTCGCTCTCAGTTGTGTCTGAAGGTTGTGTGCTGGTGGTAAGAAGGAGCTACTGGCAACATAGACTAACCAGCGTCGCTAAACTTGTTTTATATTTGAGGGGATATTGACTACAAGAAAACTAAAGAATGACAACACTGTTTCTGTTTAGTAGAACTAATAACATATTTTACTCAGAAAATAAATCTAATACTGAAACAATATTTTTCATTCTTTACTAAATTTCTTAAAACGCTTGTTTTTTGGGGCGTGTTGCAGTAGCGTAGGCTATCGACTAAAATACACACTCCTCTTCTTTTTACGGTATATTGTGTGACAAGGCCAGCCATAACAAGTTGTTTTGTTTAAATCCCATCTTTCTGCGTGCGTGTGCGTGTGTGTGAATCCAGTTTGTCCTAATTAGTAGCGGAAGCGGTGTTTACCCACACATGGTGGTCCCGTGCGTGTAATTACCACATGAGCTAAAACATGTCATCACCACGGATAGCGGCAAACAGGTCACAGTCGATAACAGAGCACTTCGAACTATATGATCACCAGTTTGCATCGTTAACGAATATTAAAATTGACTAACTTGCTGAGTGAGTAATTGAAACAAGTAAAAAGTCTATATTCTTACTTCATAACATAGAGAAAGTATTGTAATCTTGAACTATTTGTATGATTGTCGGTACTTAAGACCATATCAGAAACGGTTTGAATGGAAACTAGTTAAAACTTTATATTTAGTCTAATTTCTATTGGAATAGTCTTTTAGTAAATACAAACCTCATTTTTTACGGTAATTATTGATGTTATTTAAATACATTATTAGTGTTGTTTCATAGGCATTGATAATATCTATCAAAAGCTACAGCTACAAATCACAAGATTTGACGTATGAATACGAGAAAATAAATCTAGTACATTTTCTAACTACATATCTTCCTGAAAAATTAGGACTGTAATAACCCCTGAAAGTTGACTTGAGGTCTGTTATTCATATTTACCACTTTTGAGTTTACCATCCCTCCACGCTGATTCGGAACGAATTTGATGGGTCCTTCCCTAACAGGAGCCAGTTAAATCCTTTTTGAAGAAGTCTCTGTTTAGAAACACTACTTGTATCGGGTATTTTGAATTGATTATCATTCTTTATCACTTCGCCGCTCTTAGTAATATATTAAAGGGCTCTGAGAGTTATTCAGATTTCAAGCTTCGAGCCGAGCTCGTCATTAAAGCTCGAGATCGAGATCGAAAGTTATGTAGTCTCGTCATTTTCGAGCTTCCTCTTTATGTACGTATAAATCAATTTTTAAAACGCAATGTTAAGCGTAGGCTATTTAATTAATATCGGCAGTTTCGCTAACGAATTAGTTGGTGGCTTGACAAATGTTTAAAGTTCATATTGAATTTCACATTAATAACGGCCCGCTAGACCACAATAGACAGAAACTTTGGCCCTTGGACATAAAAAGGTTGATACCCCTGCTCTAAAACAATCAACAACATCCAACATGGTGAATCAACAATATCCAGCATGGTGAATCAACAGTATCCAACATGGTGATTCAACAGTATCCAACATGGTGATTCAACAGTATCCAACATGGTGATTCAACAGTATCCAACATGGTGATTCAACAGTATCCAACATAGTGATTCAACAGTATCCAACATGGTGATTCAACAGTATCAAACATGGTGACTCAACAGTATCAAACATGGTGATTCAACAGTATCAAACATGGTGACTCAACAGTATCCAACATGGTGACTCAACATCAGTGCAGTGAACCATCTGGCATACTCTATACAGTAGTTGGTGTTTCTCTAAAACCAGTAGCTTTAACACACACACACACAGAATATGCGGGACTCCCCCCACATCCCCGACATGTCAACTCAGAGATGCGCGTGATCCAGGTCAATACGACCCGTCTAACCGTCACGTCCAACTGACTCCCTCATGTGTCATCGAGTTGGTTTCATCAGTTTATCCGCAACACCATCGGCTGGGTTGACGGACTGTGAACCAATACAGAAGGTCGGGATTTAATTCGGGTGGTGAGCAAGTTGCTTTAAAGGAGCTGTACCCCCCTTTTTTTGTGTGTGAGGGGGAAAAGAGAGCGTAAAATCATTTAGGGAGAAACTTATCCTTGTAAACTCAGTCCGAATTCGATTCCAAAGCTCCACATCACCGACAAATAACACAAGAAAAGAGGTGTGGCCATTTTCAAATCTCCGATCAATATCAACACAATATAGTATGTTTTATGTTTATTATTTATATCATTGGCTCCACAGCCTACATTCACCATCCCTCTCATACTCACTATCACCATCACCTCATCTCATAGTGACATGGTAAGACCTCCACGGAAAGGTATGTACTATTAGTACATGTGCAACGGTACATTAGTACTGGAAATATTTCCTCAGACTGAGATGCAGATTGATGTAACCCGGACACATAATTATTAGTCCTTACAACACCAAATATGAAAACAAACCCTCTCTAAGACAAGTACTATACCATACAGGCATCCCTCGCTTGTTCGACAGGTTAGGAACCAGAGGACTGTCGAAATGTGGAGCTCGGTTTTGTTTTAGCTTGCTAATACATATTGGCTACCGAAAAAAACTTATCTAACCACTAAATATCAATTGCGAATGCGTGATAGATATAAATAACACTATAGTTATTATACTACTATAAAGCCACTGGCTGACTCACTCACTCACTGACATTAATGTTTACCCACTTACAGATGAGCTAGAAACTTGAAATTTGGAAAACTTAAAGCTTCTAGCCTGTAACCGATGGAGAAATTCAAAAAGTTTAAAAAATAATTTTAACCCCGACAAAAAATTCAAAATGGCGGAGCAACTTTAAAGTCGGTGCGGACCTTTCTTTGGAGGTCTCTTGTGGCTAAACGGTAAGACCTATCAAAAAACGATTGTACCAGCAGCCACGGATTTGGCGAGATCCACAAGTTTGGTCCTATTACTTTTTGTCGTATCATCCATTGGTTATAGCCTAAGATAGAGCTAGATTTTTTATTTTTGCTAAATTTTGCACATTTTCCACACATTTTAAATTTCAAAAAACGCTGGAATTACATTAGTTTACATCCACTTGCAAAAAAACCCCACTGGGGATTTGGGGGTGGTGCCCCCAACGAGCAAAGTGAGGTATATTATATAATAATACTACAGTACTGTAAAATGATCAAAAGCTTACCTTCTCACATAACCTGAACGAAACCTTGGCACCGAGATGATTGAGAGGGTCAAAATCCCGTGTAAAGTATGTTCCAAAAACCATTGAGGTTATTGTACAGACCATTAGATAACGTTCCAAACACGTGCTTCTATTTACAGAACGTTCTGTTATCTAAATTATGTACGTGTTGTATTGACGTAAGAGACATATTTCTCGAGTCAAGATATTGTCTGCGTGATCAGTTATAACCATCTCAATCATTTTATCTGCTAATGTGTGAATACGTTTATTTTAAACGGCAAGTCGAGCATTCTTTGCGATCTTCTTCATTAAACCCATAAGTTTAGTTTGTAACTAGTATCTAGTCTGTCCCCTAGGGATGAAAAACGTTGAACCACCCTGATTTAAGGTGGGGCGCTAGTGAGCGTGAGTTTAGGGCAGTATTTTCGAAGTTTTTATAGAATTAACATTTTTTGGCCAAAATAGATCAAATATTTCTTTTATAGAAACATAGAGTTATGTTTTCTGCACATGCTAATCTCAACAGTTCTTTAATATCTGTCAAGGATGTCCTGGAATTTAGTGACAACTTTTTCTATGCATTTAAAAAGTTTGTCACCAAATGCCGCTATGCTCATGACAGATATTCAACAACTGTTGAGATTAGCATGTGCAGAAAACATAACTCTATGTTTCTATAGAAGAAATATTTGATCTATTTTAGCCAAAAAATGTTTATGCTATAAAAACTGCAAAATTAATGCACTAAACTGGCGCTCACTAACACCCCACCTTAAGATAAAATCACACATGAATAAAAAAAACATTCCTATGTGTATAAAACAAGTGTTCCTGATAACATTCTTTGACAGATTTTCCCCCCACACTCCCAATGTAGTCCTTCTTTAACCTACTTGGTATGCAGGAGAGGGTAAAAAGATGATAACTATATTTTCCGAGTCAAGAGAGAATATATTTCTGTTTAAAGGAGAAAGGATAAGCATTGAGAAGAGTGGAAGTGAAGCCTGTCTACCAGTTCTTGCGCCAGGCCAAGCTTACCGACCTGTGATGCTGTATTTGGGAGGACCGGGGAAACATCGCGTAGTCTTTATTACATCAACACCCCCAGGGGGAATATTCCTTTGACTGGTTCTAGAAATGAGCGGCTTTCTGAACAACATATTTCCACCCTTGAAAGAGTATGTTTTAGTTCATAACACTTTAAAATAAAGGCTGGTTTAATTTATAACGTACGTCTAAGTACAATTCATATATTTCAATAATTTATATATCTGCTTCGGTGGCCGCGTGGTCTAAGGCGTCACTCAGACTGCCGATGACAGGGAGATCGGGGCTTGAGTTTAGGTCCAGTGTACTGAGTCTAGTTTCCCACTCTCCCTCCACACAAATATTTATATATATATATTATTTCCGTGATAGCCCCTGAATACTCATGGTCATGTTTAGTTCTAGCCACAATAGACCTGACCGTGAGGACATGCAACTTGGGTGTGCCATTTATATATTTTTATTATTATATTATTATTATTACTATTTCAATTTAAATCTCCTTTATTACAGTGCTGGCCAACAGTCATAAGACCTATGGGGGTAGAAAGTTGAAGAAAAATTATATTTGGGGGTACGCGAACAAAATAAGTTCAGCACCCCTGCTATAGATGGCAGCAGTTTTCCAACCAAATCTTTCGAAAGCTGCAAGATGATCTTTAACTGTTCTTCACTAAAATAACTGCAATAACTTGTCAAGTGGATTCCATCTTAAGAAGATGAACAACAGACTTGCGAGGAAGCTTGAAAAGTCCGCAGAAATATAATAGGCTTAAATTATATTGGGTTTAAACCCTGGTGACAAAGTTAATATCTCATATTTTACTAGTGCTTTGTTTCGCATAAAAATGAATCATTTACAGAAAATAAGAAATAACTTATTTTTAAATTACTCTCACCTGTGGGCAAGTAGACAAAGGCAATGACAGGAAGGTCTAAGTTCGAATCGCAGCCGAGTATAATGAGAGGAGTTACAAAATGGTTATCCTCTTTAGTTAAGTTATATAAACTTGGACATAAGCTATCGTGGGTTGAGGTCTAATGTTGGAAGATTTTTACTATAGAAAGTCAAACCTATCTAATTTATTTCCGTGTCCAGGTGTAATTTTTCAATCTAGAGAATGTGATATTTAGATGCGACTATAGCCGCACTTAATAACTACAACAGCCTGGCTATTTAATCCATCATAAATAAAAAGTGTTAATCATTAAAATATATATAGTTTATTTAATTGTTTATGTAATGTTAAATTTACATTTTACTAATCTTACGTCTTCATCTAAATAGAAGGTAAATTAAACGTGATTATATTCATCAAAGTGGATCTAGGGATAGGTGACGTTCTTCTGTGAGTGCGGAAATGAACTTTCGAGTTCCTCATGCCATGGAGTGAGTGATATTTATAGAGGATGAGAAAATACGGTGAAAATTACAAATTGCAAGAATATCACCTCGCATACAACTTAGCGGGACTCAAACCAGTCAGTAAGGATTGTGCACCCCAACACTAACCACTAAAGTCACAAAACATAATTATAGTATTTGATAAGTAGGATACAAAATATATAACTTATTTAAACCTACCCTGGGAATGAACTAAGGCTCCTTGAAAGAATAATGCTTAACATAATACTGGAGTGAAAATAGTAGAATCAGTACTTTTTAAATCTCGCGTAGGGATCTATTTTTATTGAAATACGTACCCATTTACCAGGAAAGAGAAAACTGCAACTGTGCAATAAAATACCCTCAGTGCATCCTATTAGAGATCAAACCCCGGCCTCCTGAATCGTAGTGAGATCGCTGACCTTGACCCTCTGGTCTGGCTCTCTATATCTAGGTCAAAGGTAAAGGCGTGCCCTTGTTGAGAGCCTAATTACCGTCAATAGTCCACACCTGCCTGTTCTCACGGTGTCGCTAATGAGTCGAGATAATCTGACCGCGCGACAATGGTCAGTTACAATCTGGTGGACAGAACTGGCTTGCACTCCACACTAGGGAGGTTGGGGTTCGAGTGCAGTTCTAGCGGCCTTTGCTGCATTTTAATTGAGGGTTCGGCCAGACTGACAAGCGTGCGAGCGAGCGCGTAAGCGACTGGGTGGCCACACTGGCGAGCGCGCGAGCGAGCGAGCGCGTGATTAGCTGATACCTCTCGTTATTTGTTGACGAGGAGGCTCCGAATTTTGGCTGAGTGAGTTGAGGGTGGTTTTAACAAGTGATTTATTGTTGTGGTTTTCTCCTCCTCTCTCCACGCTAATGGTGATTCTTATTTGTAAAGGCCTACTTTGATAATATTGAAGTATTTTAACATATCAGTTTTATATAAATATATACATGGTTTATGATCTTAGCAATTAAATTAGGCCGTTAATAGCAAGTGTGCTAATAATAAGAATTGAATAGTCAAACGGTGACCTGGTGGTATAGGGGTAAGGTGTATGACCTCTTTGCTGAGGGTTCGGGGCTAAATCCTCGGTCCCGGCACATATTTATCTGATTGCCAAACCCTTCCTTCACCTCTGACAAGACGTGTATTAATCACAACTTGTGAATATGTGGAATGCCAGGCCTCCACCGTGGTTCGGATCCCACGTTAAACTGTAGGTCCTCCATTTCATCTCACAATCACCCTACCATTGCAAATTAGCGTAAGTACGTATAACCCGATCGGGTAGTAAGACGCGGTGCTAATAATAATAATAATAATAATAATAATAATAATAATAATAATAAATAGTCAAAGCTATTATTTATGCTTTTAGTGAGGATTACTCCATCTAGCTATCATATTCTGAAAATTGAAAATTGACACCTGGACACGGGAATCGAACCCGGGACCTTTGGCTTTGTACGCCAAGGCTCTAACCACTGGGCTATCCAGGTGTCATTTTTCACTTTTCAGAATATGATATCTAGATGGAGTAATCCTCACTAAAAGCATAAATAATAGCTTTGGCTATTTAATTCTTAGTATGAAATCACGTACAATTATAATAATTGTACAAATGGCAGCAATAAGCCAACTACCGAGTCGAGGATGGCTGCGTTATCTGATAGATAGCTCGTGATATTAATATAATCACATACTTGTAGCTGACGATTTCCACACTCCATCATAGGCTCTGCTTTAAAATATGAGTGAAGAATGACCCTGGGCACGGGACGAATCCTGGATAGCTCAGTATTTAGAGCATTGACGTACTAAGCCAAAGGTACCGGGTTTGATTTCCGTGTCCAGGTGTGATTTTTCAATTTCCAGAAAGTGTGCTAAACCTATCGATAGTAATAAAAAATTAATAAAAATGTCAAAATGAGAAGCTTTCCTAGCACTCGATGAACCAACACACAATAATATTGCCTAGCGCCTGTAAACTAGACTGTGCCGGGTCGAGCGTGCGCGCTTGAAAAATAGAACCAGTTCTATCTTTCAAGCGCGCGCGCTCAGTCGCTCGCTCGCTCGCTCGCTCGCGCGCTCGCGCGCTCCAGTCTGGCCACCTCTCATTACAACCCATGTATTCTATTTTATATTTTAGTCGCTCGCGCGCTCAGTCTGGCCGCCCCCTGAGGAAAGTCCATTGTTTGTCTGAATAGGTATAGTTATAAAATTAAAGTAAGCTCAAATCAAACGATTATGTTAAATGTTAACTGTGTATTGTATTCGACAAAGAAACACTTTTTACCTAATAATGTAAATACGAAACAACCAAACCATAAAAACAGGTGGCTGTACATAATCTTCTGTAATGATTTCTCATTGGATTTCAGATTTATATTTCTTCTGTAATTTCTCTTTGGGTTGAAAGTTGATTTTTACCCCTTCATTATAAAGTTAAAAAGTAAATTAATACGATATTCAATATTACATTATTTTCGTAAAGAATAGTTTAACCGTTGTTCCCACGACTACAGAAGTCAGTCTCGAAATATATGTAGAGTAATTTTTGCTTTAAATGCACCCAGTATGAATCACCCAGGATTCGACTTAATACGTAGGCCTATGCCAAATTTAAGCTTTCTAGGGTTCTTGTTGTTATTATTATTATTATTATTATTATTATTATTATTATTATTATTATTATTATTAGCACCGCGTCTTACTACCCGTTCGGGTTACACGCACTTACACTAATATGCAATGGTAGGGTGATTGTGAGATGAAATGGAGGACCTACAGTTTAACGTGGGATCCGAACCACGGTGGAGGCCTGGCATTCCACACATTCACAAGTTGTGATTAATACACGTCTTGTCAGAGGTGAAGGAAGGGTTTGGCAATCAGATAAATCTGTGCCGGGACCAAGGATTGAACCCCGGACCCTCAGCACAGAAGTTTAACCCCTTACCCCTACACCACCAGGTCACCTCTAGGGTTCTTGGCATTGTAGTTATTGCGTCTACTGACAAACAAACACAAACTATATATATATATAATGATTGTTCATGGCTTACCTTCAAATGAAGAAAGTAGATTGTTTCATCTGGTTTGTATTCTTTACTCAAACTTGAGATAAAATATCATCTTAATCTATTTTTTAAATGTAATAGCCTTTTAATAATCTTACATTAATTAAGTTGGTATTTATCAAATATATTTGGGCTATCACTTTATATATATATCAGTGTGGTTTTGATTTCCACCTTTTTCCCAGCCCATTTTTCTCCCAACGGTGTTTCTAACTTTCGTTGTGGCAGCAGAAACATTAATCTCTTAAAGAACATCCGTGTATCATTTTCCTTCAAGGGTACGGATTATATATCGTTTCCTTTCTATCTATTTCCAAGTGTGGTAAAGTACCTGAACGGCAGCAGAGTATATTAGGTTGGCTGTATCGCCCGGTCACATATCCAGCAGGCGATACTTCTGTGGCTGCTTTATTGCGTTACTCACGGACTCGCTTTAAGAGGCTTACAAACCCGAACCTGGTGGCTGGGGCATCAACTACACAACAACCATCCATTGGGTGTAAGGTTGTGGTACTGTTGGCGGCTTTCCGATTGAAGTCACTGAAATTAGGGATGGGGAAAAGTTGTCAACACTTTACTGGCATCCATCTTTTCCTTTCGCGACCGATACTTTTACAGTCGATAATTTTACTCATATGAGTTCTTACATACTAGTATTTGATCGGTATCGTATTTAGTATAATTTATATATTATAATGCAATATTTTTTAATAACCACAGTCTGATAATCTGATTAAACCTGTTTAGGAAAAATTATATTATAATTCAAAATTTAAATGTATTGCTATTAGACAAACACAGACATTTTAAGGAAATATAGAAAACATAATGTGATCAAAATGTTCGTAAATACAACACTAAAAAACATGATTCAAATAAAATATCCTTATTAATATTTTGATACCAAAATCTGCTGTTCTGGATACTCATCTTTCAATAACACATCCTAAAGGGGGGTGCGCGAAAAAATGGCAGCGTTTTTCAGTTTTTATAGCAAAACATTTTTATTTGTAAAAACAAAACAAAAATAATGCTCCAGAGAAACAGAGTCTAATTTCTTCACACGTTGATATCAACAGTTGTTGAATATCTGTCATGAGCATATCAGCATTAGATGACAAACTTTTAAATGAAGATAAAAAGTTGTCATTAAATTACAGGTCACCCTCCACAGATATTCAACAAATGTTGATAACATCAGGTGAAGAAAATTACACTCTTATGTTTGTACTGGAGAAATATTTGATATATTTTGGCCTTAAAAAGTTTTGCTAGGAAAACTGAGAACCTGTGACCTTTTCTCGCGTCCCCTCCAAGCCCACCTTAGCTGAAGAACTACTCCACTTAAAGATCGATTTGTTTTGAATTGTGAAAAGTAAAATATTTTAAATTTTTCCTCATCAGGTGCTATCAGAATTTAACCACACCAACAGGGTAAGGATGCTTAAAGTAGAATTTTAGAGGAAATGTACCCGTATTCACGTGGAATGAGAGTGGTAAACTACTTACCTGAGGTGGCTTGACCAGGATTCGATCCCCAACCTCCCCAGGCAAAAAAAAGACAATACCAACTTGTTTTTCTTAAGTCACCAACTCAAAGGTTGGTTTATTGTGATTTCTATTCATCCAAGCACGCGCTCAGCCTTCACTGGTTAGTGTTGCCTGCACCATCTGGTGGACATCCCATGTACTAGAGGAGTTCAAGATGGACGGTGACTACCCGTTGCCTTTCAAACTGAATTTCTATGAGCGAGAGAAAGAGCTTACTAATTTTGCTGGGAAAGTTATTTTCACATACTACCTTCAAGGGTTTTTTTACAAGCAACAATCGACAGGGGACCGACGGCTTTGCTTATACTCCGAAGGAAGTTGTGCTACAGATTTTCATCACTCAAGAAAAGTCCGTCGACCCCGACTGGGTATGAACCCACGAACATCGAGTCGTGAGGCGAGCACCTTCCACCAAAACTACCAAGGTCTACCAGACAACCTTAATGATGCACAAAGAAATCCTAGAATTAATTTTTTAACGTTTTATATTTTTTTGTTGGAAAATTGCTTGTATGCTTTTGACTGCCACACTTTTGTTCTAATACAAACAATGTTGGGACGCTTCTCTAAATTTTCATTTACACAAAACATGTCAACGTAATTATTGACTCTTATTAAGTCTTTGAATTTGTAAAACTTAAACATGATCGTATTTTTGTGTAGCAATAAAATATTATAATAATTCTCCAACGACACTAATTTTAGAACAAAATTTTGTCAATCAAAAGAGAACAAATGCTTAGCCAAAGAAAAAATATAAGATTTTAAAAATCATTCGTAGTTCACTTGTACTGCCCTGACGTTTAATGCGTGTCTCAGTAGTAAAATATCGTTCTATCTAATCAAACTACCCGGTAATTGTTGGAATGGATGATCCCGGAGAAAGGGAACCATTTAAAACATTACCCTCTACAAAACCATCAGCCTAATTTGATACTCACATAAAATATTAATTTTGAAAAGTACACTGAGAACTAGATAATCATCGCTCCAACCAATCATATTATGGAATTCAATTTTGCAATCAAACGTTTCTGTGAATGAAATATTCTACTAATTATTTTTTGTGATGACGTAAGCACAGTTTGTACATTTAACATTGTGGCTTAAATATCTTCGATACAACCACACAAACATTTCCATCGAATTGATAGGAAAGTTCATTTCATGAACTACTAAAATGTTTTGTATAAATTTGATAATACTTAACTATACAATCATGTAATTTTATATCTATGGAAAACACCTATCAAAAGTGACATCTTAACTTCACATAGCTTGTCGTATGAACATATGAAATTAGTTTTAGTAATTCCGTAAATGTCAGACACAAATTCCCCTACCTGAATTCTAATATAGGTTTGATTGTCCACTTGGCAGAGTAGGGTATGAAAGTCAACTATTGATCTAGAGGCCTGTAGTTCGATTCCAGGAAATTCCTAGATTATACCTTTCGAGTTTGGGATAGAGCTAGAGTTCATTAACAATAATCTTGGATTTTTTAACACTTGTAAAGTTACTTAACATAGTTCCGTATGCATACATCCTGTAACTATTGTAATATTTAACTAGCAAGTCAAATACTAAGGTTACCATTGAAAAGAAGAAAACAACTATTTGAAAAACATGTAAAATGAGTTTATTTGGTAAAAACAAGGAAAATATACAAATACCTTGACACCAATTATTTTTGTTCTGTGTTTATTCGAAGTAATGATATACAGATAAGAATTATAGGAATAAAAACTTTTCTCACAACTTGCTGGAAATATAAGGCATATATGAGCTCAGAGAAATTGTTGCAGCATTAGCCACCTTTTCTTCTAAGTGGGCAAGTTCAGTTTTTATTTGACTCTGGAATATAAAAATAAAAAACTTAAACGGTCTAAAACATAGTACCTAATCTACCACACAATCTAACTAAACAACACAGTTACATCTATCCTAAACGTAAATAAAATAAAGAGTCATGGCCGTCAAATCTAGAACCCTTTTCCATCAAGCCACAAAAATGCTTGAAAATATATCGAAAATGACATGTTCACAATTTTTTGTTATATTAATAAAATCTAAAATATAGGGTTTTAAGGAAAAAGAGCTCTGTTAGAATTTTTCTCCTTTATTTTGGTGGAACCATAATTCTAAATGACGTATCGTAGAATTAAATATTGCGTTAGAGCTGAACCTTTGCGGGGCAATTTCTCTCTTACCGAGGCGGCCACCTTAATACAGTTCCCTCATCACAGACTGTTTGCTGTGGACTAAGATATAATGTTTATGCAACAAACTACAGTAATATTATAAACGTTTATATTTAACCTCAATGTAGAATTATGCCCCGTTCTCTCTGACCAGAGTCAGATACGCTACCCACGAGGTGTCTATAATCCACCTCCCGCCCTTTAATCAATCCCCTCCAAGAATAACACAAATGGAGGAGAGAATCGTTGATTGTTGTGACCGATAACTCGTCCATCATCCGAACCAAATATTTACCTCACCCTCGTCTCGCGCCGCTAAAAGCTCTGGTTGGTATCACGTGGATATTTTGACACCTCCTCGTATCGGCGAGATGTATCCCACAAGATGGATAGCATCGGCTGCCTGTGTCGCATTGGAGACGTTGTTTTATACTCACAGATTTGACTGTGTTTTTATTCATTACCTGTAGTCACTGACCTTCAATATATCGTGTGTTGTAATGATGGACGTGCGGATAAGGACGTTGTTGGTCGTGCGTTGTAATGTCCATTTTCAGTTATCACAGAGTCAGAACAACCATCTGTGAGAAACATATTAATAATACACTTTAAGGTGCATTGAACTCGCGGGTGAATACTATATACTGTCTGACACCATGTTTAGTAGGTAGAATATATGTCTACTGAGCTAAGGGTCCGAGGTTCGATTCGCAGCATGGTCCGAAATATCGTTGGTGAAATATGGGTTTCCCCTTCACAATGACGGGAATTTTTTATTTAATGTTTGCTTGTTAAAGACTGGAGAAAATTAAATTTTTTTTGTTTGAAAAGCTTGGAGTCTCAAAACTTACCAATCGTTTCAACCCTATAGTGCCTGCTCCATTAGCCCAAGTCGTGAAAACTACTCTCAGTTGAATCTATAATAAGCTACACTGACGGAACTATTTTTAAATGACCGATTCAAATGTATATATAAAGTGTAATAAAATGTTACTAATACTAAGATCATTTATGATCAATTAAATAATTACGTTTTTTCTAGTAATTCTATCCTCAATGAATGTGCAATTATTTAGTTTTATAGACTATTAATTCATTAGTTGGGCTTATAATATAATATTTAATAACTTATTTACAATTTGTGAGTAATATAGTTATGTTAACTAGGTATTAACTTAGCATTTATTTATTCTTATGGCATGAATAAAGCGAAGTGATAATCGTTTAACTTAGCGCAACGATCTCTTTACAATTTAGTTGTATTGTTTCAAAAACTTTATGACAAATAAAAGTTGTTTAATTAATAGCTAAAGTTGAAAAACTTAACAGTGAGAATAATACATGTATTTATATCAAAAAATATATTAATGCGGATAAGTGCATCTAACATTTTGTTTTCAACAAGATTTGAGTATTAAAATATTTATATACAGCGATAAAATAAAACTCTTCGCTAAACTTGGAAACCTTCACATTTGAGTTAGCAATAGTGTTTTGTTGTTAGGTTATGTTAATTAAAGGAGATGTAAAAAGCAATTAGAGAACTGAAAATAAAATAAAAACAGGTGTACTGTAAATAGTTCAAGGAAAACCGGGAGAATATAAAGGTGTAATGGCCCGAGATCGTCTGCGCGTGTTTGAAGATGAAGTTATTGAAGTTTTTAGTACTCCAGACGGAGGAAGGAGTTATTTGCTCGAGTCTTTATAACTGTAGAACCATTTGCATTCCCTCTCGACCAAGTTTAGACCTCAGAGCTGTTTGGTCTCCATCGATCCCAACGCTCCCGGTGACGGGATCCCTAACTTGACGTAGTACCAGTAGCGTTTCTAAATATATCCCTTGATAAGGGTTTGTTGGTTTAGAGAACTCTGAAGGGCCTTCCTTGGACTTTGTTATGATTTGCGAGATTTTTCTTGGAAAGATTTAAGAGACTTGAGTTTGAATCGCGGTGAAGTCGAAATTTAGTAGATGCAAGGTTCTAAAATACAGCGTTAAAGTTGTCAAGAGAGCCTTATCTCACATACAGCGTTACAGGTGTCAAGAGAGCCTTATCTAACATTTTACAAGTTAATAAATAAAATTTATTTTATTTATACGCCAGGCTAAACTTTATTTGACTGACTCTTTCAAAAAAATACTGTGTTGGATGAGCTACCATTTATTTAGTGTATTATTTAAAAAGTGATCTAACTTTAGATGATTCAAACTCATTTGTAATGTGGTCTCAGGAGATAATAAGCCAACCTAATTACTAGGCATTAAAAATATAATGGAAAGTTTTGCCCCGTGATATCAGTAGCATTATTTTTGGAAAAAATAAAAAAATGAAGGTCACAAGGGAAAATGGGAGAAAGCCACATTACATTTTCCAGGGCAACTTTATTTCCATCTCAAACTACACAGGGACCTTAGCAAATACTTGGTTGTTAATTGATTTAAACATGACAGAGACATGTTTTAACAATATAAAAAAACCTACATTATAAAGGTCTCATGATTGTCTAACAGATGGCAGCACTGACTCAAGTTGAGGTAAAAGTGGACTAACTCCAGTTTTTACCTGTACCCTTCAAATCAGTGCAGCAGCCGTTTTTAAATTTGACACTAATTATTAAACACTAAACTATTAATTGTGACTCAAATAGCCGAAGCTATTATTTATACTTTTTAATGAGAAATTCTCCATCTAGACATCATATTCTGAAAATTGAAAAATTATACCTGGACACGAGAATCGAACCCGGGACCTTTGGCTTAGTAGGCCTACAACAATACTTTAACCACTGAGCTATCCAGGATTCGTCCCGTGCCCAGGGTCATTCTTAACTCATATTTTAAGGCAGAGTCTATTATGGACGTGTGCAAATCGTCGTTTAGCTCAGTGGCTAGAGCATTGGCTTACTAAGCCAAAGGTCCCGGGTTCGATTCCCGTGTCCAGGTGTCATTTTTCAATATTCAGAATATTAATTGTGACGTTTATCTCGAATGTTCTAGTCTAAGATCTATGATATCAGCACAGCTACTTTGATTGATACTGGAAACTAGGTCTGCCTCCTTGTTTGACGGTTCAAGTTCGTATTAGACTGAGTTCCTGCGTCTCGCTTGGGTGCATTGGGTGGCTTTGTCATCCTCTCTTCTAGCTAATGAGGGAGCTCTGGGTGGCTTTGTCATCCTCTCTTCGAGCTAATGAGGGAGCTCTGGGTGGCTTTGTCATCCTCTCTTCGAGCTAATGAGGGAGCTCTGGGTGGCTTTGTCATCCTCTCTTAGAGCTAATGAGGGAGCTCTGGGTGGCTTTGTCATCCTCTCTTAGAGCTAATGAGGCTGCACTGGGTGGCTTTGTCATCCTCTCTTCGAGCTAATGAGGGTGCACTGGGTGGCTTTGTCATCCTCTCTTAGAGCTAATGAGGGAGCTCTGGGTGGCTTTGTCATCCTCTCTTAGAGCTAATGAGGCTGCACTGGGTGGCTTTGTCATCCTCTCTTCGAGCTAATGAGGGAGCTCTGGGTGGCTTTGTCATCCTCTCTTAGAGCTAATGAGGGAGCTCTGGGTGGCTTTGTCATCCTCTCTTAGAGCTAATGAGGCTGCACTGGGTGGCTTTGTCATCCTCTCTTCGAGCTAATGAGGGTGCACTGGGTGGCTTTGTCATCCTCTCTTAGAGCTAATGAGGGAGCTCTGGGTGGCTTTGTCATCCTCTCTTAGAGCTAATGAGGCTGCACTGGGTGGCTTTGTCATCCTCTCTTCGAGCTAATGAGGGTGCACTGGGTGGCTTTGTCATCCTCTCTTAGAGCTAATGAGGGAGCTCTGGGTGGCTTTGTCATCCTCTCTTAGAGCTAATGAGGCTGCACTGGGTGGCTTTGTCATCCTCTCTTCGAGCTAATGAGGGTGCACTGGGTGGCTTTGTCATCCTCTCTTCGAGCTAATGAGGGAGCTCTGGGTGGCTTTGTCATCCTCTCTTCGAGCTAATGAGGCTGCATTGGGTGGCTTTGTCATCCTCTCTTCGAGCTAATGAGGGAGCTCTGGGTGGCTTTGTCATCCTCTCTTCGAGCTAATGAGGGAGCTCTGGGTGGCTTTGTCATCCTCTCTTCGAGCTAATGAGGGAGCTCTGGGTGGCTTTGTCATCCTCTCTTAGAGCTAATGAGGCTGCACTGGGTGGCTTTGTCATCCTCTCTTCGAGCTAATGAGGGTGCACTGGGTGGCTTTGTCATCCTCTCTTAGAGCTAATGAGGGAGCTCTGGGTGGCTTTGTCATCCTCTCTTAGAGCTAATGAGGGTGCACTGGGTGGCTTTGTCATCCTCTCTTCGAGCTAATGAGGGAGCTCTGGGTGGCTTTGTCATCCTCTCTTCGAGCTAATGAGGGAGCTCTGGGTGGCTTTGTCATCCTCTCTTAGAGCTAATGAGGCTGCACTGGGTGGCTTTGTCATCCTCTCTTCGAGCTAATGAGGGTGCACTGGGTGGCTTTGTCATCCTCTCTTAGAGCTAATGAGGGAGCTCTGGGTGGCTTTGTCATCCTCTCTTAGAGCTAATGAGGCTGCACTGGGTGGCTTTGTCATCCTCTCTTCGAGCTAATGAGGGTGCACTGGGTGGCTTTGTCATCCTCTCTTAGAGCTAATGAGGGAGCTCTGGGTGGCTTTGTCATCCTCTCTTAGAGCTAAGGAGGGTGCACTTCCTCTAAACTACCCTTCACATTACTAGCTCCAAGATTAAGTTGTTAAATAAACGCTGTGTTAAGAAATACCAATATGAAAAAATAAATTAATACATACAATTTTATATAGGCTAACAATTTATAGCAAAAGTGTGGAAATTTAACCCGTCGGTTAAAACTCTTTGAAGTGATTATGTGAGGGGGGGGAATTGTATGACCATTTTATGTTTTAAATATTAATATTAAACTAATGTGGACCTTTGGTCACTTCATGTACTTTCACAATTTGTGTTTGTTTATATTGTCCATCAGACTGTCAACTGAGATAGCGCAATTTAACGATTGGTTATTGATACGGAGACCTACACCCACTAAATACATTTTAAATATATTATATACCTACTGAAAATATATAGTTTATTAATTTACACTTTAGGCCTAAAGCTTGCAAAGGAATCAGCCTGAAAGCTTGCTTGCTTGTTTAAAATTTCAGTAACGTTAGATTCGTACAAACTATTGTGTTTTTTTGAAGCTGCATTGATTTTACTTATATTGATAATTCATTGGTAATCCGTGTCTTACTACCCGTTCGGGTTGTACACACTTACGCTAATGTATAATGGTAGGGTGATTGTGAGATGAAATGAAGGACCTACAGTTTAACGTGGGATCCGAACCACGGTGGAGGCCTGACATTCCACACATTCACAAGTTGTGATTAATACACGTCTTGTCTGGGGTGAAGGAAGGGTTTGGCAATCAGATAAATCTGTGCCGAGACCTAGGATTGAACCCCGAACCCCTAGCACAGAAGCCTGACACCTTACCCCTGGACCACCAGGTCACCGTAGAGATATTTATTAACCTTTTCAAGAATGAGGCTAAGGAAGCGGAATATATAGAGTGTATTTACTTTCCTGGCGTAGGTCCATGACACCATTGTGCTGGATATGGGGCCGTCTTCTGAGTTTGGAACACCCTCTAGGAACGGTTACTAAGTCCCAGTGAGATTACGTGATGATGATTATGATGATTATGGGGTGCTAGTAGAATTTTAGAACTAATTAAGCCTAATCAACCAGACCATGGCACAAGTCCTTGTAAATAATACGAATGGTGTCTCTGGGAATCGATCCTGAGTCCTCTAGACCAAAAGGTTGTTCAGAGAAGAGATCAAGGACCCTGGCTGAATGCTACGTGTTCGACTTAAGTATCTTTTCAAAATGGCAGGACATATTTACAATAAGTATTAACATTTAACAATTCATTGGTAATGTTCTAACTGGTAGTAAAAAAATAAGAGCAAATTTATCTTAAACGAACCATAAAATTTATTCTGAATGTTCAAATATTTCTATTCCTGGTGTTTAAGCTACCGCGAGGAGATTGGCAGCTGAATCTTTGCGGATTAGTTACATCGCCCGACTGCGAGCTAGGTTCAAGTATGAAGGTCGAGGAACAAATATCTACAGACAGTTAAAATATTTAAAAAGAGAAAATATTGGGTGTATCCAATATTAATGGAAGGGGTCACGCATGCCCACTCTATTAACCCTTATCACAAGTTGAAATAATTCCCACCAATCCCTGCAAATCCCGTTTTTTCACTTTCTTTGTGGAAACACACTCCAGGCACATATGTGTAAGAGACCTACTACACGGAGAAGAGAAGTGCCCTTGAAGTGTAATACAGAGCAAACTTCATACCCAGAGTAACGTATGCCGCGGAAACTTGGACTTTGGGTAAAAGAGAAACAAGGAAAGTGGAGGCCATGGAAATCAATTATGTGAGGAGCATGTTAGCTGTCACCAGAAGAGATAGGATTAGGAATGAGGATGTAAGGTCTAGAGTTGGGGTACATGAGATAGTAGAGGAAGCAAGACTGAGATGTTATGGACACATAATGAGGATGGAAGGGGAGAGGATTCCAAGAAGATTGATGGATATGGAGAATAGACCGCAAGGAAGACCAAGGAAGAGACGGGAGGAACAGACTGGAAACAGATCATGATGTATCATAGGGCAGGTTTTTCTCCACATTGTCAATAAAAAGTTCGGTGTCGAAGTGATCCATAATCCACTCCCTGTCCACGTCCAAGTCACACGGAATCCATGAATCTACTAAACGATCTATGGTTATTTCATAGAGCTCGAGACGCGTGGGATCTACTTTCTTGCGGACGGTCAGCGTAGACCGCGCGGACGATTGCACCGCCTCAATGAAAGAATGTAAAAAGAGTACATTTCTGTTATTTTTTCCTATTGATTTTTTTTAGTACTGCGTATTACTACCCGTTCGGTTTATACGGTTAGGTACTAATAATTATGTTAATGGTTTTTAGGAACTAGTACGGTTATATTAAGAGGAAGTGTACCTGCATTTACGTGTAGTAAGAATGGAAAACAATTTTGGAAAAAACCACTCTCGGTACAACTGACAGATATTCAAGCCTCAATCTCCACGTCATCTGCAGTCTAATCTACTGCGAGAGTAACGGCTTAGACCATGCAGCCACCGAAGCGGGTTTGAAGTTTGTTGAAACAAACATAACCAAAAGCAGTTCTAGAGAGTACGTGTTATTTATGTTTATAGTTCTACTGCGTCTCAGTACCAGCTCAGGCTATTGGCACCCATGTTAATAACGCTAATGAGAGAGGTATAATTTAGAGGAAATGTACCAGTATTTACGCGGAGGAAGAGAGGGAAGCTGTTATAGTAAAAACTACCCCTTGTCTGCTAGACAGGGTTAAGATCCTCCCAGTACCATATAGTACACCGCCCTGTCAGTACTCTCGAGATCTAGTAGGGGGGCTCATTGACCCTTGTTTATAGTACACCGTCCTGTCAGTACTCTCGAGATCAAGTAGGAAGGCCTCATTGACCCTTGTTTATAGTACACCGTCCTGTCAGTACTCTCGAGATCAGGTAGGGGGCTCATAGACCCTTGTTTATAGTACACCGCCCTGTCAGTACTCTCGAGATCTAGTAGGGGGCTCATTGACCCTTGTTTATAGTACACCGTCCTGTCAGTACTCTCAAGATCAAGTAGGAAGGCCTCATTGACCCTTGTTTATAGTACACCGTCCTGTCAGTACTCTCGAGATCAAGTAGGAAGGCCTCATTGACCCTTGTTTATAGTACACCGTCCTGTCAGTACTCTCGAGATCAAGTAGGAAGGCCTCATTGGCCCTTGTTTATAGTACACCGTCCTGTCAGTACTCTCGAGATCAAGTAGGAAGGCCTCATTGACCCTTGTTTATAGTACACCGTCCTGTCAGTACTCTCGAGATCAAGTAGGAGGGCCTCATTGACCCTTGTTTATAGTACACCGTCCTGTTAGTACTCTCGAGATCAAGTAGGAGGGCCTCATTGACCCTTGTTTATAGTACACCGTCCTGTCAGTACTCTCGAGATCAAGTAGGAGGGCCTCATTGACCCTTGTTTATAGTACACCGTCCTGTTAGTACTCTCGAGATCAAGTAGGAAGGCCTCATTGACCCTTGTTTATAGTACACCGTCCTGTTAGTACTCTCGAGATCAAGTAGGAAGGCCTCATTGACCCTTGTTTATAGTACACCGTCCTGTCAGTACTCTCGAGATCAAGTAGGAGGGCCTCATTGACCCTTGTTTATAGTACACCGTCCTGTTAGTACTCTCGAGATCAAGTAGGAAGGCCTCATTGACCCTTGTTTATAGTACACAGTCCTGTTAGTACTCTCGAGATCAAGTAGGAAGGCCTCATTGACCCTTGTTTATAGTACACCGTCCTGTCAGTACTCTCGAGATCAAGTAGGAAGGCCTCATTGACCCTTGTTCGAACAAACAACGGCGCTGATTAGCGAACAATGGCGGTCATCAAATAAAAGAACGATAGGGCCAACATATCACCCATTTCACTTCGATGTTTTGTTTTTATTCCCCGTTGGAGAGGCTGAAGGGGCGCGGGGGAAGAGGAGGGGTTATTGAAGAGGGGCTTTCACCCTCTAGGGTTTTTTTAGCACCACGTCTGACTAACTATTTGGGCAAAACGCCTCTGTACTATTTACGCTATTGTGTTAGGGATGAGAAAAATTGAATTTTAGGGGAAGTGTACACGAATTATGCGTGGAAGGAGAGTTAAAAACCATTTAGGGGAAAAAAACCTCATTACATACGACCGGGATTTGAAACTAGAACGCTTCGTCATCGGTAGTCGAGTCTATTGCGAGATCGACACCGCAGACCATTCGACTGTTGGGTCACATCACTCATATGTACTGCTATATAATTTAAAAACACAATTAAAAACTAATTAAAACAACGACCAAACCAAACACTTGTATATTTCGTGAGTACAGTAAAACAAATGATTCACATTACCAGCTCCCAGTTGTTTCCTCTGCATAAATCATCACATGACTAGAAATTATTATTAAAATGTTTAACAACCTGGTGTACGAGGACCCGCTTTAGTTGTGGCATCACTTAAGGCGTTAATCTTGCGATAGACTAGGCTGCTGATGACGGGGGATCGGAGTTCGATTCTTGGTCGGGTGTACTAAGAGTACTAAGACCTTTCTCGTCCTTAACAGGTTTGGTCTATATTTATATACCCGAATGGTTAGTAAGAAGTGGTGAGAGTGACAGATATTGAGAGACAGAGATGAGAAAGGTAGTTATAGAGGAAGTGAACCCACATTAGCGCAGAAATAAAGCAAGGGTTGAAAACAATCTCTGATTAATCCGGACAGGGTTTTAACCTTGACCTCGTTCAAGGTCAGACAATTATGAGAATGACGTTTTCAATCGTTCTTAGAAGAATACATAAATATAATTAAATAATTAGTTTCCAAATGAAGTAAGAATGGAAAATATTGAGATGAAAAAGCTTGAAGATCTAAACTCTCCTAGATTAAAGTCTAGGTCCATGTTTTCATCCTTGACACCCTCTGGTCTTCTTCTTCTTCTTCTTAGGAGTGTGTCTCCAGGCTTGGAAGTAGACCGGAGACTCCTCTTGTGAATAGTCCCGGTTCAATGCTGACCTCAACCTAATTACATTATCTCCTTAGGTCTGGTTCTCTAACTTACTGTTCCTGTTAACTTCTCTTTCTGTTGCTCTGTTGTCCACTTCTAGGTTCACATTGTTCAGTGGTGTATACACAGGTTCACATTGTTCAGTGGTGTATCGACAGGTTCACATTGTTCAGTGGTGTATACACAGGTTCACATTGTTCAGTGGTGTATCCACATATTTAACAAACGTTTGGATATCTGGTTGAGGTCCTAAACTCATGCAATGGTTGATGTCAATTTATACCACGTGATCTCTTCGTCCGCAGGTTTAATTGGAGATTTGGCTCCATCTTATTTGAGGCCCCCATTTTGTTTTGAGGTTTACCAGTGTTTGTAAGTTTTCTTGTCTGTACCTCATTATATTCTCGAGATCTTCCTCTACCTTTCCTACCTCTTAACTTCTTATCTGAAACCACCAGATTTTGTTTCAAGACTTTTACTTTCTCAGACTTTCAATTATTGTTTTCAATAATATCCTCCGGTGATTTAATCATTTCAACTTTCTCTTCCGAAACATTATCATTAGTAAGAGGCTTAGCTTCGTTCTAACCCAATTATTTCGAGCTTTTTTATTTTTTATACACATCTTACCACCCGTCCATTATATTCGCATTTAATCATACATATTGATTAAGTGACTCTTTTTTTCTTTTTGATTAAATTTTGATTCTTTGAATTAAAAACAATGCTTAAAATAATTAATACAAAAATATAAAAGTACTCTTTAAGTAGTTAAAACGATGAATCTATGGTATTTGCTCTAATTATTACTAGAAAAGGAGGAACAGGTTTCAAAATTTAATTTGAGTTTTCTCGGCTTCATATTTTTTTGAACCTTCATCTTTTTTTTTACCTACGCTTTTCAAATGTTGATATCGACATGTGAAGAAAATTAAACTCTATGTTTCTACTGGAGAATCATTTGACTAATTTTGACCAACAAAATGTTTTGCTGTAAAATTAATGGCCTTATCTCTCGTCCCCTACAACCCTACCTTAGTCTAGGACCGCACACTTTGCACTATTTCCTCAGCTCTAGCGCGGAGAGTTTTTATATATTGGTAAAATGGTGGACCACTACATATACTTTATATACATATTATAATATTTTATAACCATTTGGGGATAGAACCAGGGTCACCTATATTTGTATCTATACATGCTTATAAAAAATTCATACTAAAAAGATAAAAAATAAGACCAAATAAAACGTTTATGCCATTTTTTAAAAGTATGCCCAAAATAGGAGTTATTATGAACAACATAATCCAGGTGGTAGCAGTAGCTAAATATAAATGCACCGTCAAAAGCTTGGAGATAGGATGGGAAAACCAGAGGAGAAATATCACGTGGACAACAATTGTTATTATTATTATTATTATTATTATTATTATTATACCAACCCCGACCTCCCTGTCGCCGCCAAACCAGACTAGACGAGCTTGAAGTTTAGTTCGTGTGTCTACCAATGCGGCTATTTCCACCTGTTAAAATAACAAGTATAAACCAAAATTGAGCATTTCAAAATGTGTTTATGGTGTAGTAGCTTACACTTTATTCAAATTAAAATAAAGTGGTTTCCATTTTTACTAAAGAATTTGTGAGATTAGCTTTGCATCTTTTTGACTGCCTCTGCTGGCGACGTGACTACATTTTAAAACACTCCCAACTTGTAGTGGTGGACAAGTAAAATAGGGCATATTAAAGGGGTAGAATGGGGCATAAAAGTAGGTTTCTTACTCTCGAATATGATTTGGTTTTAGCTTTCAAGAAATGTTTTACATTAGAGAAAGAAATATTTATTCGATCACACATTCAAAGAGACGTTGATCGAATATTTATCATACACATTTTCAATTAGTTTAGCCAAGATTTTTATTTGAGTATTTTTTGTGAACAGCGTCTTACTACCCGTTCGGTTTATATTCTTATTTAATATTACGCAAGTGGTTTTAGGGGGAGTAAGGTTATATTTAGAGAAAGTGTGCCTACTTCTGCGTGGAGGGAGAGTAGAAAACCATTTAGAAAAAAAAAACACTCTCTTTACACCCGACTGAGATTCGAACCTTGATATCCCCATTATCGGCAGTCTAGTCTACTGTGAGAGTAGCGCCTTAGACCATTTGGTCATCGTAGTTGGTGCTATCTGAATTAACAACACTAATTGCCCAAGAATGAGAAAGGAATAGTTTGATAGGAAATGCACTCATATTTTCTTGAAAGAAGATAGGAAAACTACTGAAAAATAATCTTATTACATCAGCTAGAATCAAAACCCCAGCCTTGTCACTTAAAAACCATTTTAAATTAGACTGACGCCTTTGTCTACGTGTTCATAGATGCGAGTATAAGTGGTTCTTCCACCTTATTTTACCTTAAAAGAAAGGACTATTGTGGTCGTGATGAGGAGGGTTGCTTAGAGTAAATGTAACCACATTAGAAGGAAGAGAGATATAATCACATGTGAAACCATTATTTCAGTGCATATTTAGAACCCTGTCAACAATCACTAAGAGACGCGAGTCCAACAACTCAGACACCACTGTGGATGTTCATCAACGATTCATATTATCACTCTGCCAGACAATGGGTTTTTTATTTTGTAATTTTTTTAAAGTTATCTATACAGTAAACATAAATAGCAACAATGTATTTTATATTTTTATGAAGTCCTTATAAATTTCAATGTATTCGCTTGGCCTAGGCTTATAAATGTGGTTAAAACATATTTTTTGAATCAATAATTTTCCATCCAGATAATCCTGATTAATGTTCATGGAAACAAGTCAGTCTAAAACTAGATTAAATCTAAAATCGTGGATGTATCACTTAATGTATGAATTGATAGTTGTCACATTCTAAATTTTTATATCTATTTTGTCAAATTTAATATTACCAGCATTTTGAATATAATTATTTGAATGAGTTAGTTACGAAAAATTAAATTAATATAATAGTTAAATATTAAAGTAGCTATGTACATTTCAGTAAGTAATAGAATACCTTTATTTTGCTCCAGACATTTTTTTATGTAATGAAAAAACTCTTTTTCTGTAAAATAATTCCATAAAATTGAAATGAAAAGCATTCTCAAACCTTCCATTTGATGTTTGCTTCCCGTGTGACTGCTCACAATGGTATTCATTTCACGATATTTGTTGTTCTTTTGGGATGTTTTACCCAAGTTGATGATTACATTAATTCCCATTAAGCCTTAAATAATAATATTTAGCACCGCGTCTTACTACCCGTTCGGGTTATACGCTTAAGTACTAATTACACTAATGGATTAGGAATTGGGAGGGTTGAATTTAGAGGAAGTGAACCCGCATTTGCGTGGAGGGAGAATGGAAAACCATTTAGGAAAACCACACCTAGTTCACCCGACCGAGATTCGAACCTCGATCTCCCCGTCCTCGGCGGTCGAGCTCAACACGACTAGCGCGTTAGCCAACTACGCCACTGAGGCGGGTATTAAGCCTTAAAATCTAATACTCATCTGATTTGAAAATTAAATAATAAAATTGAATAAAATATTCTAAAAGATACTATAAATAGTTGTGAATCATAAGGTTGTATAAACCTAGCCTGTGTGAACCATTGTAACAATATTAGTAACTATACATAAAATATATAAATATTAGTATATGATATGATAATAACCAAAAAAATATTTAGATGACTTTAATTTAAAGTTTATTAAAAATTCAATTTCATAGTTCATTTTAAAATATATAGTAAACAATTAAAGCTAAATCATGTATACATAATAATCAAGTGATGCGTGCGAGTAATAACGTGTAATGTTTAGTTGGCTGGCTATTGTCTGATCTTTATTTAGTCAACAGAGGGGTATTAATAAATTATTATCTTTAATAACTTTACAGACTTGAGTAATTAATCAAACAATACATTCCAAGCTTACTTTATAAATCCTTATTTTATATGTATAAGAACATCGCGTTTCATTGCCCTTACGGGCTATACATTGGAGAGGAATGAGCAAGGTATAATTTATATAAGATAGACCTGAATTGAGCCCTATACCTGAATTTGGGTATAGATAGAGTAGAAAATAATTTTGGGGAAAATAATACCTCTATTCACCCAACCGATACTCGAACTCTGACCTTTTCGTTACCAGAAATTTGATCTAATATAGAGTGATGTTTAAACCATTTTACTACCGCTGTAGTTTACTAAGAATTAGCTCTTTATATGAGTTTTAAAATCCTGTCATAAACTCTCTTATGAAAAAACAAAATTATAGATATCTTAAAGATGTATATAGGTTTAATTTGTATGTTAAATGTGCTGGAATCTTAGTTAATAATTTGTCCTACGCAACATATTTTATAAAATTATTTGTGTTAAAAAAAACATTAATATTGTTGTAAATAATCACCCACACATAAAACTTCAAAGTTAATTAAATTCAATAATATAAAAAATATAGAATATGTTCATAAAATATTCACTCTAATTAGACTTAGCTCCTAAAATAACGAATTATTTATCTTAAAATGGCTTACATACCTCTACTTAATTAACAAAAAAATATATTTCGTGACTAATAATTACCGAAAATCGTTTTAAAATAGCTTCTAAATTAATGAATTTTTTAAAGCCGATAATGGACACCACGTGTATTAAAAAATTAGCTTGACTCTCAAATATCTATAAATGTTTTTAAAGCCATCTGTTGGGTCTGAAGAACAATCAAAATCAGTTTAACTAAAACCCTCACATTGATTTTCTAGATCGACCCTGTACTGTTTCAAATTAGATTACTTTTCGTTATTCAGTCCATAAATTTGTTGCAGCGTTTTGGAATTTACTTTCCCTCATTCTTTCGTATCTTATTTTATCCCTGGTTCGGTATTTGTCACCTTACTATAATATCTTTTGGCGTTAAGACCTTTAGCTCCGTCACCAAAACGTTGTCACGAGCACTTGAAGCAAAAACGGCTGAGTGATTCCCTCTCGACTGCTTTACCTAATTCATCTCTAGTTACTGGAGGAAATGAAACAACCGGAAAATAAAATATGGCGCAAGGGAGAGGTTTGAAGCACTCTGGCGGAGGAAAAACTAATTACCATGGCGTAAAGATGAGAATATAATTATAAACTCTCTCGTAGAAGTAAACCGACATCTTTGGATGAGAGAATATTCTTAGGAACTGTAGATAGAGCTCTTTTTCTGGCGTCCTCCGGGCTATCCACGTTTTACACTAATATGGTAAATATTAATGAGGTTCAAATTAGAGTTAATGTAACTAAATTTGCGGGGAGGGGAAGTGGGAAACCGTTAAGTTAAGCCCCCTTCAGTACACCCGACCTAGATTGTAACCTCTATCGACCCATCATCGGCAGTCTAGTTTATTGTGAGAGTAGCGCCTTAGACCATGCGGCCAGCGATTCAGGTTTTAATCATATTTCTAATCTAGAAAAAGGTTTTTTTTGTCACGACCCCTCGTAGAGAGGAAGTATTGTGATCGTAAAAACATTCTAATTCGAGATTTCAAGGGATGTCGAAGTTTCATGACCCAATGAACCCGAACAAGTAATTTCTTGATGTCATCTATCTGTCTGTCTGTCTGTCTGGCTGTCTGGCTGTCTGGCTGTCTGGCTGGCTGTCTGGCTGTCTGTCTGGCTGTCTGTCTGTCTGTCTGTCTGGCTGTCTGTCTGTCTCGGACTAGAGCCGAAACCATTTTACTGATCAGGCTGAAACTTGGTATCTGAGGTTTTAATAAGGTTGCCTACGAGGATGTATTACTGTTAGATATCTAACCCTAAACTTAAGGGTAGTTTTACTTAACGGGGCAGAAAAAAAGACAAAAGTAATTTTATCCTAATTAGCTCAAACCATTTTTTTAATTAAAATTCTTATCTAGATAATTTTTAGCAAAATTAAAACAAAATTACTTATCTCATTTTTCTCGAAAAGGCTTGGAGGATACCTTACATATACGGATACCACAATGATGGGGAGTTTAGAGTTCGAACCCCAGTTGGGTGTGATGAGGATTTTCCTTCATTCAAACTCGGGAATAGTTCACCTAAATTCTACCTTCCTTAATAACACGCCATAAGCATAGCCGGATGGGCAGTAAGACGCGGTGTAGAACATGGCATCTAAGCGACAGACAGACATGTGGGAAGATGTTACAGTAATTCGATCATAGATTAAAAGAGTCGGCCTGTGTTTTAAAATCTGTATTTGTATAAATAATTATATATTAATATATAATATATGATATAGCCTAATGATGCTTGTATGTATAATATATGAATCTGTCATTTGAGAAACCCCATAAATCATTTTCTTGCCAAAATGAGATAATGGTGGATTCACATTCTACAAGGCTAGACGAACCTTTTCCTTGAGAAATCTCATTAGTCTGGCATTTCCTTTATCAGAATATGCAGCCTTGAAAATAACGTTCATTTGAGTAACACCACAAGTCAATGACTGATGTTTCTCTATTAAACTTTATATACATCTTTCCTTGGTTTCACACATCAGCTGTGCTTGTTAGCTTGATCTGTGGATGAGATCTTGTTTAGTTCAATTTAGTTCAGGATGTTTAAAACAGTACAGAACTATTTTCCTGTCATGGGACACTCACTCCTCCCCTGTGACAAGGATTTTGCTGTATTGAAGAGGAAAATCAAGCGCTGCGATAGAATTTACTCTATAAAAGGTTTTACCTAAATAATCCTATCATCTAGCCACAAACATTCATTTCTTGTTAGCAGATTCAAGTGACATAATAGACTTCCAAGCATGAGGGTCCAGATGCTATAAGAAGAATGTCCTGGCTGTCGAAACACTAGGTAGGAATATACCTAAAGAACAGAAAATATATTTTAAGGTAAATCAGTTCATGCCTTTCTCCCGTTCTGATGACTACAAAGGTACAGTCAAAGCCTGAAATTGTATTGATGGTCTCTTGTTGCACACAATCAACATCAGTGCTGTACAGCCAGAAAGTCACTTTTCCAACAGTCAAGATCTATCCTGAGAGCTTTAGGTACAAAGGAAATGAACAATATCATCAAATTTAGACCATTCCTACCTGAAGAAGAGGATATCAAACTATTCTATGATGGCCAATAATCGACAGAGAATATACAAATGAAAATGAATCTTTAGAGTAGTAGTAGTAGGTATGGCTGTTTTATTATTGTTTACTGTCAGATATAATCTAAGTTTGGAGGTTTAAAATAGAAAGTACAGAAACTTGAGCTATTTTTTTAATAAAACTTTAGTCATAACAAAGTGTTTTTTCCCCCCAAATGTTTGTTTGGTAATCATGAATTTCTACAATGGTAAAAGCTTGTTGAGAAATGTTTAAGTATAAAAAACATTAACTTGATAAATAACACAAGTCGAAATGTTCAAAAGCCGTTTTTTGTTTAAGTACATTTTCAATTGATGTTTTACTTTACTCTGTCAATGTACAAGGCTATGAAGTATTTTTTACATATATTAAAAAAATTAATAAATAAGGTACAAATACCGGAAAAATTTTTTCATTTTCCCAAAACTAATAGTTTTTGACTTAAGGTGGGGTGCTAGTGAGCGCCAGTTTATTGCATTAATTTTGCAGTTTTTATAGCATAGATATTTTTTGGCTAAAATAAATCCAATATTTCTTCTATAGAAACATAGAGTTTAGCTTTCTGCACGTGCTAATCTCAAGAATTCTTGAATATCTGTCATGAGCATAGCGGCATTTGGTGACAAACTTTTTAAATGAAGAGGAAAAGTGGTCATTAAATTCCAGGACACCCTTCCTTGACAGATATTAAAAAACTGTTGAGATTAGCATGTGCGGAAAACTAAACTCTATGTTTCTACTGAAGAAATGTTTGATTTATTTTGACCAAATAAATGTTTATGGTATAAAAACTTCGAAAATACTGCCCTGAACTCACGCTCACTAGCACCCCATCTTAAGGGATTTATCAAAAGACCGATTCATATATTGTTATATAAATAATATTTGTACGTTTTATAAATATATGGAGATATATATTGTATTTATTATATATTATAGTAATATATATTTTAAATATTGGTAAACACAGTATATATTATTATATCACTACCTTCATTATTAATGTGTAACTAATCAATCAGACAGATATGATTTGAAATACAATGAAAAACCTCTGGTATCTTAGCACAAATAACAGAGAGTGAAAGAAGTGATTTATGTGGATAACCGCCATTATGAGAGATCACGAGTGAACGTGATATCTGACACAAAATAGAAATTGTTTTAGTCACGTACCAGAGCTGCTACAATCCGAGACAAAAAGGAGGGCCGGAAAAATATGATACTGTGAGGTACAAAAAGGTGGCTAGCCATTTTTATTATTTTTTGCTGCCCCCTCTGATATTATTTGAGCACGGAAACACATGAAAGGGTTCTAATCAAATTTTCGCCCCGATGCATCCGACCCCTCCCCCCCCCTGTTCACTATATATACCCCAGTTACCCTCTCTCTCTCTTTTTTCACCATTGCCCAGTGGGATTGAGTAAGAGTGCACTCTATTAAAGGCCCTTTGATTAATTGTATGTGTGCGAGATCGTGGAATACCTTGGTATTAAATTGCTTTATATTGATCGTTACCTGTTTCTTTGGGAACAAAAATAAAGTGAGGGGTTATTTCGGGAACAACTTTACAGAGCAGTATTCACTTCTCTACTAGTGGGTGGCTTCTGTTATACACTCCTATGTATCTCTCTCTCTCTCTCTCTCTCTCTATATATATATATATATATATATATATAGAGAGAGAGAGAGAGAGAGAGAGCCTTCTGTTATACACTCCTATGTATCTATGTATATAGGCTTGTATACACATCTATAGACTATACTATTTATTATGATGACTTCTTAACTTGGTTTGATCGATCCTGAGCTGGGCATGCACTCAGTCCTTCAGCTGGCTAGTGTTGTCCACACCATCTGGTAGAAATCCCATGCGCTAAGGAAGTGAAGTGGTTTCCCCGTTGCCTTCCACACTGAAATTCTACGAGCGAGGGAGAAAGGACCTAACAATCTTGCCGAGAAAGGTAGTTTCCCACACCTTCCAGGGTTCTTTTAAATGCCACAATCGACATGGGACCGACGGCTTTACTTCCCCTCCGAAGAAAGTTGTGCTACGGACTCAACACGTTTATCTCGGCTGGGTTTGAACCCCCGAACATCGGTTCCTGAGTCGAGCACTCTACCCTAAGACCACCAAGGTCGACAGGTCATTCACGATATATTGATCATATTCACACCAACTTATACCTCAAGATAGATCTCGGTTTATTGGAGCTCTTAATAATGGAATGTAATATTCCCACAGCAACCCACAAAACAAAGGAGAGGACAAAGTCCAGAGAGAGTCGACCATGTTCATCCTTTCTTTGTTACAACCACCATTTGTTTGTTCCTCTTTGTTCCTGCCTCTCTTTCCTATACCTTCCTTCGTGTATAGTCCTTGAAAAGTGAAAATAGGTCTTCCTTGAAGAGATATTCAGTGTTAAGCTTACACACAATACATATAGGCCTTCAATAAAACTTAAAAATTATTGCATTTGAAAATGAAATGATTTTACGATTTTGTAAAGAGTTTGTGTATCTTTAACCCTCGATAAATTTGCTGACCACATGACGACTTTCAATTCACAACAGTTGTTAAAACAACGTCTGAGTTATCTGGGATCGAACCCCAGTTATGACAAAATTATCAGCTGAGAAGATAACTCAAGGAGTTTACTCTATGTGAGGTTGCAGCTGTTAATGACCCAGGTTTTATAAGTCTTTGTAAAACAAGTCCACAGTTTACTATAGTTGAGGTTGCAGCTGTTAATGACCCAGGTTTTATAAGTCTTTGTAAAACAAGTCCACAGTTTACTATAGTTGAGGTTGCAGCTGTTAATGACCCAGGTTTTATAAGTCTTTGTAAAACAAGTCCACAGTTTACTATAGTTGAGGTTGCAGCTGTTAATGACCCAGGTTTTATAAGTCTTTGTAAAACAAGTCCACAGTTTACTATAGTTGAGGTTGCAGCTGTTAATGACCCAGGTTTTATAAGTCTTTGTAAAACAAGTCCACAGTTTACTATAGTTGAGGTTGCAGCTGTTAATGACCCAGGTTTTATAAGTCTTTGTAAAACAAGTCCACAGTTTACTATAGTTGAGGTTGCAGCTGTTAATGACCCAGGTTTTATAAGTCTTTGTAAAACAAGTCCACAGTTTACTATAGTTGAGGTTGCAGCTGTTAATGACCCAGGTTTTATATTTATAAGTCTTTGTAAAACAAGTCCACAGTTTACTATAGTTGAGGTTGCAGCTGTTAATGACCCAAGTCCACAGTTTACTATAGTTGAGGTTGCAGGTGTTAATGACCCAGGTTTTATAAGTCTTTGTAAAATAAGTCCACAGTTTACTATAGTTGAGGTTGCAGCTGTTAATGACCCAGGTTTTATAAGTCTTTGTAAAATAAGTCCACAGTTTACTATAGTTGAGGTTGCAGCTGTTAATGACCCAGGTTTTATATTTATAAGTCTTTGTAAAACAAGTCCACAGTTTACTATAGTTGAGGTTGCAGCTGTTAATGACCCAAGTCCACAGTTTACTATAGTTGAGGTTGCAGGTGTTAATGACCCAGGTTTTATAAGTCTTTGTAAAATAAGTCCACAGTTTACTATAGTTGAGGTTGCAGCTGTTAATGACCCAGGTTTTATATTTATAAGTCTTTGTAAAACAAGTCCACAGTTTACTATAGTTGAGGTTGCAGCTGTTAATGACCCAAGTCCACAGTTTACTATAGTTGAGGTTGCAGGTGTTAATGACCCAGGTTTTATAAGTCTTTGTAAAATAAGTCCACAGTTTACTATAGTTGAGGTTGCAGCTGTTAATGACCCAGGTTTTATATTTATAAGTCTTTGTAAAACAAGTCCACAGTTTACTATAGTTGAGGTTGCAGCTGTTAATGACCCAAGTCCACAGTTTACTATAGTTGAGGTTGCAGGTGTTAATGACCCAGGTTTTATAAGTCTTTGTAAAATAAGTCCACAGTTTACTATAGTTGAGGTTGCAGCTGTTAATGACCCAGGTTTTATAAGTCTTTGTAAAACAAGTCCACAGTTTACTATAGTTGAGGTTGCAGCTGTTAATGACCCAGGTTTTATAAGTCTTTGTAAAATAAGTCCACAGTTTACTATAGTTGAGGTTGCAGCTGTTAATGACCCAGGTTTTATATTTATAAGTCTTTGTAAAACAAGTCCACAGTTTACTATAGTTGAGGTTGCAGCTGTTAATGACCCAAGTCCACAGTTTACTATAGTTGAGGTTGCAGGTGTTAATGACCCAGGTTTTATAAGTCTTTGTAAAATAAGTCCACAGTTTACTATAGTTGAGGTTGCAGCTGTTAATGACCCAGGTTTTATATTTATAAGTCTTTGTAAAACAAGTCCACAGTTTACTATAGTTGAGGTTGCAGCTGTTAATGACCCAAGTCCACAGTTTACTATAGTTGAGGTTGCAGGTGTTAATGACCCAGGTTTTATAAGTCTTTGTAAAATAAGTCCACAGTTTACTATAGTTGAGGTTGCAGCTGTTAATGACCCAGGTTTTATAAGGCTTTGTAAAATAAGTCCACAGTTTATTTTTCTTCCTCAATATTGACTTAATAATTCGTAATTTAAAATCAGATATATATGAGTATATAGGTTTTGATTAAATATATTTTTTCGCATCCTTCAACACCACCAACAAAAAAATAACATTTTTATTTGTTACGAAATGTCTTTTGACATATTATGTAGACAAAAGCATATTAGTTTCCGACTATTTTGTAATGAAAGAGACTATACAGGGTGTGTAAAAGTTCATCGTAAGAGGCTCTGGTAGACTATCCCTCTGTAGAGCTCTTGTGACGTAGCACTTGAGACAAAAGGTTTGTCTTGTGATCTCTTGGGAAGTTCTAGTAGTACTTGAACATCGGTCCTGCTCTAGAAACTGACATATCATTATTATAATGAGCAATCGATTGGTTTGGCTCAATCCAAGAATAACCATAGAGCAGCAAGTTTCTGTAACAATGTATATTATTACAGGTTTGCTCTTTGGTGGAGTGTTCCTGTAACAGTGTGTATTATTTCGTTTCACAAATTGTATGAGTTTCTTAGTAAATGTCTCTATTTTCAGATTAAAGAGAGAAAGAGAGAAATACTGTGATATCATCGTACCATATATTTTAAATTCTTAGAACCATTGTACAAGTACACTATGACTATTATACTATTATAATAATATAAATATGGTTTGTGAAATGACTTGAGCCTGTTTTACATTTATAGAACCCATGGTGTGGTCCAGAATTTTTTTTAAAAAGTTTCGGGCCCTGGATTGTACCAGACAGGCTATTTAGAAATATTATAAGCCGTGTTATCTGTGAATATGGCGCACAGATTGGCCTCATCTGGTTTCATTACACAGCAATAATCACTTCCTGTTGGTGTGAAATATATTTGGAATTTTCAGTCGATACTTCAAAGCAATATGTTATTGGTTGTAGAATAAAGTTGGATAATACTTTTTTTTTCGAATGTGATTTGCGTTCACTCAAAAGTTCCTCATTGGCTAAATGTAGGTCCATTAGAGGCGGATGGATCTGTGCTCACCATTCCTGTCACAGAACATTTGATCACATTTAAAAAAAAATGGAATTACGTCATCACCAAACGATTCCCAACGGAATTACACCCACTTGGAATCGACTCAAGTCACATTTTGGAATTAATATATTTTTAAAGCCAAAACTTTTCGATTGAGTCCACGCCTACTCTAACTAGTGATATAATTTTAAAGAATATTTAAAAAATTAAATTAGATAAATAATAAGCATTGAAAAAAATATAGCATAGTTACTTAAGTCTTTACACGTTAATTCTTTTAGTTGAAATTGAAGTAATTTCAACAATCCAGAGTCAAATATTATTTTATATAGACGTAAATGAGTCATTTTAAATTTGTTTTAATAAATTTTTGAGAGATTATTACTAAGCTGACACCAACTTCAGTGGCTGAACGGTTTATGGCGTCACTCTCCTGTTAGACTGGTCTGCTGAAGACGGGTAGATGTAAGTTTTTCCTCCATAAGTAGTTTCCCACTCTCCTTCCACGCAAATGTGGGTAGATTAACTCTATTCCGTCCTCATTTCTACCTCATTATAGTAGTGACCATATAGGCCTGTACGTATAACCTGAACGGTCGTTAGACGTGATATAAAAAACTTACAATTTTTTTAAAAAAGTCAAAGTTTTTGATGACGTAATATTGTTATTTTGTTTAATATGCCAAAGCCAAAGAGAGTGGCGCAACAGGGGGGCCCGCGAAAGGGAACTTTGAAATTATTATAAATTTGGTGGAAATAATTGAAATCAAATAACTTTTGCTCTGAATATTGACAATTTAGATAGTTGAATATGTTTATCATAAAGTGTTGAATATTATAACTAGGATATAGCTTTATATCTTTCGGTTTTAAATAGCAGCAGTTTTAACTCGAGTAGGGCTCATAAACTAATCTATTAAAAAACGGTACGTATTATAAGTGTATTACTGAATTAGTAATTATCTGACTACGTTAAATATTTAACATTTATTAAGGTGTTAAATACTTGGAAAAGAGGGCTCAAAAATAAGTTCTTGCAGAGAGGGGCGGGGCCAATCTAAATCTGCAACGCCACTGGCCAAAGTTAACTCAAAATTATCGAAATGGACCACATTGCAAGTTTGTCGCTGTAAGTGAGGACTAGACTAAGATGCTATCACATTACGACATTTCCCCTTTAAGTCTGGTGAGCTGTGAGCTGTGAGCTGTGAACTGAAGCTTTAAGTCTAAGCTAAGACTTTCAATGAGTACTACACTGTCATACTTTCACCCAGAGCTAGGGGAAACAATCGCATTGGTGGTCATGTGGACTATGATGTTATTTTCAGCGGTCTGGTTTGATAGTAGTGTGGATGTTGTCAGGATTCTGAGCGATTGTAATAAGGTGTTTTTTCCTTCAAATGTTTACAGCTATCCCTCAACACGATGTGGGTACATTTACTTTTAAATTTCTATATTCCTAATTTTTACTTCATTAGTAAAAATGGTACGCTGCACCACACAAACTTTATCTCTCTCTTGTTATCAAAAAATAGATTTGTGAAACGAGATAATATATACCGTTGCAGAAACACTCCAACAAAGAGCATACATGAAAGTAGTATTTACTCTTACAGAAACTTTGAGCAAAGAAGAACATAATATTGCTCATGTTAAGTTCGCTCAAAGTCCTTTTCATGGGAAATCTAGAATTGGCCTGTATACCAAATTTAATCAAAATCTCTGAGTGGATTTTGAGAAAATCGATTAGCTCTATTTTTACTCTTCCCCCGAGGGAACCTAATGGAAACCCCAGATACCAGATTTTAGTCTGATCGGTTGAATAGTTTCGGACCTAATCCAAGACAGACAGACAGAACAAATCACAGCATCGGCAAAACCACACTTTCTGTTTCGGGAGTTCATGAAACGTCGATATTTATCAAAATCTGGAGTATATTTTGGTTTTTACCATCACAATACTTCTCTCTCCGGAGGGTCGAGAGGAAGTAAGTCTATAAGGCTATCTCAGGCGGGTCGTAATGGACCTTCCCAAATATATTTCGAATGAACGTGAATGGGACACTAAATAAGGTCTTCAATCATTTCTCTAAAAGTCTGAGTAGATTCCAACGTTATTCTAAATGATCTGAAACATTGAAACGATGTATTTCACAAGGAAGGTGACCTGGTGGTCTAGAGGTAAGGTGACCTGGTGGTCTAGAGTAAGGTGACCTGGTGGTCTAGAGGTAAGGTGACCTGGTGGTCTAGAGGTAAGGTGACCTGGTGGTCTAGAGGTAAGGTGACCTGGTGGTCTAGAGGTAAGGTGACCTGGTGGTCTAGAGGTAAGGTGACCTGGTGGTCTAGAGGTAAGGTGACCTGGTGGTCTAGAGGTAAGGTGAACTCTGGTGGTCTAGAGGTAAGGTGACCTGGTGGTCTAGAGGTAAGGTGACCTGGTGGTCTAGAGGTAAGGTGACCTGGTGGTCTAGAGGTAAGTTGACCTGGTGGTCTAGGGGTAAGTTGACCTAGTGGTCTAGGGGTAAGGTGACCTGGTGGTCTAGTGGTAAGGTGTCAGACTTCTTGCTGGAGGTCCGGGGTTCAATCCTCGGTCCCGGCACAGATTTATCTGATTGTCAAACCCTTCCTTCATCTCTGACAAGACGTGTATTAATAACAACTTGTGAATGTGAGGAATACCAGGCCTCCACCGTGGTTCGGATTCCACGTTAAACTGTAGGTCCTTCATTTCATCTCACAATCACCCTACCATCACACATTAGCGTAAATGCGTACAACGCGAACGGGTAGTAAGACGTGGTGCTAATAATAACGCAACTGTATCGTGTTTTGTTCATTAATTCATTCTCGATAATTTGAACAAGTTTAGATTTTTCTGAAACTGTTTGAAGTTCTAATACAAGATTGTATTGAAATAATCTCCTTACATTTGTTGGTCCCTTGGTACTTGCGGAGACTAGAGTCGTCCACTTAATTGGTTCCCCCTTTGGTACTTGGCGGAGACTAGAGTCGTCCACTTATTGGTCACTTGGTACTTGCGGAGACTAGAGTCGTCCACTTATTGGTCCACTTGGTACTTGCGGAGACTAGAGTCGTCCACTTATTGGTCCCTTGGTACTTGCGGAGACTAGAGTCGTCCACTTATTGGTCCCTTGGTACTTGCGGAGACTAGAGTCGTCCACTTATTGGTCACTTGGTACTTGCGGAGACTAGAGTCGTCCACTTATTGGTCCCTTGGTACTTGCGGAGACTAGAGTCGTCCACTTATTGGTCCCTTGGTACTTGCGGAGACTAGAGTCGTCCACTTATTGGTCACTTGGTACTTGCGGAGACTAGAGTCGTCCACTTATTGGTCCCTTGGTACTTGCGGAGACTAGAGTCGTCCACTTATTGGTCCTACATGAGCTAGACATGTTCCAGTGTTAGCAAAGCCGCCAGGAAACTGGGAAAGAATAAATTGAGAAAAATATTAGATTTTATTAAAGTAAACTATTAAATTAAGTTGGTTGGAGGGAAACATCGCAGAGATGAAAATAACAGGATGAGGACCTCAGTTGGAGGCTGGTAGAAACAGACAGCAGGTTGTTGTAGTCAGTTGGAGGCGGGTAGAAACAGACAGCAGGTTGTTGTAGTCAGTTGGAGGCGGGTAGAAACAGACAACAGGCTGTTGTAGTCAGTTGGAGGTGAGTAGAAACAGACAGCAGGTTGTTGTAGTCAGTTGGAGGCGGGTAGAAACAGACAGCAGGTTGTTGTAGTCAGTTGGAGGTGAGTAGAAACAGACAGCAGGTTGTTGTAGTCAGTTGGAGGCGGGTAGAAACAGACAGCAGGTTGTTGTAGTCAGTTGGAGGCGGTGGAAACAGACAACAGGTTGTTGTAGTCAGTTGGAGGCATGTAGAAACAGACAGCAGGTTGTTGTAGTCAGTTGGAGGCGGGTAGAAACAGACAGCAGGTGGTTGTAGTCAGTTGGAGGTGGTAGAAACAGACAGCAGGTTGTTGTAGTCAGTTGGAGGTGGGTAGAAACAGACAGCAGGTGGTTGTAGTCTGTTGGAGGCGGGTAGAAACAGACAGTAGGTTGTTGTAGTCAGTTGGAGGCGGGTATAAACAGACAACAGGCTGTTGTAGTCAGTTGGAGGTGAGTAGAAACAGACAGCAGGTTGTTGTAGTCAGTTGGAGGCGGTAGAAACAGACAGCAGTTGTTGTAGTCAGTTGGAGGCGGGTGAAACAGACAACAGGTTGTTGTAGTCAGTTGGAGGCATGTAGAAACAGACAGCAGGTTGTTGTAGTCAGTTGGAGGCGGGTAGAAACAGACAGCAGGTGGTTGTAGTCAGTTGGAGGTGGGTAGAAACAGACAGCAGGTTGTTGTAGTCAGTTGGAGGCGGGTAGAAACAGACAGCAGGTGGTTGTAGTCAGTTGGAGGTGGTAGAAACAGACAGCAGGTTGTTGTAGCCAGTTGGAGGCTGGTAGAAACAGACAGCAGGTGGTTGTAGTCAGTTGGAGGCGGGTAGAAACAGACAGCAGGTTGTTGTAGTCAGTTGGAGGCGGGTAGAAACAGACAGCAGGTTGTTGTAGTCAGTTGGAGGCTGGTAGAAACAGACAGCAGGTGGTTGTAGTCAGTTGGAGGCGGGTAGAAACAGACAGCAGGTTGTTGTAGTCAGTTGGAGGCGGTGGGAAATGTCCGGACCAAAGCAATCAATATTCTCTGCGTGATGTCGTGTCTGGGCCTAACTTACAATTTACACACATCTGTTACCAAGGACAGTGATATGGGTAGAGAAAGAGGAAATACATCAGATGGACACGTGTAACAGTAGGCCAGAGTAGGTCGTGTCATGTGGAACAGTAGGTCAGAGTAGGCCATGTCACGTGGAACAGTAGGTCAGATTAGGCCATGTCACGTGGAACAGTAGGTCAGAGTAGGCCGTGTCTTGTGTAACAGTAGGTCAGAGTAGGCCGTGTCTTGTGTAACAGTAGGTCAGAGTAGGCCGTGTCTTGTGAAACAGTAGGTCAGAGTAGGCCGTGTCACGTGGAGCAGTAGGCCAGAGTAGGCCGTGTCTTGTGTAACAGTAGGTCAGAGTAGGCCGTGTCACGTGGAACAGTAGGTCAGAGTAGGCCATGTCACGTGGAGCAGTAGGTCAGAGTAGGCCGTGTCTTGTGTAACAGTAGGTCAGAGTAGGCCGTGTCTTGTGTAACAGTAGGCCAGAGTAGGCCGTGTCTTGTGTAACAGTAGGTCAGAGTAGGCCGTGTCTTGTGTAACAGTAGGTCAGAGTAGGCCATGTCACGTGGAACAGTAGGTCAGAGTAGGCCGTGTCACGTGGAACAGTAGGTCAGAGTAGGCCGTGTCTTGTGTAACAGTAGGTCAGAGTAGGCCGTGTCTTGTGTAACAGTAGGTCAGAGTAGGCCGTGTCTTGTGAAACAGTAGGTCAGAGTAGGCCGTGTCACGTGGAACAGTAGGTCAGAGTAGGCCATGTCACGTGGAGCAGTAGGTCAGAGTAGGCCGTGTCTTGTGTAACAGTAGGTCAGAGTAGGCCGTGTCACGTGGAACAGTAGGTCAGAGTAGGCCGTGTCTTGTGTAACAGTAGGTCAGAGTAGATTGACACACACTTGTTTAGTAGCTTCTGTAGACTGGATACAAAGAAAGGGTGTACCTCATTGAACAAAGAGAATACTACATGGGACTATATAAAATCCCAGGCGGTACTAAACAATGGGGTTTGAATCTCTTCTTGACGCGCAGATATTGGGTTTACTCGACTGAATGCGCAGTAAAATGCGTAACAAGATTGTATACAACATACAATCAGTTTGACCCGTTCTTTGCAAGGCTAAACAGCACCCAAACTACATCGACGTTCAACACCCGACTGCCCACTTTTTGATAGTTCTTCGCTGTACAGTTATACTTTGAAATTTAGAATTTTAGGATGAATAGACCGGAATATATCTGGAGCTGTCCTTCTACCTGTCCGCCAAATTTCAGTTTTCTATCACACGGGAAGAAGAAGTTTTTTATCACTACTTTTTGAAATTGTGAACGCCATCCCCTTTTCTCCAAATCACTCTTAGAAATTTTTAATATTTTTTGTTATCTGAAGTTGTCTCTCTACCTGTTTAACAAATTTTAATTTTCCATCTCATCTGAATAGTTTCTTTCTAATTATATGCCCCCTATTTCCCGGAGCACCTATATGGGGCGATCCCGCTACTGTCCTGTATAGCAAAATGCCAAGTTTCCAGGCGCAGGGGTTGGGGAGACACGTCTATGAGTGAATCAATGGGTCCCACAACTTTCTACCCTTCTCATCTTTCTTAAGAGATGGAATTTGAAAATTTCTAGAAAACATCTCACCCCCGAGTAGTAAGAATCTGTGCTAAAAAAACATTTATTCAAAACGCTTTACAATATACAGTAAGTAAAATAATCACCGACTCACGTTAATGCACATAACCAGAGAAAGAGCAGAGTTCGAATCCCAGCCGGATGAAAGTGGGATGTTTTTATCTCCTGTTCTACTCGTGAGGCTGCTAGTTTATTCCACGAGATAATTCACACCAGAGATCAGTGTACCGACGCGACGTGTTGAACGAAAGGTATTTTCCTCCCGAGAGAGGAGAACTGTTGACGTGTAATGCTGGTAGCACTGTCAGGGCAACTGACAGACAGTTGTAGTTAGTGTGGGAGTTGAAAATAAAACTGTTATTTTTTTTAAGGCGATGTTGACGTACAGTGTGCGTTACATAGCATGTTTGAACTATTCTATAATGCTTAGACCATTTCTTAAAATAAAATTATTTATTGAATTTAAGAAATATTAGTTTATTCACGTCATAAAATTAGAGAATTTTCTCTTCTCTTAAAATAAATGAATCTATTAAAAAAATTCCTACTAGCTTAACTTATTTATATGTTCAGGAAAATTTCTTTACAGCCAGATTAGGAAATTGAATCGCACCCTACCAGCAGAATACCTTCAAGGAGGGCTGGACTAACAAGGCTTGTTACCTTTACCAGTATCTACTAGCAGAATACCTTCAAGGAGGGCTGGACTAACAAGGCTTGTTACCTTTACCAGTATCTACCAGCAGAATACCTTGAAGGAGGGCTGGACTAACAAGGCTTGTTACCTTTACCAGTATCTACTAGCAGAATACCTTGAAGGAGGGCTGGACTAACAAGGCTTGTTACCTTTACCAGTAGCCTACCAGCAGAATACCTTCAAGGAGGGCTGGACTAACAAGGCTTGTTACCTTTACCAGTATCTACTAGCAGAATACCTTCAAGGAGGGCTGGACTAACAAGGCTTGTTACCTTTACCAGTAGCCTACCAGCAGAATACCTTCAAGGAGGGGTGGACTAACAAGGCTTGTTACCTTTACCAGTATCTACCAGCAGAATACCTTCAAGGAGGGCTGGACTAACAAGGCTTGTTACCTTTACCAGTAGCCTACCAGCAGAATACCTTCAAGGAGGGGTGGACTAACAAGGCTTGTTACCTTTACCAGTATCTACCAGCAGAATACCTTCAAGGAGGGGTGGACTAACAAGGCTTGTTACCTTTACCAGTATCTACCAGCAGAATACCTTCAAGGGGGCTGGACTAACAAGGCTTGTTACCTTTACCAGTATCTACCAGCAGAATACCTTCAAGGAGGGCTGGACTAACAAGGTTGTTACCTTTACCAGTAGCTACCAGCAGAATACCTTCCAGGAGGGCTGGACTAACAAGGCTTGTTACCTTTACCAGTACCTACCAGCAGAATACCTTCAAGAGGGCTGGACTAAAAGGCTTGTTACCTTTACCAGTATCTACCAGCAGAATACCTTCAAGGAGGGCTGGACTAACAAGTCTTGTTACCTTTACCAGTAGCCTACCAGTGATTTTAAGTGAAACAGGTGAAAAGAAAGTAAAATCATGTTGGTAACACAAACTCAATGCACCCACAGGTATTCGAACCTTGACCTTACCAGTAAACCAAACCAAATGAGACTGACACCTTGTCCTCATAGCCACAACTATAATTGCGTCTTACTACCTGTTCAGGTTATACGATTATGTACTAATTATGCCAATGTGTCAGAAATGAGGGAGGTTGAATTTAAAGCAAGTGCACCCGTATTTTCGTGGAGGTAGATGGGAAAACCATTTAGGAAAAACCACCCTCAGTACACTCGACCGGGATCTGAACCCAGAACCATCATGCAGTCTATTATATTGCGAAAGTGACGCCTTAGACCATGCGGCCACCGAATCAGGCCGGTGAAAATTCAAAAAACTGAGCACTAGCACGCACTGGTATATTGATGTGCAGGGTTAGAATCCCGGCTGGGTGTACTGAGGTGTTTTACCACTTGATTTCCCGGCCTCCTCAACGCGAATGTAAGTACATTTGATTAAATTTGTACCTATTAACATCTACTCCAGTGTAAATAGATGCATCTCCCGGACGCCATGCATGGATTATTTTTTTTAATTTCGATATTTTTTAAATAGTCCTATATATTTTTACGTGGGAAAATATTCCATTTATTCAAATACCGCTCTCGTCTATTTAAAATGACAGAATGTTGCGTTAGAATTTAATGGCCTCGGGTGGAGGTCGTGGATTCGTTCAAATGACGCTTATCCAATAATTATTATGTACATTACCTTCAATTATGTTTATTCTAGTGGATGCAAGAGAAAAATAACATTCGGTAAAATTTATTTTTGTAACAAAGAAATTACTCGCCCAAATATTATTTTAAATAAGTAAAAACCCTCCCAAAATCTGTTTTTTTAATTACATTTTTCCGTCCTGTATATTTTACTTGATAAAATACCCTCTTTTATACGAGAAAAAGGAAAACCAACAGAATCGGGAGAGAGAGGGAAATAAGTTAAGCAGAGAGAAAATCACGTGTCATCCATCCTGTACCTTATAGAAAAAGAAGTCGATGTTATGATACTCAGAACAGGGGTGGGGAAATACTTGACACGTGGGCCACAAATGTCCTCACGTTGAGGTGAATTCCTTAATTTATTTTCAGCCACATTCATTAATAATAAAAAAACATAGACTCGACCTAATTTGAAACAAATTCTCAAATTGCTTGAGGAGTTTTTGAAAAATAACGCGCTTAAAATACTCCTCGTAGCCAAGGATTGAATAGTTTCCCACTCTCCCTCCAAGCAATAAGGGTAAGTATAAGTAAGGGGTAGACGGGCACCTATCCCAAATTAATACGATTGTATTGTTTTTTGTTTTTTTAGCACCGCGTTTTATACCCGTTCGGGTTATACGCTTAAGTACTAATTACACTAATGGATAAGAATCGTAAAGGTTGAATTTAGAGAAAGTGAACCCGAATTTTTGTGGAGGGAGAGCGGTAAACTATTTGGGAAAAACCACATCCAGTTCACCCGACCTAGTTTCGAACCTCGATCTCCCCGTCCTAGGTGGTCTAGCTCAACACGACTGGCGCGTCAGACAACTGCGCCACCGAGGCGGGTGATTGTATTGTTAGTCTACTTAGTTTTTATTCTACAAGGACGCTATTAAAAAACAAACAAGGAAGTGAAAGAATACGTGTATTGCATTTGTGGATACGTGTTAGAAATGTTGAGAAAACTTGGAACCAATACAACGAAAGAAGAACTATACACAACATATGCTAACATCAGAAGACATTAATTAGAGTTAACGACCATGAAGAGGAAGCTAAAATAAGAAAAGATGTTAGACAAGGATGTAACCTAACTCCGAAAACCTCTAACGCTTATGTAGAGGATGTGCTAACAGAGATGAAAGAAGAAATCATGTCAGGAATTATAACAGGAGGAAAACTTATCATAACACTTTTGTTGATGACATTGCTGTTTGTGATGAAAGTGAAGAGGATCTTTAAGAACTTCTGATAAGAATGAATGAAGGAAATACTGAAAATAGAACATGGAGCTCAACAAAAAGAAGCCAAAAGTAACTATGTGTGGTAAAGGTGAAACCAGGCAAATGAATATAGAACTACAAGAAGTAAGATTACAGCCATTATTACAGTTCTGCTACCTAGAAAGTGGAATAACCAAAAATAACAGAAGCTAGTAGTGTAAGTAGAACAAGGCAAGTGAACAAAGCTTTTTATAGCAAGAACACATTACTACCCCCGACTATTATACATTTGGAAACATTCCTAAAGGCATATGTTTGTAGCATTGCGCTTTACGGATGTGAAACATGGACCATCATTGGCGCAACTGAAAGGAAAAGATTAGAAGCATTTGAAACTTGGGGATACAGAAGAAGGTTGAAAATATTATGGACGGAGATGGTATGAAATACAGAAGTGCTAAGAAAAGCAAATGAAGAAGAGACTTTGGAAAAATATAAAGCAAAGAAGAGCTAGAGTGGTAGGCCATATACTGAGACTTGATTGTTTGACGAAGAAATTCATTGAAGGAGATGTAGAGGGAGACCAAGATTGAAGTAAATGAATCAGATGGCGGACGATGTTGGCAGAAGAAGGTACAAAGATGTAAAATAAATTGGCCCGGTATAGGCAACAGTTGAGAGCTGCAGTGAACAAATGACAAGCTTGATGACCTTTTGATGAATTCTACCTTCCTAATCCCTACCTCATTTTTACGATTAAATGTTGATAACCCAGATGGGTAGTAAGATGAGGCTCAAAGATTTAAAAAATTATAACGAAGAAACTAAACAACACTGTATTGCCAAATGGCTATGAGTTTTATTTAATAATATAAAATAATATAGCAATCGATTTTTAAAAGAATGATCCACGTCCAAATTTATCTTCCAAGATACGCAGACCTCAATTATAATTGACTGCTGTTTACAACATTCTGCTGGGGTCCATGAATTAATTATTAAATATTTATATTTTGGAATGTCTGAAATGCGTGTTTCGATGAAATTTACCGGTATTTTCGTTCTAACAAATGTTCATGGAGTATTTTAATTAAACAATGTTCTGAAATTGTTGTCAGTTTTATTGCGTTGACATGCATGGGAGCAATTGATTTAAACGTGAAGCCAGCTGTTGAAGAGAACTACGTCTAGATTGAGCCTCTGCGTGTAAACAGAATATGTTTGTGAACGACAAGTGGGAACCCCCAATATATCGACATCAAGTTAACATTTCACTTAAATACAACCAATTTTTTAATTATTTATATTTTAATACACCCATATATTTTTTTATTGTTTCCGGCCTCCTGGATTTACTTGTATTTGAACTTTGCATTTTCAAACTTAAAATTATCCACTTAAATTATCTGAAATGTATTCGAAGATTGAACTCACCAGAAGAGATAGATAGAGATGTACCGCGACACGGAGATCCAGGTCCTAAACTCCGACCACGTGTTTGTACTGAGTTTGATCAAAATCGATTGAAATTAGTAGTCTCTACCCACATTGGATTCATTTTTTCGGAAAATGTATTGAAATTTCCACCTCTCATTTTTATAAGTATGGCTCAGTATTTTTCTTAGCTCCGTGCCTTACCACCCATTCGGGTGAAATAATTGTCTGATAATCACGCTAATGGGTTAGGGATGAGAAAGATTGAATTTAGAAGAAGTGTAACTGGATTTGCATGGAGAGAGAGTGGGAAACCATTTAGGAAAAACCACCCTTAGTACACCCGACCGGGATCGAGCCACGATCTCCCCTTCATCGACAGTCGGTATATTGTGAGAGTAGCGCCTTATACCATGCAGCGACCGACGCGTGTGGTAGCTGAACAATTTATTATTATTATTATTATTATTAGCACCGCGTCTTACTACCCGTTCGGGTTATACGCACTTACGCTAATGTGTAATGGTAGGGTGATTGTGAAATGAAATGGAGGACCTACAGTTTAACGTGGAATCCGAACCACGGTGGAGGCCTGGCATTCCTCACATTCACAAGTTGTGATTAATATACAACAATTAATTAATCAATTAGTTAAATAAATAGTTAATATCAAACTTAATACGTGTTATATTAAAGTTTCTTTGAAATGTTTTTCCGCAATCAAACACTCATCAGTTATTTGTCTCGTAAGTATGGTATAGGTACACCTTTGTGCCCGTAGATCAGTGGCGTGGCGTGGAATCTTGCTAAGGAAGGAAGAATCGAACATCCATCCTCCAATTAACAAAAAACATTCATTTCACTGTCAGGTAGGAAGAGAAGGGCCTACGTACGAATGTTCTCGGTCAAATGGGGAACCTAGAATTAGACCATCATACAACAAGCTCGGCCTACCCTGGCAACATTCCACCACACGCCACTGCGGTAGGGACTAGAGAAAGAGAGTGGAAGAGGGCGTGGCCCTCGCCGAGTGTGTGCTTAGCCGAGTGTCAGTCCCCGCGCGAGATGTCAAACTCTTGACGGCGGAGCATGTTTTTTTCATGCCGTAGCCTCCTTTAGCTTCCAAGAGAAGATGTCAAGTGACGTTTTCCAGTCCGGTTCAGTCCAGGATTGCTGGAGATGGTTCGACAGAAGAGACATCTAGAATAACTCCGCTAGGAGATTGTACTTGAAGCTTGAGCTAAGCCTCAGATCTTACATACAATACAATACAGTACAATACAATACAATAACATAATATGATACAAGTATTCTCTTTTAAGGTCATTCGACAATACCAATTATTAAGATGTTTAAGTCTATAACATCTTGGTAGGAAATTTAACATATGTGGGTTTTTTTATTACCGCGTCTTACTACCAGTTAGTGTGATACGCATATGTAATAATTACACTAATGTGCTATGGATGGGAAGGTTATGTTTAAAAAAAGTGTACCCCACATTTTCATGGAGAAAGAGTGGAAAACCATTTAGCAAAAACCACCCTTAGTACGCCCAACCGAGATTCAAACCCCAATCTACCCGTCATTGACAGTCCAATATTTTGCGGGAATGACGCCTTAGACCATTTGGCCACTGAAGCGTGTAATATATGTTACTATATTATAGGAGTTTGTAAAGGTCATTTTGTATTTTAAATGTGAAGGGAGTTATTATTATTATTGTTATTATTAGCACCGCGTCTTACTACCCGTTCGGGTTATACGCACTTACGCTAATGTGCAATGGTAGGGTGATTGTAAGATGAAATGGAGGACCTACAGTTTAACGTGGAATCCGAACCACGGTGGAGGCCTGGCATTCCTCACATTCACAAGTTGTGATTAATATACATCTTGTCAAGGTGAAGGAAGGGTTTGGCAATCAGATAAATCTGTGCCGGGACCGAGGATTGAACCCCGGACCCTCAGCACAGAAGTCTGACACCTTACCCCTAGACCACCAGGTCACTGAAGGGAAGTTGAAAGGAAGTTGAAGGGAAGCTTGAAATATGTGGAGCAAAATTGGCGTTGAAGTCAATAAGTTTTTTTTACTTGTAGCACTAATTAGTTTTTAAACTATCCATTAAGTGCGACAACAAAAAGAGAACCCAAAGCATATATCGGCTATTATTTTATGATTGAGGTATTAAATCTTAGTTACCGATGTCATCACCAGTCGGTTTAAAACACTGTTTAGTAGTTCTAAATATGATTTCATGATGAAATGGAATTAGGGAAATTGCGCCTTCCCATAAAAAAAGGGGAAAATTGCGCCCTCCTATCAATCATCACACCATTAGGTGGGAAAATGCGCCCCACACACTGTTTTACACTCTTACAAAACAAGTTCACCCAAGGACCTAACAAAGTGTTGAAGAGTCTAGCCTAGATTCAAAAAATGGAGTAAAAGGTCGTCAATAATTAGTTTGGTAACTTCAATTTATACGTTCACATCAAATGCTACAGATACACACTAATCTTTATTTCAATGGAAAACCTAACCTAACCTAAACAACAGGCAAAAGACAGTGAGATGAATCGATGTACTTCAATGTCATGCGAGGGCGCAGTTTTCCCTTTTTTCTGGGAAGGTTCAGTTTTTCCGACACCGATAAAATATGTCTTATTTAGGGAGATATTCCAAACCGGTTCTTAAATCAATTTTTTCCTCTTCCTTCTTAATATTTCGAAGATGCGAAGGTTATTGCGGGTGTCGAAGTTGAAGTAGAAGTGAAAGAGATTTGATCTTCGACCTCAATACTCCGAAGATTCACACACCCTTAATATAATATAAAAATTGACAGATGCAGATAACACGGCTTGGCGTGTGAATATATAAAAAAGTTCAAGCAATTTTTTTTAACTGTTGTTGGTTCTTGCCAGAATTGAACCGTACTTTTAACACAAGGGTATTTGCATCGGTGGTCATATAGCTTAAGACGTCACTCTGGCAGACTGGATTGCTGATGGTGGGGATGTCGGTGTTCGAATCCCGGTCGGGTCTACTATTTGTATCCCACTCTCCTTACTAAGTGGTTGTAGTTTAATCCATCTACACCCGTTTATTTGCTCGAATGCTCCAGAACAGGGTTCCTAAACATTTTATAATGACGGCACCCTTACCCCAGGTAAAATACATACCTGAGCCCTCACAACATTTTGTTACATTAATATTATGAGTATTCATTAACGACAGGTACATTTTACAAGAAGACAAGTATAAAACAAATGGAAAGCTTCCCATATTCTTTCTGCTCTTTTGTCAAACATCTTATTTCAGATTTCCAAAAATTGGCAATGCCTGATGGTATTTTAATATTGTGAAAAACAAAGTGAGTTCTAAAATGAACTCATTGAGTCTGATAAAACTATGGTGGAGTTTTAAAAACGCTGCTTTAATGCGTCACTCACACGATAGACTTGACTGCCCATGACGAGGAGATAGGGGTTCGAATCTCAGTCAGATGGACTGAGGATATTTTTTCATAAAGGTTTCTCACTCTTACTTTACAGAAATGTGGGTACAATGATACTCTAAATTCAACCTTTCTCATCACTAACACACTAAAGTAGTTAGTACATATAGAATGTTGAAAATATCACGGATGATGTTGGCATCAAATACAGAAATGACAAGAAAAACAAATGAAGAAAAGGAAACTTCAGAAAAGTATTCAGCAAAGAAGAGTTAACGTGGTAGGCCATTTACTTACTCAAGATAGTTTGACGAAGATATTATAGGAGATGTGGAAGAGACAAATTGAAGAGGGAGACCAAGACTGGGGAACATGAATCAGAAAGCGGATGATGTTGGATAAAGAAGGTACAAAGATGTAGAAAATTTTGCCTGGGGTAGGAAAAAGTGGTGATCCGCTGCGAACCAATCGCAAGATTGATGATGACAAACTGGTAGTAAGACGAAGGGCAGTTTCTTTAAAAATGCATTAGGTGTTTAATTTAACAACATTAACAATTTACAATGATACGATTGGCTAATAGTTGAGTCAATGAATCCAACTGAATCTGTAACAATTCTGCTCCAGTGACTAAGTCCACGATGTGCTCAGTGATCAGACTGAACAGAAACGATCAGAACGATCTGCTCGCAAGAGGGATTGATACCCCTAGTTTGTGATCTGTTCACAAGAGGGATTGATACCCCTAGTTTGTGATCTGTTCACAAGAGGGATTGATACCCCTAGTTTGTGATCTGTTCACAAGAGGGATTGATACCCCTAGTTTGTGATCTGCTCACAAGAGGGATTGATACCCCTAGTTTGTGATCTGCTCGCAAGAGGGATTGATACCCCTAGTTTGTGATCTGTTCACAAGAGGGATTGATACCCCTAGTTTGTGATCTGTTCACAAGAGGGATTGATACCCTAGTTTGTGATCTGTTCACAAGAGGGATTGATACCCCTAGTTTGTGATCTGCTCACAAGAGGGATTGATACCCCTAGTTTGTGATCTGCTCGCAAGAGGGATTGATACCCCTAGTTTGTGATCTGCTCGCAAGAGGATTGATACCCTAGTTTGTGATCTGCCCGCAAGAGGGATTGATACCCCTAGTTTGTGATCTGCTCGAAAGAGGGATTGATACCCTAGTTTGAGATCTGCTCGCAAGAGGGATTGATACCCCTAGTTTGTGATCTGCTCACAAGAGGAATTGATACCCCTAGTTTGTGATCTGCTCGCAAGAGGGATTGATACCCCTAGTTTGTGATCTGCTCGCAAGAAGGATTGATACCCCTAGTTTGTGATCTGCTCGCAAGAGGGATTGATACCCCTAGTTTGTGATCTGCTCGCAAGAAGGATTGATACCCCTAGTTTGTGATCTGCTCGCAAGAGGGATTGATACCCCTAGTTTGTGATCTGCTCGCAAGAAGGATTGATACCCCTAGTTTGTGATCTGCTCGCAAGAGGGATTGATACCCCTAGTTTGTGATCTGCTCGCAAGAGGGATTGATACCCCTAGTTTGTGATCTGCTCGCAAGAGGGATTGATACCCCTAGTTTGTAAGGCGACAGAACGACGCTCTTCTTGTATTGTGATTGCCATCCGCACGTTTTTATAGATCCAGGCTGCACACAATCGTGAGGAATATTACTAGCAGTGGAAAGTTTTCCACAACATGGCGTGGAAAGTTTCTTTAGGCGTGGATTTTTGTGTCAGTAATCAGTGAAACAACAATATCTAATACAGGTAAACAGGATAAAGAGGTGTTTGTTTTTATGAAACTTCACATATCATAATGTTAGGTATGTGGAAAAGGCGTCAGTCTAGTACTGTCCGCTTTACAGTGATGACATTCTGGGCTCTAGAGCTCATCCGAGTGTCATGAAGTGGTTTAAACTGAATGGTGTTCCACGCAAATTAGGGTAAACTTCCTCAATTAAGGCTCCTTCAACCCAAAAATTGGTCTAAATGTGTGTATATTCTGGATGGGTGGTAAAACGTAGAAGGATAAGAGTGAACTGAACCTGTATTCGCCTGGAAAAATAGTGAAAACCACAATGTAGATTAGCTTTCGGGCAATACATCCGTAGTGTGAATTTAGAACCAGTTACGGAACAATTCATAATATTAAAGTATATATATTAATAGTTAAATAGAATATATTATTTAAAACCGTTTAAATTTAAACCTATTACTCTACTAGATCCCAAGGCATTAGATTCATATATTCTAATGTGTGAAACAAATGACCACAAAAGGCCAGAACCGAATTCAGGCGGAACTAAAGACAACTGTTTAAGGTCGACGTAAAAGGGATGTATCTTCCCACTGAGGTATATATTGTGATAAGGCAGCTTCAACAATACTAAAACAACGAGCTTAATTCACCTTTGTTAAGTTGTTTTGTTTAAATTTAATCTCCATTTTGTCATGGACAATATCAGTAAGAGGCGGTGGAGTTTCAGTTGCCTTTAAGATATGGTAGAAGTCATCTGTTTGAATACATTGATGTAAATGTAAGATAAAATCAAATAAATATGTGTAACGTTATCTATAATATTTTTGATTGTCATATAAACACTATCTACCTGTTAACATGAACACAAAATAGCAATAATTTGTGTTTGGGTTTAAGATTGAAATTTACTATGTAATTTATATTTGTTTGATAGGTTAGTTTGTGGATAAGGGTTCCCGTTCAATATATCTTATTTACTTCCTTTAGGATAGGAGATAGACATAGGGGTTGTAACATTGTTTCATTCTGTGTGTCTTGTTTCAGTGTGTGCAGCAACGTCTAGCCAGGTACAGGTAGGGGTGCAAATCCCTGGGAAAAAGGGGGGGGGGGCTGATGGAATTTTCAGTTGGAAATGTTTCATGCTCAAAGAAATACAGTATAGATCGTTGCCATGACACTGCTAACTGGCTAACAGCTGGGGATGACCCAATCTAAGTGGTTGCTTTAACAAAGTTGTATCAAGGATGTGTAGTAAATTATTAATCTGTAGGATATTCTTGTAAGAAAAAAAAACCAGTGAAGAAGATTAAAGTAACATTACCGTTCATATTTTCTTCGAGCCGCAATCGACGAGCTGCAAGACACGTCAGTTTGAACGTAATACGGTTTGAAAATTGATATATTTGTTCTAAGTTATCAAGTTAGATACAAAGAAAATTAATAATATACCAAACAAAAGATATTGATATAAAACTTATCGTGTTTTACGTGACATCAGTGTATAAATATATTTAAACAGACAAATATACATTTTATTTCATTTATATGATGGTGATTATGATAAGAAACATTGAGTTATGTCAAGCCTTTTTTTTTACATCATATTTTTTATTACAAAATAATATAATGTAACGTACATGCAAAGATTTAGCGCCGGCGTCCAAATGGTTAACGGGTGTGGTTCCACATACGAAGGCGAGTAATCCGGTTAAAATACCGCCGTGTTGAAATTAATTTCATTTTCCTACAGTTGTGTATGATTCGGTATAAGCTAATTAAGTTCAGAACATTCGTATTAGAATATGTTACACCTTTTAATTTTACATACAAACGCCATCCCAACCAAAATAAATCTTGTAGGGGATCATAAAATAAACTTAAAATCCATCTTTTAACCCACACTGTTGTTTACTACTAATAAATAATAAGTAGCTATGTATTCTCAAAAATATAGTTGGTGAATTTTAATTTTTGAATTATTTTAGACTTCTGAAATTTCCAAACTGCTGAGCTATAAATATTTTTTAAATTGCTTCGAATATTTCTGATCTTTTTATTAGTTTACTTCTGGTGGTTTAATCACCCAGTGATTTTGTTTTAAACATAACATCTTGATGATACATTTTTAATAATTGGTTTGAGAGAAACATTTTTAAATCACTCCATTTATTTTAGCAATATTAAATTATTGTAGGCCTATTTACAATCCACACGCTACAGGGTATACATAATACAAAAAACAAATTCTAAAAAAAAAGTAACTTGGCCGAACAAAAGAACTCTAGACTGAATTAAAACTGAAAATTAAATAATTGTTCACATATCTAGGTATATTTGTATTTTGTACGCTCGGTTTATAATTTTATATATGGTATATATATTATATATATGTATATATTTATAAACATTAATCGTATCATAAAATAAACTAGTGTAGAATTTGTTTCTGATCATAAATATATATAATTATAATCATAAACAAACTGTACACTATTTCAATAGTTTATTTTATAGTAGGATTAATGTTTATTTATTTTACTCAAAGTAATTTAAACTTAGTGAATTAGTATTTTAAACTAATTTTAAAGTAAGGGAAAAGATAGAAAAACTAATACAATAAAATAAAATTTAATAAACAAGTTTTTCGGACTAACTTCTTAGAAAATTCCGTATTTTATTATATACTATAAATATTTTAGAGCGTTCAGTACATTATTATACTTAATATTATACATATTTAAATATTTAATAATAAAGGGCCTAAGCCCAAACATTAAAATACAAAATTTATCCATAAAAAAATTGTTAGATTTTGTTTTATATTGTAGTAATTTTTCTTTGCTTAAAATACTCACTCGCTTAATTTAAATCACTTTGATCAAACTAAATAAATAAACATTAATCCTACCATAAATCAGTACCCTATATAGTTTGTTCCTGACTCCACTCTAGTTTAGTGAGGTGATCGTTACAGCTTTCAGCGCAAGTTTAAAATAGTTGTAATAATAATAATAGAACATACAAAGCACAATAAGGAGAAACAGAGAGATGTGGGGAAGATAATAATATTTCTGTTACCTTTTCACTTGCTATCCCAAACAAGGCCGTCTTGTTCCTTTAACGTTTCCAGGGTCACCAATACATCAACACGAAATAAAAAACAAAACTCATGAAATCTAAGACGTCTGTACTTTTTTTTTTTGAACCAAGCACCCAAAACCAAACCACTCACAGCGCCAGGAAAAACAAGTTTTGTTGGTGAGTTTTTTTTATTTTCTCTCTATCAACAAATCGTTTTAGCACAACAAACAAACAAACACACACTCACACACGCAACGTTGGGTCGTACAAGGGGGTAGTGGGGTAAACAAGGACGACAGGAGACACAACGAACTTCGCGCACGGCCGGACAGACGTCAACTGTTTGGGATGTTGAGCGGAGGATGCGCCGGTAGGACCCCGCAGTAATCCCCCCCTCCCTCTTCCTAGCTACTGTATGCGGGGTTCTTGTCTGCGCCGCCCCCGTCATGTCGCACCTCGAACAACGCCGGACTCTGGTAGCCACCGCCGTGAATTAGTTCGGGCAAATAAACACACACTCACACATGGTAATACAGCCCCGGAGATTAGCGGCGTTACGCTCACACATGATGGAGGTTGCAAGTGTAGGGACAGTATAATACCAAGTCTGATATTCACCACAAGTACGTGATACCGCAGTCCTGCCAACTTTACAACACAGCAGATAGCCAACACAACACCGTCTGCATTTATTTTACCGAATATCTTATAAAAGTTTTATATTTTTCCTAACACCACGTCTTAAAAACCATTCGGGTTATTCACCTATTTACTGATTACATTAATGTGTTAGGGATTAGGATGGTTATATTTAGAGGAAGTGCACCCGCTTTTGTGTGGAGGGAGAGTGGGAAAAACATTTAGGAAAACCAACCCTCAATACACCCGACCGGGATCAAACCCTGATCTCCCCGTGAAATTCTTACACGAGAGAAACGGGTTTGACCATGCAGCCACATAGTCGGGTTTTAAAGGCTTATCTACTGGGTAGTGGTGATAAGGGTAGTTTTAGAGGAAGTGCACACACATTTATTTGTAGTACAAATGATAAATCACATCTGAAAGCTCCACACAAGACGTCTGGGACGAGATTCGAACCTTAACCTGTCTATCACTGACATCAAGTCTTTTGCGAGACTTAGACCACTTTACCACGATGGTTCGGGTTGCAAGATAATTTAATTTCTTCCCAAAAACCCTAGCTCAAAACCAAACCTTCTTAAAAAAAAATTCACCTAGTTGAACATGTTGATTTTTACTTTATCTCGATTCCTCAAAGAAATACGAATTGTAATCGTAAAAAAAAATCGATCTCGAGATTTTGATAACTGGTTTGTTCGTCTGTCTGGATCTCGGCCTGGAGCTGAAACCATTTGAACGATCGAGTATTTGGGTTTTTATAAGGTTCTCCCGAGGGCATTTTGTAATTAGATATCCAACGTAAAATTAAGGGTAGCTTACTGAAGGATAAAACGAGATAAAATTGATTTTTTAGAAATCTTCTATAACGATTTTTATTCAATACTGTATCAAGTTATTGTGAAACATCTATCATAGAAGTCGTGTCTGTCTGTCTGTTTTTCCTTACAAAGGTTTTTCATATTTCCCGGTGGGATAGAAGGTTGAAAATTGACGTGGAGTTTCTGGGAAGATGAAAAACCCTGAAAAAATCGAAAAATGGGCAGAATATGTGGCCTTAATAAGTACCAATGCTGACCGTGTGGGCCAAAAAATCGAGTTTATCCGAGCGCGTTGAAATTCCATTTCCGAGGGTCTCTAACACTGCTTAATACAATCTTGATGCATTTATTCAAAATTCCAGTAGGCTGACCCTAAATTAATACCTAAACGATATCTAAACTTTCAAAAATTGTAATTTCCCGTTTAATTTAAAAAAAAAATATTTCTGGGGCTTTTCAAGGCCGATGAACAAGATTCCGTTATTAATTTTTCGAAACGAATCAACTGACCCTCATTTGGCACTCAAATGGAATATAGGGGAGGGAAGGTTTGCCAGGAAACACTCCAAATAACAAAAATTAGTGTTAAATATTTAATCTTCTAATGGTGGGATGGTGAGATGGATGAGGAGCGGTACAAATTGGGGCAGGTCACGGACCACAACAAACCTCAAGAAAGGTCGGAACAATCTTACATTTAAAAGTGAAGGATCCTACAGTGGAAAAAGATTCTCCTCAAATTTCCTAAATTTAAAAAAACCTTTCTGTATGTAAAATAGAGAATTGATATATTTTATAGTTTGGGAGTGCGGGAAATGGTCTGGTTGTTAAATTTTGCAAATGCTGCCAAGAGCACAATGAAAATAGCACGAATGCACATATCGTGATAGATTAAATAACCAAGCTATTACATTTGTTAATTACGAATATAGCAACATCTAAATATAATTTTATGTAAATTTAAAAACTGCACCTGGACACGAGAAAATTGAACCAGGGACCTCTGCTTTAGTAAGCCAATGCTCCAACCACTGAGCTGTCCAGGAGTCGTTCCGTCCTCAGGGAAACTCTTAACTCTTATTTCAAGACAGATTCTGTGATGGACGTGTGGAAATCGACAGCTACATCCTAGTGAGCAATCAAGATCTGTTGCCGCAACCATCTGCGATCCGGGAGGCCTGCTGTGCGGTCAAGTCTACAATACAAGATTGTAATTGAAACAAATCTCCTTGAATATCAGCACAGGATTCAAATAATTGTAGTTACAGGATTGTCCGCATGGAGGAGACACCACATACCCTATTAGTGTAGTCAAATTATTATTGCTTGGACGGATGGTCGGATGTGTTAAAAGAAAGAATTTACTTTGCAATAATTATAATAAAATCCCAACAAGTTTGATTGATTACATAATCAAATATTGTGCAGGTCGTCATGTTCAAATAGAAACACGAGTCTAACACAGGATACGGCAGACCTGTGTGTTTTCTTAATTGGAGTCAATTTGACGTCAGATGGGGAAGAACAAAGTTTACCCCATTTTACTTGATAGGTAACTTGATGATGGCGATGTATCCGCCCACACCTGAAGTGCTCTTTCCTGTCACCCGTCACATTATAAACAGAGTGTCGGATGTAATTTGCCTGACTAGCACTTGAAGTGATAACACTGGAGAGTCTATGACGTATCACTAACAAAGTGATGTGATATCACATTTTGTATCGATGCTTATCTTGTCCTATTATACGTATTCACATTAGTGGTGGTGGATTTATAAATATACATTTTAAAAATAGATGTTTTCATACACTAGAGCTGTAGAATGTGACCTCAAACTCTACCTCACGGCACACTACTAGCCTCTGAGGCTACCATGTGTAGAGTTAGAGGGCAAGACCATGTTACCTGACCCTATCTCAGAGGCTAAGAGTGTGCCGTGTGTAAAGTTAGAGGACAAGACCACGTGATCTGACCTCTATCTCAGAGGCTAAGAGTGTGCCGTGTGTAAAGTTAGAGGACAAGACCACGTGATCTGACCTCTATCTCAGAGGCTAAGAGTGTGCCGTGTGTAAAGTTAGAGGACAAGACCACGTGACCTGACCTCTATCTCAGAGGCTAAGAGTGTGCCGTGTGTAAAGTTAGAGGACAAGACCACGTGACCTGACCTCTATCTCAGAGGCTAAGAGTGTGCCGTGTGTAGAGTTATAGGGCAAGCCTCAAGAATTGAGTTCAAAATGTGTACCTATCTGGGAATAGGTTTTCATTTTAAATAAGAATTCGTTTATATTTTTACAAATTACAAATAATTTTAAGGTAGTTCACGAAAAACTAATTTTGTAAAATTTGAAATATTTTATCAATTTGTTTTAAAATCTCTACATCAATCTTTTTATGGTGATTAACAAGATGATATATTTATTTTTATGAGGAAAACTTACTTAATAGTAATGTTTCTGCAACATTGTATATTATTTCACATACCCTTATCCTTTTTGAGTAAATACATTCACTTAGAGCTAAAGGAGCGAGAAAGTATATTCGGTGCACCGAACCATTTATTTTTATTAGATAACTTTTGGTTTTTGCAAACCCATAGTTTCCCACCAATAGTTTGTCTAGTCGTGTACTGATATAACACGTGTGTTTAGAAAGTATACGCTAGCTATCCCAACTGAAAATAGATATCAATTTATAACAGTCACAATTCTCAAACATAAACATGTCATTTTGAGTAGATAAATCTATTGGAGCATACAAAAAACGAGTATGCTAACCAATTTATTTTGTAAAACATTTTCGCGAGGAAGAGAAGAAAAATAAGAAACCTATTCCGACAGTGGGGGGAAATAATTTTAGAGAGTCGAGTCCTTGGAAGTGGTCTGGGGGGGGGGGGAGGGAGAGTGTTCCGACAGCAGCCATCTACAAGGATCAACTCGTTTCTTGAATATCTAGTCATTTTGATATGTCGAGATGAGGCATCTGTGAGTGAAGTTAGCTATCTATCTCTTGAGGAATATAGAGAGATTGATGAAACAGGGGGTGAAGAAGAGTGGGGAGAAATGACAACCAAGAGACGGAGAGATCCTTTGAGCTTTGGAGAGAGAGATATTTAGCGAATATATTGACGGTTCTGGAGGGAGAATTGATAGGAAAGTGTGAGCTATGGAGGTTTTACAACGACTTGTCTGGTCTGTCACTTTTCATTCACCCGGATGTCACGGCCGTCAAAAATGACCCGTACATACGGGCGATGTTTCAGTAATCAATCTAGTAGAGAAACTTGTAAATAAACGATAATGTTGGATATCATGAAACAGTCAGTGAGATGACCTAATACCAACTATTTGACACGCATCCACAAAATAATTGGTTTTCATCCCGGTTTTGTGAATAGTTTTAAGATGACTACCAAAATAACCCTTTCACAAAATTGTTTGGTTGTGTAAACATTAAAAAATGTCATGTATACATTTTTTTAACAATCTCATGTACATTTTTAAAACAGTTATTATATTTATAATCTTTAATTTAAACCGTTACCCTCAAAATAATTTTCAAAACAAAGATATTTCCTATTACTTTAGTTTAAAAACACAGAAGGTTAATGTTCACTTTTTACGATGTAAGAATACTCGCAACTGTTCTACGCATGCGTCTGTAGTTAGACGTAACTGAAAACTCCGGCCCCCACTTTTAGAAAATTTGAATCCCGTTCGGGTTTACTGGTTTTCCCTAAATAATTTTCCACTCGCTCTTCTCGCAAATGCACATGCAAACTTCTTTAAATTCAACTTTCTTCATCCCTAACACATTAGTATAATTAATATATTGAATCTCCCAAATATAGTATAAATAAGGAAAATATAATTTAGAGGAAATGTAACGGTAATTGCTTTAAGGCAGATTGGAAAACTGGCTAGGAAAACCAGCCTCATTATGCCAATATTGGATTCGAACCCCGACCTCCGCGTAGCCACCAATCTAGACTATACAAGCTAGATGTCTACGTTCCCAAATATTTCAATTTTCAACATTTTAACTAAAGTCTTGATTGACAAGTTTCATATTTTTTTTACGGACGAATGAAAAGACGAAGAGTTTATTGTAAAATCGCCTTAAGAAATTTAAAAAAAGAATGAATGGAGAGTGTAAAAGAGAATGTAGGAGAGTCAGTGCAATAAAGAGAGAATGGCGGAATTCAACATGTTCTTTCAAGTCCCTCTCACACAACGATCTTTTTTTTTTTTTTTCGAAATGTCAAAGCAGATGTGTTGAACATTAAAATTCTAATAGAATATTGGTGAATCGTAAATAAGCCACGAGTCCTTGTCGAGATGTGGCTCGATATGAAATTAGAGTACGATATTACGTCACTCGTCAAGACTCAGGGCCGTTTCAGTTTCAGCAAAATGGACCAAGTACGGTTCATTTTTAAAAATATGTTGGCATACCCCGTCTTTCTCCACGTTCGAACTATCAGCAGTGTTCAGTACAATTCAGTACATCAATTCAGAGCTTAAATCAGGGCATGTGTGGAAACAATTTCTGAATGTTAGACAGGCCCAGACGCAGATAGAAGGATAACATCAGGATGGACCTGAGAGAGATAAGGTGTAATGAGATAGACTGGATAGAATTAGCTCAAGTTAGGATAGGTGGCGTAATTTGTGAGTGGTGTAATGAACTTACGAGTTCACAATACCATAGAGTAAGAAAGTAAGTAAAACAGGCTTCTATTGTGATTCACAAAACCTTTTAACTTTCTTTTTGGAAGACTCACTAATCATAACAATGGAACAAGACTCACTGATCAAAACAATGGAACAAGACTCACTGATCAGAACAATGGAACAAGACGCACTGATCAGAACAATGGAACAAGACTCACTAATCAGAACAATGGAACAAGACTCACTGATCAGAACAATGGAACAAGACTCACTGATCAGAACAATGGAACAAGACTCACTGATCAGAACAATGGAACAAGACTACAACTATCAGAACAATGGAAACAAGACTCACTGATAGAACAATGGAACAAGACCACTAATCAGAAACAATGGAACAAGACGCACTGATCAGAACAATGGAACAAGACTCACTGATCAGAACAACTGAACAAGACTCACTGATCAGAACAACACTGAACAAGACTCACTGATATCAACAATTGAACAAGACTCATGATCAGAACAATGGAACAAGACTCATGATCAGAACAACGGAACAAGACTCATGATCAGAACAACAGAACAAGACTCACTGTCAGAACAATGGAACAAGATCATGATCATAACAACAGAACAAGACTCACTGTATCATAACAATGACAAGACTACTGATCAGAACAATGGAACAAGACTCACTGATCAGAACAACGGAACAAGACTCACTGATCAGAACAACAGAACAAGACTCACTGATCAGAACAATGGAACAAGAGATGAGTTGAAACAATTTTATCGAACAAACAAGTTTGTAAAATACCTTGTAATCGTTACCTGTTATCTTAAAGAAAACGTATCAACATTTTCGTGGAGGGACAGTGGGAAACCATTTAGGAAAAAACCAGCCTCACCTTCAGAACCTCCTCCTCTTTGGCAAACCAGAACAGTCGACCTTGACGTCTAGTCCGTTATGCCCACTGATGAGGATACTAACCTATCTGATCGTGTTTACATTCTTATTTCGTTCCCTCTACTGCCTTTATTTCAAACTACGCTTTAACTTTTGAGATCGTTTATCGACTTATTTCCGCCACGTTTGCTGACCTGGTTTATGATCTAGCAAGTTTGTCGCACTGACGGCGGTTCAGTCGGAAACGATTGAATGTTTCAAGTCGAGGGGAAGAAGTGTTGGCGCAAGTTCAACAGTTTGGGGTGTTATATATTCCCATCCCCTGCCTCGACCTCTCGTCCATTTTGTCTCTAGTTCTCTCACGTTTAAGACGTTCTTTGATCATGTATAGGTCTACATCTCGCTTTCTGAAAGGGGTCGATAGCGGATTATCTCACGATTTGTTCGACATTGTTTCTTTTTATGTACTTCCTTCAGGTTAATGAAACTGTATTTGTTTCTGTGTAGGTGAGTTGAGGCCTAATCTTGAAATCGTGTACGAGTTACGACCCACTCACTTGATAGAGAGGTACGAGTTACGGCCCACTCACTAGAGAGAGAGGTACGAGTTACGGTCCACTCACTAGAGAGAGAGGTACGAGTTACGGTCCACTCACTAGAAAGAGAGAGGTACGAGTTACGGTCCACTCACTTGAGAGAGAGAGGTACGAGTTACGGCCCACTCACTTGAGAGAGAGGTACGAGTTACGGCCCACTCACTTGAGAGAGGTACGAGTTACGGCCCACTCACTTGAGAGAGGGTACGAGTTACGGTCCACTCACTAGAAAGAGAGAGGTACGAGTTACGGCCCACTCACTTGAGAGAGAGGTACGAGTTACGGCCCACTCACTAGAGAGAGAGGTACGAGTTACGGTCCACTCACTAGAGAGAGAGGTACGAGTTACGGTCCACTCACTAGAGAGAGAGGTACGAGTTACGGTCCACTCACTAGAAAGAGAGAGGTACGAGTTACGGTCCACTCACTAGAGAGAGAGAGGTACGAGTTACGGCCCACTCACTTGAGAGAGAGGTACGAGTTACGGCCCACTCACTAGAGAGAGAGGTACGAGTTACGGCCCACTCACTAGAGAGAGAGGTACGAGTTACGGTCCACTCACTAGAAAGAGAGGTATGAGTTACGTCCACCTAATTAGCAGTGTGCTTTCTATCATGCTGTCTTAAATTTCAGATAGAAACTACCATCGTGTCATGTCGACATCCCTCGTAATATACAAACTTTTTCAGTTCTTGTCGTTCAATGGTTTTAGCAAAAATTTGAAGGTATGTTAGGCTAGGTTAGGTTAGGTTAGGTTAGGTTAGGCCAACAGCCCGTGCCGCAATTCGTACGTGGCTCCACAAATGTGGGGTCGCAATTCACCGGTCTCTTTAGAGGTAACCAACTCTTAGGGCCGCAACTCACCTGCAGCCATTTATTTAGATGTAAGCCCTTCTATCCGTATCGGTGATCACGCGGACTAAACGTCAAGCTCATCTAAACTGGTTTACCGGTGATGAGGAAGTCGGTGCTCGAATATTGGCAGGATTTCCTGAGGTAGTTTTTTTTCCCTCAATTGGTTTCTCACTCTCCCTTAACGTAAATGCGAGTACATATCCTATAAATTCTACTTTCTATCAGTTTAATTAAATGTTGATAGCCTGAAAAAATAGTAAAACACGATTCAAACTAAAATTACCTCATAATTCTATCACTTAGGACTAAACCAAGAGGGGTTCTAGCAGCATAATATTATATTAATTGCGGTAATGTGTTAAGGATGAGGATGGTTACATTTGGTGGAAACGTGCCCGCATTTTCGTGAAGGGAGCTTGGAAAACTTTGAGGTAAACCTCCCTCCAGCACACCCGACTGGGATTTGAACCTCGATCTCCCAATCATCGGCAGTCCAGTCTATTGCGAGAGTGACGCCTTAGGCCATACGGCCACCTAAGAAAGTAGGGGTTTCTTAATTATTAGACAACAGTGAAATTCAGACCAGTGAAACTGTTTTATTATATGTATACAAAATAATAAATAATATTAAAAAGGATTAATTTAAAATAAAATTTAAACTATGAAAATGACGCCAATTTCACTGTTGACAAAGTAAAAACGCAGAAAACAATTTCTGGTTAAACCGTAATCCTCTACCTATATGCCCCGGTTAATCAACCATGATATGAGGCCTTCTAAGTAAATTTTACCCCAGTTGCTCAAATTATGTTTCATATTATCTTCTAGTTAATTATAATAGTTTATGTACTGTTATAATAATTTATGAATGGGCAGATATATACTCACGGTGAAATCATGTTGCTGGAAATGCACAAACTTGAGGAAAGTGCTCCAACTGACGGTTCAACATGGCTTAGAAGAGCTACAACCAATGAACATCTTACACCTTGGCCGGACGTAGATAAAATGAGGAGTGGTTTCCTTGTGGTGTACTCACTTGCCGTCTGCTAGCGCTAGTTGTCGTTTGAATCATTTTTAGGAAATTACAACCTCCCCTTCCTCTTGTAAATGTCCCTTCCCGAATACGTCAGTCCATATTGTATAAAACAGCCATTCCTCGGTTCAAATTTTGTATTCTATTGTAATGATTCGTCGGAGGAACAGCCTGGACGTGAACCAAGGATCAGTGAACTAAGAAACTGGTGATCACGATGTGTGAGGCGTTGGTTTTTCCTCCTCGCCGCAGATGTAGCAACGTTTGTCACTATAGGTATTTGGATTAGTAATCTTTGTTAGGGTCATCGTACTCTATGTTTCTATGTTCATAAGACATAGTTTTGTAAGTCAGAGTTACTGACTAGTTTTTCTATGGCCATAAGGCATAGTTTTGAGTGATAGAGATCTTGCTCTATGGTTATATGTCCATAATACATAGTCGTAAATACCCGGGCGATACCCAGACGCCCTATATTATAATAACCATGCTTCGGCTTACTTAATGCTTAAGACCATAAAATGGTGGAAATCAGGTTATCTATCGCTTTGTTCCATGATCCTAGTTGGGTATTTGACTGAAACCATCTCTAATATTCCTAATGGGCACCTTTCTACGGTGATCAACCTGTGGGTGTGCTACTAGTCTAGAGTAGTGGCCCGCGGGGTATGGTTCATTTGGCTCGGCCCCCTTCAGGCGCCGTTTGTATTTGTTAATGTTTAACTGTTTGCCTAGATTTATTGTGTTCTGACATGGGTGGAATGTTAAATATACTATTGAATGACCAGTCAGTACTAATGAAGAATAGACCAGCCATAGTATCTTAACAGCCTGGATTCCAAGATAGCTCGCCATTAACTATTTGTAAACATATAGTTCCCCTTTAAGGAGCAGTTATCTTTGTATTTCGTAGTTCACTATTGAGTTAACTCATGCTAGATAGCTCATTTAACTACCTACTTTGTAACTCCTTAAACTAGGACTTTCTAGGGTTAGTAATTGTCAACTGTAATGTTATATATTCTGTAGGTTAAAGTTCCACAGACATCAGACAAGAGTGGAGTTATGTATCGAATCGTTTCCTTAGATTAATAATCGCTTCCCATTTAAATTGCCGTTCTGTCGAGGCAGACGCTCCTTCGTAGCGGAATATGTGTTGATTCTACTTTAACGAGTTACACCCAATAGTAATATAGATTCTACCGTACTTGTGTTGATTGCAGTTATAATTAACTTATCTTAATTAACAAAGGACACTCGTGTGTAAGATCTCGTAAAACCGTAAGTAATTCTATCAATTTGTTTAAATTTAAATAAATGATTTGTTAAACCTGTATATATATATATATATTATGCGCGTTCCTTCCTTGTCATACATATGTTGTTAATGTATTCGTCTCTTCTATCAAATAGGAGGGGGGCGATACAATACTAATTAATTAAATTGTTTATGTCTCTAGAAAGCTGTCGTTGGTTTCTGGCGGTGGAGCGCAAAGCACCACAGTAAGTACCAGCCGGTTGTCATGGTTACGATGTTTTGCCTTAGAAAGCCGGTAGAGTCGTAGGTGCAGCTCTGTATGGCTGTTGACTCTCCTCCCAGGGGAATCTCACGGTTGACCTCAAGAACTCGGGGGAACATTGTAACACAGTACCGCGCTCATATTTCTGCAGGGATTAAGGGAGCCGCGGTCACAAACACACAGAACAGACGTCTCAAGGGTGTTTGGGATGACAGCCGAGTATTCAGCTAGAGAGTTACTGTGGGAGAAAGCAAGGCTAAGCATGTAGGATGAAAGGTGAAGCTTTTGGGGGGGATTGTCGGCATAGAACCACAACTGAGTCGCCGGTGGCTGTAATATCTACTAAAGCTCTTATTAGCAACACATTCATCAGACTCTCTGCCCTAAAATATGAGGGAATAATGGCCCTGACCACGGGATGATCCTTGGATAGCTCAGCGGTTAGAGCATTGACGCGCCAATTCAAAGTTTTTTGATAGAATTACTTTGGGATACTGGCAGAAATGCCCTAAAGGCGTTTATTTTCACTTTTATATGTCGTGAGCTTGAAGCCTTATATTGCGGTGCGGATAACTTCAAAATCTGAAGAAATACAAAATCCAACATTTAAAAAAAATGTGTATATATATATATATATATATATATATATATATAATAGGCCTACTACAATACTAAAGACTTGAATCGTGTGAACACCAGTTGGAGATGTTTAAAAAAAGTATCGAGCATTGCTTACTATCAGTAGGTATAGCTTATTCTCGTAGTACAGTAATTAGTTTATACCCTGCAACCGAGCAATTGCAGTGGACTATTAAAATCGAAGTTACAGCTGTGGTGTAACAACCAATTGAAATATGTCCTTCATTACATGTCATTGACCACTTTGAAGGTATACACAGGCCTATATATACCCACCCCGAGTGAAGAACAGTAAATGATATAGTATTAAATAATATATCATCGCTTAAGATGAAATACCTCGTAACCCACATAGCCCTGTTTTTCAGGAGAGACATAAAAAAATCTATTTCATGAAAATGTATGATAAATATCACAACTTTAGGAAAGGGTCAAGTTAATTGATTGTAATAATAATAACATATCAGTTTTATAATAAGTTATAATTTTGATATACTACTGTGGCTTACAAGGTTTCACATTGACATTTTAATAAGTATAAAAAATATATATAAATAATTATATGTCTTATTTTCTAATTATTCTAACACAACCTTAGTGATCTCACTCTGCTTTGAAATTAACATAACTTAATTTTTGTTCGCCGCTTTTTAATGGCCACCCAGACTACCCCAATTTAATTACTTTATTTTGGGGTACGGATGAGGTATATATTCAAAGAAATCCACACGCATTTTCTTGGAGGAATATTTCAGGGAAAGCGGCTCAGTACTGTCCTCCTTGGCACGTGCAAACTAAACTCATGTGAGACCACGTATAAGACCGTGCGACCACCGACTACGACCTGTCGGGGGATTAGATCGTTCAAAGTATTTGTTGGTGGTTGCACAGCACGGTACTGTCGGTATAATCAGACTCACCTAATTACAGCCCGGGGTGTCTAACTGATTGCTTTACCACGTCTCGTCAACGGCGAAGTTGTCTTGTTTTAATCAACAGTCCAGTCAGACCGTTGACCACAATCTCGTGGGAGGAGCGATCAACAACAGCGCAGCGGCTATTAAACTGTGGGTCGCGAGAACATTTTTACCAAGTGGTGAGAATTTTCTGGAATGAAAAATTTTGTAATTAATGTAATAAATCATAAAAAAATTAGTAAAGTGGAAAAAAAACAAAGAAAATAAAGTGCATAAGTGCATAATATTAGATACAGGAATGTTTGTTCGTGTGACGTGGACATCGATGTCGTCATCAACAGAAACCGGAGACAAAAGCACCCTTCACACACAACCCATTACGAGACAAGATCAGATTAAATTTAAAGCTCCCCCACACCCACACCCTCCCTCATGTCTATTAAAGCTAGGAGCGGTGAAATAATGTCTTTCTAAAAATGGGTTCGTGGTTCTAAAAATTTGAGAACCACTAATATATTAGGATTGTCATTAAAATAAATATCCAACACTTAAAAATAAGTTACTAGATCTACTTTAATGCAATCATAAGCCAAGCTCGCAGCTAGTTCTCAATTATCTTAGAATCTTTTGTTGGGAGCCATTCTGAAAATACTCGTATTTGTTAGAGGAAGTTTAAATGTAGTGCCCTTTTAACCAAGCCGAGTCTCATACTTTCATAAATATAATTAAAAATAAGTTTAAAATAAGATAATGGCACATTTTCACAAGTTTATTTCTAAAATAAAACTCGAACTATAGGGCTGTTAATGAAAAAGAGTTATTTTTGAATCTTTTGACATTATTTTGGCGTTAAAATTATTTTGAAATAACGCATTGTATAATTAAATATCACGTTAGAGCTGAACATCTGCATGACAATTTCTCGCTTACCTAGACGGTCTCCTTAAGGCTGGGTGGGGAGACCTATCCGTGAGAATAGCTTTAGTTCCAGCCAGACCCAGATTTAAGGGGGGGGGGTGACAGGCGCTAACTCCCCATTGCCTCCACAAACTGGTCCAATTTTATATATATATTACAAATATCTTACTATGACTGCAGTCTTAAGAGTCAATATATATTGGCTCTTAAGACTGCATCATAGTAAGATATTTGTTTAAAAATATAACGCACTATAGCTATTTTTGGCTATTTTTACCTATTTTTGACAAAATATTAAATACCTACTAATGGCACGTGGGGGAAAAAAAATTTCAGACTGTAATTTTCAAAACATAAAAAACCCTCTAGATCTATCATCTGGTGTCTACAGATGGAATTATAAATCCAGTTTATTGTGATGGAAATATGTCCTTGTTTAGATAACAAACTTAGCACTGCGCTTTTAACAGTTTATATTTGAAAAGAAAAAAATGTGAATGTATAAAAGTTAAAGAGAAAACCTTTGTTTGATGTTGGTGCCTCGTCACAGCTATGAATCCAGCCCCCCTGGTTGTAGCAACACACGTGACCCTTGCTGTGGTAAGGGGGCGGTAAGGCCAATATGGCGAGGAACTGAGAACGGAAGTTCTCCAGGTCAATATCTCTTGAGTCTTGTGATGAAAGTGGTTATCTAAGGCAGCGGTTGTCTGTACTCCGTCACCTGGCGGAACAAATGTTTTACTCTTGTTTGATAGTTTTAGATGACGCTATGGCATGCAAGTAGTCACGGCAACAACATGTGCATCTGCCAGTGACAACGAATTGTCTTTAAAAGTGACACTCTGACACATGAGGAGACGGAGGGGGAGGTAAAAATGTAGTCATCACATCGGGCCTTCTTATTTTCTTTCCGATATAATTCACTTTCTTTTAAAACTAAGATAACAGGAGGTTAGTTACTTTTGATCCTCGGTGGAGTAGTTGGCTAACGCGCTAGTCGTGTTGAGCCAGACCACCGAGGATGGGGAGATCGAGGTTATAATCTCGGTCGGGTGAACTTGGGGTGGTTTTCCCTTAAATGGTTTTCCACTCTCCCTCCACGCAAATGCGGGTTCACTTCCTCTAAATTCAACCTTCCCCATTCCTAATCCATTGGTGTAATTAGTACTTAAGCGTATAACCCGAACGGGTAGTAATACACGATGCTAAATAAATAAATAAATAATAAATAAAGTTACTTTTGATACCCTTCAATAATTGATGTAAAATGAAACCCTCTTTCTATTGAATAAAGATATCCTGTAAGAGGCGGAGAATTGAGGAAGAAGTGATTAGGAGGCTAGGAGGCTAGGAGGCCAATACTCGATGATCGCTGTCGGGAGGTCCGCATTGTGAAGAGAAGCACATGATAGTAGATTTCATCAATGAAGACTTTGATTAAACAGGACAATCGAACTTGAGGAAAGTGTTCTTAAAATAAAGGTGGACCACCATAACGCCAATTGGTGACAAAAGGCTAGTAAAAGTTACATTAAAATGGGTCACTATGGTTTCCCAATCCTCTCTCCACACTAATAGGGGGTTCGCTTTCTCCAGGTAATATTAATCATTCCTGTCGCATAAATTAATCCGTTGAGTTGAACATAATAGTGATGGTAATAAAAAAATTATATTAATTTTCACCGAAACGCCCGTTTAAAGTTAGTACCTTGAACTGTGCATGCGATAAATTGGAGTCAAAATTATTTCCGTACTTGGCGGCATACTAACCGTCCGGGATGTTCTCAATTTGTACTAATCTGTTAGGAATGGGGGAAGTATACAGCAGAAGAAATGTACACATAATTTTTGGATGGAGAGTGGAAAATCATTTAGGGAAATAAAAACATTTATCACAGTCAAATGGGATTCGAATCTAACCTTTCCGTCATCATAAGTCCAGTCTATTGCTGGAGTGATTCCATAGACCATTCGACCACTGAAGCAGTAAAGTATCTTTTAATGTCTCAACCCCTTATTATTGCGTTTTCAATCCTTAAATCGGAAGATTTATTTGGATTTGATGTTTAGCTATCATTGTTTTAATACCTACAATTAAATTTAATAGAATATAAAAAAATTACATTTTTTATAAGTTTTTTAATAAAGTTTTATAATATTACACATACGTTTGTAGTTGAGTCAAAAAAATATAAATATTAAATTATAGCTGTTTGTAAAGTTTACACTGGGTACCGTTTAAAAATAAACAATAATTTATATTTACACGATCATATATATTTTCAAAAGAATTTTTTGGAATATATTTTAGGTTTCCAAACAAAGTTTTTGTCTTTTCTTTTGATGTTTACTCTTACTTATATGCCGTCAATCCATCATGATAAACAGCTGCAATGCGGTAGGTTCCTTACATAAAACAGGGGAAAGTAGATCGGAAATAACACATCTTAGTAGAAAGACTCGTTTTTTTTTAAAATATTTTCTTAGTCACAAAAAAATTGTCTGCTTCCGGTGAGACTTTTAGAAATAAAATACATCGAGTTTTTGTTGAATGCTACCGTACATTAAATCAATAGCACTTCATCTCTTTTAGCCAAACAGCACTTCCTCCACTCACATAACATTGTATCTCTTTGTTTGTCTTATGTAGTAGTGACGTGTTTTGATCTTTTAAGTCCAAAGTAACATAATTTTAGTGTTTATTTTATTCTCAACAGAGTATGCACGTACGTCACTGGGGGAACTCTGTAATTATATTGAATAATTAACTGAATCGGCCCCTGTCATTGGAGCTTGTCAAAAGTATTCACTACTCTACATAACCAATCTTTTTATATCGGCGTTCAATCGTTGGATGGCACGTGATGAACAAACAAAATCGTGAGGGCTTAACTTTGAAAACCGGTAGAAAAATGGGTTGGTCTTTGAATCCAATATATTTAGTAAAGAGTCTAAAGTGAATAGCGTTGTTGGAGAAAACATAACATATACTCCGTTTATCCTGAAACAGTGTTGCACCCAAAATTAGGAGAGGGGAGCAAGGGGGAGATTTAGCACCCCAACCCCACTCACCATCACAAATAATGTCAATAAAGATTTACAGCAAATATATAGAGCAATGAAGTATGTCTTATGATTAGGTTAAATGATAAAGCAGGCTTACGAGATTTATTATTAGCACTGGTCTTACTACCGTTCGTTGTACACATTGCTAACGTGTAATGGTAGGGTGATTGTGAGATGAAATGGAGGACATACAGTTTAACGTGGGATCCGAACCACGGTGGAGGCCTGGACATTCCTCACATTCAAAGTTGTGATTAATACACGTCTTGTCAGAGTTGAAGGAAGGGTTTGGCAATCAGATAAATCTGTGCGCGACCGAGGATTGAACCCCAGCACAGAAGTCTGACACCTTACCCCTAGACCACCAGGTCACCCTTACGATATGATACCTAAAAGATATACCGTACAAACAGTAACATTACTCCTAATATTTGCAGCTTGAAAAAATTACAGGAATAATAGATCTAATACAAACCCCTCCCAAATTAAATGGCTCGCTACTGCTCTTAAAAGACTTGCGTTGTTTCCATCATAATGGTAAAATATACGTCGTTGACTGAGAACTGTAAATATCACATTCCGATCTATAATGCACGTGACAGCTCAACAAATGATGACATCATTTCCCAACCACTCTATTACACAGATTTTGTTGAAAGGCCACTCTTTATCAAGGAATAATACAATTACGTGAAATGGAATCGAAACAAATCTCCCGTTTGTAAACTGGCACTAAGCCTTACTTCAAAACAAAACAAACATTCCATGTCTGTAATGTTTCAGTCCCTATATCGATTCTTCTCAGTGACGATAGCAAGTTTACCATGCATGGTTCTACTATGAATCAGCTTATAAGATAGGGCCATAGTGTAATTTGTCAAGGTAAGACCGCTAACTACCTTTCAGGATAATCAAAGTGTACATAGTACGTGGTGAAATGTTATTAGTTATCTTATAGAAAATATAGAGATTGACTGTAGGTTGTATATATATATATATGTTAAAATACTTCAATATTATAATCAAAGTAGGCCTTTACAAATAAGAATCACTGAGCCAAGATTCGATCGTTTGCTCCTCGCAACACTATCGAGATTATCTGCTAATCACGCGCTCGCTCGCTAGCCATTTTGGTCACCCAGTTGCTCGGCCACTCGTCACTAGCCATTGGTCACCAGTGCCGGGCACCGTCACTAGCCATTTGGCACCCATTCGCTCAGCCACTCGTCATAGCAGTTTGGCCACCCATTCGCTCAGCACTCGGTCACTACCAGTTTGGCCACATTCGCTCACCACCGGTCACTACCAGTTTGGCCACCCATTCGCTCAGCACGGTCACTAGCCAGTTTGGCCGAACCCTAATAGTAAATTACCAATGAAAGTAAAGGTGGAAAACGGCCCCCAGAGCAACCGACCAGTGTTATAAGTCAGTGACTACCTATTGTAGTGCCAATCTAACGTCTTAGACTACTCACCACCAGTACCTGTTTTTAAACTATGTGGGTTTTTGTAATTAATTCTGGTTCATTCCTTTTGATTAGTCCCTTCATTACTATTACTAATTTTCTTTATCTTAGTTAAATTCTCTGAGAACCTTTTTGTTGCCCACACCGGTGGACAAGAGGACTAGGTGGTGGGTTAAGGATTAGGGGATCTCAAAGTAATGTTTTTAGCACCGCATCTTGCTACCAATTCGTGTTAAACGCTTATGTACTAATTATGATTGTGATTTTAAGTTGAATTTAGAGGAAGTGTACCCACATTAATGTGGAGAGAGAATGGGAAACCGTTTAGGAAAGTACACCCAACTGGATCGAACCACGATCTCCCGATCATTTGAAACCTAGTATATTACGAGAGCAGTGCCTGGGAGCCAAAGTTAAGTTGTTGTTTATTTTTTAGGGGAATGGGCCGGTTGAACATTGGATAGTCCTATGGTATAATAAATGGGGATTAAGGTGCCAATTTTCAATGACATGAAATAACTTTTGTGTCAAAAATATTGTGTATGTTTATTAGGTTAAAATTACTTCCATACAAGTTATTTTACTTATCTAGATGATAGCACATAGCAATATTGTAACGAGTGTTAGTGATGTAATAATGTTAGTATATGAGCTAAAAGCAAAATTGAAAATAATCAAACAAGATACAAAACTAATTAAGACAATCGTATAATAAGAACTACTCATGATTGTTAGTATTGTTTATATAACTCTCAATAAATATTTTTAGGAATATTTCTAGAAGGTGATAAGGTTCAGTTGTAAATATTGCAGTTAAATATTCATCCTTGAGTTTAAACACGATGTCCTTTACAGAAGTGAGAAGAAGAAATTGTATCGTTACAGCATTAGTTTTATAAGAATTTTATTTCTAAACCCTCATTTTTAGAACCAGCTCCAACTACGTTCGTGGGAGTTAAGCCCGCCCCCTCCCCGATAGATATTTACCGAGAGAGCTAACGCTTCAATCTCGGCTGGTCTGATTTGACAGTTACGGAGTGTATTTAGTCATTTTTTTATTTAATTCACCCAGTGTTAGATTACTTAAGCCAAAATGGAAATGTCATCAGTTGTTTATCAGTTTCGACCTTGGTGTCTTAGGATAAACTCTCGCCTCAGGACCCGATGTTCGTGGGTTCAAACCCAGCCGAGGACAGTGGACTTTTCTTTAGCAATAAAAGTCGGTAGCACAACTTCCTTCGGGGGTAAGTAAATCCTTCGGTCCCATTTCTGTTGTGGCTTGTAAAAGAACACTGGAAAGTATGTGAGAATACCTTTCCTGGTCAAATTGATAGGTCCTTTCACTCTCGCTCATAGAAATTCTCGTGTGCTGATATAATCAGTCGGCTCAGAAATTGAATGTTGAATAAACCAAATACAAAATATATATATGCTGAAAAAGGACAGGTAGGAATCTAACCAAAAGAATTTGAATGAATATGTGTTAATGGCAACCATCCGTTCCAAGTGTTCATTTCAACGCACTCCGAATCATTTCTTACATAAACAGAAGCAGACGAACTTTAGTCTGAATTAATTAAATATTGTGTTTATATCGAGCTCAGCAGTAGGAGTAAATATATCACATCGTGGCGTTTGTTTGGATATGTTAAGGAATATATTTGTTTCATGGCACAACGTAAGCTGTAAGCTCATACTGTCCACCACCTTGAAACATTTCACCATATTTATAATTATGTCAATATTGACCTTGACTTAGTATCCATCGGGTGCTTCGTATGTACCAGGTAGATAAATAACGTACCCATCTCAAGCTATGTAATGTGTATGTATTTCTGATTAGTTATGCCATATATATAAACTTTATACAAACTGGGCTACACGTGACGCTAGTATTATTACTATTATTAGAAGGACTCTAATAAAGTCATATTAAGGCGATTGGCTCTTTTCATTTGGTGTGGAAATGTCGAGCATGGGAACAAACTGTTATCTTCAAGAATTTTTATTGTTTTTCAATTATCTTTTCGGAAAAAGTTTGTTCAAGAATAGAAGCATGTTGATTAAGTTACACTTTTTATATACACACCTCCTCTATGATTTTAACAGTGATCAAATATCGATAAAATTGACATTTTTCAATAGAAAACTGCCGGCTTCATAACAAAAAATAAGAAAATGTAACAATTAATAAACATCGATACATTATCTTAGAAGAAGTGTTGAAAATATTAACATAAACATTTCACTCGTTCTCGAGAAAACTGATATTTCCAAAATTATGATTTTTCCTCAAGACCTGTCCGGTAGCTAGCGCCATCTACAGTTTCCGTGATTCATCTGTTCTTGTTGGCGCAGAAGGATACTTTGGTTGGTTGTGAAGCCACGCCACGCCTTTCACCCTCCCATCCACCATCCCACAAAATAAGTTTAAGACTTGCACTCGACGGGGCCAAGGGCGTTAAAGACTTTTATTGTAATATCAGGCTATTTATATAGTATGAATGTGTTGTTAATTTAGTCTGATAAGTGTGTTATACTATAAAGTGTGTTATAGATAGTTTTAGAAGGAGACTGTAGGGCATAGCCAATAAGAACTAGTGTGATAACGTTATAAAACAGACATTAGAACAGGTGAGCTAATTTAGATAAAGTGAAACACGCAGGTAGCGACTTACATAGTCCCAGCCTCTGTTCCCAAGTCGTTGCCACCAACAGATCCGTCCTGTCGCCATGAAGTGGCTGCCCGTGGGGTCAAACCTTGACACCTGAACCACAGGTCACATGATGAATGTGTCACGTAACGCTAGAGTCGACCTCGTATCACATGGCGTGAGCGTGACGTCAACTGGACCATTCATCCTGGAGGGATGATCGCTGACTGATTATTGATGTCGTTTCATCACCCGCCTCCCTCGGGGGAAGTTCAAGTTCTGGCTGTACGCCTTTTAATCACATCATCTTTATTGGGAAACTTACATTTTTAGGTGGTCCTCTCTTCGGTGGCTACGTGGTCTAACGCGCTACTCTCGCAGTAGACTAGCCTGCTGGTGACGGGGAGATCGGGGTTTGAGTCTCGGTCGGGTGTACTGAGGGTGGTTTGTTCTAAATGGTTTTCCACACTCCCTCCACGCAAATGTGGGTTCTCTTCCTATTAATATAGCCTTCCTAATCCCTAAAACAATTAGCGTAATTATTAATACATAAGTGCATAACCCGAACGGGTAGTAAGACACCGCGCTAGAAAAGAAAATGAAAGTACACCGTGTCTTGCCAACGTTATCATTTGGAATTCAACCTGTCTGTCTGTCTGTCTGTCCGGATGTTTGTTCGGAGTTAATTATCCAATGCGTTAACCAAATTATAACCAAATTTGGCGGGAACAGTCTTCGAGCCTGGGCCGAATGATAAAGGTGCTGTACACAGTTTTTGCAATCTGGTTATCCAGTTCAAGATGGCGCCCGTTCAAAAATTTTCGTTCGTTAGCTCATCTCAGGTGGTTTTATCTTTATTGTAAGCAATCGAACGGGTATCTAGGGCGTATTTGATTGAATGTTAAAATAATTTGAAACATATGAAATATATATACTTGAAATCCAAATAAAGATCTAAAAAGTATAGTAAAGATGAGAACATGAATATTCTTAACATTACATAAGTACTGTATGGCATTAGGGACAAGAAGTCTCAGCCTCACTTACAAAAGTACGTGATCTATCCCTGTATTGAGCTAGTTCTATCCAGTCCACCTCATTACAATCTATCTCTATCTTGAGCTAGTTCTATCCAGTCCACCTCATTACAATCTATCTCTATCTTGAGCTAGTTCTATCCAGTCCACCTCATTACAATCTATCTCTATCTTGAGCTAGTTCTATCCAGTCCACCTCATTACAATCTATCTCTATCTTGAGCTAGTTCTATCCAGTCCACCTCATTACAATCTATCCCTATCTTGAGCTAGTTCTATCCAGTCCACCTCATTACAATCTATCTCTATCTTGAGCTAGTTCTATCCAGTCCACCTCATTACAATCTATCTCTATCTTGAGCTAGTTCTATCCAGTCCACCTCATTACAATCTATCTCTATCTTGAGCTAGTTCTATCCAGTCCACCTCATTACAATCTATCCCTATCTTGAGCTAGTTCTATCCAGTCCACCTCATTACAATCTATCTCTATCTTGAGCTAGTTCTATCCAGTCCACCTCATTACAATCTATCTCTATCTTGAGCTAGTTCTATCCAGTCCACCTCATTACAATCTATCTCTATCTTGAGCTAGTTCTATCCAGTCCACCTCATTACAATCTATCTCTATCTTGAGCTAGTTCTATCCAGTCCACCTCATTACAATCTATCTCTATCTTGAGCTAGTTCTATCCAGTCCACCTCATTACAATCTATCCCTATCTTGAGCTAGTTCTATCCAGTCCACCTCATTACAATCTATCTCTATCTTGAACTAGTTCTATCCAGTCCACCTCATTACAATCTATCTCTATCTTGAACTAGTTCTATCCAGTCCACCTCATTACAATCTATCTCTATCTTGAGCTAGTTCTATCCAGTCCACCTCATTACAATCTATCCCTATCTTGAGCTAGTTCTATCCAGTCCACCTCATTACAATCTATCTCTATCTTGAGCTAGTTCTATCCAGTCCACCTCATTACATCCTAGCCCTAACTTGAGCTAGTTCTATCCAGTCCACCTCATTACACCCTATCTCTATCTTGAGCTAGTTCTATCCAGTCCACCTCATTACACCCTATCTCTATCTTGAGCTAGTTCTATCCAGTCCACCTCATTACTCCCTATCCCTAACTTGAGCTAGTTCTATCCAGTCCACCTCATTACACCCTATCCCTAACTTGAGCTAGTTCTATCCAGTCCACCTCATTACACCCTATCTCTATCTTGAGCTAGTTCTATCCAGTCCACCTCATTACACCCTATCTCTATCTTGAGCTAGTTCTATCCAGTCCACCTCATTACACCCTATCTCTATCTTGAGCTAGTTCTATCTAGTCCACCTCATTACACCCTATCTCTATCTTGAGCTAGTTCTATCCAGTCCACCTCATTACAATCTATCTCTATCTTGAGCTAGTTCTATCCAGTCCACCTCATTACAATCTATCTCTATCTTGAGCTAGTTCTATCCAGTCCACCTCATTACACCCTAGCCCTATCTTGAGCTAGTTCTATCCAGTCCACCTCATTACACCCTATAAATTTCAGGTCCATTCTAATGTTATTCTCCCATCTGTGGCTAGATTCTTCCATTAGCGCTGCATGTCCTGTCCACCGTAATCTACGAGACTTCACTATCTTAACCATGTACTGGTATGAGTACAGCGTATGAAACTCATCATTCTGTAACCTCCTCCACACCCTAGTAACCACATCTCTTTTTGGAGCAGATATCTTCCTAAGCCCCTTGTTTCCGTCATGTAAGTAAGAGACCACGTTTCACACCCAAGAGAGCAACCGGTAAAACTATTGTTTTATATACTCTTGAGTTTTACATTCCTTGACAGCAGGCGAGATGTCAACAACTTACTGACCGAATAGTGGCATGCATTTCCCAACTATATTATTTTCTTACTTTCCAATCTAATATCGTTATTGCTAGTTACAATTGTACCTAAATATTTAAACTCATTAATAGGAAAGCTTATCTGACAGTTTGTAAAGTTACGACATCTACTTTCAATTATTCATACGTCAAGTCTACTTACAATGTATTATGTTATCAATACTCTCCTCAAGGAGAATTGGTTGTGTTTGTTTTAAAGATTCCTTCAACGAAAATTGGACGTAACTTTACAAATTGTTGTGTGGTTATAAACCGTCTGCTCTCCTACTTACAGCATCGCGCCTTAATGCCTGCGACGACGTTATTCATGTGTTGGTAAGACTAGTTCCCCAACTTCCTCTCCATCCCTGCCCGGGGCCCATTGCGGTCTTGTTCGAACTCTACCATCAATCTGGTTGTGTGTGGGAGGGAAGAGGCCAGCTTCGAGTCCAACGCAATCACCACACTCGCAATGACAAGGCTCTACAAACACCCCCCCCCCCCCCTTCACATCCGATTATTGGCTCCTCTTTAACTTCCCATTGCTCTTCCTCTTCTTCTATCCCTTCGGTCGCTTCCATACCTCACAACAAACAGCATTATTCTACTCTTTATATCCATCTAGCTCCTATATATGGATTTATGTATGGATTTTAGCTGGAAACTGATTTTTAATCAACGTCTGATAGTCTACGATTGGCGGTGATTTTCCATGATGTCACGTGAGTATTTTTAATGAAAAAATAACGTTCAAATTGGTTCTTCGATAACTGTCACTGCTGTGATTGGATTTAAATAGCTCTGAAACATTTTACAAAAGAATAAATGTCGTTAAGTAATTATCAGAAAACGGCAATCACAAATGATTTTGAAGTAGAATTAACAAGTTCATCCATATTCAAGGATATATCATTTAAAGGTATTACAGACGTTCATCTGTCTCACAATATTTTTATAGTTTTTTTATTTCAAAATATAATTTAAACCAAAATGAAGTTGAAAGATAGCTATATATTTTGAGATTAATAAATTATGAAATATGTTTTGCTAAACTCTAAAATTAGTTCACTTTAAGCAGTTTTACTCTAATTGTTGCAGTGCTATAGTCACAATAGAATTTTATTATTTAGTTTTTTGTTTTGTTTTTTAACCACCAGAATCACATCCTCGTAACTAACATCGTAAGGTGAGGGTTTTTATCTTTATAGAGTCAGCACCCATAAAGGCAGATAATAAAGTCTGAATTAAAATGTGCACACAATTTAGTAACCACTAAATTGCACTATAAATTAATTGAATTTATAACTTAATTAAGTATGTATTTAAAATAAGAGTGTTCTTTACTTTACTTACTAGTAGGTTTTAATTTCCCGAGTAGTTGGCAAATTAATGGTTAATCCTTATTAAGAGATTGCTATTTTAAATTTCCGCTTATAATTTGTTCCACACTTATATCAGATCTTGTATACTTTTTTTTTCTAGGTTTACTCTCAAGAGTTAACAGACGTGAGACCTATTACTCTAGAATTTGTTAATAAATTTGTATTAATATTCTAACTCAAATTATATAATTAACCATCAAAACACAAACATAGTGTTTTACTCCCTAAAAATAGACATCTAGCCACTATACGTAATCTACTCGCAAAAAGTGTTTATGTTGATGTTACCGTACATACAATTTGTTTTTAATTATGATAAAAAAATATTTAAAACTTGTTATTATTTCAATTTAGAAACTTTATGTTTTATATTTTTTTAAATAAATTATATATTATTTAGTTAGGTGATGTAAAAGAGAATAGTTAAAATAATTTTCTCTACATCATGGTTGCGCCGTGAGATAGATCGTGTGGGCAACTTATCTACCATCAGTGTGCTGCAAGTTGCATATCTAACATTAATGTAAGGAGGATTCATGTGCAAAGTCTTATAATACTATGTTGAATTCATTAAAAAAAAACACGTGACGTGGCTTTGTCAATCAATATTGATGATAAACACGTTCTTTAATTTCATATAATACATGACAAGAATCTTAATAAAACAATGCAGTTTCAAATTTCAATAATTTCACTTTATTTTTTTATTTTCTTAACACTGCGTCTTAGCACCATTCGGGTTATACGCTTATGTACTAATTACTCTAATGGGTTTTAAGGATTAAGACGGCTATATTTAGAGGAAATGTACTTCAGGTTGCAGGCATCCAATCATAAGGGTTTTGTGAAATTCAACCCCCAAGGAGGTGAAACGGGGGTTAGAACATTGTGGCTGTCAAAAAAAAAGTACATATTAGCTGGAAAGATTAAATTTAGCAGAAGGGTAGAGGGGTTGCCCAATATAATCAAATAAATCTAAACATAGAAAATAATAAAATAAATCTAAACATAGAAAATAATCAAATAAATCTAAATATAGAAAATTGAAAAATTGAAAAATTGCAGGGCCTATAGTTTAAAAATATTTTTAGATGAGGTAGAAAATTAAAAGTAGAGAGAGACAAATACAGATAACAAAATAGATCTTGAAATATGAAACGTCAAGGCCTAGTACCTGGTACCACCTGCGAGCTGGAAGCGACATGACGTTTGTTCGAGCTGTACCGGGATGGACAGTTCTAAGTTGGAACATGCTGAGGGCCTAAGGAGGCTCAGGTTCATCAGATGATCTTCAGTAGACCATCCCTTTCCTGTCAAGTTTAACTATTCTACCGCGGCAATTATTATTATTATTATTATTATTATAATTATTATTATTATTATTATTATTATTATTAGCACCACGTCTTACTACCCGTTCGGGTTATACGCAAATCTACCGCGTCAAAAAGTTGTGTCTTTTTCAAGTTTTGGAATTCTCCATCCTCCACTCCACAACCCCAATTAAACTGACCATTGTTTTGAAATTATAAATGTTCACACTCTTATGATCATTTAAGGTTGTCCCTCTACATGTATATAAATACGAAGGTGTATGTTATATAGCAATGAAACTATCAACAATGTTTATTTTGAAACTAAATTTACTTAGTCAAGATAGTAAGAACAAGTGGTGTCTCAGCAACAACAAAAATAATTTAAAACAATTGATAATTTGCGGGAACACTCGTTATACATTCAAACACCTCTGCGAGTATATTTTAAAGTTACATCTCCCAAATAGAAGAGTTGGAACCTTGGATATATTTGATTAATATAATAATAATAATAATAATAATGTCCTATTTTGTTTTACCATGACCTCGATTTCCCTTCCTATGGACCATAACTTGTAAGACGATCGTTTAGTGCCAGTCTAACACTCAGGCGCTCGGGATTTAAGTCGGAGCAAAGTGATCAAGGAATAGTTAGTTTTTTAACTTGACATGATCACGACACCAGGAAAGAAAGGCGTCTAATTAGTCAAAGAAAGTTAAAAGACGAGAAAGAACTTGGAAATTTAAGATCCCCTTCTCTTCTTGTTCGAAGAATCCTGTTTCACGTCTACAGGAAGTGATTATAGAAGGAACGTTGCTATGATCAATGACACGGAGGAAAAGGAGAGAGAGAAACGAAAGAAAAAAAGAATGGCGATATTATTGGTGTAATCTTCGTTCGGCCGTTACTACCAAAGATGGCTCAAATACCTTGTTTAAATCAAATAGACTGTTGTTATCTAACTACATCGAACCAAGTATAGTGTTAAATGTAAAATAAATGGTACGACACGATCCTACAAACTTTCTCATATAAAATATTGCAATTAGGAACAGACTTTTAAAATTCGATTATCAACGAACTAACCTAACATCCAATATTTTTCCTAGGAAAAATACTTAAATTTTGATCAAAGTTTGTGCAAAAATCACAAATCTAATGAAATGTCGCTGGTATTTATAGTTAGGGCATTTTAGAAGATACAAAAAAAAAATTTGCTGCCAAATTTACTATGTTTTTACTATTTCATCATTGTAATTTTACAGGCGTTGATAATATCCATCAAAACTGACAGCTTCAGATAGCATGAACTGGCATATGAATACGTGGAAGTATAGCTAGTAGCTTCTCTAGTTGTCAAGTTAGAGCCTTACTATGAAATGTTGGCTTTCCAAACCTGTAGAATTGTGCAAGCAATGAAGTTGGCTTAGCTGGTTGTTCCTGTATTCGAGTGTTTTTCTTCAGAACCCGCGGAGTGAGCCAAGATAACTTTTATACGGCGGTTCTATCCGCTTTAGCACTCTGTGACCTTTTCAACCAATAGTTTTCTCAAGATTCGTATATTTTCAGGGGTAGTTTGTGTTATAGACTTAGAATGAAACATAAACTAACTGTTCTGGGGGACCTTAAGTCCAAATCAATATCTAGGGAAGTTTGTGGCTCAGGAAAATCCAAGAACAGCTTAAACATTTTTAAAAAATGTAGTCAAAGTTACAATTAAAACATTTGCTCGATAAAAATTATAATAAACAGCACCAGCAGCCTTACAGGAAAATGAGGGGTGTACGAGTTATACCCCTCACCCCATATTCACCCATTTGCTTTGCCAAAATCAACAAATGAGGTTTTTTCTGATCACACTCGGGTTTATTGATGAAATGTGTTGGAGCGTAATGAAAGTATACATATCATTTGTGTATGTGTATGTGTTACAGCTCTTTCGGAATATTCACAATTATACATATTAAAAAACCATTAGCAGCAATTTTATCACATAAATTAAGACTATGTTTAAAATATAAAGGAATATCTCCCAGCCCATACAGGTTTATAATTATGTCACTGAATAGCACAACTTTGGTTTTATCGCTCTCAACAGCCTGTTTAACAGGTGTATACCTACTTCACCTGCAGCTCTTGTCACTTCCACATCCTGTGCTTTTTCTTGTTTTATCCTCTTTAATACGTCCTCCACCTCTTCTTTCCTCCTATTCTGCTATTTCTTCCTGCTCCTCTGTTTTACTTTCATCTCTTTTCTCTTCCGGGTTGAAAATATTCTCAAAATGTATCATCCATGGTTCCTTTTTCTTCCACTCCTGTCTTCAACACTCTTCCTTCTTCATCCATCAATCTAACTTCTTATCTTTTCTCCGTCCTCCTATTTCTTCACTGGCTATATATCACCTTCTTACTTACATCCACGTCCTTGTCCATTTCTTGCATCCAATCCTTCCTGTATTCCCACTCGCTATTCTCTTTACTTATTCTTCCTCTATTCGTCCTTTGTTCCCTCATTCCTATTTTTAAAACTCCTTCTGAACGATCTATTCCTCTCCCTACTGCTCTCACAGTGTCACTATTTATTTTCGAACGTATTCGGTTTCGACAGCCAGTAATATGTTACCCTTGATTCCCCCATAGTTTGTCTAGAGATGTGCTCCTCTCGAGTCAATGTCGGAATAAGTCGCACGTACTGATGAACAATACTTCAATAGGCTATTTTAATTATATTAACTGAAACATACTGTTTTGAAAAGACGACTTAAAAATAGTCATTCGCCAAGTCAGATGTTTTACATAATATCACCAAGAATGCACTCACGTGATAGCGAACCGTATGGGTGACCACGTAATCCAAGGCATCATTATATTATTATGTGTTCTGTCTTACGACAGGTCCATTCCTTTTGTCAGTGAACTTAGACCCAATTCACCCTGTCCTCTGCCTCCATCATCTACCAGAATTTTCTTCTTTCTAAAAAAAACCGCACCAATTATTTTGATATCTCGCATGGACATCGCTCGACGTCCAATTAACACACGTCTACTTAATATTTACGTCCACCCCTTTATTTCCGTACGGCGGCTACAATACACTAATGTTTGTTCTCTTTCTTAGGTTCTGCTTATAGTTGGTTCATTGGACCAACTTTGGAAAGCTTCTGGATATGGATATTGTAATGGATGACCAGATTGTTTTGAGTTCTTTTCGGGATATTGGGGTACGCTGCTGATTAAACGAGATTTAAAATGCACATGCAATATTCAAGGTTTTGATTACTAACAAATAAAACAACACACACACACTAATTAAGCTACAGTTAAACACGTCACTAAATTAAATAGTAAGAGTACACTTAAAATTTAAGTGAAATAAATAAACAAATCAATAACTATTAAACACATAGCTCTTCAAAAATGTAACAATAACTAATAATGTTCATTATTAGCACAGTTCACAAGAACAATCAATGTCTCTGTCACCCATGCCATGCACTTATGTCCTCTACTGGTCACCAACACATTAGTCCACGTACGCCACGTAGACCCAATATCCACGAACACCCAGACACGTTAACCCACCAACAGACACGGCTCGTTGAGAACTAAGAAGTCACACCACAACGCCACTGGTCCCATGCACGACACACTGCGCTGGCCCATATTACACGAACACTAGCTGATTCACTCGCTGGATATGCCAAACCATTCATTGAACACGCTGCATCACGCACACGGACACGCCACCGCCACCTGACGCTGCCTGGACATGCTAGTCCACTCCCAGCACGCTTAGCCCGGACACGCTGGTCCACTCACTTGGCTAGCCTCAACTTGAACTGGAGCCCCTTCTCTTACCACCGACCGTACATATATAGGGGTCACAGTTAAAAGTCTGGAATCCTCCACTTATAGATTACGCTACCGAATTGAAGGAAATTAGCTCAGACTCTTTTAAATGTGTCCCTTTTATTCAATTACCTCTCCAACCCTGTCCCCTCTGAACCCCCTAGCTGTGAGGCTGTCTACCCGCTAAACAAAGATGGAGATAAAGAGAGCAGACAGACAAATGATAAGTGTGCTGAACCCACACTGCTTAGCAGTTGGAAACTCGTTACAATATGTATTATAAAACATCTCGTGCGAAGAACGGGTGAATCATATTAATACTAGCTATAGTATTATTTATTTGAAAATAAAATATTTCATTAATGAATACCTTTACAATCATCCAAGATATACAAGAATAATTTATATTAAACTAGCCAATAGTCCGTGCTTCTTGAGGATTTCTTATCTTCTGATATTTTGAAATTATTCAAAAATTATTCCCTTCTTTTTTTTCACTTTTTTAAGGCTTGAATTTCGAAAAAATCCCAAAATATGTCTGACCTGCTACCTAAAAGTAATATTTACATTCTTCCAGCTTAAACTGTTTGTAAGATACTTTTGTAATTTTTAAAATGTTTCAGCTGCCATTTTATCCCCTTAGAGGTTGAATTTCTCAAAAACCCTTTTTAGTGAATACCTACGGCCTGAAAGGAACCTGCCTGATGAATTTAATTATTCCAGGTCCAGGGGTTCAGGATGTACAGTGATGGCTGAGTCGGTCAATGAGTCAGTCTTTAGTATTTTTATATTATTATCGAGGCAGGGGGATAATTAATACCATATGAATGTAAATCTAGAGAGAGAGAGAGAGTGAGCTTGGTGAAATCCCAGTCCCCCCTCCCCCCCAAATCGAAATGTCTAGCACGCCAGTGTTATCAAATAAATGGATGTGGAAATTTATTCTCTCTTTATGTTATAACAAAGGCACAAAGTGAACTCAAATTGAAATTCGACGCAGCAATAAGAGGTAATATTTTCAGGAACACTATAATATGGCTGACCAAAGGCCTTTATCGTTTTGTTTGAATGTGGCGTTGTTAATTATTGGGAGGAATTCCTCAGGGAAGATATGGTTCTAATTAGGTTAAAAGTTGAGCACGTGACTGAAAGCAATACCACTAATAGCTAAACGTGTATCGCAGGTCATACTGAAATATTCTTGGTTAGATAAAAAGGGCATATACAGTATTGAAGTAGTTTCATTTTGAAAATATACAAGCCTTAGAAATATTGTTCATTAGACTGACAGGTATGATTTTAAAATAAACATAAAGCTACGTATCTACATATAAAAAAGGATGGTTCATTTAGTAATAAAGCTGTAGTAGAATGTACACTAGTGTGAAAATGCATACATGATGTGCACTAGAAAAGAAACATAGTTCCCTCACTACAACAATAATTAGTGCAGGGGTGAACTAAGATATCTAGCAAAGTTAGATAGTGTTATTTTAATATTTGTTTTTATTATCGCCGCGTTTTGATACTCAGCCGGGTTATCCACACTTTATTAAATTAATTATGTGGTATTAGCAGGGTAAAACTTATAAATACATGTACTGTCATTTGCATGAAGAAACAATGGAAAAACCATTCAGTAAAAATCACCTTCAGTACAGTGGGTAGGATACGAGCCTCAACCCTCCTTTCACAGTAAAACTGACCGAAAGCGCACAAGATAGATGCATCAAAAGTGCACCATTGTTTGTTGTCTCTGAGTCCCCATATGGCTACACCTAACTTAACCTGATCAAAATGGTAAAGAATAAAGCCCCATCCACAGACTCCGTATCCAGCTCGGATGGCTTACATTTAGGGTAATTAATATTTACGTATGCCATTTTGTTTTAAAATTGTGGATACTAAATACTAATATAAGTTTTTTTCCCCAGCTTATGCTTATTGGATTTTTATTGTACCAGCACGACCCATGCAGAGAAAGATGAATTAGTTAGTAAGACATATTATATGTTTAAATATCATCTGGCTATAATCTGTATCTAATTCATTAATATTTGTTTACGTGATATTATTAGCGAATACCAATGAGCACAGCATAAAAAGAAATAATTATATCCTGAGCTCCACAGTTGTTCGGAGGCCATCGTGATTAATTAAATATCCAATCTGTTACAGTTGATAATTGAAAAAGGAAACCTTGGCTACTGCAATCGAACCTAGGACCTTTGGCTTAGCACGTCAATGCCCTAACCACTGAGATATCCAGGACAATTCTTCACTTATATTTTGAGGCAGAATCTGTGATGGACATGTGAATCGTCAGCTACATATGAGTGATCAATCAGACCGTGAGACCATCGTGTTAGTCCGGAGCTTGCAGTACATGAATTCAGACCTCGCCCCCGTTTGTTCGACGTCCGATAGACTCGGTCCTAGCGCGGTGACGTCCCTCCATCCCCGCGGCTTATGGCAGCTTAATCCCCTGTATCCGCCATTTTCTCGCAGTACAGCTGGGAGGTTCAGAATAGCGCTCTACAACCCAACGTAGCCCATCTCTCTCTTTCTCTCTCTCTCTCTCTTCTTGGTCTGATTGTCTTGTCGTGTGTCCGTTCCCCGCCATTCAATGTCCATCTTAAATCAACTCTCGTAGCTTTGAATTTATATACACTTGGTTTATCCTGAGAGCAAGCAGTCTTACCTTGATTGATTACACTATGGCCCTATATCATAAGCTGCATCATATTGGAAACATTCTAGGTAGGCTCGCTTCTTACAGGATGAACGAAGGACTCGGTAAAACTGGTTATTTATTGTTGTCCCCAGTTGTAGCCCTGTTATAACCCTGTTATAGCTCTGTTATAGCTCTGTTGTAACCCTGTTGCCCCCAGTTGTAGCCCTGTTGTAACCCTGTTTCCCCCAGTTGTAGCCCTGTTGTAACCCTGTTTCCCCTGTTGTAACCTTGTTGTAACCCTGTTTCCCCAGTTGTAGCCTGTTGTAACCCTGTTTCCCCTGTTGTAACCTTGTTGTAACCCTGTTTCCCAGTTGTAACCTGTGTAACCTGTTTCCCTCAGTTGTAACCCTGTTGTAACCTTGTTGTAACCCTGTTGCCCCCAGTTGTAACTCTGTTGTAACCCTGTTAAGATGGTGTTAAGGGTTTGTTTCTCCCGGGTTAATGTGGGCTACTGTATTATCCGTGATGTATATCTTCTGTCTCTGTCCTCTTGTTATGTCGCGACGTTGTCGTGGAAGGGGGCACGGATGGAGGGGTCAGAGGAGGAGGCCATGTTTACCGGGGGACGAGGGTGCTTGAGTGGAGTATTCTTGTCCGAGGAGTCTTGTCTGAGGATGTCTGAGGATGTCTGAGGAATCCGAGTCAGGTGCTCCAGAGAGGAGGAGTGTTGCCGGGTCTGAAGGATGCTGATAGGAGGACAAGGTGAGTATCAAGTGGAGGGAGTTTGTCGTGAGGAGTAGCCCACGTCAATGGTTCCAGCTGCTTCCCTCCTCATTTCCTCTCTCCTTGAATGACAGAGGTGATCTGACTTTGTTGGAGCGTTGAGGCAGTTGTCCTAGAAGGACCAAGGATACAGTGGCGGTTGGTAAACTCCTGGGTCCAGGACAACTGAGCTGCCTGTGATAGGAGCTCTGGGGAAAGAGGAACTCAGAACTAGTAGTGATCCTCTTACATTGTCTATCGTCTTCCAAATGTTTTAACACAACGTCCCTTATTTATTTCCTAGTAGGAGCCAAAAAAAACATAAAAAACACAAAGGATACAATAAATTATAATCTAATTTCCACTCTAACACGGGATGATATGACAAGACATATCGCAAATCAGCGTCAGTCTCACAAGAGTAGATGATCTGAGACAGTGAAAGAAAGAAATTAATTAATTAATTGAAGTAATTTAGTAAGTAATTAAGTAAATTACGCAAGTAATTATGTGGGTAATTATGTATATAGCTAAGTAAGCAATTATATAGGTAATTAGTAAGAAATTATGTAGGTAATTAAGTAGGCAATTAAGTAAGCCATTACGTGGGCAATTAAGTAAGCAATCACGCAATTAAGTGATTATGTTGATAATTAAATAAGTGATTACGTAGGTAATTAAGTATAAATTATTACAGGACTATTTTTAAATACACACTATTCAAACAATGTTGAACTAGTATTTAATTGAACTGCATACATTTGTCGAGTACATTTTGAATGAATTCCTCGAATCATACAGTATAGTACACGTGGAATTGCTGGAACGCCGTGAGATGAATTGACTAGGCAACCTTTCTGACTTGTTCGTTATGCGGGTTGTCTATCAGCAGTTTTAAGAATAAACACAAGCGTAAAAGGGGATATGACAATCATTAGAGGAACACAAATGATTTAAACCAACTCATGTTTGACAACATTTCTACCACATCCAGAGTGAAATCCATATATAGAAGAATTGTGCTGGAATTTGCGCGACGAGAGAATGTGAAACAATTTAGGACTAACCCCCCCTCAATACTCCCGGTTAGGATTCGAACCCCGACCTCTACGTCACTGGTCAACCAGGCTAGATGATTCTGACATTTATTCCACGTACCCATCCGTTAGCGTTAATTATAATTGAAGAAAATTTTCTAAGAGTTTACAAACCAAGTAGATCATCTCCCATGACTTGACGTATGATTACATGAACATATATCTGGTGAATTGTTGTCCTCGGTAGTCTTGGTGTAAAGTGTTCACCTTAGGACACGATGCTCGTTGGTTCAATCCCAGCTGAGGTATATGAGCGATAAAAATCCGTAGCACAACTTCCTTCGGAGGGTAAATAAATCCTTCGTTCCCATGTCGATTGTGGCAGGTAAAAGAACCCTGGGAGGTAATACTTTTCCCGGTAAAATTGGTAGGTATTTTCGCTCTCGCTCATAGAAACTCTCGTGTACTGATATAATCAGTTGGTTCAGAAAGTGCACGTTTATTATCTAATATAACTAAACAAATAGCTCTAGTAACATCCTGAAACCCGGACTGTTCGAACGTAGCAATGGCTTGCACCAAACAGCCACACATTCATCCTCTCCTCGAATCGTCGTGGAAAAGCTGTTCCCCGTGCGAGTTTAATGGGATTGCTGGGATTGTTCCCGAGAACCAAGATCACGTTAAAGATCAGAGTATGTCCTTGGTAGTTTTGTTTCTTGGAAACTGACTCCTGGCAGCTAATACCTTAGCAACGGCGCATGAAGGTCAGAACACAAAGAGAATAACATATTGTTTGTATTGTCAAGTGTCGCGTGGGATTCTGATAGGAACCAGCTTTTAGAAAATACAAACATCTTCTCTGCGCTCAACAGTGACGTTTTATTTTATTATTGACCGAGTGTAGCAAGGTTCTATTTTGACGTGACCATTTGACATTTCGTCTATTTGTACGGATGTTGTGTATGTACATAGTTTGTTAATCTGTCTATCTGTTTCAATATGGCGGTGGCTCAAAAGGTTGGTATTTTAGTAGCTCGTATCGAGGGATTTTAATTTAAAATTCTAAGCACTCGATTGAGTACTTGGGCCTATTTTTAATACATTTAGTATATCATTGAAAGTAAATAAAGTTACAAGAAATAATGAGTGTTTTAAAAAAAAATGAAATTGTGTGTTTATTTATGATGCAGATAGACTCATTTCTTGTATTAAAATAGTTTTTTCACGCTTGAAAACGTTTACATAATTGAGAATAATTGTTTAGTACGTTTTTAGTTACTAACTTTATATATAGTTATATAACTACTAAGTTTATCTATGGCATTTTCACATTTAGTTTCATTGAAGTTCGGTCAGTTACCAGAAAGAAGACTACAAAAGCTTTGAGGTTTCAATTCCAGACCACTTCATTCACAAACAAGATCCGTTTAGATAGTTTGTAGAGCTAAAAAATATTTAACTTGACAGGAATTTATATTTTATCCGTAGCAAATAAAAAGTTCAAAAAGCAGCCAAGTAGCAGAGCTTGCGATAGCGGTTGGTAACGGTTCTTTGGAGTAATGTATTAAAATAGCAGATATTGGTTTCTGACTGACAATTGGCTGATTTTGTGGTAAATATTTCAATAAATAAAAGTCAAATATTGATTAAATTTAATTAAAACTATGATGAATCCGTTCGTTAATAGAAAAAAATAAACCATTAAAAATGTTTCTGAATGTTGTGTTATAGTCCTAGGATGTGTATTAAATGTAATTCATCAATTACCATAACTATTAAAAGTTAATTTGTGAGTCACGGTGTGAACTATTATTCAGACCACATTAAAACTTTTATAATCGGGAATAAATTAGAGGAGGGAGAGATAATCCATTCTATAACTAAAATAACAGATAAATTACACGGAGATTATAAATACCATCTACTGTGAATGCAGCAGAGAGAATGTATGTATTTGTAGAATGATATGTGTGGTGGGGCCTAGTTTGATGGTTGATCTCACCAGGACATGTAAAGAGCCTCCACGGAAAGGATGTACTATTAGTACATTCGGACAACGATACATTAGTACTGGATAATCTTTCCACAGTCTGAGCCACGAGTGTTGTAGCCCAGACACGTCATTAAGGTACCAACAAACACTTTGAGGTGACAGGACTGTCATCCAATAATAAATACCACAGTGGGAGGATGTATTCCGTCCAATAGGTGGAACCCTTAAAAAAGGTATATTTATTATTTAGCTAAAAAGACAAATATATAAAATCATGTATTGCAGATGAAAATAATGATCTATATTATGTCAAACGGTTTTGTATTTTTTGCGTAATTTTTGTTCGGATATTAAATATCCTTGTTTCTAATTTTCGCAGGGCTGGCCCTATGGACGGCAGATAGGAAGGGCGGCAATGTATTTACTACCTATGAAGTAGGTCATGGCAAAAAAAAAGGGCAATCGTTCAAAAAGATGAATTCAGAATAGCAATCATATTTACTAAAAATACATTACTATAAGGGCCTACTTACTAAATATTCAGATTTTCCTAATCTTCAAAAGAACTTCTAAGTGCTCCACTTTACATGATGGAGACTCGAAATATCTCTATGTCCTGGTGGTTAAGCATTTAAAAATTTGATCTAAGTGTCATTCACATCACCCCAGAGGGATATTTTAAATTATGTAAATACTAGAAATGATCTGAATTTCTTGTATTACATTTAGAATAATTATCTCAGCTCTGCCTGTAAATTTGCTAACGCAGAGATAAGTTTTTCCAGGTTAAAACTCGTGATAATCTACATTCTAAGTACCATACTTCAAAATATATTAAACGAACTCTCTATTGAATCTAAACTAACTCAAACATTTGAGTGCAAAGAATGAGCAATAGAGGAGATCCAACTGGGGTCGAACCCAGACCTCCCCGTCATAACACGAGCGTGACGCCTTTGAGGTTGGTTTTGTTAGAATTGATACTACTGAAAGACTTAGTCTAGTTTTGTACCAAGACTAACTGGTAGTCACAGTTGTGCCAGTATCGACTAACCCAGGAACAAAGAGAACTAACTCCCAAAGGAAATAGCCCCAATGTACAGGAATTATAACTTTAAAAGGGAGTCGACCGTTTCTTTCAACTTTGCGGGTTGGTTATGAGTGTAATTTGCTGTGTTGGGAAATGACCATCCTCTGAGGTAGTTATCCCCTCAGGGGGGTTGTAATATTGTTACGATCCCTCGTAGCCTGTAGACCTGCCCCACGGGGAGTCCCCAGTTCAACACAATCGCCCCATGACACGTAATAATCGTTGATGCCAGCGGGCTGTCCGCCTACTAGCGATTTAATAAATAATATAACAGGATGAAATAATTGAATTTTAATAACTTTTTTCCACCGCGTCTTATTACCTGTTCGGATATATAAGGGGGTACAAATGAGTAAGGTAGAATTTAGAGGAAATGTGCATTCTTTTGCGTGAAGAGAGAGTGGGAAACAATTTAGTAAAACCGAAAGTAAACCTGGATGAGACTTTAAGTCAGACCTTCCAAACATTAATAAACCAGACTTAATGAGCTTGACATTTAGACCACGTGTCCACCTGTGATGATGATGATGATGATGATGATGAATGTAAAATAAGCTTACTAGAACTGATCGTTTCGATGGTCGCATCGTCTAAAGGTGTCACTCTCGGAATAGACTGGACATATTGTTAAAGAAGGATATTGGGGTTCGACTCCCTTTCGGGTGCCCTGAGAGTAGTTTTTCCTAAATGGGCTTCCACTCTCACTACGCGCAAAATGTGGGTACACTTCCTCTAAATTCAACCTTCCTCATCCTTAACGCATTATCTTAATTAGTACATAAGCGTATAACCCCAACGAGTAGTACGACGTGGTGCTAAAAGAATAAATACTAGAACTGACTTGGATATTTCATGATACTATTCCACTGTTGTAACACAAGATATTGTTCTAAAGATAACAAACTACTATTCCACTGTTGTAACACAAGATATTGTTCTAAAGATAACAAACTACTATTCCACTGTTGTAACACAAGATATTGTTCTAAAGATAAAAACTACTATTCTCTTTGTAACACAAGATATTGTTCTAAAGATACAAACTACTATTCCACTGTTGTAACACAAGATATTGTTCTAAAGATAACAACTACTATTCTCCTGTTGTAACACAAGATATTGTTCTAAAGATAACAAACTACTATTCCACTGTTGTAACACAAGATATTGTTCTAAAGATAACATACTACTATTCCACTGTTGTAAGACAAGATATGTTCTAAAGATAGCAAAACTATTCCACTGTTGTAACACAAGATATTGTTCTAAAGATAACAACTACTATTCCACTGTTGTAACACAAGATATTTTCTAAAGATAACAAACTACATTCCACTGTTGTAACACAAGATATTGTTCTAAAGATAACATACTACTATTCCACTGCTGATTTATTCTCGTCTGCTGAGAAAAGAGAGCATTCAATATCAAACACCGCTATCAAGATTTTACAGCTGTTTTCCACGTCGTAGTTTTACCAGCATTCATTCCTCCTCTCAAAAAACGAACATTAAAACGAACAATAGAGTGAATTTGACACATGTCAGGAAAGAAAGAGCAGCACATATACCTGCCAACTGTTTTACCAGGATAATATTTATACTGTCTCAAGTCTACTAATCACAAACTGCCCTTTACTCAGCAAGTCCTGCGCGTTTCTTAAGACTATACTTTTAAACTAATTGTAATTAATAAACGATACTGTGTTTCACAGATTAGAAATGAAACTTGTACTGTTGTCTTTTAGAGGTGTAAAGCGTTAACTGGCGTTTTGCTACAACCACCATTGACGGGAAGTATGGGGTTCTGATCCCATTCGAGTATATTAAGGGTGTTCTCTATAAGTAGTTTTAACTGTGCTTAATATCCTCTCCCGACGCTAATTCGGGTGAATTTTATCCATACCTATTACACCATTGTAAACAACTTTTTCTCAACCCCTATTACTACCTTTTCGAGATAATCCAAACAGAGAAACTATGTTAGTTAAATACTGCTCATCAATACCGTAAAAAAAAAAAATCTTGAAGAAGCATATGTGAGTTTCAAATGTCTATTAATTATTAGTATTTGAAAAACTTTACCCTTTGCTCTATTTTTTTCTCTAGAAAACACAAAATATTAGCCATGGCAAGTTTTTGTGCATCAAACACAAATCACACTGATCATATGAACACCAATGACTAGAAAATTTTAATGTATACACCCAATTTGAGTTGAATATCAGAATTAAGTGATTTTTAACTCTTTAAAAACTTAAAATCAATTATAAAATGCCTTTTTATTGAAAAAAAGTTTAACAGTATTGATATATTAAATAATGCACTTAAAATAATTAAAATGATTCATCCTAATTGTCTATTGATGTCTGAACTAATAAAAATACAAAAAAGCCTATATATTTGAATAGAGACCGTAAAAAAAATGGTAATACTTTCCTTGGTAAGCCGGTGTTATAAAAAGTTAGTTTTAAAATAATAAGCAATAACCGCATATAATATAACCAATGTAAAGCGAATAGAAATACATCTGACGTCACTCGGTAAACAAGCCACCACGTTACATACACAAAGCTATATAGAGGACAGAGAGGTAGAAATACATCTGACGTCACTCGGTAGACAAGCCAGCACGTTACATACACAAAGCTATATAGAGGACAGACTAAGTTGTTGAAAATCAGGTCACATTTTGGAACTTTAAATAATAAATAAACTTTAAGATACAAACCAATGTCCAATTAACGTAATTACTGTACTTATTTTTAAAATATATATGTTTGGCTGTCTTCATATTAAAATATAACTGCTGTGTGACGGGTGACGTCATCAATGACACAATCAAATTCCTCCAACTGGCGCTACCTTTATATTCTCTTTACAGTGCAACTTTTACAACTTATAGCAGATTTATAATTTTTGTGAGAGTTTATTATTGGAAGTATTCCTATATTTAATGCACTGAACATATTATTAACATTACATTATATGTTTACACTTGGACCAATGACCAATCCCAATTAATCCCAAATGTCACATCGCTTCTTCAAGGTCAGCACTAACAGATTGTTATCCACACCTCATCACACAAATGCAAAAACTTTTTTTTTTAACTTAATCCATTAGAGGTAATGTTTAGTTAGCTTCCTGACAGTTTGATGTCTATCTTGAAGAGTCCAATAATCTAATAGACTATTCCACACGAGAAATATAGATCATTAATATGATTACTGAAGAGAGTTTTGGCCATTTTTTATTTTAAAATCTAATCATAATTCAATAATAAATGAGGGATAATTTTTTTAACTTAATTACTAATATAAGTTTTATATATTAATTTGATAGAAATTGTTTGTTAGATTTTTCTTAATTGCACGCATTGATGTGAAAACGGATTGAAGGTATAACTCGTGTAGCCTGGTTGGCCGGTGATGGAGTGATCGGGGATCGAATCCCGGCTTGATGCACTCTTATTTAGTAAATGATTTCCCCTTCCCCCTTCCACTATATACTTTATATCGTGATAAACTATAAATATTGACTCCAAGTATGTTAGGATATATTGTAGCGATCATAAATGTCTCGTGCTAAGAATAGACCGGATCAATACGAGACATGCCTACCATCTGTTGGCAGTCAAAGGAACTCCGTGCAGAAACCCTACCCAACACCGTGGAGACTCAATACGAGAGCATGCCTACCATCTGTTGCAGTCAAAGGAACTTCGTGCAGAAACCCTACCCAACACCATGGAGACTCAATACGAGACATGCCTACCATCTGTTGACATCAAAGGAACTTCGTGCAGAAACACTACCCAACACCATGGAGACTCAATACGAGACATGCCTACCATCTGTTGGCAGTCAAAGGAACTCCGTGCAGAAACCTACCCAACACCGTGGAGACTATAATGTAGTTTATCGCGATATAAAGTATATCATGGGATATAATCACCCGATTGCCTTTCTCATCCCCGCCCCCTTGTCAGATTGGATAAAGATTTCACGGATGTGATGGGAAGAAAATATAATCCAAAACGACTTTAGTTTACAATTCGATGAGAAATTATACATTTTACACACAAATAATATGATGGCCAATATTTATGGTGAGTTGAATCCCAGTCTGGTGTACAGAGAGGTTTTTCAAAATGGTTTTTCACTCTCCCACCACACAAATGCGGGTACACTTCCTCTAAATTCAACCTTCCTCATCGTCCACTATCATAGTTAGTACATCATATAGTGAGACGCGGTGCTCAATAAAGGGTGAGTTATTGAAATAGTTGTCCCCTCTTAAAAATAACGTGATTCATCTGACTAAATTTGATCGGTGGTAGATTCCACCACTTGGAGCGCTACAGTAGATCACGTGATTAACATGGTCGTGATGGCCGTAATCTCAACAAAACCTTCTCGTCGCCTCATGGATTATGTGCACACCACACACAAAACAAACGTAAAATATTTAAATATTGTCTTTGTACGTGTAGTTATAATTTTCAAACAATGTTAGTGAACATTATTATTCCTGTTCGTAGTTATATATAGTGTGTATGTTTTCAGTGGCATTGTTGGCATTTATATCGTCATACATTCAAAGTTCACAACAATAGTACAGTTTTGTAAATAAAAAATATCACATGGAAATTATGGTGTTGAAAGGTAATTATAAATATGAATATATTAATATATACCATGAGGTTAAAATTGACTTTAAAATGATGATATTTACATCTAACCCAGGTAATTTGGGGTAAGGAAGGGAGTCCATTATATTGTAAGTTTGATGGTTCACATAACGACCATCAGAACAATCCTGATTGTTGTGGAATTAAAGCCATCTGTTCTTGGAGAATTCGATATTTCACCTTACTAGTCTCACGTTAAAGTACTAATCGCGCTCAAGGTCGAATACTATAAAGGTGTTTTCCCTCTTAGCATTATCCTCAACGTTTCTTAAGGGGGCGGACTTCTTTCAAGACTGCATTCCTCCCCCTTGAAAACCGCGCCGTAAAGAAGTCGTTTGAAAATATTTGCCCAATTAGAGGTTGAAAGGTGTAAGTTAAAAGTGTCTTGACCCACATCGATGTAAGCGTTTGTTCTGAGACCGACTGCGAGGCCATTGAGATAATCTGATATGACGAAACGAGCTTTTTTAGAGACCATCACACAAACTCGTGTCTCGATGGAAACACAAAAGAGTGCAATGAAGAGACCAGCTGTTCATATCGGATATCAAGGAGGGACAGAGAAAGAGAACCAAGTAAACACTTCCCTATTGAAAAACGATGATTTCTTGAGAGATGAAAGTCATTCGCAACAATGGCCACACAGTTTAAGAGGGCTGTATACACAAAGATGCGTCACAGACGTTCAGAAATCCCTCAATATTTAAGAAGTGGTTTGATTTTTTTTAATATGGCTTACACCTAAATGTAGGTGAACGCTATCAATCGGTTTTTTACCAGCTAAAAAGTTTAAATTTTGAGCTTAAATTTTTTTTTAAGAATTCAATGACGCTCTACGATAAAATGTGTACTTTAGTCTTAAAAGATAGATAGCTACAGACTTGATGTTTGCGTGTTTTTTGTGGTTTATTTAAAAGTATCCGCAAGTCCTGTGTGTTTCCCAAGACGTCTAATAGCTTCCTTTACAGTAGACGAGATCGCTTGTTTGGAGGGAAGTCAACTGTTTAGTGAAAATTATATTTGGGTTTAAGTTTTAAATTTTTCTTGATAATATTTTTTGGACTAATAAAGTTTGAAACGTCTTCTTGGATTTAAGGTTGAGATTTTCCCCGGTGATAAGGTTCGATAGGAACAGATGACAAATTATTTTCATTTAAAGAATATATTCTAAAGTTGGCTACACTATAAAAGTTACCAATAAATTATTATATATCTTGTGATCGATAAAGTTTAGGTCGTCAGGCTTGTAATATATGTAAAAATGAAAAATACGGCCTAGAAGCACAACATGAAGTTTACCTAAGAACTTAGGTTCATGCCTGATTTAATGTTTTTATAGGCCTATTAATTGGTTTTTTATCTACTCGCACTTGTGGCCACGTGGTTTAAGGCACCAAGCTCTCGATATAAGTAAAGGTAACAATAATACGCCAAAGTTTATCTAAATACTCATGCTAAGTTTGATCTTAATATTTCTTGGTTTTATAGTTATAACGTTAACACAGAAATACATTTTATATTATTTAATTAATATAACATATTCGACTATCAAGAGTGATCAGTAGTTAACTTAACGAGCACACGTGTCACGTGTTCGTCCACTTGTTTGCTAACGTGACTGTACTATCAAAGTATAAATATTTGACGTGCAACATCCCCCCCCCCAATCATTATAAAACCTCTGACGTATTTTGTCGCCCCAAGAAGCACCCAACTCAAGAACACTCTCCTAGCTTATCTTCCAAACCTACTTGAGTTGCACCTGAACTGGGTCACTCGTAACTGTGAGACTAAAATAGGGACCGAGTTCTTATCTTGGTGACACCACGAGGTGGTATCCAAAGCAAGGAAAATGCAACTTTGGGGATTATTTCACAAATAAAGTGGTTTGGCTATTCATGGCGAAATTTTTACACCAAATATTATTGGGTGCGAGAGAGAGAGAGGAAATATTTTGAAGAACGAGACATTGAAAAGAATTATTGTTGTTTTATTTTTTATAATTGGTTTACTTTACGTCGGAACCGCCACTGTATGTATTCAATCAACATTATCACATCCAGCCACCATTTTCATAGGAAGGGTTTTTAAAAAAACGTTAAAAACTTTTTTTGCTGTCAAAATTGATAACATTTTACTATATTATTATTGTTGTTTTATAAGTATTGGTAACATCTATCAAAATTGACAGCTGTGGACAACGTTACTTGACGTATGAATAAGTGAAAGTAGTCTATTAAAGTATCGCTCAGATAAGATTCTTGATATGAAATAGAACTAGCAAAATATTTGGATACGTAGATCCAAGTTGTTTAAACATTTAACTGTCCGAATCCTTGAAACAAACATGATTCCTCCACAGCACTAAACAATACTTACCTGGAATATTTGGTGAACCAATTGTAATAAATTACACAGACAAGGGGGGAATGTAGGGCCGCTATAAAAGGTCAGTGTTTTTACAGTTTTTATATTTAAACTTTTTTCAGCTAAAAGAAATAAAATACTTCTTCAGTATAAATATAGAATTTAATTTTTCTTCACCAGGTGATGTCAACAGTTGTTGAATATCTGTCGAGGATGTCCTGGAATTTAATTACATCTTTTGTTCTTCATTAAAAAAGTTCTTTATCTAATGCCGCCATGTTCATGACAGATATTCAACAACTGTTGATATCAACATGTGAAGGAAATTAAACTCTATGTCAATATTGAAGAAATACTTTATTTACTTTGACCAAAAACGTTTTGCTATAAAAAGAGTTTAGTGGAGGAAGAGAGGCCTATAGTTTGGTTCCCCCTCCGATGAAGACCACTGATCTCAGTAGTTCCAAAGAGTTTAGTGGAGGAAGAGAGGCCTATAGTTTGGTTCCCCCTCCGAATGAAGACCACTGATCTCAGTAGTTCCAAAGAGTTTAGAGGAGGAAGAGAGACCTATAGTTTGGTTCCCCCTCCGAGTGAAGACCACTGATCTCAGCAGTTAACAAGTGTACAAACATGAATTTGGCCACTATTACCATAATCTTGGATGAAGAAGAAGAGGACCAGTAGAAGAAATGGAAGTGGATACATGAGACAAGGAGTTAATTGATAATGACACAAATTGTTTTGTAGCTTTCATAAAGTCTGAAAAGTGATTTAACACATCGCTATTTTAAAAAAGCAAGACACCCACATGGACACATCATCTTTTTCCAACCCATGGCCTTCCCCGTTAGCACTGGCATTTTTTTTACCCAATAGAGTTGCTGTTTTGTAGTTTAACAATGAATTGAGTTATTTACATAGACGAAGCGTTTTATTTACATGACATTCACTGCTGCATCCAATAAACCAAGTTACATTTTTAATCATTTATTTTTTACAAAATATGAGCTATTAACATTGAGTCTCAGTTTCATGAGTTTCCAAATACCTACATCACATCATAAGTCTCATTACATTTTTAGCACCACATCTTACTACCCGTTCGGGTTATACGCCTCTGTACAAGCTACATTAATGGGTTAGGGATTAGGAAGGCATAATTGAGAGGAAATGCACAGGCATCTTCGTGGGGGGGTGGGGGGAGAGCGGAAACCCGTTTAGTAAAACCCACCTCAGTGCACCCATCCGAAATTCGAACCCCGATCTCCCTGTCATCGGCAGTCTAGTGTACTACGAGAGTAGCGCCTTAGACTATGCGGCCACCAAAGCGGCTCTCACTACAACTGTGTGTCAATAGTTCTATAATGGCTGTAGTAGTAGTCATGAACAACGCACATAAGAGCACTTGCGAACGGGCCAACTTGATATTCGTCCTCTGAAGTGCACGGGTCACCCGTTGGAGAGACAGACGCAGTACCGGCGTGACCTTGAAGAGGACTCCACGTGTTGTCGCCACCCGACAAGAGGTAACTAACGAATTGCGGCAGGTCTGACTGAGCCTCTCTGTCGGCATGACGACAAACTAAAGCTTGATTCACACGTTCGGCGAAATGAAAAACAGAATCCGCTTGAGTGGGCAGTAATTCACACACCTTAAGTTGACCCATGATGCATTGCAACGATAACTTAAAACAGCTGATTATTATCAACATATTTTCTTTTCTAGTAGACAAACATATTTTAGAAAATTCTCCCGATGGATGTTTACAAATTATAACGCTGTGTCGTGGAACAATCCAATACATCGATACAAGCTTTACATTAACGGGTTATTACAAATCTCCTCACAACGGACAACGAGGCTGTCTGCTAGCTTCTACTCTACAGCGCATGCGCATTGATTTAAGATGATTGGTTCTGAGATTTGATTAGCTCTCCCACGCTGAACATCTCGGTCAGAGCGGATAAAGTAGAGATAAGTTGAACTTAAGCAAAACAGCTTGAGCCGATGAGGTGGAAAGCTTATGATTGGCTTAGAACTCGTCACGTGACCTCGTTTCCGTTCTGCGCTAGTTTTTCGCGAACGTGTGAATCTACGGTAGCCCTGGCTCTGCACTGGATCACTCGGCGTCAGAGTAGCGTACCGGGAGGCCGGACTTTGAAACCGACCTGCTACAATGTGACCCACATCTTTTCATTAAAAAAAATTGTAATAGTGAACATTTTTCAACTCGATTTAATGATGAATATTTTCTTTTTTTGTGTCTTCAAAGCACAAAAAAAGTAGATTCTTCAAGTGTCTTCTTTCTGTCCCTAGGTCAAGATCTGAAATAATTAGATAGATTTTGTTCACACTTAATGTTTAGATTTGTATGACTGTACTCGAGACCCCAGTTCTTAAATTAGGGGTAATTTACTGATTAGTGTTTGTGATCATTTTGTCTCAAGCTATGATAGACTATCTGGCTGGCATGTCAGTCTCATCTAGAGGTTCGATTGTTTGTAAGGAGAAAAGTAAAACATTTAGATAAAACTACCCTCGTCAGCCTCAGGCTGGACTCGAACCCTAACCTCTCCATCACCACCAACAGTTAAAATGAGTCTGACATCTGATCCGCACTCCGCATGCCCCCCGGTGCGCCTCGTAGCTGTACTTTCTTTGCTTTTTTGTTTCCCTGAGGGCCCGTACTTAAATCACATAAGAGATCGTAAGAGTTTCCAACCCCTCCCACCCTCTCTCCCCTATATCTTACGGGTTTTTGGTAATAAATAATAATAATAATAATAATAATAATATTTAGCACCGCGTCTTACTACCCGTTCGGGTTATACGCTTAAGTACTAATTACGCTAATGAGTTAGGAATTGGGAGGGTTGAATTTAGAGGAAGTGAACCAGCATTTGAGTGGCGGGAGAGTGGAAAACCATTTAGGAAAAACCTCCCCCAGTTCACCCGACCGAGATTCGAACCTCGATCTCCCCGTCCTCGGCGGTCGAGCTCAACACGACTAGCGCGTTAGCCAACTACGCTGCCGAGGCGGGTTATTTTTTGTAATTTATTCAGTTAGATTATTTTAATCGTTTAGTTATTTTTGTTTTTATAACATTATAACAATAAGTCCCGTTGTCATGTGTATTGTAATTAACTACCTTTGAGCAAAATGAGAAGGCTACATGTCGATTATTTCTGTAAAAACATGAAAATTAGTGATTAAAGTGGGGTTAATCAATGAGTGAAAATGGAACATTTCAAAATTTTCTGAAGAAAAAAAATCTGTATTTGTTTCACCATAAAAATTGAGGGAAAAAAAACCTTACGTAAAATGGATTCTGATTCCCCCTCCCCGTTAGAAAATACCAAACCCCCTCCTAAACCAAAACCCTTAGGTAATTTAAGGTCGGCCCCTAATGGGAGGTTTATGGACCCTTTCAATGCGCTCGCTCGTAAACCTTAGCTATAACATCGTAAGTCCGGTCTTAAACTGAAGTATTCGCCACATCTCCTGTGCTCGGTTTTATACTACACCTCGTATGTTTTAAGATTTTTATTAAAATTATTTGTGATCTTTGTAGAGGGTGGGTCAAATCACCCTCCCACCACCCTCTTGGAGCGCCCTTGTTTCCAAGACTGTGGTTTCACACCCTCTTTCCACACTAATGTTGTTACATTCCTAGCTTCATCTCCTCGTTAAATTTATTTTATTTTTATGCTTTATGCGGTTCTAACAAAGGAAGATCAATTTTATTATTATTTTTAAACCGAGTCTTACTACCCGCTCAGGATATTCGGATTTTAATTACTCTGGTGGAGTAAGTAGTGATAAGGTAGATATAATTCAGAGGAAATATGCCCGCATTTGCGTAGCAGGATAGTGAGGGAAACATATCCTCAGAACACAGCCAGAGTTAGACTTGTTGAGCCTAACACCTTATCACACGTGACCACCTATGCTAACTTATATTAATTAGTACTAATTAGTACAGTTATTATAAATTCTATTGATGCCTTTATCTTAAGGTGGGAGTGGGAGTTAACGAAAGTGTTTTAGTAGTTTCTGTAGAAGAACTTTTTTTTTTGCCAAAATAAATAGAATATTCTCCAGTAGAAAGAGAGAGTTGAATTTTCTTCACGTGGTGATATCAACAGTTGCGTGGAGAGAGAGTGAGAAACCATTTAGGAAAAATCACCCTCAGTGCGCTCAACTGGGATCAAACCTCGATCTCCCCGTCATCGGCAGTCTAGTCTCCTGTGATAGTAGCGCCTTAGACCGTACGGCCACCGAAGCTGGTCGATTCTTTTGGTGGACATAGTCGTTCCTCTTTTCTCAACGTATCTGTTACAGTGTATATTATTTTATGTATTTTTTTGGTGGAGTTTTTATACTAAATTGTATATTATTTCGTTCCACACATCTTAAAATTTTTTAATAAATTGTCTGTCGCTATTTTAAGATAAGAGAGAGAGAAAGTTTGTTCGGGGCGGAGTACCGTTTATTTTTGTTTTAATCTGATTATAAAAAAGTCTTCGAACTGTATTTTGGTCATGAGTCTCACCCAGTACAATCAATATTCAAGTGAGCACTGAGTACAAGGTGCGAGGTTTGTATCTTACCGGATGCAATGGGGGCTGGTGGTTTCCCACGTGTCATTTAGATTATTATAATTGCTGCTGTCCCACAGGCTGCCCCTATCACGCTAATAGGGCCGCGTGTATTTGCCCGTTCCAGATCCAAGATTTAGGGTGTTCAAGTCACTTGGAACTTATCTCAACATTTATATTCGGGGAGGAACCCATTTTGTACTTTCTTCACTAACAAACTTTTGTACTAACCATGGAACCATCTTTGATTTGTTCATAGATATAAAATCAACTTAATGTATTTATTGAAGTTTATTGATGATAAAGGCTTGGAATCCCGGTCCCCCATCTCATCGGCAAACCAGAGAGGATGGAACTGACACCCATGTCCGCGTGACCATAGTTGTGGATAAAAGCGCTCTTGAAGCCTCTACAGCTTGATCAAGGCTTTAACAACAGTTTTATTCTTCATTTAAACTAAAATACTAATTTTCTATCTCAATTTACTCGTGATCAAAGTTTTTTATTTGATAAAAACAGTAAAATTGGAAAACTTAGCTCGCCATGTTGAGGGTATTTTTAAAGGAACATGAACGTATCTCAACTTGTTTTGTTTTTTTCCGTGGAGTTTACTTCATTTACCCTGAGATGATCTTTGCTCCCTATTTCTCAGGGAGGCTGGGATAATGGACCGTACTAACAGGACTCGACCCTCCATTGAGACATTCTAATAGGATAGTGAAGATAATGTCCGAGTGGAGCGCTAGGGTCACTTGTTCTATTTGTAGCTGAACGATAAGAGTATTGTCACACTTCTATTTATTTTAAAACAGACTTGGTTAGTAGTTGATGTTTGACTGCATTATTTTTACTAACCTATTATTTAGTATTTAGTAGGGTCTACTAAAAATAGAGTGCTTTCTGTCCCCTCATCCCACCACCCGGTTGGGCTACAAGCATATTTGCGTGGAGGGAGAGTGGAAAACCATGTTGCAAAAACCACCCACAGTGCACCCAACGAGGATTCGAACCCCGATCTCCCTGTGATCTTAAGTCGGCCTACTACCGAGAGTAAGGCCTTAGACGAATAGTGATAAAAATATTGTTTTGTATATTCTAAGTGTTACATTCCTTTACAACAGGAGAGTTGTCAACAACTTACTGACCGAGTTATAGAATGCATTTCTCTGCTGTGTTCTTTTCCTAATTTCCAAACTAATATCGTTATTGCTAGTTTAAATTTGTACCTAAATATTTAAACTCATTAATCTTGTCAAATGATGTGTTGTTTACAGTAATCTCCCCAACCTGTGTTCTCTGTGAGAACATATACCTAACCTAGAATCCTCGTTGTTGGTAAACCGGATTACGTCTGGTCCACTTACCCGCCAGCGCGGGTTTCAACAAAATTAATACTGATCCAACCTAGTCCAATTGGAACAAATTATTACAATCATTTGTTTGGTGGTTTATTTCTTGTAAATTATAGCTGGCACTTGAGATTCCCTCTCGTTCTGAAGGATACATCAAATTAGATAAGAAATATGTATATAATTTTACCGAATTTGAAATTGGAATTTGCATTTTTTTAAATATATTTCAGTCCAACATAATTATTTATCCCCTCGTATTTATATTATATTAATTACATTATATACGGGATGCTGAGAATAATTTCAAAGAGAGGTTTGTAAGTCAAGGAAGAACCCTACATTGGTTTCATCGACTGGCAAAAGGAGTTTTATAGAGTGAAGTTGAATGAACTGATGGAAATACTGAAAGAAGATCATCAACCAGAAGGACAGGTTGATTGCAAACCTGTTCCTGGGACAGTGAGTGAAGGTGAGGCTGAATGATGGAGAGACCAACAGTGTAGAGATAGTAAGAGTGAGACAGGGATGTTGTTTGTACAACTTGTATAGAGAGACCAACAGTGTAGAGATAGTAAGAGAGAGACAGGGATGTTGTTTGTACAACTTGTATGGAGAGACCAACAGTGTAGAGATAGTAAGAGTGAGACAGGGATGTTGTTTGTACAACTTGTATGGAGAGTGGCTTGTCAGGGAATACCTGGAGGGATGTGACAATTTCAGGATATCAGGACGCGTCAACACAGAAAAATATGGAGATGATCTAGCATTGCTGGCCAAAAATAAACAAGAGTTGCAGGAAATGAAAGACTGGCCAGTGAAGATAAGGAGAAGATATGGCAGTGACATCAACATTGAGAGGTCAAAAGTGATGATGATTTTAAAAAAATGAAGAGCAGCTGGGAATCAAAAGTGGAAACCAGGATTTAGAAAACATAGAGCAGTTCAATCACATGGAAAGTCTAACGACAAAACAAGCCAAGGAAATTTGGTAGAGGACGGCCAGCGTCAAGGAAGCTTCCAACAAGAAGATGTTACTGCTGACCTTTGAAATGTGGTGCTAGGGAATACTTGAGAAGATCAGGTGGACAGACAGGGGGACAAATGAACAAGTCCTAAGAAGAGTGGGTGAGAAGATCAGGTGGACAGACAGGGGGACAAATGAACAAGTCCTAAGAAGAGTGGGTGAGAAGATCAGGTGGACAGACAGGGGGACAAATGAACAAGTCCTAAGAAGAGTGGATGAGAAGATCAGGTGGACAGATAGGGGGACAAATGAACAAGTCCTAAGAAGAGTGGGTGAGAAGATCAGGTGGACAGACATGGGGACAAATGAACAAGTACTAAGAAGAGTGGGTGAGAAGATCAGGTGGACAGACAGGGGGACAAATGAACAAGTACTAAGAAGAGTGGGTGAGAAGATCAGATGGACAACCAGGGGGACAAATGAACAAGTCCTGAGAAGAGTGGGTGAGAAGATCAGGTGGACAGACAGGGAGACAAATGAACAAGTACTAAGAAGAGTGGGTGAGAAGATAACCATTTTGGATGTGATTCTTTGGTATAAAGCAAACTGAACACATCCTTAGGCGGAACTGTCTTCTGCACGACGTCATAGAAGGAAAGGTTGAGGGAAAGAGGAGCTTAGGAAGGAGGATTCAAAGATTGGATGACTTGAAGGAGAGAAGAAAAGTCTGGGAGCTGAAGGAGGCAGAGAACAGGGTGCATTGGCGGTCTAAGTTCACTGACAAAAGAAATGGACCTATCGTAAGACATAACGCCTAGTAGTAATTCTAATAATAATATGATATTGTATTTATATTTTTAATGTAGCTTACTAATAAATGTAGCAAAGTAGAACTCTAATAATATATGCCATGTTTTCTAAGATTCAAAATCTTATTCTAGATCAATAAGACGAAGATCTGTAAAACATTGTGTGTTCTATCTTTCTCTATTGTAAAGTATTCAACTATTCTAGTATTTAAGTTACGGGACCTACTTTCAAACAGAGGAAAATCTGCAGATTTCCTAACTGCTAACTATTAGAGACCAAGGATGGCCAACATTTTCCCAAGGACCCAATCTGATCATCAGTCTGCACCGCGGGCTGAAGATATATTTGGTAATCACATAAACTTAATACAGGCCTACAAACAAAACTTAATAAACAATTACTTTCAATACTTATATGTGAATTATAATTTTGGTTGATAGAATCTTTCAAATTTTACTGCCAAACAAGTTTATTAATCTACTAAAAATGTATTATGTAATATGCATGCACACACAATTTCACAAACAAACCTAGAAATATAAATATATATATATATACATATGTTTACTAATCAAATAAGTGCATAATAAATGCAATCAAGACCTTTTTAACTAAATATTTTTATTTGACTCGTTATCTATTTCACATCTTCATCTGAGAGTTTTCTTTTAGTTTCCCTCTAGGGGACTGTGAGGGCCGCATTTGGCCCTTGGGCCACCGGTTGGGCCACACTCAGTTTGATGATTACGTTTATAAATATAAAATGCAATTCCAATAATTGTCCGTGTATAAGAAAGCTAGAATGAAGACACCCAACCTCTCCAGTATTGCAAAAAATAAAGTTAAAAAAGACATTTAATTAAAGATCATCTAGAGACTCATTAAAATCTTGAAAACATTTTTAATGTCACAATTTGTTGCTATTTTTTTTATTAAATACTTATTTAAAAGAAGAAAAATGAATCGTGTATAGCAATGTTTATGTAGAAACCCATCAAAACAATTTATCCCCAAAATACTTACTAAGGTATTTCCATTTTTGAAACGTTTTTCGAAGTAAATTTTTATTTTTCCTCTGCTCTATCTTTCAGCTCTGAAAAGAAAGTACTTGCACAAGTTTGTAGACTATCGTAACCTCTTATCTCGGGAGGTGTTTTTATCGTCCTTCTGAAAGGACATTATTTCCATCTGACTGCCCTTGCATGGCAATGACACACAATTCTGTCTCGTCTATTAGTTTGAAGAGAGAAAACTGTCTCCCCGTGTATTTTATAAGAGAGGGAAGAACAAGGACCGGAAGTTGGGTAATGCGCTGTTTGGAGAGGTCTAAGGCACGCTTAAACCCGCATTTCACCAACTATACATTTTTCTGCCCTGCCGAGAGTTGAAATGAGGACCCTTATCTCAGTGGGCAGACCACGTTACCGACTGAGCAAAGGTGTTGGACCTGGGACAAATAGTATATTAAGTGTACTCATTGGATTATGTAAATAACCTGTTGAATAAATTACTTTCTCATATGGTGAAAGTATTGTAACCGTGAAATTATTTACCTCAAGTTTATTACGGCCCTTCGTTTTACGTGACCACAATTCAAATATGTGGGTCTTACAATTCTGTCCGTCTGTCTGTCTGTCCGTCTGTCTGTCTGTTCCTGGGGCTACAACTGAAACTGTACATTGTAGCTCGTTTGAAATGTATATTTAGATACCATACAGTCAAGCCTTGAGACAGAATCGTTATTTGGATTTTAGCTCTAAAATTAAGGGTAGTTTATACTTGTAACTGATTTTTTTTAAATTTTGAAATCCCTAAAAATGACTAACAATTTTCTCCAAACTGGGTATGAGTAGTGTTTTGTTATGTTTTCTGGGGTTTTTTTTCATAATAAATAAGGATGTTCGTTCGGATTACATTAAAAACAATAAGGGGATAGTAATAATAATAATAATAATTATTATTATTATTATTATATTTTATATTTATTTCAATTATCAAATTGTTAACCAAGAGTCGAGACCTCTAACAGCTAGCAGTGAAGATACAGAAGAACATTTGGTTCACTAATTACAAAATAAATACATCCATGTTTGTATCCAGGTTATTACAATATACAAATTTAATAACTAAATCATAGTAAGAAGGAAAGTAAGAAGGAAAAAATTATTCAATAATAATGGGCCTAACTATGTTCAGAGAACTGTTCACAATATACAGTAGGCCTACCTAATTAATGATAAGGTTGTTCTTTAGTAATAATTTCAGCTTTAATTTCCTTTATATTTATAATAATAATAACGTATTCTACTTATTGTTTCCTTGATGGCAGCTCTGTCTGTACCTGTTCGGGGTGGTGGACTCAGCCATTCCGTGTTGGGCCGCCGGGTCTGGACAGAACAGCACAAGATTTGTACAATAATTCGCGATGCCTTTGTCACTTGTTTTATGCCAAGGTTTGCAAATATTAAAAGTTGACTGTGTAATCCTGTCGAGACCCTCTAGTAACGACCCATTCACAATCTCAGCCCTTCATGTAATGAACAGGAAACTGCTACGTTCATGAATAATGGATTTGTTAACTTGGATCGGCTCAATTCTGTCGTTAGTATCATTGGACTATAAACTTTCCTTTACTCTTGTTAATTCAAACTCTTCAACGAGAGGATTATATAACGACTTGTCTACGGGGTAAGGATGAAGAGACAAGTTAAAGGAAATGTATCCACATATGCTTTGAGAGAGAATGTTAAAATCACTTATGGAAAACCATTCTCGACCTTGCACGTCTTGGGGAAGCCAGTATATTGCGAGCCTGACGATTTAGACCACGTCATCACTGGGTCAAAAGGGGGAGAAGGGATAGATGGGACAGTTTTCCCCAGACTCCCTATTTTTTGGAGCCCTCAACGAGCTAAACTGTATATTTGATAGCAGGACGTGTTCCAAAGTCATTTACAGTGAACATTGTTAGCAGGAATTTACAGTGCACATTGTTAGCAGGAATTTACAGTGCACATTGTTAGCAGGAATTTACAGTGAACATTGTTAGCAGGAATTTACAGTGAACATTGTTAGCAGGAATTTACAGTGACCATTGTTAGCAGGAATTTACAGTGAACATTGTTAGCAGGAATTTACTGGGACCATTGTTAGCAGGAATTTACAGTGACCATTGTTAGCAGGAATTTACAGTGAACATTGTTAGCAGGAATTTTACTGTGACCATTGTTAGCAGGAATTTAATTTCTAGGGGAGAGGAGGCTTTCTGGGGTACAATCCTGAAACCACAGGAGGTATTCTGGGGTATAATCTTGAAACCACAGGAGGCATGAGAATGTATCAATATTAACTGCCCATAGAAGCAATTTAAAGTATTTTTACTGTGGCTTAGGGCAGTGATTTAAATAATGTAAATAGCTTTCATACAGTTTAACGAAGCTATTATTTTTGTACTATTTTTAGAATTAGGTAATTTTAGGGGCATTTTTAAGGTGTTTAATGGTATAAAACTCCGTGGTGTGAGCCCATAAGGCAGCTATACCCACCGACCTTAGGTTAGTAATAATCTTGATTGATACTTTTAAAAATTAAATATATAATAATTTTGTTCGTTTGGTTAAGAAGTAAAATGTAAATGTATTTTTTTATCTGTTGAAGATAAAATTCAAGTTTCATCACCCGTGTCAAGATGTAAGGAGTTGTTTTAGAGAATATATTTCGTATGATAACTCCCTTCAGTCTTTATTATTTGACTTCTCCGTGGCGGACTGGGCTTGGTCCAAAGAGATGATTCAGTCATGTTGTGAAGCAAGGAGATGAATGATTCAGTCATGTTGTGAAGCTAGGAGATGAATGATTCAGTCATGTTGTGAAACAAGGATATGAATGATTCAGTCATGTTGTGAAGCAAGGAGATGAATGATTCAGTCATGTTGTGAAGCTAGGAGATGAATGATTCAGTCATGTTGTGAAACAAGGATATGAATGATTCAGTCATGTTGTGAAGCAAGGAGATGAATGATTCAGTCATGTTGTGAAACAAGGATATGAATGATTCAGTCATGTTGTGAAGCAAGGAGATGAATGATTCAGTCATGTTGTGAAACAAGGAGTTGAATGATTCAGTCATGTTGTGAAGCAAGGAGATGAATGATTCAGTCATGTTGTGAAACAAGGATATGAATGATTCAGTCATGTTGTGAAGCTAGGAGATGATTCAGTCATGTTGTGAAGCAAGGAGATGAATGATTCAGTCATGTTGTGAAGCTAGGAGATGAATGATTCAGTCATGTTGTGAAGCAAGGAGATGAATGATTCAGTCATGTTGTGAAGCAAGGAGATGAATGATTCAGTCATGTTGTGAAGCTAGGAGATGATTCAGTCATGTTGTGAAGCAAGGAGATGAATGATTCAGTCATGTTGTGAAGCAAGGAGATGAATGATTCAGTCATGTTGTGAAGCAAGGAGATGAATGATTCAGTCATGTTGTGAAGCAAGGAGATGAATGATTCAGTCATGTTGTGAAGCAAGGAGATGATTCAGTCATGTTGTGAAACAAGGAGATGAATGATTCAGTCATGTTGTGAAGCAAGGATATGAATGATTCAGTCATGTTGTGAAACAAGGAGATGAATGATTCAGTCATGTTGTGAAACAAGGATATGAATGATTCAGTCATGTTGTGAAGCAAGGAGATGAATGATTCAGTCATGTTGTGAAACAAGGAGTTGAATGATTCAGTCATGTTGTGAAGCAAGGAGATGAATGATTAAGACATGTTTCGAAGCAGCTGATGTGTATTTTATAACTCTCCTCAGACATCTCCTATCCATAGAAATACCAGAATTCTCGTCGTGCAGCGGTTGGAGAGGACGCTCTGAGACATACGAATAATTCATAAGGTTACGTTGGAGACTAATTTGATTTCAGTCACGACCGTATCCAAGGTGGGAGACCAAACCAGGCCCCCCTGCCCCCTACGGAAATGAAAAATACTTGGTAAAACATGAGGGGCACACCTCTTTTATTGATTTTTTGTTATAGACATACAAAAATTAATTGAAAACACTTTCAAATAGAATAGCTATAGTTATAAAAATGCTATTTTGTTGCCAACTATTTTTTATAGAGATCTTAACTAGACGAGATTTTAAATGGGTTTTTTTAATTTGACAGTTTTAAAAAAAATTAGGTAAAAATAATTTTGACTCAAATAGTATATCTCATGTGAATCAAAATTCTATGAAACTAATGTCTTAACTAAATATAAATTTCCTTTTTTTTGTGTGTGTATGAAGCGCTCGATAGAAAAAATTCTTTAATATTTGAAATGATTGGTCTTAGCCTACAAAATGATAAAAAGGATAGTTTTGACGTTAATTCACACAAAAATGATCAAAATAAACTAGTGTTTATTTAGTGAAGATATTTATAAAATCAATTGATTGGGATGACAGCAATAAATCAACAGGGTTGTGATCTGAAAATATATTAATTGAAACAGGAATATTGGGGTCGATTATTTGTTATTTGCGATCTGTAGAGTGTTAAAGTACTTATTGTACATACAAACAGACCAACAAACCAATGCACAGGGCAAACTTATTTAACGCTTTTTTATTACATGTGCCAATGGATTAAACTTAATCGAATCAAGATTTTATAAACATTTATATCACAGTGTGCTCTTTCAGAAAACATTAATGTGTGTGTGGGTCGCAATCTCACTTTGAGCTGTTGGGCTCATTTTATTGAGGCACAATGGAAAGATTGCACTGAGTGAGAATAGAGACAACTTAGAGGAACTACCATACGCTGAAGTGTAATGTACAATATTTCTAGAGTCGTGACTCTCCCGTTAAATCCTCTGCTTTCTAGTGTGAAGTACAACCAAGGACCCTCTGCTTTCTAGTGTGATGTACATCAAAGGATCCTCTGCTTTCTAGTGTGAAGTACAACCAAGGATCCTCTGCTTTCTAGTGTGATGAACAACCAAGGATCCTCTGCTTTCTAGTGTGAAGTACAACCAAGGATCCTCTGCTTTCTAGTGTGATGAACAACCAAGGACCCTCTGCTTTCTAGTGTGAAGTACATCAAAGGATCCTCTGCTTTCTAGTGTGAAGTACAACCAAGGATCCTCTGCTTTCTAGTGTGATGAACAACCAAGGACCCTCTGCTTTCTAGTGTGAAGTACATCAAAGGATCCTCTGCTTTCTAGTGTGAAGTACAACCAAGGATCCTCTGCTTTCTAGTGTGATGAACAACCAAGGACCCTCTGCTTTCTAGTGTGAAGTATATCAAAGGATCCTCTGCTTTCTAGTGTGAAGTACATCAAAGGATCCTCTGCTTTCTAGTGTGAAGTACAACCAAGGATCCTCTGCTTTCTAGTGTGATGAACAACCAAGGACCCTCTGCTTTCTAGTGTGAAGTACATCAAAGGATCCTCTGCTTTCTAGTGTGAAGTACAACCAAGGATCCTCTGCTTTCTAGTGTGAAGTACAACCAAGGATCCTCTGCTTTCTAGTGTGATGAACAACCAAGGATCCTCTGCTTTCTAGTGTGATGAACAACCAAGGACCCTCTGCTTTCTAGTGTGAAGTACATCAAAGGATCCTCTGCTTTCTAGTGTGAAGTACAACCAAGGATCCTCTGCTTTCTAGTGTGAAGTACATCAAAGGACCCTCTGCTTTCTAGTGTGAAGTACATCAAAGGATCCTCTGCTTTCTAGTGTGAAGTACAACCAAGGATCCTCTGCTTTCTAGTGTGAAGTACAACCAAGGATCCTCTGCTTTCTAGTGTGATGAACAACCAAGGATCCTCTGCTTTCTAGTGTGAAGTACATCAAAGGATCCTCTGCTTTCTAGTGTGAAGTACAACCAAGGATCCTCTGCTTTCTAGTGTGAAGTACATCAAAGGATCCTCTGCTTTCTAGTGTGAAGTACAACCAAGGATCCTCTGCTTTCTAGTGTGAAGTACATCAAAGGACCCTCTGCTTTCTAGTGTGAAGTACATCAAAGGATCCTCTGCTTTCTAGTGTGAAGTACAACCAAGGATCCTCTGCTTTCTAGTGTGAAGTACAACCAAGGATCCTCTGCTTTCTAGTGTGATGAACAACCAAGGATCCTCTGCTTTCTAGTGTGAAGTACATCAAAGGATCCTCTGCTTTCTAGTGTGAAGTACATCAAAGGACCCTCTGCTTTCTAGTGTGAAGTACATCAAAGGATCCTCTGCTTTCTAGTGTGAAGTACAACCAAGGATCCTCTGCTTTCTAGTGTGATGAACAACCAAGGATCCTCTGCTTTCTACTGTGAAGAACAACCAAGGATCCTCTGCTTTCTACTGTGAAGAACAACCAAGGATCCTCTGCTTTCTAGTGTGGAGTACAACCAAGGACCCTCTGCTTTCTACTGTGAAGAACAACCAAGGATCCTCTGCTTTCTACTATGAAGAACAACCAAGGATCCTCTGCTTTCTAGTGTGGAGTACAACCAAGGACCCTCTGCTTTCTACTGTGAAGAACAACCAAGGATCCTCTGCTTTCTACTGTGAAGAACAACCAAGGATCCTCTGCTTTCTAGTGTGGAGTACAACCAAGGACCCTCTGCTTTCTACTGTGAAGAACAACCAAGGATCCTCTGCTTTCTACTATGAAGAACAACCAAGGATCCTCTGCTTTCTAGTGTGATGAACAACCAAGGATCCTCTGCTTTCTACTATGAAGAACAACCAAGGATCCTCTGCTTTCTAGTGTGGAGTACAACCAAGGACCCTCTGCTTTCTACTATGAAGTACAACCAAGGATCCTCTGCTTTCTAGTGTGATGAACAACCAAGGATCCTCTGCTTTCTACTGTGAAGAACAACCAAGGATCCTCTGCTTTCTACTGTGAAGAACAACCAAGGATCCTCTGCTTTCTACTGTGAAGAACAACCAAGGATCCTCTGCTTTCTAGTGTGGAGTACAACCAAGGACCCTCTGCTTTCTACTGTGAAGAACAACCAAGGATCCTCTGCTTTCTACTGTGAAGAACAACCAAGGATCCTCTGCTTTCTACTATGAAGAACAACCAAGGATCCTCTGCTTTCTAGTGTGAAGTACATCAAAGGACCCTCTGCTTTCTAGTGTGAAGTACATCAAAGGACCCTCTGCTTTCTAGTGTGAAGTACATCAAAGGATCCTCTGCTTTCTAGTGTGATGAACAACCAAGGATCCTCTGCTTTCTACTGTGAAGAACAACCAAGGATCCTCTGCTTTCTACTATGAAGAACAACCAAGGATCCTCTGCTTTCTAGTGTGGAGTACAACCAAGGACCCTCTGCTTTCTACTATGAAGTACAACCAAGGATCCTCTGCTTTCTAGTGTGATGAACAACCAAGGATCCTCTGCTTTCTACTGTGAAGAACAACCAAGGATCCTCTGCTTTCTACTGTGAAGAACAACCAAGGATCCTCTGCTTTCTAGTGTGGAGTACAACCAAGGACCCTCTGCTTTCTACTGTGAAGAACAACCAAGGATCCTCTGCTTTCTACTATGAAGAACAACCAAGGATCCTCTGCTTTCTAGTGTGGAGTACAACCAAGGACCCTCTGCTTTCTACTGTGAAGAACAACCAAGGATCCTCTGCTTTCTACTGTGAAGTACAACCAAGGATCCTCTGCTTTCTAGTGTGAAGTACATCAAAGGACCCTCTGCTTTCTAGTGTGAAGTACATCAAAGGATCCTCTGCTTTCTAGTGTGAAGTACAACCAAGGATCCTCTGCTTTCTACTGTGAAGAACAACCAAGGATCCTCTGCTTTCTACTATGAAGAACAACCAAGGATCCTCTGCTTTCTAGTGTGAAGTACAACCAAGGATCCTCTGCTTTCTAGTGTGATGAACAACCAAGGATCCTCTGCTTTCTACTGTGAAGAACAACCAAGGATCCTCTGCTTTCTACTATGAAGAACAACCAAGGATCCTCTGCTTTCTAGTGTGAAGTACAACCAAGGATCCTCTGCTTTCTAGTGTGAAGTACATCAAAGGAACCTAAACACTTTGCTCGGAAGGATGAAGGTGTGGGACAACTTTCAAAAGGAAGAAGCTTCTATCTTCCTGTGGGCTCTTGGCGGGATTTAACGACTCGCCGTTACTAGCGGCGTCGGCGGGCGGCATCGATTAGCCCCGGGGACTCCCTAAGGGGGAGTAGGAGAGAGAGGAGATTCAAGGTCATCACGCCACCTCGCTGTGGTTGGCTGATACAGGGACACGCGTGGTACAAGCGCCAGCACGCTGTCTACTGGTATTACAATTACAATTACAATTACAATTACAATTACTTAAACACCAGCATCCATTACATGAGATTGAAAGATTTGTGTTTAGTTTCAATTCTTCGTTTTTTTTACTTCTTCTTACTATCCGTCCAGGCTTTCTTTGATTATAATTTGAATATTTAATTTAACGTTCACTTTCTAGACAAAGAGATTATATCTCTACATGACCTGCTAAGTCTAGCTTTTGTCTTGTGTCTGAGAGGAGGGGGATCGAATCCCGGCTGGGTATAACCTACCAAGGGTCGTTTTCCCTCACTTTACCTCCATGTAAACGAGGGGAACATTTCCTATAAATTCAACCTTTCTCATCACCGCCCCATTAGCGTAATTAAATGTTGGTAGACCTGCATCAGTGGTCGCATGGTCTAAGGCGTCACTATCGCAACAAAATCAGCCCCTTTTGATGATGAGATTGGGGTTCGAATCTCCAAGGTCTCCCACAAACTATTTTATCCCAGGCAAGTAAACCTATCTCTAGCGCCCGGATAATAAGAGCTCGTCCCCCACGGATAATACTTAACACAAGTAACGTAGCTCAAATGAGAGGCAGCCTCGTAGTATGTTTTTTTCTGATTTGGAAAACAGTGATATAGAGAGTGAGTCCAGTGAAACCATATTACCATGTTTTTAAAATAAATGGTACGGCACACCGCACAGACTTTCTCTCTCTTTCTATAAACTCGTAAGATTTCTGAACGGAATAATGTACATTGTATCATCACCACTCCACATAAGAACACGCATAAAATAATATATAATGATATAGAATCAATGAGAAAAGAGGCGCATCTTTGTCCACCTAAGAACATTTCAAACAGTTTAATGTCTTCCACAAGGGTCAACACTTCGTATTAAAATTTCGATTTCTGGTTAAAATTTTAACATTTTAAAAGGTGTTGCAGATCTTCAAGTCATCGCATTGATATTTAATTATTCATTTATACATTTTGACCAATAAAAAATGTAAATATTGACTATTGAGTCTAAAATGGAGATAGATCATTGCTATGCAAACATTTCTCCTAAGAGATTTAAGGAAAAATAACATACTTTTTTTAGATACTAACTTATATTTAATTACTCTATGGCATTGGAGTATTATTGCGTTAAGACTTAAGTAGTATATGTTTACAACTAAAGCTCACAAAATTGTATTAATATATTTGCAAATATCTCAGAAACTGCTGCTTTTATAAAAATATATGTCAAATAAAAGTTTTTTATTTCTGATAGTCCTACAATTTTGCAATGATAAGTTGTTTAGTTTCTCCAATAGTTGTGGAGATACGGAAATTAACGCTTCTGTAATGTACCCTAAAAATCATTTTCATAGGAAAATGAAAATAGCCAGTTTATTTATAATCTTAATCAACGCCTAGATACGAATTTTAATCAAAATCGTTTAAGCAGATTTTGAGAAAACCAAATTTTTCTCTTTTCGCCCTTCAGTAAACTACCCTTAATTTTAAGTTTTTATAGACACACAGACAGACGGCATTGCAAAGACTATTTTTTAGGGTTCGGGGGGTCATGAGACGTCGACATCCATCAACATTTCAGGTTAGTTTTTTTTTTACGGTCGCAATACTTAAACTTTAATGTCCAAAAAGTTAAAAAAATTCATATAATTGCGTATATATTGAAAGTTATTGATTTTATAAAAATATGTTTCGGATAAAATATCTGTATTATAAATATATATACATATTTGTAATGCTAAGTAATTTCATATCTCAAATAGTTTCGGAGCTATTTAAAAAAATGTTAATTTACGCATCAGACCGGAGCCCTTAAAGCCATTTTGCCGAAATATTGAGGGTAGCCATTTTGTTTGGAATATTTATTAATGTTTATAAATGAAATTTAATCAAAATCGTTGGAGCCGATTTTGAGAAAATCGACTTATTCTCTTTTTGCCATTCAGTAAACTACCCTTAATTTTAAGTTTTAATAGACACACAGACAGACGGCATTGCAAAGACTATTTTTAAAGGTTCGGGGGGTCATGAGACGTCGACATCCATCAACATTTCAGGTTAGTTTTTCTTACGGTCGCAATACTTAAGCTTTAATGCCCAAAAAGTTAAAAATATATATATAATTGCGTATATATTGAAAGTTATTGATTTTATAAAAATATGTTTCGAATAAAATATTTGTATTATAAATATATATACATATTTGTAATGCTAAGTAATTTCATATCTCAAATAGTTTCGGAGCTATTATAAAAAATGTTAATTTACGCATCAGACCGGAGCCCTTAAAGCCATTTTGCCGAAATATTGAGAGTAGCCATTTTGTTTGGAATATTTATTTATGTTCATAAATGAAATTTAATCAAAATCGTTAGAGCCGATTTTGAGAAAATCGACTTTTTCTCTTTTTGCCCTTCAGTAAACTACCCTTAATTTTAAGTTTTAATAGACACACAGACAGACGGCATTGCAAAGACTATTTTTAAGGGTTCGGGGGGTCATGAGACGTCGACATCCATCAACATTTCAGGTTAGTTTTTCTTACGGTCGCAATACTTAAGCTTTAATGCCCAAAAAGTTAAAAATATATATATAATTGCGTATATATTGAAAGTTATTGATTTTATAAAAATATGTTTCGAATAAAATATTTGTATTATAAATATATATACATATTTGTAATGCTAAGTAATTTCATATCTCAAATAGTTTCGGAGCTATTATAAAAAATGTTAATTTACGCATCAGACCGGAGCCCTTAAAACGATTTTGCCGAAATATTAAGAGTAGCCATTTTGTTTGGAATATTTATTTATGTTCATAAATGAAATTTATTCAAAATCGTTAGAGCCGATTTTGAGAAAATCGACTTTTTCTCTTTTTGCCCTTCAGTAAACTACCCTTAATTTTAGGGGTAGATATCCAATTCCAAAAACCCCTCGGGGCAACCCTATGAAAACCCTAGATATCAAGTTTCAGCTCAATCGGTAAAATAGTTTAGGCTCTAGTTGGAGGTACAGACAGACAGACAGACAGACAGACAGACGGAAATTCAAAAACCACTTTTTCGGATTCAGGAAGTCATGAAACGTCAAAATTCATCAAAATCTCGAGTTCGATTTTTTTGACGATCACAATACTTTCTCTACCTGTAAGATAGAGAGAAAGTAAAAATAATTGAAAAATGAATATTTTTAAATGAAAAATCAGATCTCAATTTCTTAGTCGTCTCTGCCGTTAAATAGTATAGAGCGTGATATTGCGTCTAGTATCCCGGTTAAACGGCCGTGAAATAGTATATAGCATGTTATTGAGTCTAGTATCCCGGTTAAACAGCCGTGAAATAGTATAAAGCGTGATATTGCGTTTAGTATCCCGGTTAAACGGCCGTGAAATAGTATAGAGCGTGATATTGTGTTTAGTATCCCGGTTAAACAGCCGTGAAATAGTATAAAGCGTGATATTGCGTTTAGTATCCCGGTTAAACGGCCGTGAAATAGTATATAGCGTGATATTGCGTTTAGTATCCCGGTTAAACGGCCGTGAAATAGTATATAGCATGTTATTGAGTCTAGTATCCCGGTTAAACAGCCGTGAAATAGTATAAAGCGTGATATTGCGTTTAGTATCCCGGTTAAACGGCCGTGAAATAGTATAGAGCGTGATATTGTGTTTAGTATCCCGGTTAAACAGCCGTGAAATAGTATAAAGCGTGATATTGCGTTTAGTATCCCGGTTAAACGGCCGTGAAATAGTATAGAGCGTGATATTGTGTTTAGTATCCCGGTTAAACAGCCGTGAAATAGTATAAAGCGTGATATTGCGTTTAGTATCCCGGTTAAACGGCCGTGAAATAGTATATAGCGTGATATTGCGTTTAGTATCCCGGTTAAACGGCCGAGAAATAGGCTGTATCCAGGCCCACCTCAGGGTGTGGTAGAGGGTGCCGGGATCAACGGGGCGCCGTGCCACCAATGATGTATTTAAAAATAGCTAGAAAACAAATTTTAAAGGTAATTTTTACAGAAATTCAAATATCCTCCATCACCTTGTCGACGTTCATTAGATCTTTAGCAGAGAATAAATAATTATTTTATCAAACTTTCATTAAAAACCTATTAGATATATTTAAGGAATTTTTGGACTGTCAGGATTTCCTTTCAAGGTCATAATGACACATACAATCACCCATAGTCCAAAAAATTATAAAGGACGACCGCGATATGTGTTCCCTGATTATCTTTAAAAAGACAACCTCACTCTACCACAACATCCCCGGGTGTTACACCGTTCAACCTGAACATCACGGGGTGAAGGGACACTTAAGTTGGGCAAGGAAACAGGTAGAGAGTCAATTTAAATTGTTTCATTTAAAATCGGCTATAAGAATTGACTGTGGTGGGGAGATTCATGCGCTTGCGCGCGGCGTTCCTTCTTTCTCCTCAAACTTTCACTAAAGTCGAAGAAGTGGGTAGAATCGAATAAGCCATTTGAGCACGCCAACGGCTCGCGAGTTGTAATAAGATTGTGAATGTAATCAAAATATAGTTCACGTCAGCTGAGACCATTCTAAGTAGAAACCTATTGTTAGTGGTGGTTTTTTTGATGGTTTATCGATAATATATTTATAAACAGTGAATAAATGTATAATCCATTATTGTGAAGGGTTAAATACTTTTATCCCTTCAAAATCAGACAATGTTTGGACACCAAATATGTGGTAAAGGGGCAGGCTCCAAAATTGAGGCGCAAAGTTACACTCAAGAAGGCCTGGTCTGTTTCCAGTGATCGTCTCCCATTCCAGCTACTAACCGGCCTGGTGGTATAGTGGTCAGAGCCCCTGGCTGCTACCTAGAGGTCCCACGTTCGATTCCCATCTGGCACCAGGGTTTTTTTCCCTCGAAACGGGAATAATTCCCATGGTCACCTGGGTTTGGTTTGATAGGCTTAAGTTAGGTTTAATATCTGCGTTTGCTTTAACCCGTCATATTCACTATCACCATCACCTCATCTCATGGTGACATAGAAAGAGCCTCCACGGAAAGGATGTACATTCAGACAATGGTATATTAGTACTGGCTAATCATTCCACAAACTGGGCTATTAGTGATGTAGCCCAGACATATTATTACTACCCCAGCTACTGCGCTATTCTCTTAAATCCACGGGATGAACCCTATCACCCCTACTAAATATATTTAGGCTAAAGTTAGGATGAGCAAGCGTGGTCACTCACCCAAGCGCCACAACCACAACAATATTTCCCTCCCTCTTGTATTATAAGCGAGCGTTTCGACCAGGTCACTGATCCAGGAAACTCTCAAAGATACACTTCCCCCTCAAGTGGAAAAAAATTACCAATGTTTACTTTACTCCGAGGTCGGTGTAATATATCGAGTAGCCCTCAGTTTGGACGTCTCTAAGTTGCCGGAAGAATGGACCAATAAATATATTGCGTGCCTTTGTTTCTTATTATCGGTGGTATTTATTGTGTATGTACTTCCTGATACAAGTGATTATATCACCACACGACTTACAAGCTAGCATATTTTAAAACAGACAATACCAAACTCATTCTTACAGCTACCCCACGTTTATATCCGTTCCAGTGTGTACATTAATTACGTTTTCTTTTGGTCCCCCCCCCCAAAAAAAAACTAGCGGTGTTCTTAATCAGATAGAGAAAAATGTGTTCCCTTGATGTGCGCTGTCGAGAACTAGAGGTAGAATAGAAGGCGAAGTCCGAACATGTGTTTCAAATATATATTATTTATTGAATTTATTTTTTGATATTTGATGAATCTTAGGTTAGTTTGCTTGTCTTACACTTAACCAAAACAATGCAACAATTAAACAATCCCTTTTAGTAACAATAATAATTATAAAACTATTATTGTAACTATAGTAGATATCACCGCCATTCATTCCAATATATAAACCGCCCCTATGAGCTATTGGCTAGGATAACAGTAGCATGTCCTTATAACAACTATTTGGTTATGTAAGTGACAGTGCTGCCAACAGAGACATAAAAGTATCCCTTGTCACTTGTGTTCGTAGAACCGACCAATTGTTGTTCCAATATTTCACTGTGACAAGGGCTGATTGTGGTAGTACTGTCTGATTCACACGTGACTACGAGACTATGTTTGTGTTATCAGCACCTCAGTTTAAAACGGAGGATGAACATCAGATTTTGAGAGAAAATGTACTTTTATTTGGGAGGAGGGAGAGTGAGAGACCATTTAGGGAAAAAAATTACCCTCATAAAACTCGATTGGGATCTGAACCTCGATCTTCCAGTCACCGGAATCACAGTCCAATATAAAAATGATGACGCTTTAGACCAATCGTCCACCGGTGCAGGTAATAAATATTATATATGAATTACAAATCTGAATCACTTTGGGGAGATAAGCTGCCCCCGAAGAAATGTCGGGGGGGCCTTCAACCCCTTTCATCTCCTCTACCAGTGTACTTTTAAATATACTTACGTTACGATAGTAGTAGTAGTGGTAGTAGTAGTGGTAGTAGTAGTGGTAGTAGTAGTAGTGGTAGTAGTAGTGGTAGTAGTAATAATAGTAGTAGTAATGGGTAGTAGTAGTAATGGTAAAATTAGTATAGTAAATATCTGAGTCTGTGTTAAATGAAAATAAAAAACTTTAATAGTAGCTATTCATGTGATTATTAGATAATTCAAATTTTTGTTTCTAAAAAGAATAACTGGGTAGTCTTAGTAAAATTACATTTAAAAAAATACAACTGTCTTCTACCTCGACATACATTTCATAAACTCTCCATCCTCTCCAAACGCTCACATTTATAAACACTTTACCCTTCTCAACATGATCTAACCTTACCCTATAGCTCTGTTTACCCTTCTCAACATGATCTAACCTTACTCTATAGCTCTGTTTACACTTCTCAACATGATCTAACTTTACCCTATAGCTCTGTTTACCCTTTTCAACATGATCTAACTTTACCCTATAACACTGTTTACCCTTCTCAACATGATCTAACCTTACCCTATAAACACTGTTTACCCTTCTCAACATAATCTAACCTAACCCTATAAACACTGTTTACCCTTCTCAACATGATCTAACCTTACCCTATAAACACTGTTTACCCTTCTCAACATGATCTAACTTTACCCTATAGCTCTGTTTACCCTTCTCAACATGATCTAACCTTACCCTATAAACACTGTTTACACTTCTCAACATGATCTAACCTTACCCTATAAACACTGTTTACACTTCTCAACATGATCTAACCTTACCCTATAAACACTGTTGACTGCTCGTCGTTCTTTGTACGACTGAGATAACATTTTATTTCTGTATAAAATTGTTTTCATGAAATCTATAACCGGGCTATCAAACTGCTTACACCACATTCACATGGTGTACATACAAGATTCTTTTTATATTCCCTCCAAGTCATTCACTCTTTACTGCACGTGATCCTTAAGACGTTTATTTAAAACGACAATAAATGGAGGGGCCCGCTCATTAAATAAAATAACGACGAATATTAACATCCCTTTCAAAGAACCTCGCAAGTTTCTCTTAAGAATTACTTTCCCACTTTATTTATTACCAGAAAGTTAGTGCTGCCATTTTACCACCGGTATTAATCCACACTCCTTGGGTATTAGCATTAAATTAAATTAATAATATAAAACATAATAATAGTTTCATCTACCATTGCAGGGATTTCATTTTGAACCCAGAAACGAGGTCAGCGGACCACTGAAAGTTTGCCCCTCTCCTTCAACCAGAAATACAATTAGTTTATTATTATCTAGTTGGTAAAATAAAGTTGAAATTTTATAGACACCTTTTCATAGCTTGAAAATAAAGGTATGAAGGAAGGTATGGATTAAAAATGTTTAGTTTTAAAGTGAATAATCACAGAAAAATATCTGTTTATATCGGAACAGGAAGCTGTAATGATCGTCTGGAACTGTCATATGGTAAATTGATTTGAGGAAATAATGTATTACACATCTTTCATCGTTTTTATAACATGTGATTACATTATTATACGTTTATTTATTTATTCATTCATTTGAGGTGTTTTAACATGCACTTTCTGAACCAACTGATTATATCAGTACACGAGAGTTTCTCTGAGCGAGAGAGAAAGGACCTTCCAATTTTGTCAGGAAAGGTATTTCCACATACCTTCAAGGGTTCTTTTACGTGTCCACAACCGACAAGGAACTAACGGCTTTACTTCTCCTTCAAAGGAAGTTGTGCTACGAATATTTATCGCTCAAGAAAAATCCATTGACACCGGCTGGGTTTGAACCTACGAACATCGGGTCCTGAGGCGAGCACTCTACATCAAGACCCTAATTTACCAATTACAAATTAATAAAGGTATTACATATTAGTATAATTGCACTTCAGATTAAAGGGTCCTTTGTTGTTATACGTTTGGGGTACTCTGACTGTTCTGTTCATCTTCCCTGGATGTGACAGAAATCTTACCAGTGGGGCACTCAGAGACGTATTTTGGGGGGGAAGGGGGCAAATTGATAAATGTATGAGCAGTTTCCAGTGTCGTGGCGTGTAGTGTTGCCAGGGTAAGCAACCTTAGTTTAAACTGTATCTGTGGATCGTTCACACACCTCAGTAGTACACTCATTGGTCAGGTGACGAGGGGAATACGTTCCCGTGTGAGTCGTGCAGAGCAGAGCATATGTATGATTGGTCAAATAGGGCGCAAGTTGGAGAGAACATATCACAGGTACAGTTTTAACACGGTCTGCTTCCCTTGCAACACTCTACGACACGCCACTGATGGGTAAAGTGGTATGGTTTTTTAATACCAGGTCGTAAGCCTGGTCTTAAGATGTAATTAATGCATTCTACACATCTCCATAGTTCTCTTTACATTAGTTAGGAATTTTAGGCTTTTGTTTGGATGATTTGCAAACTTCCAAATTCCTAGTGTTCCTTCGCTCTTTGGGTGCGTCACTCCGCACTTAATGATCATCTATTGTTGATTCTTCTCACTGAATGATCATCTATTGTTAATTCTCCTCTCTGAATGATCATATATTGTTAATTCTCCTCACTGAATGATCATCTATTGTTAATTCTTCTCACTGAATGATCATCTATTGTTAATTCTCCTCTCTGAATGATCATCTATTGTTAATTCTCCTCACTGAATGATCATCTATTGTTAATTCTCCTCTCTGAATGATCATCTATTGTTAAATTTTTTTCACTGAATGATCAGCTATTGTTAATTCTCCTCACTGAATGATCATCTATTGTTAATTCTCCTCACTGAATGATCATCTATTGTTAATTCTCCTCTCTGAATGATCATATATTGTTAATTCTCCTCACTGAATGATCATCTATTGTTAATTCTCCTCACTGAATGATCATCTATTGTTAATTCTCCTCTCTGAATGATCATCTATTGTTAATTCTCCTCACTGAATGATCATCTATTGTTAATTCTCCTCTCTGAATGATCATCTATTGTTAATTCTTTTCACTGAATGATCATCTATTGTTAATTCTCCTCTCTGAATGATCATCTATTGTTAATTCTTTTCACTGAATGATCAGCTATTGTTAATTCTCCTCACTGAATGATCATCTATTGTTAATTCTCCTCACTGAATGATCATCTATTGTTAATTCTCCTCACTGAATGATCATCTATTGTTAATTCTTCTCACTGAATGATCATCTATTGTTGATTCTTCTCACTGAATGATCATCTATTGTTAATTCTCCTCTCTGAATGATCATCTATTGTTAATTCTTTTCACTGAATGATCAGCTATTGTTAATTCTCCTCACTGAATGATCATCTATTGTTAATTCTCCTCACTGAATGATCATCTATTGTTAATTCTTCTCACTGAATGATCATCTATTGTTAATTCTCCTCTCTGAATGATCATCTATTGTTAATTCTCCTCACTGAATGATCATCTATTGTTAATTCTCCTCTCTGAATGATCATCTATTGTTAATTCTCCTCACTGAATGATCATCTATTGTTAATTCTCCTCTCTGAATGATCATCTATTGTTAATTCTTTTCACTGAATGATCAGCTATTGTTAATTCTCCTCACTGAATGATCATCTATTGTTAATTCTCCTCACTGAATGATCATCTATTGTTAATTCTTCTCACTGAATGATCATCTATTGTTAATTCTCCTCTCTGAATGATCATCTATTGTTAATTCTCCTCACTGAATGATCATCTATTGTTAATACTCCTCTCTGAATGATCATCTATTGTTAATTCTCCTCACTGAATGATCATCTATTGTTAATTCTCCTCTCTGAATGATCATCTATTGTTAATTCTTTTCACTGAATGATCAGCTATTGTTAATTCTCCTCACTGAATGATCATCTATTGTTAATTCTCCTCACTGAATGATCATCTATTGTTAATTCTCCTCTCTGAATGATCATCTATTGTTAATTCTCCTCACTGAATGATCATCTATTGTTAATTCTCCTCTCTGAATGATCATCTATTGTTAATTCTTTTCACTGAATGATCATCTATTGTTAATTCTCCTCTCTGAATGATCATCTATTGTTAATTCTTTTCACTGAATGATCAGCTATTGTTAATTCTCCTCACTGAATGATCATCTATTGTTAATTCTCCTCACTGAATGATCATCTATTGTTAATACTCCTCTCTGAATGATCATCTATTGTTAATTCTCCTCACTGAATGATCATCTATTGTTAATTCTCCTCTCTGAATGATCATCTATTGTTAATTCTTTTCACTGAATGATCAGCTATTGTTAATTCTCCTCACTGAATGATCATCTATTGTTAATTCTCCTCACTGAATGATCATCTATTGTTAATTCTCCTCTCTGAATGATCATCTATTGTTAATTCTCCTCACTGAATGATCATCTATTGTTAATTCTCCTCTCTGAATGATCATCTATTGTTAATTCTTTTCACTGAATGATCAGCTATTGTTAATTCTCCTCACTGAATGATCATCTATTGTTAATTCTCCTCACTGAATGATCATCTATTGTTAATTCTCCTCTCTGAATGATCATCTATTGTTAATTCTCCTCTCTGAATGATCATCTATTGTTAATTCTCCTCTCTGAATGATCATCTATTGTTAATTCTTTTCACTGAATGATCAGCTATTGTTAATTCTCCTCTCTGAATGATCATCTATTGTTAATTCTCCTCACTGAATGATCATCTATTGTTAATTCTCCTCTCTGAATGATCATCTATTGTTAATTCTTTTCACTGAATGATCATCTATTGTTAATTCTCCTCTCTGAATGATCATATTGTTAATTCTCCTCACTGAATGATCATCTATTGTTAATTCTCCTCTCTGAATGATCATCTATTGTTAATTCTCCTCACTGAATGATCATCTATTGTTAATTCTCCTCTCTGAATGATCATCTATTGTTAATTCTTTTCACTGAATGATCAGCTATTGTTAATTCTCCTCACTGAATGATCATCTATTGTTAATTCTCCTCACTGAATGATCATCTATTGTTAATTCTCCCTCTGAATGATCATCTATTGTTAATTCTCCTCTCTGAATGATCATCTATTGTTAATTCTCCTCTCTGAATGATCATCTATTGTTAATTCTTTTCACTGAATGATCATCTATTGTTAATTCTCCTCTCTGAATGATCATCTATTGTTAATTCTTTTCACTGAATGATCAGCTATTGTTAATTCTCCTCACTGAATGATCATCTATTGTTAATTCTCCTCACTGAATGATCATCTATTGTTAATACTCCTCTCTGAATGATCATCTATTGTTAATTCTCCTCACTGAATGATCATCTATTGTTAATTCTCCTCTCTGAATGATCATCTATTGTTAATTCTTTTCACTGAATGATCAGCTATTGTTAATTCTCCTCACTGAATGATCATCTATTGTTAATTCTCCTCACTGAATTTGATCATCTATTGTTAATTCTTCTCACTGAATGATCATCTATTGTTAATTCTCCTCTCTGAATGATCATCTATTGTTATTCTCCTCACTGAATGATCATCTATTGTTAATACTCCTCTCTGAATGATCATCTATTGTTAATTCTCCTCACTGAATGATCATCTATTGTTAATTCTCCTCTCTGAATGATCATCTATTGTTAATTCTTTTCACTGAATGATCAGCTATTGTTAATTCTCCTCACTGAATGATCATCTATTGTTAATTCTTTTCACTGAATGATCATCTATTGTTAATTCTCCTCTCTGAATGATCATCGATTGTTAATTCTCCTCTCTGAATGATCATCTATTGTTAATTCTCCTCACTGAATGATCATCTATTGTTAATTACTCCTCTCTGAATGATCATCTATTGTTAATTCTCCTCACTGAATGATCATCTATTGTTAATTCTCCTCTCTGAATGATCATCTATGTTAATACTCCTCTCTGAATGATCATCTATTGTTAATTCTCCTCACTGAATGATCATCTATTGTTAATTTCTCTCTCTGAATGATCATCTATTGTTAATTCTTTTCACTGAATGATCAGCTATTGTTAATTCTCCTCACTGAATGATCATCTATTGTTAATTCTTTTCACTGAATGATCATCTATTGTTAATTCTCCTCTCTGAATGATCATCGATTGTTAATTCTCCTCTCTGAATGATCATCTATTGTTAATTCTCCTCACTGAATGATCATCTATTGTTAATACTCCTCTCTGAATGATCATCTATTGTTAATTCTCCTCACTGAATGATCATCTATTGTTAATTCTCCTCTCTGAATGATCATCTATTGTTAATACTCCTCACTGAATGATCATCTATTGTTAATTCTCCTCACTGAATGATCATCTATTGTTAATTCTCCTCTCTGAATGATCATCTATTGTTAATTCTTTTCACTGAATGATCAGCTATTGTTAATTCTCCTCACTGAATGATCATCTATTGTGTAATTCTCCTCTCTGAATGATCATCTATTGTTAATTCTCCTCACTGAATGATCATCTATTGTTAATTCTCCTCTCTGAATGATCATCTATTGTTAATTCTTTTCACTGAATGATCAGCTATTGTAATTCTCCTCACTGAATGATCATCTATTGTTAATTCTCCTCTACTGAATGATCATCGATTGTTAATTCTCCTCTGAATGATCATCTATTGTTAATTCTCCTCACTGAATGATCATCTATTGTTAATATACTCCTCTCTGAATGATCATCTATTGTTAATTCTCCTCACTGAATGATCATCTATTGTTAATTCTCCTCTCTGAATGATCATCTATTGTTAATTCTTTTCATGAATGATCACTATTGTTAATTCTCCTCACTGAATGATCATCTATTGTTAATTCTCCTCACTGAATGATCATCTATTGTTAATTCTCCTCTCTGAATGATCATCTATTGTTAATTCTTTCACTGAATGATCACTATTGTTAATTCTCCTCTCTGAATGATCATCTATTGTTAATTCTTTTCACTGAATGATCAGCTATTGTTAATTCTCCTCACTGAATGATCATCTATTGTTAATTCTTTTCACTGAATGATCATCTATTGTTAATTCTCCTCTCTGAATGATCATCGATTGTTAATTCTCCTCTCTGAATGATCATCTATTGTTAATTCTCCTCACTGAATGATCATCTATTGTTAATCTCCTCTCTGAATGATCATCTATTGTTAATTCTCCTCACTGAATGATCATCTATTGTTAATTCTCCTCTCTGAATGATCATCTATTGTTTAATACTCCTCACTGAATGATCATCTATTGTTAATTCTCCTCACTGAATGATCATCTATTGTTAATTCTCCTCTCTGAATGATCATCTATTGTTAATTCTTTTCACTGAATGATCACTATTGTTAATTCTCCTCACTGAATGATCATCTATTGTTAATTCTCCTCTCTGAATGATCATCTATTGTTAATTCTCCTCACTGAATGATCATCTATTGTTAATTCTCCTCTCTGACATGATCATCTATTGTGTATATCTCCTCACTGAATGATCATCTATTGTTAATTCTCCTCACTGAATGATCATCTATTGTTAATTCTCCTCTCTGAATGATCATCTATTGTTAATTCTTTTCACTGAATGATCATCTATTGTTAATTCTTTCACTGAATGATCATCTATTGTTAATTCTCCTCTCTGAATGATCATCTATTGTTAATTCTTTTCACTGAATGATCAGCTATTGTTAATTCTCCTCACTGAATGATCATCTATTGTTAATTCTCTCACTGAATGATCATCTATTGTTAATTCTCCTCTCTGAATGATCATCTATTGTTAATTACTACTCTCAGACTGGATGTGAACCATCATGTCTATTCTCCTCTACTGATTGATCATCTATCTGTTTTCGTTTCATGAGTTGGTTTTATAATCCCTCACGGATATCATTGAAGTTTCCCTCACTGAATGATCATCTATTGTTAATTCTTCTCACTGAATGATCATCTATTGTTAATTCTCCTCTCTGAATGATCATCTATTGTTAATTCTCCTCACTGAATGATCATCTATTGTTAATACTCCTCTCTGAATGATCATCTATTGTTAATTCTCCTCACTGAATGATCATCTATTGTTAATTCTCCTCTCTGAATGATCATCTATTGTTAATTCTTTTCACTGAATGATCAGCTATTGTTAATTCTCCTCACTGAATGATCATCTATTGTTAATTCTTTTCACTGAATGATCATCTATTGTTAATTCTCCTTCTGAATGATCATCGATTGTTAATTCTCCTCTCTGAATGATCATCTATTGTTAATTCTCCTCACTGAATGATCATCTATTGTTAATACTCCTCTCTGAATGATCATCTATTGTTAATTCTCCTCACTGAATGATCATCTATTGTTAATTCTCCTCTCTGAATGATCATCTATTGTTAATACTCCTCTCTGAATGATCATCTATTTTTTAATTCTCCTCACTGAATGATCATCTATTGTTAATTCTCCTCTCTGAATGATCATCTATTGTTAATTCTTTTCACTGAATGATCAGCTATTGTTAATTCTCCTCACTGAATGATCATCTATTGTTAATTCTTTTCACTGAATGATCATCTATTGTTAATTCTCCTCTCTGAATGATCATCGATTGTTAATTCTCCTCTCTGAATGATCATCTATTGTTAATTCTCCTCACTGAATGATCATCTATTGTTAATACTCCTCTCTGAATGATCATCTATTGTTAATTCTCCTCACTGAATGATCATCTATTGTTAATTCTCCTCTCTGAATGATCATCTATTGTTAATACTCCTCACTGAATGATCATCTATTGTTAATTCTCCTCACTGAATGATCATCTATTGTTAATTCTCCTCTCTGAATGATCATCTATTGTTAATTCTTTTCACTGAATGATCAGCTATTGTTAATTCTCCTCACTGAATGATCATCTATTGTTAATTCTCCTCTCTGAATGATCATCTATTGTTAATTCTCCTCACTGAATGATCATCTATTGTTAATTCTCCTCTCTGAATGATCATCTATTGTTAATACTCCTCTCTGAATGATCATCTATTGTTAATTCTCCTCACTGAATGATCATCTATTGTTAATTCTCCTCTCTGAATGATCATCTATTGTTAATTCTTTTCACTGAATGATCAGCTATTGTTAATTCTCCTCACTGAATGATCATCTATTGTTAATTCTCCTCTCTGAATGATCATCTATTGTTAATTCTTTTCACTGAATGATCAGCTATTGTTAATTCTCCTCACTGAATGATCATCTATTGTTAATTCTTTTCACTGAATGATCATCTATTGTTAATTCTCCTCTCTGAATGATCATCTATTGTTAATACTACTCTCAGGACTGGTCCTGTGGACAACCATCACGTGTCAGTTTGTAATACACGTGATTTATTCATCTGATCTCGTTTGTCGGTGACGAGGAGGTTGGGGTTTTAATACCAGCCGGGTATATTGAGGGTTTTCCCTCCTAAATTCCCCCTTTATATCAATATGCAAGCAAATCCGGATGCATTTCATCTCAATTATACCCTCCTTATAGTCAGATGTGATGAAAAGTCCATAATTTCCCTTCCACCTGATTGAAATCAGAACAGAGCTGCACTCAACTGAACCTGTACCGTAATGAGTGCCCTAGAAACATTGGCCCCCCCAGTTCTGTCACGCTGTGAAGTCATCCACCTTGGCTCGTTCACTGTCCTGCCGGTGGCACAGACAGATGGCCCCCCCATAGTCCCACAGTGACGTGTGTGACGTGGCACGCTACCTCGTGACCTTCAGACGGTCTCCTTGGGGGAGTTACCTAAGTGGCTGCTGGCAAATGAGACTACTATTACTGAAGCCTCGTTCCCCCTGTGACTACCATCAACTACAGTAGTCACTTGTATCGTGTGAATATGTTTGTGTTATAATCTAGGACCAGGATGATGAGAGTCCTCGAACCTAGGACCAGGATGAAACCAACCAAACCACTAAAATGTCGATAGTACCCCCCAAACAATCTTTATTACAACCGGGCCTTATTAGAAGGTATTTCCTACTTCACAAGATAAATAATTTATTCAATATTTCATTAACGTGATTATTTTAGTTTTCGTTTATTTGTATTATTTTTACTTTATATATTTTTATTTATTTCTTCATATAGATAGATAGATAGATTGATTGAATTAGTACATCAAAATATGTTATGAACTCAAAATGAAATGTTTTTCAAAGTTCCTTTCTTCTCCTTCTCCCGCTATTTTTTAATAAAAGAAATAATTCAAAATTATAAAAACCTTATTTGTATTTCCATGTCTACTCTAGAAGAAAGAAGAAAGGAAGAGAATGTCACCTTCGTCGTGCATTGACTTCTCTACAAGTTATCCCCTCTTTCCCTGGTGAGTAGGATCTAAACCATTGACCTCTACACACGTTACCCCTCTTTCCCTGGTGAGTAGGATCTAAACCATTGACCTCTACACACGTTACCCCTCTTTCCCTGGTGAGTAGGATCTAAACCATTGACCTCTACACACGTTACCCCTCTTTCCCTGGTGAGTAGGATCTAAACCATTGACCTCTACACACGTTACCCCTCTTTCCCTGGTGAGTAGGATCTAAACCAATGACCTCTACACACGTTACCCCTCTTTCCCTGGTGAGTAGGATCTAAACCATTGACCTCTACACACGTTACCCCTCTTTCCCTGGTGAGTAGGATCTAAACCATTGACTTCTACACACGTTACCCCTCTTTCCCTGGTGAGTAGGATCTAAACCATTGACCTCTACACACGTTACCCCTCTTTCCCTGGTGAGTAGGATCTAAACCATTGACCTCTACACACGTTACCCCTCTTTCCCTGGTGAGTAGGATCTAAACCAATGACCTCTACACACGTTACCCCTCTTTCCCTGGTGAGTAGGATCTAAACCAATGACCTCTACACACGCTATCCCCTCTTTCCCTGGTGAGTAGGATCTAAACCATTGACCTCTACACACGTTACCCCTCTTTCCCTGGTGAGTAGGATCTAAACCATTGACTTCTCCACACGTTACCCCTCTTTCCCTGGTGAGTAGGATCTAAACCATTGACCTCTACACACGTTACCCCTCTTTCCCTGGTGAGTAGGATCTAAACCATTGACCTCTACACACGTTACCCCTCTTTCCCTGGTGAGTAGGATCTAAACCAATGACCTCTACACACGTTACCCCTCTTTCCCTGGTGAGTAGGATCTAAACCATTGACCTCTACACACGTTACCCCTCTTTCCCTGGTGAGTAGGATCTAAACCATTGACCTCTACACACGTTACCCCTCTTTCCCTGGTGAGTAGGATCTAAACCAATGACCTCTACACACGTTACCCCTCTTTCCCTGGTGAGTAGGATCTAAACCATTGGTTCCCAAACGGGGGTTCGCGAAATCTTCCAATGGGTCCGCCAAAATATTTCCGTTATGGCGGATTTTTAAAGAACAGTTTGTGAAATTTTGTGAGGCACATTTACAAGATTATATTATATAAACTTGATGAGGTTTCAGTCCATTATCTTTTCAGAAAACTACGCTTACTTTTTCTACTCCTCCACCAATAATTTGTTAGGCTATCCACAACAGAAACAGGCTCAACTCTGAAAGTGACTTGAGACTTTATTTATCGTCTGTGGTTCCTTTCTAAAGCTCTGTTCCATCCAAAGCAAGCACTTCCTTCTCACTAAGTCACGGCAAGAGGTGAGCTGTTGTTAAAACTTGTAAACAATTTTTGAAACGTAAATCGTCATGGAATTTTGTGATTATAGGAAGGTATTTCAGCTATGTTAAAGCAGCCATTTCCAGTACCACTTGAAATGTGACAATATTGTGACAATAAAGATAAGAAAATGTTACTACTTTGCTTACTTAATTCCAGTTTTAATTTTTTAAATAAATGTATAATTATTTGAAATTGTATTTACGTAGTTTCAATTTTCTTGCATTATCTTTGGTGGTGTATCCCACAATTCCATAGTAGGTTAATTTAAAGGTATTAAACCTTTTATTGCAATTAATGAATTCATTTTATAAAAAATTATGTTTAAAGTTAAGTGCGGGGCTATGGATATTTTATCAGGGGGTTCGCGAGTCTCAAAAGTTTGGGAACCGTTGAAAACTATCCATCTCTTTGATACCAAAGTGCATTTTTTAAAGACCCAATATTGAGCCTTTTTTATGGCTCTAAATCGACAACTGAGGAATTCAATAGAAATGAGTTGACCTGAAGATGTGCAACCGATATTAAAATTACAACAATTTTTACCGGAATTCGAAAAGGTCACCCCCTCCACCCCACCAGACGCGTTTTGGGAACAGCTGACTATTTTCACCCTAATTATTACGCAATTTGCGCTCGTGTTTTGCTAGTACTTTTAAATACAGAAAGGGTAGTCTACCAATTGTATCTCGCGTAACTACTTTTTAATATTTGTATGTGAGCATTGAGACCTGGAACCCACGTATCCTCCCAATTTTTATTTTTCTCTCTAAAATGTGTTCCATTCCTGCCGCCAACAGAATCTTGAGCGAAGGATTTGTCTTGTTGACCGGACTCGAGGAAATGTGAAGCTGGAGATAAGATAAACTCAGCTAGGAACATTCTCGACAGAACTCTCTTCGTTGTCATGGCAACAGTCTCGCTGCAGGAGGAGTCTAGGAGGAGCTCCAACATATCCTCGAACACACAGGAGAACAGATCTTGCCAACTATTGCACAGAGGACAGCTACAAGAGCTACCAGATCTACTCTCATGTATTCATACGTCAAGTCCTGTGATCTGTAGCTGTTACTCTTTTTTTATTTATCACCGCGTCTTACTACCCGTCCGAGTTATACGCTCAAGTACTAATTACGCTAGTGGGTTAGGAATTGGGAGGGTTGAATTTAGAGGAAGTGAACCCGCATTTGCGTGGAGGGAGAGTAGAAAACCATTTACGAAAATCACCCTCACTCCACCCGACCGAGATTCGAACCTCGATCTCCCCGTCTTGAATTTATAGGAAGTGAACCCGCATTTGCGTGGAGGGAGAGTGGAAAACCATTTAGGGAAATCACCCTCACTCCACGCTACCGAGATTAGGACCTCGATCTACCCGTCCTCGGCAGTCTGTCTCAACACGAAACTAGCGCGTTAGCCCCACCGAGGCGGGTTGTAGTTGTTACTTGTAATAGGTATCATTATACATATATATGGTCAGTGTTCCTGGCTACAGAGGTCCTGAGTTTGATATCCAGCCTTTACAGTTTTATCTGTGAAGCAGTGGAATGTGGTCAACCTCAGCCTCGTGAGGACAAATAAGGCGCTACACCGCTCTAGAAAACTGAGATGAACGGTCGGAGGGTTCGTAGCGCTGACCACATTACTGACACATTGTGTTTTTTTTTAAATAATAACATTAATATGTTATCAATGTTGACAGAAAAAAAAATATATGTTTGTATTTTCTAAAAGACTGTTTCTATGAAAATGTTACTGTAATTTAAATTTTCTGGTGGCATTTTGAAGGAACTATATTATTTGACAAGTTTTTTTTTATCTAAAGTTGAGAAATGTGTGTTTTATTTTCATATTTTATATTTCTGATCATTCACTAGATGGTAAACTAATTATCACTGGATGATTTAGTGATCAAAAAATTATAAAACTATATATTAGTTTTAATGTTTATTATAAAAAGTCTTCCATCTATTTAAGTGTCAACGCACCATTTTTTTATATATTTTTTAATGATAAGAAAATCATTTTATAAAGGGTTAATTTGTAATTATGCGCGCTGTTAGATTTCAAAATGATTTCCAAATTTGTTTATTTTTGAATTATACTTCAAATGAACTTCCTCTGGTTGATTAGTATCTAATAAAACTTTGTCAGTTATAGTAGAATATTGCTCAAAGCCATCAATGACTATAGCTCTGATTACCCTAGCAACATTCCTCACCATACATACCCTTTACTAATGGTATAGTTTTCAACCGTACCTATAATCGAACCTGGGACTCTGTTCAGTAAACAAAGACACTGCCAAATGAACCAAATTTCCGGACTGTAGCATAGAAATTAAAGAAACGTTCTCAGACAACTTTGTGTTCAATACGTTTCCGGTAAACCCAACTTCTTTGAAGCGGATTGGTACAAGAATCAAGTGCGACTTTGTTCACCTCGTGCCAATTCGACCCAACTTCCCTCCGCGCGCCGCCTCCTATGATGAAAGCAGCGCTAAGGGTGGCTGGAAGTACCAATCAAAACGGCGTTATCTCGAGCAAGACTGACTCCGTCCTGACTCACAAACTGTAAACAATTCAATCGATCTCTGAGAAACGTTCCCGGATTGAAAGGACGACTCCCTCCGGATGCCGCGTCCTTGGAGGGATGAAGAAAGACAGCTGTGTCTCAGTATTGGGACGGTAGAGGGAAGAACCAAACTAAACGCCGTTTTTCCCTTTGGCTGTGACCCGCCTCGGTGGCGTAGTTGGCTAACGCGCTAGTCGTGTTGAGCTCGACTGCCGAGGACGGGGAGATCGAGGTTCGAATCTCGGTCGGGTGAACTGGGGGTGGTTTTTCCTAAATGGTTTTCCACTCTACCTCCACGCAAATGCGGGTTCACTTCCTTTAAAATTCAACCCTCACTATTCCTAATCCATTAGTGTAATTAGTACTTAAGCGTATAACCCGAACGGGTAGTAAGACGCGGTGCTAATTATTATTATTATTATTATTATTATTATCCCTTTGGCTGTGTTCGAACCAATGACTCGTAGCCTTGTGCGCCACGGGGAATGTTACTTTCAATGATAACCAAAGCACAACGCATAAAGTTACTACTTCAACTGTGTGTGAGCTATGAATGGGTTTAACTAACGTTGTTTTTATATGAAGTATTTTAAAGACCTCGTCTAGTAGAGCTAAGAGGTCAGGCCAATTTCTACGAATAAGAAACCATCGGTTTAGGTAAGCCTTTAAGCACTACAGTTCATTGTAAACCGCTGTATTTGTATCGCGCATGAATACAAACCTACGCTCCAAGAACGCGGGTTTGTATAGCACGTATTTGTTACAACGTGGTTTGAGCTGTCAGTCACATCGTATTCATTTCCAAACTATTAATATTATCATGCTTATTATCTTTCTTTCTCGTACAACACGTCTTTTATCTGTCGTCCGGGATATCCTTATATTACACTTCTGAGCTAGGGCTGAGGAAGTTTTAGTTTTTAAGGAAAATGTACCCACATTAGCGTGGAGAGAGATCGGGAAACCAATTGGGGGAGAACACCTTCAATACACCTTACTGAGACTCGATTCCTGGTCTCCCAGTCATCGTACATCCACTCTCATGTGAGAGTGACACCTTACCATTTGGCCATCGTACATCCACTCTCATGTGAGAGTGACACCTTACCATTTGGCCATCGAAGTGGGTGTATTATATTATTATTACTATTATTATTAAGGTACTTTCAATAAAAAGTATGGTCGTGTTTGTTCCACAGGATAGCATGTGACTTTATATTTATATTAAAATGTTTAAAAGTTGTTTTTGTGTTATACTGATATTTGTGAAACTTGATGTGTAGGTGTGTAAAGTGTCGCTAACGTCTGTATGTTAATGTAAGGGTGCGGACGTCTCTATGATGGGCAGGATGTGAAGGCCTGACTTCTAATCACGATGTATCAAGGCCCCGCTTCTGATAAACCAAAATGTAAGGTCTGGCCGACATTATTGTACCATCTGACACCAATATGTAAGGTCTGGCCGACATTATTGTACCATCTGACACCAATATGTAAGGTCAGGCCGACATTATTGCACCATCTGACACCAATATGTAAGGTCTGGCCGACATTATTGCACCATCTGACACCAATATGTAAAGGTTACGGCTCTTTATTAAAGTTCCACACCAAAATATTCGTGACTGCTGGCTATCATTTGTAGGGGAGGGTTCAAAGCGAGACACTCAAGGAAACACAATCAATCACATACACTACTGTTGGTTTATTTCTCAAAGCAATCTGCTCTAAGATACACACTAGAGCTAGAATCTGCCAACCAGGAGATTCCAATGACGGCATTAAGCACCAATCAACGTCATCCAAAACCACCCGATGCTTGAACATCACTTCACAGATTCAATGCTCTCCCACTGGAGTCAGCAGTTATGGGCCTGTGTGGGGATTGCACGGGAAATACCTCACATTTCACTTACAAGCTGACCGGTGATAGTTGAACTTACAAGCTGACTGGAGATATTAAGAATTAATAGCCAGAGCTATTATTTATGCTTATTAGTGGGGATTACTCCACCTAGATATCATATTCTGAAAATTGAAAAAATGACACCTGGACACGGGAATCGAACCCGGGACCTCTGGCTTAGTACGCCAATGCTCTAACCACTGAGCTATCCAGGATTCGTCTCGTGCCCTGGGTCATTCTTCACTCATATTTTAAGGCAGAGTCTATGATGGACTTAGCAGAAATCGTCGGCTACAAATATGTGATTATATTAATATCACAAGCCATCAGATACCGCCGCCATCTGCGACTCGGTAGTTGGCATTACGCTGCCATTTGCACAATTATTAAATTGTACGGGATCGCACATATTAAGAATTAATAGCCAGAGCTATTATTTATGCTTATTAGTGGGGATTACTCCACCTAGATATCATATTCTGAAAATTGAAAAATGACACCTGGACACGGGAATCGAACCCGGGACCTCTGGCTTAGTACGCCAATGCTCTAACCACTGAGATGGCGGCGGTATCCGATGGCTTGTGATATTAATATAATCACATATTTGTAGCCGACGATTTCTGCTAAGTCCATCATAGACTCTGCCTTAAAATATGAGTGAAGAATGACCCAGGGCACGAGACGAATCCTGGATAGCTCAGTGGTTAGAGCATTGGCGTACTAAGCCAGAGGTCCCGGGTTCGATTCCCGTGTCCAGGTGTCATTTTTCAATTTTCAGAATATGACTGGAGATAGTTGAACTTACAAGCTGACCGGAGATAGTTGAACTTACAGTAGATATCAAACATATTTATGATAAATCACTAAATTTAGAGCCTCACAGGTGTGTTTATAGGGTTTTTAGCCTAAAATTGACGTCTTAGCTCAGTGGTGAAGGGTTTGTCTTTCAAACTATAGGTCTCGCTTCAATATCCTTGGCACGGATGGAAAATATATCACCGGTGAAATTGGGATTCACCCTTTACATCGATAAATTAACAGGTGGGGGACTGATGTTGCGTCTGCTATAGATTTTTATTTCTTAGCATCACTCCTCTTACTACCTGTCTAGTTTCAAGCTAGCTTGTAAATCGCTAAAGACGCAATCAGTTTTTTTTAGAACCTACCTCTCACCAGAAAACAAGATTAAACGAGCCTGACATTTTAGTCCTCGTGTCCCCCAATGCTGTTAACTTTGCGCGCTACTACAAAGAGAGCCGTGTGGACAATTCCTCGTTTCCAGAGAAGACTCGCTCCCATGCGAGGTTGAGGTTTAACCACAGACATTGGGGAACTCAGTGGTCTGGAATTCCTCTCGCTGGAGAGGAACGGAGAGGAAAGAGGAATAGGAGTGGGAATTAACATCAGCAGACAGACAGACAGCTAGCTACCGGACCAAAGGATGTAATACCTCAGACAAATATAATGTAACTGCACACGTTAACAAAGGGTTTACTCTCTATTCTGTTGTACGTGTGCGTGTGTGTGCGTGTGTGTGCGCGCGCGCGTGTGTGGTTTGTTTCAGCTCCTTTTTTTATCATCACGTCCTACTACCCTTTTGGGATATACGCTAATTACAATAATGGTTTTAGGGATGAGGAAAGTTATATTTCGATGAAGTGTAGCAGCATTTGCGTGGAGGAATAATGGAAAACCATTTTGGAAAATTACCTTCAGTACACCCGACCTTATCATTGGCAGTTTAATCTACTGCGATAGTAACGCCTTAAACCATGCGGCCACCAAAGGGGGTTGTAACTTCATAAATTCGGTGCTATATGCTATGTGTTATGTTTAATGGGTATTTTTAAATACATGTTTAAAATAGCTGTGGACAGAAACTTGACGCCTTGGACAAGACGCACGACGGATGAAACCGTGTGTTCACATTTTAATGAGCGCGAGTCCACTTCACGTGAATAAAGTAATCTGTATTCAAAGCAGTCATCCGCCCACCCGCCCGCATATGGCGGCTGTTTTAGTGAAGGCGGCAAATGGTTCTTTTTTTCTACTGTCGATCAGCTTACAGTCCACGTTTGGAACTTTTAATGTATTCCACCCGGTAAAAGGGAACTTAGAACAACTGGACAGCCAAGTTCGTATGTCCTCACATATATTTCACTGGGGGCCGCGACTGAATGTTTGCCAAGGTCAGCGGTAGGTTCGACTCTCACCGACTGGATTAACGTACGGTGGTAGCGATTACCAACTAACGGCTCAATGTTTGCGGTTTTTTCAGCAGAAAATTTTTGTCGTCAAAATAAATCTAACAATTATCCAGTAGAAAGAGATAGTTTAATGTTCTTCACATGTTGATATCAACAGTTGTTGAATATCTGTCATGAGCATGGCGGTATTAGATGAGAAACATGTAAAATGAATATAAAAAGTCATCATTAAATTACAGAACATCCTTAAGAGATATTCAACAACTGTTAATGTCAACATGTGAGGAAAATTAAACTATTTGTTTTCTACTGGAGAATTGTTAGATTTATTTTGCCGACAAAATGTGTTGCTATAAAAACTGTAAGGAAAACCCACACTCCTTTTTTCGCGTCTCCTTCTATTCCACCTTAAGGGTGGAGTTTAAAAATAATGTCATAGTTGGAAACTAAATGTATAAACAATTAAAATTTAAGAGTTCAAGGCTCCTAATTATATTTTAATTTCATTAAATGTTTACATAAATTTAAATAGCATTACCTTGTTTGTGTTCATTAGGCCCATAGTGTCAGCTTGCAAGAGATGTATACCGACCGAGGGCCGCCGTCTGCTGGTAAAGATAGTGCCAACTTCTGAGGACAGAGGGTGTCATGTGGTCAGCACAACCAGCCATAGAGCCGTTAATCTCAGTTTTATGGACCGGAGCCGCTTCTTCCTCATTTGTCCTCACGAGGCTTAGTCTGACCTTGTTCCAGACCCACTGCTGAAAGAGCCGAGGACCGAGTCCAGGAGATATTTACCACTAGAGCACAGACTAGTGATTTTTTGGCCACCGCGCCTCAGTAGTCGTTTGAGCTGGAAGAGGAAGGTTGAGTTTAGATAAGGTGTACCAGCATTATCGTGGGGGAAGAGTAGAAAACCACCCTCAATTCAGCCGACCTGGATTTGAACCTTGATCTCCGCGTCATCGGCAGTCTAATCTAACACTAGAGTGACGCTTGAGACTATTCGACCACCAGAGTGGACTTAGATTAGTTAAGATAGATGGAAAAAGATATATTTCTTAGAAAATATTTTGTGTTTGTATGAATTTAAAGTTTAGTGTACATTTCGACGTAATCAGTTATATTTTGAACATTATTGTTAATTATGTGGGTACATATGTTCCTTCTAGGGCCTCTAGTTGTCCAAAACTATTTTCTCTGAGCAATTGTTAAAAGGTGAGCCCTGTAGGCTGTTGTATCCGTAGCGCTAATTCCAGATTTGTCGAGAGTTATTTAAGGAACTCCCTTATAACTAACTTACCTTGTAGAAACTCTGCCTCAGATATTTAAATTTACTTTATTCTGATTTATTTTTTGCTTACTCTTATCGTTTTTAAATATTTGTGTTTTTACTACTCTTAAGTTATTTATTTATTATTTTTATCATATATTATTAATAATAATGTTCTATTGTTTGTGATTATTCCACAGTATGTATCATTATTTAGCTATTATTATTTATTTTATTTTGTTATATATGTATTTGTAAGGTACTTGTGTACTTTAGGTACTGGCCGGTCATAGGGCTCAGGACTTTTGGCCGGCACTATAATAAAGGAAATTGAAATTATTGTAATCTATAAAATACGTTTTTTAAAGCTACTTTCTTCAAATTAATTTAAATAACAGATATATTTTGCTCTACCTTTGTTTGAGAAGCAGGCAACGCACTGTTCAATTTACTGATGAACGACCACTTTAAAACTCTGAACTCTTCTGAACATGAGTCTGTACACAAATATCGCTGAAAACTAGGAGCAAACTACGCGCAGCTCAATGAGACGAATGAGCTGTATCCCCTCGGGGTGGTTTCCGTTCCAACATTTCTAAAAAAACAACATCCGTAAAAAAAACTGAATCTTATCCAGTGGATGTATGCCCACAAAATACCTCGATATATGCACTTGTACGATACCCCTAACATCCCCCCTGTATTCTGGCTCCTATACAAGACAGCTCTGTACGCTTGGTTGCATACCAAGACCGGCGCGAAGTTGTTGGGGCAAGTTTTCCAACACGACTTACACACGCAGCATGATTTACTGAGGTGCTTGGAACCGGAAAGACTGCCGTTTTACACCGAGTTAATGAAAATGGATGAGGCTCGTTCAGGTTAAGAGGGTATGGGGGAGGGGGGAGCCTGAGTAATGGAAGATCAACAGGAAAACTTGAGGGAACCGCACAGCTCGTGGCTTTGTTTTGATCCAAACGTTTCAACGCTAGTTTTTTTTGTTTGTTTTTTGTAAATTTGTTTACCTACTTTTGTGTTTGCCTTTGCTCTCCACGGGGTAATCAATCTGACGCAAGTGAATGTGAGGAAAGGGGTTGATATTAAACTAGTAGGCATGATTCAAACAATGTTAGAGTGGAGTATTTCATTGAACCCGGCTTAGATCAAAGGCCCCGCTCTCCCACTTCAAAGGTAGGTGCGCTGACCGCTTACCCTATTATTTTGTTCGCAAAGCTATTAACACATTATCTGCTTCGGTGGAAGAATGGTCTAAGGCATCGCTCTCGTAATAGATTGGACTCTCGATGATGGGGTAGTCAGAGATTGAATCCCGGCTGGTGTTTTCCCCTAAATGTATTTCAACTCTCCCTCCACTCAAATGCGGATACAACAATTTCTCTTGAATTTTACCTTCCTCTTCCTTAGTAATTTAATGTAACTGGTAATAAGACGCGATGGTAAAAAAAAAACTAAATCTATAGCTCCTTATGTCGTGCCTACTTTTACTTGGCGTATGATTATATTAAGTTATAACAACACTTTGATTGCAATAATTGCTTAAATTAAATAATAAAACTCGTGCAAATTACAAACCACGACATTGATAATGAGTTGAGTTCTTTAAAACGTAACAAAAATAAACGATCAACGAACAAAAGACTTGGTTTAACTGGTAAATCTACATTTCCCTTCTGTCATCCTCTTTACTTTCCTGTGTGACGTACAAAGTACTGGTGAAAGAGAGGATGTCACAAGAGAGTGAGGGGGAAGAGAGTTCTACAGAGGAAGAAAGGGAAAGTAAGTAAATTAGGACACGACACAGGGACAAAAAAAAAAGATCCCTTTTTCCGCCGAGAAGGGACGCAGCAAAACTTGTATAAGATTATCGGGTTGCAAATAACTTTTGAGCTTGGAACACACAGGAAAACTTTGATAACAAAAAAAATTATGAAAAAAAGAAATATCGGATGAATCTCAGAAGGAAGACTTCCTACCTTTTTTTTTTACTCTGGTTTATTTTTTTCCTTCTTGCACTGTATAAAAATATCCTTTTTGTATTTAATAAACTCAAATTTTCTAGTTTATATCTTGTATTTTATAAATATCTCTAGGAACACATCAAGCAATCATCTATTTATTAACATCGCATATTACCACCCGTCCGTGCTGTAGACATTTGACTCAAGGGCGCGGCGGCATTAGATGACAAACTTTTTAAATGAAGAGAAAAAGTTGTCATTAAATTCCAGAAAACCCTTCACAGATATTCAACAAATGTTGATATCACCAGGTGAATAAAATGAAACTCTTGGTTTCTACTCGAGCAACATTTGATTTATTTCAACCAAAAAATTAATGTTTTTCTACTAAAAAACTGCAAAAAACGCTGATCTTTTCTCGCGTCCCCTACGTCCCCACCTTAATATAATACTGCTTATTCCGAGATTATAGTGTGCTACCATTTTGTTACAGCTAGAAAGTTACTGTATCAAATTTCACGTATTCATACGTCAAGTCAAGTTGTTGTACGTTTCTACAAATGTACAGTACGTGGTACATCAGTAATAAAACCAAGGTATGGTTTTTTTACGAGCATTAAACCTTTACGTGCAAGGAACAGTCATAGATCGAGTCTAAGGTGCTGGTCTCATAATCTACCGGTGTTAGGGAGGCCGAGGTTCGAAACTAGGTCCGGCACCCTGGGAGTTGTTTCTACGCACGGAATTATTCATCATATTGAGATTTTTGATTTTACCTTGTACCTCTTGGTCTCTTTTACTTGATTTAAAATGTGGCAGCCCACTACAGTGGTCAAATGGTCTAAGGTGTTACTCTCTCAATAGACTGTACTGCCAATGACGGGGATATCGGGGTTCGTATCCCGGTCGGGTATGCTGAGGGTGGTTTTTCCTAACTGGTTTTCCACTCTCTCTCCACACAAATGTAGGTACACTTCCTTTAAATTCCACTTTCCACATCCCTAAAACAATTGCATAAGTGGTGCGGTGCTAAGAAAATTAGGCTATATATGTTTTTATCCTTGCCAAACTTTTTTTTTTAATTTTGAATGTTTTAAGTTTGATTTGGGGATAGCCAGGATTTCAATTAACAACCGGCCGGGAATAGTCAGAGGAGAGGCCAGTTCAGGGAATAGTCAGGAGGAGAGGCTAGTTCAGGGAATAGTCAGGAGGAGAGGCTAGTTCAGGGAATAGCCAGGAGGGGAGGAGAGGTCAGTTCAGAGAATAGTCAGGAGGAGAGGCTAGTTCAGGAATAGTCAGGAGGAGAGGCTAGTTCAGGGAATAGTCAGGAGGAGAGGCTAGTTCAGGGAATAGCCAGGAGGGAGGAGAGGTCAGTTCAGAGAATAGTCAGGAGGAGAGGCTAGTTCAGGGAATAGTCAGGAGGAGAGGCTAGTTCAGGGAATAGTCAGGAGGAGAGGCTAGTTCAGGGAATAGCCAGGAGGGGAGGAGAGGTCAGTTCAGAGAATAGTCAGGAGGAGAGGCTAGTTCAGGAATAGTCAGGAGGAGAGGCCAGTTCAGGGAATAGTCAGGAGGAGAGGCTAGTTCAGGGAATAGCCAGGAGGGGAGGAGAGGTCAGTTCAGAGAATAGTCAGGAGGAGAGGCTAGTTCAGGGAATAGCCAGGAGGGGAGGAGAGGTCAGTTCAGAGAATAGTCAGGAGGAGAGGCTAGTTCAGGGAATAGCCAGGAGGGGAGGAGAGGTCAGTTCAGAGAATAGTCAGGAGGATAGGCTAGTTCAGGGAATAGCCAGGAGGGGAGGAGAGGTCAGTTCAGAGAATAGTCAGGAGGAGAGGTCAGTTCAGGGAATAGTCAGGAGGAGAGGCCAGTTCAGAGAATAGTCAGGAGGAGAGGCCAGTTCAGGGAATAGTCAGGAGGAGAGGTCATTTCAGGGAATAGTCAGGAGGAGAGGCTAGTTCAGGGAATAGTCAGGAGGAGAGGCTAGTTCAGGGAATAGCCAGGAGGGGAGGATAGGTCAGTTCAGAGAATAGTCAGGAGGAGAGGCTAGTTCAGGGAATAGTCAGGAGGAGAGGCCAGTTCAGGAATAGTCAGGAGGAGAGGCTAGTTCAGGGAATAGTCAGGAGGAGATGCCAGTTCAGAGAATAGTCAGGAGGAGAGGCTAGTTCAGGGAATAGTCAGGAGGAGATGCCAGTTCAGGGAATAGTCAGGAGGAGATGCCAGTTCAGAGAATAGTCAGGAGGAGAGGCTAGTTCAGGGAATAGCCAGGAGGAGAGGTCAGTTCAGGGAATAGTCAGGAGGAGAGGCTAGTTCAGGGAATAGTCAGGAGGAGAGGCTAGTTCAGGGAATAGTCAGGAGATGCCAGTTCAGGGAATAGTCAGGAGGAGAGGCTAGTTCAGGGAATAGTCAGGAGGAGATGCCAGTTCAGAGAATAGTCAGGAGGAGATGCCAGTTCAGGGAATAGTCAGGAGGAGAGGTCAGTTCAGAGAATAGTCCGGAGGAGAGGCTAGTTCAGGGAATAGTCAGGAGGAGAGGTCAGTTCAGGGAATAGTCAGGAGGAGAGGCTAGTTCAGGGAATAGTCAGGAGGAGAGGTCAGTTCAGGGAATAGTCAGGAGGAGAGGCCAGTTCAGGGAATAGTCAGGAGGAGAGGCTAGTTCAGGGAATAGTCAAGAGGAGAGGTCAGTTCAGGGAATAGTCAGGAGGAGAGGCTAGTTCAGGGAATAGTCAGGAGGAGAGGTCAGTTCAGGGAATAGTCAGGAGATGCCAGTTCAGGGAATGTATATGTATATATACGTACACCCCAATTCGAAAAAATCAGGAATTGTGTTATTTTTAATATTTTTTTTATTTCCCTTTCCATATCGATGCTTTTACTTTACTTACATTTATTTTGTTATTTTTCACACGCGTCCTTTTCTCTACTTTATTCCTTCCCATCTCCCCGCGTGTACCAACAGAATATATCTCAGTTCATCTATTGTTGTTATCCTTCCACGCACTCTACTGGGCTTATCATTCGTCCTTCTTACTCCTTCCTCTCCCTCCATCCTCCCATTGGTGTGTGTGACCGGTTGGAGGAACCCCGTCCCACTGAAGGCATCTCTGGATTTTAGAGCCCTGGGAACTTCTGATCAATACTATTATGACGTCATATAACATAAGCACAGCGTGGGAGAGAAGGAGGACAAAGATGGGAAGTGACAACATCCGAATAGTCTCTCTCTCTCTCTCTCTCGTACTTGTCACTTGATTTTGCTCTTCTCTTTTAAGGGTGTTCGACCCTTCGGCGACAAGTAAATAAAACGCAGTGTTGAATTATTTACAGTTCCTTCTTCTCCCTTCACCCTTCTCTTCCTCGTGAGTTTCTTCATTCAATTTATTGCTCTTTACAGACTAATAATAAACGTCAATCTTAATTCGTTGACATTTTTATGTGAGATATTTAACGTCCACTTTATGAACCTACTGATTATAATCAGCACACAAGAATTTCTATGAGCGAGAGTGAAAGGTCCTGCCAATTTTGCCGAGAAAAATATTTCCACAAATCTTCCAGGGTTCTTTTACACGTCACAATCGGCATGGGACCGACGGCTTTACTTCCCCTCCGAAGGAAGTTGTGCTACGGAATAATAATCCGTCTACCCCGGCTGGGTTTGAACCCATGAACATCGGGTCCTGGGGCAAGCACTTTACCCCAAACCACCGAGGTAGACTTAATTCGTATTTGTTTGGCAAAATAAAAAACGTTCAAACAAAAAATAACGTTTTCTGTTTGCGTCGGTAGAGATAACTAGCTCAGAGCAAGAGTGTTTCTTTTTTAATTCACAGACTGATTATATGTGTGCATGACTTACAGACTAACTTGATTCCAGAACAGACACAACACTTGGTACTCCAGCAGACCTACCTCAATAATCAGACATCACGGTGGCACACAATTTATAATAATAATAATAATAATCATAAAATGCCCCACTATTATACCTATAAATGTGAAATTAAAACACAAGATTAGGCCTACATAAATTATTAAAACATCTCATTAGATAATATTCTTATAATAACTAAAAAAAAGAAATAGTATCTAATAAATTGATTGATCAAGACTTTCGAATAATGACTAACAATTAATAAAAACTGTGTCGTCTGCTTTCTTAAAAAACTCCTTAATTAAAAAAAGAAGCTATAAGCTCTGGGTAATTATGTTGCCAACTGAATTAAATTATGTTGAATACAAAATAGCGCTGAAAACACTTTGACATGGATACCGTAGTCTTCTCGTCACAAGCCGATATTCGCTCAGAGTGTCTGTTTCGGTAACTTTAACCGACAACTGCTCGTGAAGCGTAGGGCCTAGTTACCGACATTCGTCTCGACAAAAGATCCGTTCGCTCAGAATGGCTGTTTCGGTAACTTTAACTGACAACTGTATCACGAAGCGTAGGGCCTAGTTACCGACATTCGTCTCGACAAAAGATCCCTTCGCTCAGAATATCCGACACGTAGGTCACAGGAGTGGACAGGCGTATCTAAATACATCACTATTTTGTATTAAAAACTGTTATGTTCAATCGAACGTTTTGATTCCTTAAAATTATTACTATAATTATTTTTTAAATAGCATTTAGTATGTAAAAACCATATGTGGAGCCTATACCCAGCCTATATTATGGACATATTGTTTAGTAGTTGTTTTCTAAGCACCGCGTCTTACTACCTGGTGAGGTCATACGTCATATTGTTGTTCTTTTACAAACATGATATTCTGGTCGAGAGCTCAACTTTCAATACGATCTCTGAAATGACCGATAAAGAAAAAAAATACTCAGTCTCAAATATGACTTCTACCACCACTTATGTCCAACGCCTTATCTCAGTCGGTAGTGGGTCTGACTACCAGGCTATGGGTACCGAGTTCGATTCCTGACATGGACGAAAATGTGTCATTAGTGGAATGTGGGCTTCTCCTTTCACAGTGATGAATTAGCGTGTTGGGGTCTGTCTGTTGTGCCTGTGCTAGGTTTAAGGGTAGTTTAATGGGGCATGTTGTAAACCCCAAGGGGCCATCCTGCACCAGTAGCATCAGTCAAAGAAACCTTAGCAATGTTAACAGACCCCCAACAAGGAGGCCTAAGTGTCGTTAGCTCTTGTTTGTTGAGGAGACAAATAACCAGGCCCGTAACGATCCTTTCAGGAGCAAGGAGGAGCTCTGTTAGTGGCGAGTCATGGTGAAGCCTCCAACTGGAGTTGCCAAGAATCTGTTGAGGAGACAAATAACCAGGCCCGTAACGATCCTTTCAGGAGCAGGGAGGAGCTCTGTTAGTGGCGAGTCATGGTGACGTCTCCAACTGGAGTTGCCAAGAATCTGTTGAGGAGACAAATAACCAGGCCCGTAACGATCCTTTCAGGAGCAGGGAGGAGCTCTGTTAGTGGCGAGTCATGGTGAAGCCTCCAACTGGAGTTACCAAGAATCTGTTGAGGAGACAAATAACCAGGCCCGTAACGATCCTTTCAGGAGCAAGGAGGAGCTCTGTTAGTGGCGAGTCATGGTGACGTCTCCAACTGGAGTTGCCAAGAATCTGTTGAGGAGACAAATAACCAGGCCCGTAACGATCCTTTCAGGAGCAGGGAGGAGCTCTGTTAGTGGCGAGTCATGGTGACGTCTCCAACTGGAGTTACCAAGAATCTGTTGAGGAGACAAATAACCAGGCCCGTAACGATCCTTTCAGGAGCAGGAGGAGCTCTGTTAGTGGCGAGTCATGGTGACGTCTCCAACTGGAGTTACCAAGAATCTGTTGAGGAGACAAATAACCAGGCCGTAACGATCCTTTCAGGAGCAAGGAGGAGCTCTGTTAGTGGCGAGTCATGGTGAAGCCTCCAACTGGAGTTACCAAGAATCTGTTGAACATTTAATTCCTCGTGAAGTAGTTGAAGGTGTTGTAAAACATAATTTGAGTTGGGAACATAAATGTCAGTCATTGTTGAACAGGATGTCATGATACGAAATACACACTGATATAAACAGAAAGATTATGTTTCGTTGTCGTTTTTAACGCTATTTGATCCTCAGGCAGATTAGTAAAACAACACGATTAAAAAAACACAACTGGTGGTGTTATTTCAAGAGACAAAATTGTGAAATGAAGAGTTAAACCTCCTACGGTATGACAGGCCTCCTGAGTATTTAGAAATGTTCCAAGAACTTGGAACATTGAGTTATTGCGTCACGTTCCAGAAACAACGAACATCTCCTTCGCTCCTTCTCCCAGCAATTGTTCTTTCTGTACAGCCCTTTCACAACTTTAGATAGTCTCTTTTTCCCTTTACTTCGCGGACCTTTCAAGGTCCCGTGCATTGACAATAAATCTTCATTTTACGAATTTTTGTTCATCCTCTTTGTCATTTTATTGGTCTTTGTAGAGTACAGTTGGTCGAATGTCATCTACGTATTCCTTTGTCGCTCTTATTTTCCAAACAAACCGTTTTATATCGCTTTAAGTTACTGGGAATCAAGCTTTGTTCTGTTCTGTGAGTTGTTTCTCCTGGAGGAAGAAAGCTTTGTTCTAACTGTTCTGTGAGTTGTTTCTCTTGGAGGAAGAAAGCTTTGTTCTAACTGTTCTGTGAGTTTGTTTCTCTTGGAGGAAGAAAGCTTTGTTCTAACTTCTGTGAGTTGTTTCTCTTGGAGGAAGAAAGCTTGTTTCTGTGGTTGTTTTCTGAGAAACTTGTCTCTTCTGTGAGTTGTTTCTCTTGGAGGAAGAAAGCTTTGTTCTAGCTGTTCTGTGAGTTGTTTCTCTTGAAGGAAGAAAGCTTTGTTCTAACTGTTCTGTGAGTTGTTTCTCTCTTGGAAGGAAGAAAGCTTTGTTCTAACTGTTCTGTGAGTTGTTTCTCTTGGAGGAAGAAACAGCTGAGTCCATCAATCTTATATGAAATCAATTATGGCGGACTTAGAAGTGCCGTTAGTAGCTTTATATTGCGGACTCACCTCGGTGGCGCAGTTGGCTAACGCGCTGGTTGCTGTTGAGCTAGACTGCTGAGGACGGGGAGATCGAGATTCGAATCTCGGTTGGGTGAACTGGCTTTTCCTGAGTGGTTTTACACTCTACCTCCACACAAATGTGGGTCCACTTCCTCTAAATTCAACCTTCCCAATTCCTAACCCATTAGAGTAATTAGTACTTAAGCGTATAACCCGAATGGGTAGTAAGACGCGGTGCTATTATTATTATTATTATTATTATTATTATTATTATTTTGCGGCTATTCACAGCAAAGTGACCTTGACTGTGTTTTGTTTTGTTTTTTTTGCACCGCTTCTTACTACCTGTTTGGGCTGTATTTAGATGAAGTGTACCAACATTAGCATAGAGGAAAAAACCCTTTTGGGAAAAGCACCCTCAGTAGACTCGACTTAGATACGAACCTCGGTCGCCCGTCAACACCAGTCCAGACCCTAGTGAGAGGTACGCCTTAGACCATTTAGCCACCGAAGCAGGTCTCGTCAATGTTACAGTAATTAAAGAAAACTTTTGTGTTTTGCACAGAACACTCAAGAGTTAAAAAAAGAGTAAATTATGAAAATTTACTTTAGTATACAAATTAAATAATTATAAATAAAAGCGAGTTATAAAATTATAATCCTACAAGAAAAATAATTTGTAGGCTACTAATCAAATTAAAGGGAATTTGTAACATAAGTAAAAATAATGAATTGATTTAATCTACAATAAACTGCTTAATTTTAAATATTATTCTAAAATGACCGTTAAAATAGAAAAACAGTCCAATTTTCATAAGAAGGTCTTTATTCTGATAGCTATAAAAGTTACTAGGTCTACTTTCACTTGTTCATACGTCAAGTCTTGTTATCTGTAGCTGTTTCTTTTAATGTAAATTATCACACCTATAGAATAACACTATAAATATAATAAAATGCTATCATTGTTTACTTTTCCTATAAGTTTGTGTCTGCTGGAATCCTACCACGTGTTCTTGAGCTTGTATCGGTTTGTGTTTGTTTGCTACAGTATAAAACAAAACGCGCGATGAATAAACGTGATTTGAAAATAAAAATATTGATAAACCAGAAGCTGTAATAAGCTATACACTTCCAAGTGCAACAAATTAACCCAAATACGAATTGAGTTGTAGAAATGAATTTCACGGTGTACTGAACAAAAACAAACTCACTTCAATCAAACTCACAAAACTATCACGCTTCGATGTCCACATTCCATCCAACATTTGTACTGCTGATCTGAAATTGAGTACAGTAAGTTTCAAAATGATGTACACTTTAGTTCGCAAACACTCGTAACAGAAAGTTAAACTGGTGATTGTTGCCTGAAATAAGTAGCAACAATCACAAGTGAATAAAACTGTGATTTGAGATTAGTTTTCTTTGTTATAAAATATGTTAATTGTCTGACTTGCGTTTCTTGAAACAAATCACTAAGGGTCCTAAACAAGCTCTCTCTATTAAAATAAAGTTATCTCACATAATAATTATGTCATTATAGCTTGGAACAAAATTTTCAAAAATAGTTTTTCAGTAAACTGCCCTCGAGTTTTTCTCATCTTCTTATTCACGATAAACACTCTTCATATCTAAATTTTAAACAAAATTGCTAAAATCATTTCTTTTTAAAGTAAAATTTTTAGAAATCAGTTATTTCTAAACAAACCTTGAATTTTTAATATTTGTAAGAACTAAAATATATTTTTATTGATTTAAAAAAAATAATACCCGAATACTCATTTTGAACAAAATCAAAATCTTAGCGGCCATTTCCGAAAAGGTTCGAGTTCTCTATAATTTGTTATAAATAAACTGGGCTAACCTTAAATTAATTTACCATAAAAATTAAATTACATGATTATTTATCTGGTAAAATAGTCTCCAAAAATATAAATTTTGAAAAAATTGCCCTTTTTTAATCAAATTTTTCAAAAACCGGCTATCATTAAATTACTATAAAGTGATATGTTTTAATAAAAACAAGTATATATAGTTATTTATAATGTATAACACTTTACACATAAACATTTTGAACCAAATCATTAGAGCCATTTTTAAAATACTTATTTTTAATTTTTAGCTATCAATAAATTAATCTTAAACGGATTTTTATTTCTTTACATGCTAGAGATTCGCGCTTCACGCGGTATTATTGTATCTGTGTACTTATTATGTACCCTTTTTATTGTTCATAATAAACTATCTTACATTGTTACAATCAGATAATATTCTCGCCTGATTTTCCTGTCTCCTTTCCCCGATATTATTCCCGGGGGGGGGGGGGGGGTAGCAGCACTAGGACCAAAAAGTAACCTTCACAAAAAACTTTGTAAGTTTCCAAATGACATTGAGAGGATCCTGCACTAGACAACGCACTGGAACTATAAATGTAATATTGTAATAATTATCATGGGAGTCATCATTATTTTGACATAGCTATGATTATTTTGAACAGAATGCGATGACAAGAAGAATATATCTTCTTTTGAACTGAATTAATATATTTTTACAAATTCGGTGACTAAATTCCCCCCCAGACACCAGCTGCTTTATATTTCGGAGACTGTCCCCTGAAAGCCGAGATGAATAAGATATACTAAAGTGTGAGGATATATCCGTTCATGTAGGTGGTGTCGATCATAACGACGGAATTAACCGTCCCAGAAACCACCGCTATTTCCAAAGTAACACAACTCACCCCCAAGGATAAGAAACTTATCAGTGGTCTTGTTTGCGTGGTCTTTGTCGTTGGTTGTTTGAACATAACGGTACTGAAGACAAGATAACAGCAGCCTTGCTCGGCCAAGGATGGACCCAGCATCGACACTCGAACATCGCTCAGAAAAAAACATCTTCTCTAAAACGTCGATGTTACAATCACCGATAAATGGTTCGATACAATCAGACATATTTTCTCAAAACGTCTATTATATTTTGTGATAGGAATTTCAAATATTTAGTCATCAATAAGCTAAAGTTAATTTATTTGTTTTTAGTTTTAGAAAAAATAAATATGTATTCTTATTTAGCAAGTAGAAAGCTCCCCAGAAAATCCTTTTGGATATATTAAACCTTCAAGTCAGATTTTAATCTTAAATTTTCAATTTAATCATCAGTAAACTAACCTTAGGCCTCTAAACGAATTTCCCTCCGAAAAACAAGTATACGGGGTTATTTTCCAAGTGAAGCACCTCCATAAATCAAACCGTTAGCGTTATTTTTGAAAAAAAAAATTCAAAAATCGTTCATCAGTAAGTTACCCTTAATTTAAAGGCTGGAGGGAAATCAAAATAGTCTTAGGTATAGCCATGTAAATATATGAGTTTGGAAGCAAATCCACTAAACCGTTTTGGATCTAGGCAAGGGACAGACAGACAGACAGACGTGGGGACAGACATAATTGTAAGACCCATTGTTTTGTGTTTAGGGTTACATAAAACGTAAAGATTCATCATCGGTCGAAGATGTTCACGATTACAACATGACAAAGTAAAATAATATAATATTCATATCAACCAAATAACCGTTAGAGAAGTGAATTTGTAGCTGGGGCAGAAACTTCAGGGTCAACGATGGACACACACACACACACACGACCACACACACACATATATATATATATATATATATATCAAACTTTACTGCCATAGGTTATATATTAGTATTAATTATTCTGCTAACCAGCTCATAGCATTAATCAGCTGTTAAATCCTCTATTTGACATTGAAACTAGCTCCCAGAGTAGGGGGGGTAGGCAACCGGTCGATCTCGAAAAATTTGCATTCGATCGTGTAAGAAAACTACAACCTAAATTACAAGTCTATCTTTTATCCTTTTAAACTGGCAAATAAATCTAGTACTTTCAAATAATATTTTATTGTGACCAAAATTACCTTTATCGGTCATAATCGGTAATGTTACTAGACATTTAGGTAGTTTATTATGAAAATGTACTTTGTATTTATTCTATATTTATTTCTATAAAGATGGGGACCTAAATATAAGATATTTAGGGAGAAAATGGAAAGTAGAGTGTATTAACAATGTGTGACCGAGGGATCTTTGATAATAGTATAAGTCTATCGTGGCACAAACAGGTTGCCGGTCTAGAACATAGTACAAGTCTATCGTGGCACAAACAGGCTGCCTGTCTAGAACATAGTACTAGTCTATCATGGCACAAACAAGTTGCCTGTCTAGAACATAGTACAAGTTTATCGTGGCACAAACAGGTTGCCGGGCTGGAGCATAGTACAAGTCTATCGTGGTCCAAACAGGTTCCGGCAATTTGAAGCAGGTGCACATGGCTGCACAGTGGCTGCACATTGGCTGCAAACGCCAGTGAAGAAACATGTTTTTGCAATTTTTATGACAAAACTCCTTTTTTTTTTTTTTTTTTCAAAATAAAATTTTGCTTCAGTCGAATAATATAGTATTTGATCAGAAACTATTGAATGGGTATAAACATTATTGGTAGATTCCACTATGCTCATGACAGATATTCGAGAACTGTTGATCAACTCATAATTAAATTAATATGTGCCACAGCTGGCACCTTTACGGATAGTATCATGTTGAAACAATCATTATAATAATAGCAATAATAAATTATTTAAATTTGATCAATTTGGAAATCAAGATTTTTTTGTTTTAAACCTATCATCGTTCGAATTACAGTGGACTCTGTATTATATCGCAAATTGGCAACAGTAGTTTGTTAGTCCCTTTGTAGAGCGCAGAAACAGTTCTAGCATATTGTTATGACATCTGGTAGCGTTTACATTGACTAACAAAAGACGCGTTTTATTCTTCAAAAATATAATTATTTTCTTAATTGAATTATAAGTTTATAAGATATCATCTTTATTTTAAAGGAAAATAAAATAAGATATTGACTTTCTTTTAAATTGTTATTTTTAACGTTTCTCAACGAAGAAAATATTGTATCACTTTTATTGCTTTCGACCAATCACCTTGACGATTTCATCAAGAATCGCAAGCATATTTAGGCTGAGATCGTTCAGCTGTATGCACATGCGCAGTAATTATTATTTTAAAATATGGAGCTTAAATGTGGAGGAACGCATGCGCTAAGAACATCTAAAATTACTTATCATATTTATAATAAAGATTTATGAACTTCCAAACTATCTTAAAAAAAAAAGCCAAACTTTTCCCTTTTGTCATGTTATGTTGGACTAGAAATATTGGACTCCTTAAAATGTTCAGTTTACCTTACTATAATAACTAATGCGCATGCGCACTTAATACCGAGCTGTCTCGGTCTAAAGTGTTTCATCAAGTCCAATAAAGCGCCATCTATTTAAGACACCAAATTGCTGAAAAAAAAAATTATCCATCCATCTTGAATTTGCAGGTCAACGTGGATCGTATTGGGGAATGATTGCGGATAGATTTACCAGTAAATTTTTGTGCGAGGGTTTAACCCTTTTAAAGTAATAAACCGTTTAAGTACGAACCGCTGGCGTCTTCAATGCAGGCGCAGCAAGCACAGCAGCCTTCACATCAGCAAATAACGGGGGCCAATGTCATCCTCAAAATGAATGATATTCAGCAAATATCTACAGTCGGTATGTTCTTTGTCATGTCTCCTACCCGTTTGTCATGTATTTAAAGATGCTTATTTGTAGTAAAGTAGATGATTATTTTACTTTTAGTATATTTTTATTTTTCAAGGCCATTTAAGCAATTTATTCGTGCTTGGCTATGTACATATTTTTCCAATTGCAACTTTCTAGAAAGATGATTGATTAATCATTATTTTCTTCAGGATATAGGCCCTACCTTGTAGTTGACATTGAGCATGATTAAGAACTTAATTGCCTCTGACGAATAATTTGACAATTTTCTATGGTATAATTAACCATCTAAAGATTTTTTATGGTATAATTAACCATCTAAAGATTGAATTTAGGTGTAAGTTAACAAGAATAAACCCATAACGCCTATACTGTTTAGAATCAAACGTAGGCCACAGATTTCATAACTTGAATATAAATTCGCACATGATAAATATGGGGTAAAAAGTGCAAAGTCCAATGTGTGTTTGATGAATAGTTTGAGATACATTGCATCTGCATCATACCCAAAGTTGTGATTTATTTTATCTTGTCTAGTAACCAAAAATCTGATTTTTAATACACTTAATAAAATTTCAATAGCTTAACATAAATCAAATAATGGGATAGTATGTCGTGAGGGCTGGATTATTCTTCATCTTTTTCAGTGTCACTTTATTAGAAATTAAATGTTTTCTAATACTTATATATATACAACATTTTTAAGTTTTTGATTATAACTAAACAAAAACAAAATTACATCCTGTAAAAAAATATCTAAAAACTCACTTAATTGACCAGATAACTTTTTGTCATAGCATTGCGCGGAACACTTCAATTTGGTTTATCGTGTAGATGTCCATCCACATAAACTTGTAGAAATGTTGAAATACAATTTTCGATCTCAAATTTATTCACAGCACAACTAAATACTTGGCAACACCATTCAAAGGCTGGTATGAAAACTGTATGTAGATATTGGTAAATTAACATTTTTGAAAAAAAAGTTCCTTGCATTAATGAAACTTGACTAGAACAGTTGAAAATTAGAGCGCACAAGTGATTTTACATATTTATTAATACACAAAAAGCTTCACCAAGCACTTTTTTTTAAAGTAGGCCTACCGATAATGAAACTAAATATTTTAAATGGTTAACTATTGTTTTATTATCTTTAGTTAAAAAAATATGAATGTCCTTCAACAAAACAACTTGAAGCAGATTGTCACACATCTCAACTGAGTAGGAAATATTTTAGTGCGTGACTATATTTTTGATGCAAAATATAAATAATGTTTTCATTACAAAGACACCCAATCGAGCTTAACCTAACCTCTCGTGTTTTAGTAAAGATTTCCAATAACTCTCTATAGAACTCGTGCATAAAAGTACCAACTAAGCTAAATGAGTTTTCTAAGAATTTTGTTGACAATTTAGAATTTTCACAGCATGTATGTTTTGTTCAAATCAGAAACTCCAGAATCTTGCGTGTATACTAGGGGCTAAAAAAACATTAAGCTTCTCATAATTTGACAGAAATAAAAAAATAATGCCACCCTCGGACTACACCATAGTCCAAATAACTATTTTAATACGGTTTCTAGGTTTTTGGTATCAGGCCTATGAGATTAAAGACGTACTTGCCTCTGTCATGATCACTCGGCCGTGTGTGTGTCAATCCAAAAACTGGTGCTCAGTAGCGGACATTAATAGGCCCTAAAGTTATCAAATTATAATTTATTCACCCTAACTTAACCACGGTGTCTACCATCCAGGAAATGTTTTACTCAAAATATGAAATATAACAATCATTAAATCAGTAAAGTACAATGTGATTTGTGATTCAGACTGTCTTTGTTTGTAGCTGTGTTGTATATTTTATAATTACTAGTAGACTATATTAATATAAATAAAAAACTCTGTTTATTTAAATCTTAAAACTTATTAATATTTATTAAAAAAGATTAACAAAAATCGTGGGGAAGGGGGGACATACTTTTGAGTCAGGGAATTTTAGGAAATGATGAGGGGAAATCAGGGGAAAAGTCTGGAATTTCATTGGTCAAGTTGAGTAGACACCATTTTAACCTAATCTTCCATGTGTCCAAAATAACAGGTAGAAAACACACTGAGGGTGAGATTCTTTAAAAAAAAATCTATCTCTCCTATTTTGAGAAATTAAATATATTTGACTATCTATGTACACAACAAAAGCAAATTGCCAATGATAACAAAATTAATATTGTAAAATAATTACATAATAGCTTAAAAAAAAGATTACTCACTCAATTTATGTCCATTTACATAAAACTATCGTCTTTGAAACAAACCAAGCTATTTTAAGAAGGCCTAAATGTATATGTCATTTATTAATTTGATTAAAAGCACTCTTTACATCTTGTTATAAAACTGCATGAAGTAGATTCTTATATTCGATCAATCTCAGTATGTAGTGTCACAGATATATTGCTGTGTAGTAATAGCTATTTGGCACACTATATTTAAAATGAGTTTTATTAGAATTATCCCAAACTTGCTTAACATAACCCTTTCATGTGTGACTGAATTAAAATTTCAATGAACTAAATTGTTTTAAAAATATTTTTATGAGAAGTAATTGAAAGATCACGGTCGCCTATTATAATAGAAATCCATTGGAACGTTCATCTAAAAAGTGTTCGTGAATTGGTGTAAGATATTTAAAGTTCCCGAAATTTGTTGGAAAAATATCTTGTTGATGCCTGAATGGTTAGGTTTTGTTTGTTTGGCATAGTTTATAGTAATATAAATGAAACTATTCCGTATTAAAATACTTTGGGTGTTATTTCCTGACACAGGCCGAAACTTGCTTAATCTGTAGGGTAAGACTAAACCTAGTAGGGTTTTTGTAAACAGAATTTAGGAATATACAAACAACATCAACATAGATAACATTTTACTAGTGTATTATTGGTGCGCTATTAGTTCTATGGAAAGTAACAGTTGCATGACTTTACGGTACTCATGTGAATAGATAAAATTGTTTTAGAAACTTGTAAAACTGTCCAAAAAAAATTCCTTCCACTCTGAATCGGACTGTAATTGCAAAATCATCAGTTAGGCCCAACTAACTATTACTTTTATAAAGATGCATTCTTTTGGTGTATTAGGTACAATTACTACTTATTACTACTTATCCATTCGGCACATTAAAAAGATGTCACCTTAACTTGTTAGTTTTAGTGTAGTAGTGAGTGAAAGGAGTTGTGTTTTTGTGTCAGGTCTGTTGGAATTGGCCCACCGCGAGTACCAGAACACAGATTACGAGAATGCCGAGAGGCACTGCATGCAGTTATGGAGACAGGAGAACAACAATACCGGTGTGCTGCTGCTGCTCTCGTCCATCCACTTCCAGTGTCGCCGCCTCGACAAGTGAGTCAATATTTCATTTTATAAATGTGTTAAACGCTAAAATAAAGACGAAAGATAACAAGAGCTCTTTTTCTTTAACCACCTTATATTTTGAGTTGAATTTTTTAAAGTGTGAAGGTTTAACATTGGCTAGTTTCCGACCGCATATTTGTGGAGCTACGAGACTAGACTCCTCCAACAATATTTTGATAGGTTCACAATAAGAAATTTTAAGAAATTTGAGAACTAGCAACAAGCTTTCCTCTTTACCGTGAGATAAATAGTTTCATAGTTTTCTTTCCCCTCTTGTTTACATGACAAAGGGTGGTTGTAGATTAATGCTGAAAGGTAGGAGTAGATAAATTGGTTTGATTAGTCAAGTTAGGTCAGTGCTAGTTGTCGGTAAGAAACTGTCAACAGATTGGTTATAACTGTATCATTGTTAATGTTAGAAGATTTCCTTCCATCTGGCGTAGGTTAGGGTTTATAAGCTTTCTGCTTTCACTTCTTAGTTGAATAAGCATTAAAATCTCTAGTGAAATGCATAATAGTTTACATTAAAATAATTTATAATTTTCAAGATTAAAATTCTTTGCACCTTTTATATATATCTACTGGCCCGCACTGAATGACATATTTTGAAATAATCCATAATAGAAAACGATAAAAACAAGTTATCCAGGAAAGAGTAGGGATACATGAGATAGTAGAGGAAGCAAGACTGAGATGGTATGGACATGTAATTGAGGATGTTGGAGTACCTGAGATAGTAGAGGAAGCAAGACTGAGATGGTATGGACATGTAATGAGGATGTTGGAGTACATGAGATAGTAGAGGAAGCAAGACTGAGATGGTATGGACATGTAATGAGGATGTTGGAGTACATGAGATAGTAGAGGAAGCAAGACTGAGATGGTATAGGCATGTAATGAGGATGTTGGAGTACATGAGATAGTAGAGGAAGCAACACTGAGATGGTATGGACATGTAATGAGGATGTTGGAGTACATGAGATAGTAGAGGAAGCAAGACTGAGATGGTATGGACATGTAATGAGGATGTTGGAGTACATGAGATAGTAGAGGAAGCAAGACTGAGATGGTATAGGCATGTAATGAGGATGTTGGAGTACATGAGATAGTAGAGGAAGCAACACTGAGATGGTATGGACATGTAATGAGGATGTTGGAGTACATGAGATAGTAGAGGAAGCAACACTGAGATGGTATAGGCATGTAATGAGGATGTTGGAGTACATGAGATAGTAGAGGAAGCAAGACTGAGATGGTATGGACATGTAATGAGGATGTTGGAGTACATGAGATAGTAGAGGAAGCAAGACTGAGATGGTATAGGCATGTAATGAGGATGTTGGAGTACATGAGATAGTAGAGGAAGCAACACTGAGATGGTATGGACATGTAATGAGGATGTTGTAGTACATGAGATAGTAGAGGAAGCAAGACTGAGATGGTATAGGCATGTAATGAGGATCGAGAAGGAGATTATACCAAAGAAAATTATGGAAATAAAGTGCCTAGGAAAAAGCCTCATGGGAGACCAAGAAAGTTATGGGAGGAGCAGAACTGAAATTGTGTGAGATTGGGAGGATAGAGAAAGATGGAGGCAGTTTATTAAACTGACCCGGCCACTGGCTGGAAACAGTTTATGATGATAAAACAAGGGGAACAGTTGGCTATAGAGAGGGTTGTAATTGCTTGTAATAGTATTTGAGCTCCGCCCTTTGGTCAAGGTGTAACTCATAATTCACATGCTGGTAACACAGTAGCTCCGACTGATAAACTGGCCATCACTTCCTGTGTACATTCGTTAATTCAAATGACCTTCAATGTCATGGTCCAATCTTAAATAACAAGAAAGTGTAGTTTTCAACACTTGCTTAAAGATTGAGCTGTTTTTGTTTTCTTTAAAATACTCAGTCAAATTACGCTTGCTATTTTTCTGTACCAATAACTTGAGTGTCCTATTTGACATGTTAGTAGAACTATTCATAAACCAAACTATTATTATTTAGTAACTTTGTAAAAAGCAAATACATTTTTCCTTTCTCTAATCCAATCCTAAGCGCTTTAGTCAGAGCAGGCTCTTGTAAAAAGTTAGTGTACAATAACTTGCTTGGTCTAACACGCTTCTCTCGCAGTAGACTAGACTTCCAATGACGGGCGAGATCTAGGTTTGTATCTTCGCCGGGTACGCTGAGGGTGGTTTTTCCAAAATATTTTTCCACTCTCCCTCCACACAAATGCGGGTACTCTTCCTGTAAATATGTCTACTAATCTTGAAAACCGTTAGCGTAACTAGTACATAAGTGTACAACCCGAACGGGTAGAAGGACACGGGGGGAGGGGGGGAAGTGTATAATACCGAACTATTAACTAGAATACTCTGGTATTCTATTATTATTATTGCCTTCATTCACTCTCCGAGCAGCTTATATCAGTACACACAACCTATTGTCACAATTCTAGAATAGACTCTACATCCATTTCTATGCAGTAGGGAACCCCAATTTCATCAATTAAATTATTATTCAACTTTGGCGGAATCAAACCTGGGACCCTTAGCTTAGTAGACAGATGTACTCTTAATAACTGAGCAAGGATTCAAACGTTTTCTTTTTTTAATAAAAGTATCGTTGAGTAAACAAATAGATTAATTTACTATAGGTGGTTTTTTTTTAATTATCAATAATCCTTGTCATGGTTCATTAGTGGTTTAAGTGTGTTTTAACTCGCAGCTGTGGGAACTCTAACTAAATGTCAGGCTCACCTACAGTCCAATTCTCATAAAAAGAGCTTTTTAAAAAAAAATACAAACCTATATCTTTGTTAGCATACATTCATTGATTACAGCTACTATCACATGACTTGATGTGTGAATACATTAAAATAAAACTAGTAATTCTCTAGCTCTCAGATAAGGCTCTTCCTATGAAAATTGTACTATAGGCTATTTTGCTAGTGAGGGGATGGTTTTGGGGTCATAACACCGGCCATGTGTACATAGCGGTCAAATGTTCTAATGTAGCCACATTTGCTGGGAATGAGAAGTGAACATCTTGAAACTGTGTTGCTCCATCGAACATTTAGAACACACACTGTCCACTTTGACTGCTCAGTTAACAACAAATTAGTCAAATTGAAAAAGTAAGACAATTTAATGCGGCGATCCTTTTTGTCTGACAAGTTGCAGAAACATCGGCTGAATATCTGAAAGAGGAACGCTACAACCAGCACACTCTTCAGGGAAAAGTTTATTTTACCATGAGAGCGGGCAGACTAAAATTATGGCGAATTTTATTCTTGTAGTGATTGGTAATAGGGCTGCCCATCCCAGGTCTAAGCTGTAACTCTTGTGTTAGACTGGCCTGCTGATGACAGGGAGATCGGGGCTTGAATCCCAGTCGGGTCTACCGAGGGTGATTTTTCCTAACTGGTTCCCCACTCTCCTTCCACGAAAATACGGGCAGATTACCTCTAAAACACCTCCTTCCTCATCCCTACCCCGCTATAGTATTCATTGCATATAGTTCGGATGGGTAGTAAGGCGTGTTGGGGGGATAAGGTCCATTGTCATAATGTGTACCTATTTATATCCTCTCAGCTCCTTTGTGCCTAGGTTTGTTCAAGATGGAATCTTTTGTCATTTCTTAGGCAATAGGAACATTCCGTCTCTCCTCTGTGCTGATTGTGGAAACATTCAAACATTGGTAAAAGGAGTGGGGGGGGGGGTAGAGGGGGGTGGAATCTTCCACAGACTATGCATGTATAGGTCAACATTCTTCTCCAGTTTTTGTTACAGTTACATTCATTGTAGACACTGGTGCACTTTTCAAATGTGAAATTCATTCAATTACCTAAATTTTAGCCTTGGTGTTGTATTATTATTATTATTATTGTTGTTGTTGTTGTTGTTTTGTTGTTGTTTTTGTTGAGGACTTATAAATGTGTAAGGAAAAAACCAAACAAACAATAAGTAGTCCTTAATTACATTTATATAAATAAGTATAAAAAATAATCCGACTTGTTCAGAGTTCAAATAGTTCGAGATTAATTTTTATTGCTGGTGTAAGTAGATTAATTTTTTTAATCTTAAAATATCTGAAACTATTTGAGACTAACCTTCATCTAATTCAGTTTTCTTTGTGTGATGATATCGATCCTCTGTGCAATATCCAAGCTTGTGTGCTTCTGTTGACATCAATCGTATCAAGAGCTACACAATATCTTTGGAAGAGTATTTTATTAAATATTTCAAATAGTCGTAAAATAATGTAATCTTTTCAATCCCGAAACTAGTGCTACTTTACTTATATGTTTCTTTATTTTGCCTTTGAATCTCGAGTTTAAATCTCGAAAGAAACATTTTTAAACTGCTGTGTAGTAATAATAAGAGTAACTAAAATATGTTAACTTGTTTTGTTATAAAACATTCAGTTGAGTGGTAAATCGATGATCAGAGGTCTGGTTGTTAAGTTTTTGTTTTAGGCTTAACCACCATTAGGCAGTTAAAGCGCAATAGACTAGACTGTTGAAGGCGGGGGAGATCAAGGTTCGATACCGGTCGGGTGCACTGAGGGTGGTTTATTCCTAAATTCCTACTCTATCTCCACCCAAATGCGGGTGCGCTTCATCTAAATTAAACCTTATTAACCCAACACATTAGAGTAATTAGTACAAAGGTGGATTCAAGGATTTGAAGGTTTATCCCTACCATAAACTATGAGTGCCATTAAATTACAACTAAAATATATTTAACACTGATTTAATCCCAGGTTTATGTGAGAACTCACTTTTACCCATAATGCCAAGTTCCACGGTCAACAAACTAGCAAATTTCTGATAAACCCTTTAATCATTTCGGATATTTTTACTAAAATAAAGTATTTCTATCTAACTGAATAAATGCCATGCACATATTATCAAGACGAGTTGTCATACTGTATGCTTATGTACTAATACCACTAATTAGGGACGTGGAAGGTTAAATCTAGAGTAAATGTACCAGTGTTTGTACAGAGAGGGAAAGTGGACAACCAATTAGGAAAACCGAGAGTGGGGCCTTAGTCCATTCGGCCACCGAGTGGCTATTTTCAAATATACTTTGGAAACATTTAATAATCTCTTTTAAACACGGTTGTTGGGGGGAAAATTCATAGTTTTCCCTCACTGAGCCACTTGCAACTAGATTAACTATCAGTGACATAGTTAATTGAATAATTGAACAGCAAAATCATAGATAACTAAGATTTTTCTTTTATTTATTTTCTTAGCAACGCGTCTTACTACCCATTCGTGCTATCTTCTTAATTACTAATTACACTAATGGGTTAGGGATTGGGAAGGTTGAATTTAGAGGAAGTGAACACGCATTTGCGTGGAGGGAGAATGGAAAACCGTTAAGGGAACCCCCCCCCCCAGTTCACCCGACAGAGATTCGAACCTCGATCTCCCCGTCCTTGGCAGTCTAGCTCAACACAGAAACTAGTGCTTTAGCCAACTATGCCACCGAGGTGGGTCTTTCCTTTATTAATATTGTCTTATATTGCTAGTACTTGTCGTGTTACGACTTGGCCCCATGGGGGACAGATGCAGCTTATTGCTCTTATCGGTTGGATTGCAGCTCCGTCTCTGAGTAGGAAACAAAACCTAATAATTTGGATATGTCTGAACAAAGTTTTTTATTAATATTATTACTTATTAGCACCGCGTCTTGCTACTTGTTCTGATTATACACATGTCTGATTACACTAATGGTTTTAGGGATTAGGAAGGTTATATTTATAGGAATTGTATCCGCATTTGCGTGGAGGGAAAACCCCCCCCCCCCCCCGTCAATACACCTGGCCAAGATTTGAACCTCGATTCCCAGTGATTGGCAGTTTAGTTTACTGTGAGAATAGCGCCTTAGATTATGCGTCCACCAAAATGGCTTATTAATATTATTTTCCTTCTTAAAAGTCTTATGTTATAAAGTTTGGTAGGTAAGCTAACCATATGTTGTGTACTACTCACTAATGATCTTTCACACATGAATGAGTATTGAACTCGTGTGGTTTTGTTGTCAGAGACTGTTGTAAAGTTGTTACTACACACACATGTTTTGTGACAATGTTGGTGGACTGTAGTGTTTTCGAGACATTGAACCTTTTAAACCATCATCACTAGCCCACATTGATAGTAGAGGGTTAGCAGATTATTTTAACACAGATAATCTTTATCTTATCTTTTATGGACAACAATTATTCATCAAAACAACTAGTTATGTTTATTAAAAGTGTGTGAAACTTTTGCTAGAACATTTCTTCGCGTTGAATTGTTTAATGCATTTCAAATTACTTACTTTTTATTGAAGATTTTTATAACTGTGCAAACAATAATACGTTTTTAATATTTCACTACCTAGCTACATTATAGATTATCTTATAGAAGCTATAAAATTACATTATTTATTTAAAAGTTTTACTTTGTGAAGTACTTTCCTCGAGGTAAACAACATGATTTGTATGTATCAGTACTAGAAAGTAGTCTCATTGTTCAACTTGTTCACCCATTTTCAATATATTGATGAGCCACAACTCTCTACCTAAAGGGCCTACCTCAACATTATAAACTGGTGGCTCTAGCTTAGGACTGGTGGTGGCTCTAGCTTAGGAGAGGTGGCGGCTCTAGCTTAGGACTGTGGTGGCTCTAGCTTAGGGGAGGTGGTGGCTCTAGCTAGACTGGTGGTGGCTCTAGCTTGGGAGAGTGGTGGCTCTAGCTTAGGAGAGGTGGTGGCTCTAGCTTAGGAGTGGTGGTGGCTCTAGCTTGGAGAGGTGGCGGCTCTAGCTTAGGACTGGTGGTGGCTCTAGCTTAGGACTGGTGGTGCTCTAGCTTAGGAGAGGTGGTGGCTCTAGCTTAGGAGTGGGGGTGGATCTAGCTTAGGACTGGTGGTGGATCTAGCTTAGAAGGTGGTGGCTCTAGCTTGGGAGAGGTGGTGGCTCTAGCTTGGGAGAGGTGGTGGCTCTAGCTTGGGAGAGGTGGTGGCTCTAGCTTGGAGAGGTGGTGGCTCTAGCTTGGGAGAGTGGTGGCTCTAGCTTAGGAGTGGTGGTGGCTCTAGCCTAGGAGTGGTGGAGGCTCTAGCTTATGAGAGGATGGTGGTTGTGACTATTCCTGTATCTATCTAGCTTTTGTAGTGTCTGGAACATAGCTGTCGTCTTGGTCATAGCTCAACATGGGACTTCAGGTAGGATTGGATTGTTTTAAATGTAGGGTAATTAATTATTAATAGAATTTCTAGCGGACAGATGAGTATAAACAATTTACATTTGTGTGTCCCTGCAGTTGTTTGAAGATCTGCTTTTATTCAACACGTTAGACTTAACAAATGTTGTGAACACTTATTCAGAAGGTCTTAGTTCATTTCCCAACATTGCACTGAAAGGGGTCAGCAGGGTTTCATTGATTTTTTTCAAAAGTGAATGCTAATGAAGCATTCCTTTGAAAACACTTCTTATGCTGGGTTTGCATTCATGCATGACATATAACTATTAGTAAGTATTGTGTATCGCACACTGTGCACAATTCATAATAAAAACAGCAGTGTTCATGATGAGACATAGTGTATAAAGTCTTTTTTAAATTGATTGTCTTTTATTAAAATAAATTGGCCTAACCTCTTCACCTTACTAGATAAGGTCTCTAAAAATTACTTTACAATTGGGTTCACTCCCAAAAACAAAGTTAGTTAAACTGTATCTTTTGAAATTTGAAATTAACCTATAATTGAGGGGTTTCTGTACTAACTACTAAATCATATTGGGTTTTTGTTTGTTTCTGATTTTATAATTGTCATGAATATTATGGTATAGGGTACTTCTCATCAACGTAGTCAAAAATGTAATATCTTCTCTTTATTTTCACTCAAATAATATGCTGCTGTCAAGGATATAATAAACAGCCATTTTACTGGTTGCTCTCTGGGTGTGGTGTTCGAAAACAAGGTGCTTAGGATGGTATTTGGTCCATAAAGGGATGAGGATACTGGAGAGTGGAGGAGATTACAAAATGGAGAGTTAGACATTGTTAGGATAATCAAGTTTCATAGATTACGATGGGCAGGACATACAGCACAAATGGGAGAATCTGTAACGTGCTTAGGGTATTTACTGGTAAGCCCAGTGGGAAGAGACCCTTGGGATACCTAAGTGTTTTTTTCCAAAATGGCTTCTTACTCTCCTCACACCTTCTACTGTTTGTTCGAGTTGGGGTGGGAGGGAGGGAGAATTCAGTAGTGTTTGAACTTACAACATGTTGACTAAAATCAATAAAATATTGCTTGAGTTGATATCAACCAGTCTTGAATATTTGTCTGAGCCATTGTGTAATTTTACTAGGACTCGATATTTGAAATGCCGCAATGCTCTTGACGTAGTGATGTCAACAACTGTTGACAACTAAACCCCTTGTTTGTACTGGAGCAATATGATACACATTTTGTATAAAAAGGTTTTTTTTGCTATGAAAACTTAGGAAAATAGTGACCTTGACCTGCGGCCACTTCTATCCCACCTTAAGCTATATCCTGATTTGGGTTGGAGTCTAGAAAACTCAAACATATTTCTCTGACGTGACAGCTGCAGCAGATATCATGACTTGACATACGAATATATTATAATAATTTTTGTAGAACTAGGAACTACAATATTACTGTTCTCTTTACCAAAATCAGAGAATAATTAGATGAGTAGAGTGTAACTAGAGCACTTGTAAAGGGCGGAATGTAACTAGCGCACTTGTAAAGGGTGGAATGTAACTAGAGTGCTTGTAAAGGGTGGAATGTAACTAGAGCGCTTGTAAAGGGCGAATGTAACTAGAGCGCTTGTAAAGGGCGGTGTCTAACTAGAGCGCTTGTAAAGGGCCGAGTGTAAACTAGAGCGCTTGTAAAGGGCGAGTAACTAGACGTTGTAAAGGCAAGTCTAACGAGCGCTTGTAAGAGAAAGGGCAGGCAGTCTAACTAGAGCGCTTGTAAAGGGCCGAGTGTTAACTAGAGCGCTTGTAAAGGGCCGAGTGTAACTAGAGCGCTTGTAAAGGGCGAGTCTAACTAGAGCGCTTGTAAAGGGCCGAGTGTAACTAGAGCGCTTGTAAAGGGCGAGTGTAACTAGAGCGCTTGTAAAGGGGCGCGAGATGTAACTAGAGCGCTTGTAAAGGGCCGAGTGTAACTAGAGCGCTTGTAAAGGGCAGAGTGTAACTAGAGCGCTTGTAAAGGGGGAGTGTACAGAAATGCTGGTGCTTGTGCCCTCAGATCGGCCCACTTCAGCACTCTGGCCATCAAGCAGAACCCCCTTCTGCCGAAGCTTACAGTAACCTGGGCAATGTGTACAAAGAGCGAGGTCAGCTCCAAGAAGCTCTGGAGAACTACCGCCATGCGGTGCGTCTGAAACCTGACTTCATTGACGGCTACATCAACTTGGCGGCTGCTCTGGTGGCTGCTGGGGACATGGAGCAGGCTGTTCAGGCGTACGTCACTGCACTGCAGTATAACCCGGTAGGTCACACTAGGGCCCGGTACCAATCACCCAATGTACAGTTTAGAACAATCAATTATGCCCATATTTCACCGGGGTTTAATGTCATCACATTTCAAATAGTAATTACACACAAACTTCAATTCGCAAACAACCAAAGCACAACATCACTCTTGAAGTCTATCACTAGGTAGAAAATGATTCATAATTTCCTGAAATGACACAAAGTTTAACAAACCACTCACAATTATTTTAAGTTGGCTCTAGCTTAAATCCTGTGGATTTCTTCAAGATTGGATATTGAGGAATTTTTTTAATTTCACTTGTCTTGTTTATAATTATTGGTATCCTGCTAAAAGCTACCATTTATTTCTAACAATATATTTTAAAATTCTCTTTGTGCTCTTTATTTTATATTAGCTAGTATGAATAGTTCTTTTTATAAATAAGTGTGTAAAGAACAAAAAGTCTTCATTTACCAAACAGTAATATTCCGCTCTTTTTTTATGCTGGCTAAATATTGTTGTATTATTCAATTAGATGGACTGTGAGTTTGTCTTAATTTCATTGAGCAGTTTGTCCTTGGTTTATCTTACAAACTGCTAAGTATCACATCTACTAGTCAATTGCTAAAACATGAATCATTGTCACCGTATTATATAACGCTGTTTACAAGTCATCATCCACTGAATACATTTATAAAAAATGCATAACCAATAATTTAAAAATGAATACAACCATATTATGTGGATGAAAAATATAAATGTTTTACTTTCAATATGGTATGTAAAATAAAGGGCGAAGTTGATAAATTAAGGAAAGATATTATAAAATTGAAAACCCAATATTTAATTTCAATTAATTATTGTTTTCTGAATTTATAAACTAAAGTAAACTCTTAAACAAAATTAGAGTAGGACACCTATTTTTAATTGTCCTGCAGAATCTTAATATCACGAGAAACCAATACTGTCATTTCAGAAGAAGTTTATGTATGTTTATTAATGAGGAGGCTCGACATTAATCAGTATAGTGACGCTCTTAGGATTATATGGAGGGATTTAGCTTTCTTCAAATTACATATCATTTGACATGGTTAGTGATTTTAAATATTTAGAAACAATTTTAGCTGGCAATAATGTTATTAGATAGGAAATCAGGAAAAAATAGTCGGGGGAAATGTGTGCTATTACTCGGTCAGCAAGTTGCTGACATCTCGTCTGCCGCCAATGAATGCAAAACTCAGAATATACAAATCAATAATTTAACCAGTTGTTCTCTACAGATGTGGAATGTAGTCTCTTATATTATATGACAGTCACAAGGTGCTTAGGAAGATATTTGGTCCAAAAAGGCTCACATTACTGGAGAGGGGAGGAGGTTACATAATGATGAGTTACATACATTGTACTCGTCACAAGACATTCATTATTAGTAAAGTCAAATCTCACATATTAATGTGGGCGGGACCTGCAGCACGAATGGGAGAATATAAAACTGACTGATAAAAAGAGTGGGTGTAATGAGGTGGACTGGATATAACACAGGTGAAGGGAAGACAGGACAGTATCCCCACTGCTTCCAGCACAGCTAAGTGAAGACAATAAAGTATCCCCCTTGTTTCTATCACAGCTAGGTGAAGACAGGACAGTATCCCCTTGTTTCTATCACAGCTAGGTGAAGACAGGACAGTATCCCCTTGTTTCTAGAACAGCTAGGTGAAGACAGGATAGTATCCCCTTTGTTTCTATCACAGCTAGGTGAAGACAGGACAGTATCCCCTTGTTTCTATCACAGCTAGGTGAAGATAGGACAGTATCCCCTTGTTTCTAGCACAGCTAGGTGAAGACAGGATAGTATCTCCTTGTTTCCAGCACAGCTAAGTGAAGACAATAAAGTATCCCCCTTGTTTCTATCACAGCTAGGTGAAGACAGGACAGTATCCCCTTGTTTCTATCACAGCTAGGTGAAGACAGGACAGTATCCCCTTGTTTCCAGCACAGCTAGGTGAAGACAATAAAGTATCCCCTTTGTTTCTATCACAGCTAGGTGAAGACAGGACAGTATCCCCTTGTTTCTATCACAGCTAGGTGAAGATAGGACAGTATCCCCTTGTTTCTAGCACAGCTAGGTGAAGACAGGACAGTATCCCCTTGTTTCTAGCACAGCTAGGTGAAGACAGGATAGTATCTCCTTGTTTCCAGCACAGCTAGGTGAAGACAGGACAGTATCCCCTTGTTTCCAGCACAGCTATGTGAAGACAGGACCGTATCCTCTTGTTTCCAGTTCAGCTAGGTGAAGACAGGACAGTATCCCCTTGTTTCTAGCACAGCTAGGTGAAGACAGGACAGTATCCCCTTGTTTCCAGCACAGCTAGGTGAAGACAGGACAGAATCCCCTTGTTTCCAGCACAGTTAGGTGAAGACAGGACAGTATCCCCTTTTTTCCAGCACAGCTAAGTGAAGACAATAAAGTATCCCCTTTGTTTCTATCACAGCTAGGTGAAGACAGGACAGTATCCCCTTGTTTCTATCACAGCTAGGTGAAGACAGGACAGTATCCCCTTGTTTCTAACCCAGCTAGGTGAAGACAGGACAGTATCCCCTTGTTTCTATCACAGCTAGGTGAAGACAGGACAGTATCCCCTTGTTTCTATCACAGCTAGGTGAAGACAGGACAGTATCCCCTTGTTTATAACACAGCTAGGTGAAGACAGGACAGTATCCCCTTGTTTCTAGCACAGTTAGTTGAAGACAGGACAGTATCCCCTTGTTTCTATCACAGCTAGGTGAAGACAGGACAGTATCCCCTTGTTTCTAGCACAGCTAGTTGAAGACAGGACAGTATCCCCTTGTTTCTAACACAGCTAGGTGAAGACAGGGTATCCCCTTGTTTCTAGCACAGCTATGTGAAGACAGGACAGTATCCCCTTGTTCCTAGCACAGCTAGGTGAAGACAGGACAGTATCCCCTTGTTCCTAGCACAGCTAGGTGAAGACAGGACAGTATCCCCTTGTTTCTAGCACAGCTAGGTGAAGACAGGACAGTATCCCCTTGTTCCTAGCACAGCTATGTGAAGACAGGACCGTATCCTCTTGTTTCCAGTTCAGCTAGGTGAAGACAGGACAGTATCCCCTTGTTTCCAGCACAGTTAGGTGAAGACAGGACAGTATTCCCTTTTTTCCAGCACAGATAAGTGAAGACAATAAAGTATCCCCTTTGTTTCTATCACAGCTATGTGAAGGCAGGACAGTATCCCCTTGTTCCTAGCACAGCTAGGTGAAGACAGGACAGTATCCCCTTGTTCCTAGCACAGCTAGGTGAAGACAGGACAGTATCCCCTTGTTTCTAGCACAGCTAGTTGAAGACAGGACAGTATCCCCTTTTTTCCAGCACAGCTAAGTGAAAACAATAAAGTATCCCCTTTGTTTCTATCACAGCTATGTGAAGGCAGGACAGTATCCCCTTGTTTCTAGCACAGCTAGGTGAAGACAGGACAGTATCCCCTTTTTTCCAGCACAGCTAAGTGAAGACAATAAAGTATCCCCTTTGTTTCTATCACAGCTATGTGAAGGCAGGACAGTATCCCCTTGTTTCTAGCACAGCTAGGTGAAGACAGGACAGTTTCCCCTTGTTTCTAGCACAGCTAGGTGAAGACAGGACAGTTTCCCCTTGTTTCTAGCACAGCTAGTTGAAGACAGGACAGTATCCCCTTGTTTCTAGCACAGCTAGGTGAAGACAGGACAGTATCCCCTTGTTTCTAGCACAGCTAGGTGAAGACAAGACAGTATCCCCTTGTTTCTAGCACAGCTAGTTGAAGACCAGTGTGATGTCACCAGGGACCGGTATTTTCTCAGCTGTATGTTGCTCTTTGTTATAAACCCAGCCCAGCTGTTCATGTTTGCAAGGAAATGTAGGTATTGATCCTGCAGCACTGCTATAGAAGGGAGGGGGGAACTCCCTCAACTGACTTGTCAAACAACCCTTCTACCACCCGTTATAACTTCACACATTGGTTTAACATTTTATTAAGATTGATAACAATAGCTTTGCTTGTAAATTGAATTTGAAAATATACAGCTACATATATTATAAGTTGCATACTGACATGACCAGGGCCTGTTGCATAAAATCTTACAATTGCATTACCAACCTTCAATTTAGTTATCAGAGCAGGCTAAAAAATTAAATAATGCTTCAAATTAAATACCTTATATTATTCTGCACATTTGTGAGATTAGGGGTCTTAAGTCCTAAAGCAATCCTAGTATGGTAATTAAAACTGCATCTTACTAACCGTTCAGACCATACGCTTATGTACTAATTACGCTCATGGGTTTAGGAATGTGGAAGGCTATATCTAGAAGAAGTGTACACACATTTTCATGGATGGAGAGTGGAAAAACCACCCTCACTACACCCTGTCAAGATTCAAACCTCGATCTCCCCATCATTGGCAGTCTAGTGTACCATGTCAGTAGCGCCTTGGGCTGTACGGCCATCAAAGGGAATTAAAATAATAATAATTTAGACATAAAATAAATCAAGAACAAAATTAAATACCACTGCCTGCCTAAACAGTGGTACTGTCTCGTTAGAGATTGTATTATTATTATTATTATTATTTTCTCTGAGCAATTGTTAAAAGGTGAGCCCTGTAGGCCGTTGTATCCGTAGCGCTAATTCCAGATTGGTCGAGAGTTATTTAAGGAACTCCCTTATAACTAACTTACCTTGTAGAGACTCTGCCTCAGATATTTAAATTTACTTTATTCTGATTTATTTTTTGCTTACTCTTATATTTTTTAAATACTTGTGTTTTTACTACTCTTAAGTTATTTATTATTTTTATCATATATTATTAATAATGATGTCCTTTTGTTTGTGATTATTCCACAGTATGTATCATTATTTAGCTATTATTGTTTATTTTATTTTGTTATATACATACATGTAAGGTACTTGTGTACTTCTCGGTACTGGCCGGTCATAGTTCTAAGGACTGTTGGACGGCACTATAATAAAGGAAATTGAAATTGAAACTTTTATCATTATTACCATCATTATCATTATGTGAAGCAGTAGACTTGACTCAATGGTGGGGGAATCCCAGCCAGGCACATTTCCTCTAAAATCAACATTTCTTATCCTCAACACATTAGCATAATTATTATAGGTAGTGAGATGTGGAGATAAAAAATGTTTTGTGTGAAACATCATGTAACCTCTTTACTTACCTTCTCGCAGTGTGATTGCTGTAACTATGTATTGTGTCTGGGAGGGGTGTTATGTAAACCTTTTTGGGGCTGGGAATATCTTTTCATGTCAGCCCAAAATACTGTAACTGTTCTTATTGGTACATCTTCTTGCTAACTCCATCATCAGCCTGTGGCCGGGTCACTTTAGTAAAATGTCTCCATCCTCTATTCTTCCACCAATCTTCCTCCTCTAATAGCTTCCATTCTTCTCCTCTCACTTGCACGCTTTCTGTTATCTGCTCCTCCCATCTCTACTATCTCATGTACTCCCAGTACCCCAGCTCTTCCCTGGATAACTTTATTCCTAATCCTATTTCTTCTCGTGACAGCTAACATGCTCCTCACAAACTTCATTCCCATGGCCTCCCCTTTTATAAATTACACCTTGTACAACACTTCAAGGACACTTCTCTTCTCCATAGCAGCTCTTACACACCTATAGAACAACTCTCCATAGCAGGTCTCTTACACACCTATAGAACAACTCTCCATAGCAGGTCTCTTACACACCTATAGAACAACTCTCCACAGCAGGTCTCTTACACACCTATAGAACAACTCTCCATAGCAGGTCTCTTACACACCTATAGAACAACTCTCCATAGCAGGTCTCTTACACACCTATAGAACAACTCTCCATAGCAGGTCTCTTACACACCTATAGAACAACTCTCCATAGCAGGTCTCTTACACACCTATAGAACAACTCTCCATAGCAGGTCTCTTACACACCTATAGAACAACTCTCCATAGCAGGTCTCTTACACACCTATAGAACAACTCTCCATAGCAGGTCTCTTACACACCTATAGAACAACTCTCCATAGCAGGTCTCTTACACACCTATAGAGCAACTCTCCACAGCAGGTCTCTTACACACCTGTATAACAACTCTCCATAGCAGGTCTCTTACACACCTATAGAACAACTCTCCATAGCAGGTCTCTTACACACCTATAGAACAACTCTCCATAGCAGGTCTCTTACACACCTGTATAACAACTCTCCATAGCAGGTCTCTTACACACCTATAGAACAACTCTCCATAGCAGGTCTCTTACACACCTATAGAACAACTCTCCATAGCAGGTCTCTTACACACCTATAGAACAACTCTCCATAGCAGGTCTCTTACACACCTATAGAACAACTCTCCACAGCAGGTCTCTTACACACCTATAGAACAACTCTCCATAGCAGGTCTCTTACACACCTATAGAACAACTCTCCATAGCAGGTCTCTTACACACCTATAGAACAACTCTCCATAGCAGGTCTCTTACACACCTATAGAGCAACTCTCCACAGCAGGTCTCTTACACACCTGTATAACAACTCTCCATAGCAGGTCTCTTACACACCTATAGAACAACTCTCCATAGCAGGTCTCTTACACACCTATAGAACAACTCTCCATAGCAGGTCTCTTACACACCTGTATAACAACTCTCCATAGCAGGTCTCTTACACACCTATAGAACAACTCTCCATAGCAGGTCTCTTACACACCTATAGAACAACTCTCCATAGCAGGTCTCTTACACACCTATAGAACAACTCTCCATAGCAGGTCTCTTACACACCTATAGAACAACTCTCCACAGCAGGTCTCTTACACACCTATAGAACAACTCTCCATAGCAGGTCTCTTACACACCTATAGAACAACTCTCCATAGCAGGTCTCTTACACACCTATAGAACAACTCTCCATAGCAGGTCTCTTACACACCTATAGAACAACTCTCCATAGCAGGTCTCTTACACACCTGTATAACAACTCTCCATAGCAGTCTCTTACACACCTATAGAACAACTCTCCATAGCAGGTCTCTTACACACCTATAGAACAACTCTCCATAGCAGGTCTCTTACACACCTATAGAACAACTCTCCATAGCAGGTCTCTTACACACCTATAGAACAACTCTCCATAGCAGGTCTCTTACACACCTATAGAACAACTCTCCATAGCAGGTCTCTTACACACCTATAGAACAACTCTCCATAGCAGGTCTCTTACACACCTATAGAACAACTCTCCATAGCAGGTCTCTTACACACCTATAGAACAACTCTCCATAGCAGGTCTCTTACACACCTATAGAACAACTCTCCATAGCAGGTCTCTTACACACCTATAGAACAACTCTCCATAGCAGGTCTCTTACACACCTATAGAACAACTCTCCATAGCAGGTCTCTTACACACCTATAGAACAACTCTCCATAGCAGGTCTCTTACACACCTGTATAACAACTCTCCATAGCAGGTCTCTTACACACCTATACAACAACTCTCCATAGCAGGTCTCTTACACACCTATAGAACAACTCTCCATAGCAGGTCTCTTACACACCTATAGAACAACTCTCCATAGCAGGTCTCTTACACACCTATAGAACAACTCTCCATAGCAGGTCTCTTACACACCTATAGAACAACTCTCCATCACAGGTATATTACACTCCTATAGAACAACTCTCCCTGCTCTCTTCTAATTACATCTCTTTACTTCCACCTTTCACCTTAATCAAGCTTCCAAGATAGTTTACAACAAATAAGATGTTAAAACCTAGTATTTCAAACTTGATTGTACATCCATTTACGTTCTGTAGTGTGTTTTTATACCAATTGTTTGTTTGTAATCTGTGTTGCAGGACTTGTACTGTGTGCGCAGTGATTTGGGGAACTTGCTTAAAGCATTGGGTAGACTGGATGAGGCAAAGGTAAGATCTCCCTCGACAAATACCTTCATCGTTTAGTTGCCATCGAGTTGGTTTACGTGTTTCCAGTTTTTACCAAACAATCTCACTATGTATCTCTCTGTCCCTATGGTTGTACTCGTGGGTATGACTCTAAACAACTTGTTAAATGGGGAAAAGAGTCATAAAATTTAGTGAAAGGATCAGAAATTTCTCAAAGCTTGAGTAATTATCGGAAAAAATCTCAATTCAGACTTGTCCTAAGGTATCAGACCTCCCTGGCTGACAAACAGGTCTGGGGTCGAACCATTATTGCCCGGGGGAAGTGAACTCAAAACAAACTAATATAGTTTTCACTCCACGGCAGTTGAATTAAAACAATAGCCTTCCCCCCACCCTTAGTAGTGTCATCTTAAGATTCAGGGTAATATGCTGTTTTTTATAAATATGGTTACCTAGAAAATACTCAACTGAACATTCTAATTATCTGCTTTAGTTTTTCTCCTGCTACTCAATTTTTTTTTTTCTTTGTTTCAGCAGTTAATATTTATGAAATTTTGTTCTTATGCTAATTTTTTTAACCTTATCTTTTTCTAGTTGTTGTTTAAAAATTGTTAGAATATACAGTATCTATTATATTTAGAGAGCTGAACTTTTGCATTAGTAAAAAATACATTTAAAAAAATATATACTTGAATTCTAGTTTAAACATTATAATACCAACCTTAGTGGTTATATAGCCTGTTATTTATTCTTAATTTAATGCTGTAAATATAAATGAATAATTCACCGATATTGACATAATCATCCCAGGGGCATTTCCCAAATTTAAATACATTCACTACGTTTCATTTTTCCGTAGATTCAAACTTGAGATGTTCATCCTGCTTTAAAGATAGATACGCTTTTGTGTCTCAATTCTTGGAGAGAACTTATCAATGTTTTTAACACAATTTACTGGTGTGTTTGCAATATTTATTGATGAATAAATGTCAAGTTGCAGTTTCGCCCAAGACCAGGATAATATGCTGAAAACTCGATCCAGTGGAAATTACTTTGACAATTGCTGGAATCTTGCTCCCGATCTGAAATTTAAAGATATTAGTGGTTTTATCTAAATAAATAGAACATTTATTTAATCCTTTTGCACTCGGCAAATTTTCATGATTCTGGTGTAAAACATTCAAGCCAAATCTTACCTGTGTATTTTTGAATTCCTACCATAAAAAAACTAATCAACATATATATTAGAAAAAATTCACACTTATGCTCTAAACATTTTAGAATTAGAAAAAAAAAAGTCATCTGTCATTATACAATAGATGAATTGTAAAAAATATTGAAAATTTGGAAATTTTAATTAAAATCTAGAGGTGAAAAAATCAATTGACTTTTTGCCTTTTGTCTTAATCACTCCTTCTGAAAGAAAGATAATTAATTTCTGTAAAATCTGATATAAGTTTGGTTTCTGTAGCTATGTTGGTTTCTAAACTACATCAATTTTAGTAAAATTGTGTATAGGCGTACATACTTTTGGAGTCTGAACCTGTTTTTTGGAAAACACTTTCCATGCAGCAAATAAATAAATAGGCTTAAATAATAAATAAATCAGTCGCTTTCAGGTGTAAATTCACAATCATTATCCATTGTATCCAAACAATCTAAAACGTCAAGTCATCTAACCTTGAACTCAGACCTGTCATTGCCTGGTTATAAAAAAAAATTATATTTTACTAACACTTAGGCCTATATAACTTATAATAAAAAATACTATGCAGGAAACAATAAATAATATATAAACTTTTGTAAGAAACCCAAATATCAAATGCAAACACTCGAATCAAAATAAAATAAAGAAAAACACGGCAGTCAAAAACATATTCATGCCACGGTGTAAACAACTTGGAATAAAATAATTCATTTGTGCAAAAAAAAACACGTTTTGTTTACATTACAGTGCTTTCTGTTGAGGAAAATATGAACCAAAGCTTAATATTTAGGATAAAGGCTTATGGTGGCATCTAGTAGCAGTTATTATACTAACAGGCAAGATTTAGCTGGCGCCGATGGTTCGGCCATGAGAGTGTTTTAGCCATTACAGGGCACACCGATTGTTTAAGGCTTAAGCAAGGTCAACTCAAACCCCATCAACAGTTTCCAGGCTGTGTCTGGGTCATTTTAGTAAAATTCCTCCCCTCCATCTTCCTCTATTCTTCCTCCTTTCAAGTCCATGTCGTCGCACACTTCTATTGAGCAAACTTTGACAAAAATTTGTTTTCATCATTTTTAATAACCTGTTATAAATTTTACTAAACTGTATGGATAAAAAGGTAAACCAAAATTAATATATTGTCATTTTTTCTAAGCACTCTAAAAACTAGAATTTTCACCATTTTTACGGATTTTTTATTTACTGGAAAGTTCAGAACCCTAATAATAATAATTTTATAATGTATTATTTAAGATAATAAATTATATAAATTTAGAATCTCTAGTTAATGCCATCATTTGATTATTTTTACCTTACATACCTCGAGGTAGAAACTGTTCCAGAATTGTTAATTGTTTTAATGTTTTCAGTGGATACACGATTTGCTGAAAGAATGACAACCTTTTTTTTTTTATATTAACATGAATTTTGAGGAATAAAACCGGTTCACATTTTGTTGGGTTTTGAAACATTTTCCCTTCTTGAACATCTATATAATTGTTTTACAAATGTAATCATGACTGCCTTTTAAGATATAGGTACTTTTCGCAACAACTTTATCACTTGACATCTATTTTAATGCCTTAATAGTAACTCTGATTGGATAGTAATGTTAAACAGGCAGTCATGATTGCAAATATTGACATACTTGAAAATGCCCATAACTTTATTTACAGGTTTTTTTTTTAGAAAGTCCTTAGCTCATTCACCCAATAAGTTGGTTTTTAACTTTTTAAATAAAGCTCTTTTACTTTAAATCCTGCAAGTGCACACTCAAAACACATTTTCTTTTGTATAAAGTAGCAAGATTTTGGATTAACTTTTATAAAAAGATATATTTTTTTAAGTAATTAATTAAAATGGTGTGAATGATGTGTTGTGTATGGAAGTAAAGTAAATGGGCCGACATCCTCTGGATGAATATTTGGGACAGTGTTTTGTCCTGTTAAACCTCAGCATTGCGATGCACATGTTGCAATGCTAGGTTGCGCTTGCGATTTAAACCAAGTCTAAGGGAATTGACACGCAGTGTGACAACTCCTTGAGGCTGCTGCGCGCAGCGGATCTTAGCAATACCATTCTCTTCAACGCAACACCAACTTCTCACTTTTGTTCAATAAGTTAAACCATTTGATTTATGTACATATATATATTTTATCCTTTGACCTATCAGTGGTTTAAATTATTGTGCGTGTTATCGTGTTAAGAACAAACTGTTATCACCATTTTGTTGATGTATCATTTTCATCGGAAAGTTTACTCAAACATTTAATAATGGGATTCACTTTATTAAATTAATTTTGATATAACTTTATTTTAAATGAAAAACATTGTGATTTAGGTTTGTGTCAACCTCCATATGTGTTGTAAAGCTAATTTAAATATGTTTGTTTTTCTTTGAAATAACTTTAATAATTTAAAATAAACCTAGTCGGTAGTCACACGTGGATACTCCAATAGTTCGGTGGTGGCCATCGAGAGAATGGTTACTGTTAGCGCGAATTCTTTTTTCCTCTAATTCAGTATTTAAGGAAAATGTTTCAACGTCAGCCATTAAGTGCAGTTTTCGGTTTCCACGATAAATGAACCCAATAGTTAAGTAGCTTTTTTTATATATATATCATTCAGTCCATTATTAATTTATCTTATCCAAGGGAGTATATACTAATTGCTGGGTCCCCCCCCCCCCCCCAAAGAGTTTTGGGTTGGGGGGAGTTTAATGATAATTTTATGATTTCTTTCTTTACTATGGTCATCTCTTGTTGATAATTTTGTCTTTTTTAAAATATATTTGACAATTTCTCCTAAATAATTATTTTAAATACTAATTTCTCATAATCATGTTCCAACATCTTGTCTGTATATTTTTACCATTTACAAAATAATATTACATTATATTGAGCTTACATCAATATCAAGATTAAAATTTATGTTATTACTGTTTATCCATTGAAAACATTAATATTATGTAAAGTTATGTTCATCAGAGCTAAGTGCGAAACAAAATTCAATTGAAACTTAGAAAATTTAACTTGATAACAAAAGCTTTCATGTTAATACTTTATTATATTGGTAATATTTCATTTTTTCATTGAATTTAACAAACTTGTAATTCTATACAAAATTTAAATATTAGTGCTTTTGAGTAGTATTTTTATTCTTCGACTTAGCTCAGATATTTATTCTTTTGCCTCAAAATGATTTTTTTCGTTTGCCAAAATACTTAAAATTCATTCGTAAAAAAAAGTTATATTGAGCTGTTTTTTCAGCAGTAGCGATGATGTGGGTGTGAATTTTCGGAAGTTGATTAAAATGCTTGTTATTCTCTCTCCCACCCCCCTCTGGGATTGGCTCTGTTAGATGGTGGTGCGTGCGCGTGCGTGAACGTGATGACAATCGTCTGGGCGCTAGCGACATCATGATGTGATGATGATTCAGTATGTGTAGGCTTGGTTCTCCAACCAGGTAAAGTAGTTTCATAAGGCCAGTCTCCTAAACACTTACACAAACACTTACACATAACATACATACTCTCTTACCGAACAGTTAACATCATACGTAGAATTCTGTAAAATATAGTCATTTGGAACTTTATAAATGTTGTCAATCTAGTTATTATATTAACACACATTTTAATTTTTTAAACATTTATTGATGTCTGTCTCAGTATTCAATCTTCATTTTACTTTTTCAGTAAATAGCTAATTTTGAATGGAGACTGGCTTTTATACAAAACAATGTTTCCTTAATTTTTGTGTGTTTTAGGTTATCGAGTGAATATTACAAAACACTTAGAAGTGTTTTATTTATATTTTTTATTACCTCTAGACCCCGTACGCATTGGCGATGCGCCTCAGTGTTTGCGTAGACTTGCAAGTCACTGGCACCCTTAGCGCGAGCGCTGCGACCTCCCTCCCTTGGCTATTGCCGGACTTGCTGGCTGCTCACATTGTAAACTGCTTCTCAAGGGTTTCATTTCTTCTCGTCTAAAATAACTTAACTCTCCATCAATAATTGATATCATAAATTACTAAATTATTGCAGTACACAATTTGGGCAGTTACATTTTGCTGTGCGCTTTTGCGAAGCTTTCTGTTACAGATTGGTTAATCTTCAGACCTGTATGTGTGCAGTGAAAATTAACCAATCTGTGGTTAGAATACAGTTGAAGTATCTTAAATGATGAAACTCTATTAAGTAATTTGGAGCTAATTAGTTACTATTCATCTTATTCTCTTAAGAAATGAATGATTTATGTTTGTATTTAATTATAACATAGAATGGATTACATCAATTATTTTTAAACAATACTTTACTATTTAGTTTATGTTCATTTTCTACATGTTTGGATACTTCAACCGTTGTACGCTAGGAACCAGGCGCGCGCTATCTGGTGTTTTCTCTGTATTTCCTTTGCATTATCGTGCGTCACACTAGGCAAACTTCATCACTGGTGTGGCTAAGGGTAATTATATGGAAAAACAAGAAAATGGCGCTGCGCAAAGGAAAAGAGGCCCCCAATGATTGGCGCTGCGCGTTTTTAACTCTGCTGTGATTGTCGTGCACTGGATGAGATTCATTATCACACTGTTTTGTTCCCCTCCTACCCTTGCCCCCGTCCCCTGTAGGCATGCTACCTGAAAGCCATCGAGACACGGCCAGACTTTGCTGTGGCTTGGAGCAACCTGGGATGCGTTTTCAATGCCCAAGGAGAAATCTGGCTTGCTATACATCACTTTGAGAAGGCTGTGGCTCTTGACCCAAACTTTCTCGATGCTTATATCAACCTTGGAAATGTCCTTAAGGAGGCTCGTATCTTTGATAGGTGAGTTCAACATATTTTACATTCTCACTTGAAAAGGAACATCAAAATGTCTTAATTTCTTCAAACCTTTATTTTAAGGCAAAGTTTAGTCAACTTAACTCTTAATTGTGCGTTTTATTAAAATTCCAACATACCCTTAATATCACATGTCTTGTGACTTTAAAAAAAAAAAGATGAATCACATGTATATGCTAGAAAAAAGTTCAGACACATTCAAATCAAATTTTTGTTTGAATTTTTCTATGAAAAATCGATAAAAGTTCGTTGTACAACAAAATATACATACTTTTTCCTTTTTCTTTATTTATTTCTACCCATTTGTATATCCCTACAAATTTGGTTCATTTCTCAAGTTATAAAATATCGTTTTTACAAATCCTAACTCATAGTTAAAATGGTTTTGGTTGGGTACAGTAAATTTAAACTAGTGAAAAGCTGTATTTAAATACTACCTGTACCTTCTTCTGAAAACCTTGTAACATTGTAAAGCAAAAAGACATTGTGATTACCAAGGTACCGTATTTCACCACATAATTGTCGCACTTTGTTATTTCAGTCAAAAAGTTGTTTCATAAAATTTTGTTGCATAATTGTCACCTGGTATAGCCCTGTTCTGAAGGTGTCAAGCGTCAAGTCACATGATATGATAAGACTTGCATCTTCCAGATCAAGCTAAGCTAGATATTGTCTCCTATTGATACATTTATTTGTGAAGCTCCTTTTTTTATGGATAAATATAAAAACCACTCTGGGCGTAATGCTTCACCTAATGGTTGTAACCCCCCGTTTTTTTTTACACGAAAATGAGGCATAAAATATGTGGTGAAGTCCGGTATGTCTATGACGGTCACTAAATATTTTCATATGACCTTCTTTAAATTTTAATTTACTCTTCTTTTAATGTAAAAATCCACCATAGACACATTCTAAATATCAATAGTGAAACTGATTTTTTTTAAATAATTCAGTGGTTTAAAAAACTAAATAGTAAGCTAATTTATATACAAACCCACCATTTTAAACTGATAAAATATTTGATATTGATTGAGCTCTATTAAGAATTATTTAATAATAAACAATGAAAGTAGTATCATTAGCTTAAGTTCACTTGATTTTATATTTTTCCAAAAGTTGAAACAATTATTGTCTCATTTGATGTTCCTTCTATTAAATGTGTGTTATTTTGTGTAGACTAAGTGCACATGTATCACATTTGTAATTATTTGGACGCACAATAAACTATTGTTTATTTAATAGTATTGACAAATGTTGATGCTAATTTGTCGTCAAAGTTCTCCAGACTACGGTGATTTGTCAATCAACATGTTGATGCTTATTTGTCATCAAAGCTCTCCAGACTACAGTGATTTGTCAATCAACATTGATGCTTATTGGTCATCAAAGTTCTCCAGACTACGGTGATTTGTCAATAAACATGTTGATGCTAATTTGTCATCAAAGTTCTCCAGACTATGGTTATTTGTCAATCAACATGTTGATGCTTATTGGTCATCAAGTTCTCCAACTACGTTATTGTCAATCAACATGTTGGAATACATCTATATAATCTGTGCTTGACTATGTTAACATTGGAATTACAAAACATAAAGAAAGGAAGATTGAAATCACAACAAAACTTAACAGTTTTAATTCCATTAACAAGACATTGATGATTGTCATTAATTAAATATGATAAGAAGTGGCCATACTTAATTTTTTTTAGTATAATTATAAGAATTTTTCTTTTCAAAATAAATGGATAATAATGGTTTTGATTACTTTGTTCAAGTGAAACAGAGACTAAAACAAAACTATTACTATATTTTGGCGATACCGCCCAAACTTTCACTGTTTCAAAGTAAAAGAAGTTTACTTTTAGGTGTGTGCCACCATACACAACACTGAAACTATCCATTGCACATGCACTTGATGATCTCTACTTTATGGACCACTCACTCAAATAACCATGTATGAAATAAAGTGCATTGGGCAAAAAACAGTTTGTTATGAATTAAATTATAGAATAGTTGGAAAATGGTAGACCACAAACACTAGCACATATTTACACACACTTTGATATTTGATGCTATAATAGTCAAAATATCAAGTGTGTGTTAATATGTGTTAGTAATTTTACTTTTATTTGTGGTCTACCATTTTCCAACTATTCTATAATTTAATTCATTACAAATCACACAAATAATAGCAACCTTCCCTTCCTACCCTTTGTAATGAAAGATAACATACACTTGATGTGTTAAGTGAAGGCCGTTCAGGAGCGGCACTTGTTCTCACTTCACAAAACTTGACAAGTTGGTGTCGTATTTATGTTTCTAACATGCACTTGCAAATAGGACACTTCTTTTTATTTTTAAAATCCTGACGCAAGTTGCAATTTTTTCAAGACGGTAAAGCGACCTTGGCCGATTACCTTTTAGCAAGGGAAATTTTGTACAGTAGAAAGAGAGCAAGAAGGCTTTGTGGCGGCCATTGGAGAAACATTCTTGATCTAGCTGTCATCCAGACTAGACATGCGTATAAATAAACCGGGTAGTAAGACGCGATGCTAAAAGAATAAAGAAAAAAACAGTGATTGGGCCGTATGCTAAGTTTGGTTGTAACAATTACATTTGTCAAGAGCTTTTTTCTTCAGCCTCGAACCGGTGTTCATTTAGACAAAGAATTACAGAAAGCCCATAAAAATGTAACCATAAATGTGAAGCCAAATTTTAATCAACACATGTCCAAGTCTCTCTTTCATATGTGTATTCTCCTTGTGTGCAGAATTTTGTGTGCCCTATTAATTCTCTTGTTGTTACATTCCGAACGCCTCTCGGAAACCCCATCTCTGCCGCTTGCAATCTCGTTAAATCTCTCTTCTCGTCCATGTCCAGGTTTCAGACCCATGTCACTATCTCTCTTCATACTAAATAAACCTTGACATGGTTGCATGCTTTAAGGGGAAGCGAGAAAAGGTCAAGTGTTTTTGCAGTTTTTACAATAAAAACAAATCAAATATTTCTCCAACAGAAACAAAGAGTTTAATTTTCTTCACATGGGGATATCAACATTTGTTGAAAATCTGTTCTTTCATTAGACTGAACTGTGGTGGCTGGGAGAGTGGTGTTTGAATCTGGGTCAGGTGTACTTATGATGATTTTTCTTAAATGGTGTCCTACATTACCTCCCGTTCTTCCATTCTACAAATATGAAGCTTCATTTTACCCACAGATTGAAAATCTCAAATTTGAATCCGAATCCTGTAAAAAATTATGAACATAAGAGGAATGTAAGGAGCCGAGGATAGTGGAGGCCATAGGAATTAAGTTTGTGAGGAGCATGTTAGCTGTCACGAGGAGTACATGAGATAGTAGAGAGATGGGAGGAGCAGATAACAGAAAGTTCTGGTTAGGTTTGTCCTAAATTATATTGGGTCTCCACCACCAATTAGTTGTATTAGAGCTATATAACAAATTAAATAAACATTAAAGATTTTTTATACATTTTTAGTCACATGGGTTGTGTTGGCTCAGGGTCACTAGTCCTCATTAGACTTGGACGTAACTCGTAATGGAGTTGCGTGAGTTTGGTTCTGTGAGAAGAGATCACATCCTTTAACAATTGCTAAACTAAACTAGATTACTCTAAACATCACAACCCGCCTCGGTGGCCGCATGGTCTAAGGCGCTACTCTCGCAGACTGCCGGTGAAAGTAAGGTTGAGGTTTAAATCTCGGTCAGGTGTTCTGAGAGCAGGTTTTCCAAAATAGCTTTCCACTCTCCCCCACGCAAATGAGGGTGCACTTCCGATAAATATATTTCTTTTCCTCAAAAAAACCATTAGCGTAATTAGTACAAAAGTGTATAACCCAATGGATATCAAGACGCAGTGCTAAAAGTTAAAATGCCTCATATTTACAAAATAATGTGTGTTCTAGTGTCATTTACTAAGACTGTCCTGTTTATAGAGAGCATCATAAGGATGAATTTGGAGCTAATCCTTTTGCTTTACCTCATTTGGGAAACAAACATCTTAAGGGAGGGAAGGAATCTCTATTCAGGCTGTTACACGCCAATGTTTCGAGCTCACATAATTCTCCCAGTAAAACTATTCTTGTGTTTACATAGAAGCAAAAAATACAATTATGTAAAAACATCCATCAAAATAAAAGGGGGTGAAAATATTATCATTTTCTTATAACTTCCCTGAACTCTTTCATTTTAACACAATTGTACCTTTAGAATGATTTTAAAATAGTAATTTTTCCTTTTGAAATAACATTGTTAAAAAAAACTATATGTGTGTGAAATTATTGTCTATATTATGCCAGAATTCTAGTCTTAAAGCCTTTTAGGAACGCACCCTATGATTTCATAATGTTCACCCGAAGGAGAAATCTCTTAATGGCTCTGTCGTGTTACATCTGTTCAGCCATTAAATATTTCCATTATTCAGTTCTTGCTTCACCACTCTCTTCTTGTGCACTAATTTCTCCAGCCTGGTTGTACCTCCAGCTCTCTTCTAATCTCGCAAGTTTGGCTTTGATGTTAAAACAACTAGTTCATTGACTAGATGTTGACCCTCTTTGGTGGCTGCATGGTGTAAGGTGTCACTCTTGCAATAGACAAGACTGTGGACGACAGGGAGATTGGGGGTTCGAATCTCGATCTGGTGTAATGAGGGTGGTTTTTCACTTTCCCTCCACACAAATGCGGCTACACTTTCTATAAATATAACCTCCATAATACCTAAAACCACCAGCTTAATTAGAACAACCCGAATGGGTAGTGTAGGACACCGTAGTAAAACACACTTTTCTTTCATTGACAATATTTAGCCTCATTATTAAAGGTATTAATACTCTCTGTCAAAAGTAACATCTGCAGATCAAACGACCTGATGTATGAATATATGAAACATTGATTTAGTAACCTTTGTGAGTGTTTGAATCTGACTGTAGCTCCTGTGACTAAGTCTAGAGTAGTTTAGTTTAATAAAATCAGTCATCGTTTCATCCTACTAATCAAGTTTCTAAGTAGTATTGGCTGAGTATTCTTGACATAATTCCACCTTCGCTGTGCCGCCCATAACCTTGGCTTTGCAACAGCCCCTTCATGAGTGTTCGTTTTACTCTCTATCAAACATCCAGTACTTTAGGCAATTTTGACCAAATGTGATAGTGGGGTTATTTAATTTTTGGTATGAAAACAATTTAATTAGTGAACTTCATGCTGTCCAAAATTAAGTTGACTCGCTTATTTTTATAAGGAATTTAGCATGCAGTTTCCAAACATAAAACTTTCAAAGCAATTAAATCTTTCTAAACACGCCCTTTCGATGAACCAGAATCATGAACAGAGTAGGTGATTTCATCCACCCCTTCATATCTTAATAAGTTATCTTAGATTTGCAGTCAACTTTCCAACAGATGAGTTATTTAACTTACTTACCAGAGTATTCCTCTCGATAGTCCTTTGGACACTATCGTCGGCCGACATCCGGGAAATGTATTGGTATTGGTCCACAAGGCAAGGGTTGGTTGTTTCCTGGCGCAGTGCCAACCATAGAGTGTTCGCCCGAGCTCAAGGGTACCTCACAATATCCTACACACTATTAGATATTATAAAATGTGTGCGAAGGTAAACTATAAACATTTATCTATTACATATTGCCATTATGTTCATTTTTCATATTCTTTATTTTCACCCTTTATAATTAGTATATCTTTCATTCACACATGATTGACAGCATGTCTAAAATATTCTTACTAAGGTCACTCTACAATAAAACATATTGCACAATTTTACCAAGTGTATGATTATAAGCTTTAACTATTGATTAAATCACCTTTTTTTATAATCATTTTGCTATGAAAGATTTTATAAGAAATACTAATGGTCTGTGAACATTTGTAAAATACTAGGGTTTTTAATAGTTTTAGAATAAGTTCTTGGTGTATCTGTTCAATATATTTTATCATCCTGGGATGTAGTTTATTTTTTCTCTGTTCCTTGTTGGGTTCATAGTTTGGTGATAATTTTGGAACTGTTTCTCTGCTTTATATGATTGTCTAAAACACATAATTTTAATTTGTAATGTGACTGTGTTTCTGTTGCGTAAGCTCGATTTAAAAGTCATCTTCTGGAGTCTAGAGGAGAGATTATGTTTAAAAGCATGTTTTTAGGCTAATCCAAGTTTCACTGAACACCTAATCAGAGTTCGAATCGTGGTCAAGGAGTTGACGACTAGATATTTTTATGGACGGTTGAAATTTGATCAATTGTTTACATGGACGCCTCATTTCTCGGAGTACGCAGTCCTTCCTTCACAAGAAGAGCAATAAGAGTCTTAAAATTGAGTTTGGTGAGGCAACTGATTATATGTTACAATTGTGGGAAACTAGCTTGGGAACTGCCTGTTTCTGTGTACATTGTGGAAACAGCCTTGTCGTTATTAATAATAAATAAATAAAAGAATTACCTGAACACAACAGAAATACAAATTAATAATAAATGCTGTGGGTATGGAACAACTTACTCAGGGCATGACAAATCCTGGTATCACGGATCATAAGCCGCCAAGAGCCAAAATATGACGTGTTATATTTCATTGCTAAATTCAACACTAGGGCTATTTTATTTAAAACTGTCACACTTGTGTTTGACTAGTCTGCTGAAGATGGAGAGATCAGGGTCAGATCTACTGACAGCTGTTTTTCCTCAATGGTTTCCCCCGCTCTTTCCACGCAGATTATCTCATCCCTACACCATTAGAGTAACTATCATAGGTGTGAATAACCTGGACAGATAGTCAGATGCAATGACTCAAGGCTGTTAGGAGGAAGCCCCCCCCCCCCCCCCCCCCCCCCCCACAAATATTTAGAAATGTTTAAAACTAACCCCAGCGCACCCTGCCAGGATTTGAAGCTTGACGTCCTAGACAACATGACCACCTTTGCGAGCTAATAGTTTATGGAGTTCACTATAATCTAGGCTTAAAGGCTTTGCAAATGGTAAACCCTTGACTGTGAAATAATGTTGCATGTATTTTGAGAGGTGTAGTTACTGCTGACCTACTATTGGAAGTTGTGTTACTAGCCTGTCATGTGCTCAATCGGTGGAAATGATTGATGTTGGGTTGGTGGAGATACAGGACAGGGACGCAGAATTACACTCTCCTTAATCCCATTTACCACTATGTTGTTCCCTACGGACTACCAAGATGAACCCATAGGCTAGCTATCATAAGTTTGTCATAAAATCCACTCATTCTTGGGGCTAAAGTACTGGTTAATAAGTTTCCTTCCGGTATGTGTAACACAAGGATTATTTATTTATTATTTAATCTAAAGGTGAAGGAACGATTAGGAATTTCACCAACCTTAGCGAAGAAAAGGAAACTTAATTAAATTATGGGAGTCGCCAAGTAAAGTCTTGACCATCATTAGTTAAACATATTTGTCACTTTAGACAGATGGTACAAATCTATAATTGCTAACAAAATAATTATTTTGTAAATGGGATATGGGAATTTTTAATTGCACCTTTTATTTTTAAGTGTAATGTTGTGACTAAATAATAGCTCTACATATATTTGGTTCAAAGGTATTTTTATCAAGTGTTTTATTTGAATACCTAATCTCCTCCCACTCGAAAATAAAATAAACAAGACTGGCTCTAGGATTTACTCAGCGGTTTAATTTATGGGAGAGAATTTTTGGGTCTTCCCAAGCATCAACTGCGACATCATACCTTGCACCAGTGTTGAGAGAATTGCTGGGTCTTTCCAAGCATCGACTGCGACATCATACCTTGCACCAGTGTTGAGAGAATTGCTGGGTCTTCCCAAGCATCGACTGCGACATCATACCTTGCACCAGTGTTGAGAGAATTGCTGGGTCTTTCCAAGCATCGACTGCGACATCATACCTTGCACCAGTGTTGAGAGAATTGCTGGGTCTTCCCAAGCATCGACTGCGACATCATACCTTGCACCAGTGTTGAGAGAATTGCTGGGTCTTTCCAAGCATCGACTGCGACATCATACCTTGCACCAGTGTTGAGAGAATTGCTGGGTCTTTCCAAGCATCGACTGCGACATCATACCTTGCACCAGTGTTGAGAGAATTGCTGGGTCTTTCCAAGCATCGACTGTGACATCATACCTTGCACCAGTGTTGAGAGAATTGCTGGGTCTTTCCAAGCATCGACTGCGACATCATACCTTGCACCAGTGTTGAGAGAATTGCTGGGTCTTTCCAAGCATCGACTGCGACATCATACCTTGCACCAGTGTTGAGAGAATTTCTGGGTCTTTCCAAGCATCGACTGCGACATCATACCTTGCACCAGTGTTGAGAGAATTTCTGGGTCTTTCCAAGCATCGACTGCGACATCATACCTTGCACCAGTGTTGAGAGAATTTCTGGGTCTTTCCAAGCATCGACTGCGACATCATACCTTGCACCAGTGTTGAGAGAATTTCTGGGTCTTTCCAAGCATCGACTGCGACATCATACCTTGCACCAGTGTTGAGAGAATTTCTGGGTCTTTCCAAGCATCGACTGCGACATCATACCTTGCACCAGTGTTGAGAGAATTTCTGGGTCTTTCCAAGCATCGACTGCGACATCATACCTTGCACCAGTGTTGAGAGAATTTCTGGGTCTTTCCAAGCATCGACTGCGACATCATACCTTGCACCAGTGTTGAGAGAATTGCTGGGTCTTCCCAAGCATCGACTGCGACATCATACCTTGCACCAGTGTTGAGCTCATTTAGTCTGGTTTGAATCCTACTCTTCCTACATCTCATACTTGCGGTTAAGAGGGAAAACTGTTGGCACATAAATATATTGATACTATTCTGCAACTAGATGAAGTACACGGAAGGTTTTTAGTTTTTTTTTTTTAATCTAATAGACATTTTAAAATGTCAACTTCAAGTTACACATGTTTATGCGCATGGGCTAATGATTTTTAAATTTAAGACCTCACCGTGCGGTAGACATCGCGCAATACTTCTGCAAACTTTTAATTTTATCAATATAAATATATAAGAAATTCATTTTGACATATTTCCGTTTCTAAAATTGGGATTGTAAAACTTAAAATTATTCCAGCTGATAAACTAGTAAAAGTTGGATAATTTCAAACCGGTTTAGGCTGGACATCATCTGTTTCTGTTTGATTAACTCTCTATGGTAAAGTAATTTTTCTTTGGGCATAGATTTTTTTTTATATATATATATTACATCTGGAGGAGGGGGGGTGGAGTCTTGACTATATATTATATATATTATATAGTTCTTACACATATTTTGAACATGCATTAATTTCCCCCATCAACACCCAAACTGCTGCTAGTAGCTTAATATGCCACAACTGGAACTGAATTGAATTGATATTTTAAACCAGTGGTTTATATCAACTGTGATAAAAGTTGTATCAAGGGGTTGAAGGGACTAACAGTAAACTCCCAATTAATTACTGGGAAATTGCACAGATCATTGAATATACTATTCTTTCTTTAATGTTTGCATATGAACATGCATGAACATACAGTGCTGGCTGCTTGTATGTTATATTGCTTACAATTTGTGAACTTATCTTCTGCTTTAACATATTGCTGACATAAAAAAACGGATAATCTGCAAACCGGCACATTGAGTATGAATAGTCGTGAGCTTACTGTACTTTTGTTCATATCGGTGAACAAAAATAGTGTCATATAATATCTAGACAGACAGGGTGTGAAAATGTGTTGCTAAGTAAACCACCTAGATTATCTCCACTCCATTCTCTGTTAGATGGGATTGAGGGTAGTTTGGGTTCATAGGCCCATTATTTAGGTTCTTGGTTCTATACCCTCACATAATGTAATGCAATTACCCCACGCACATTCTACGAGTTGATTAAATTGAACGCTCGGCTTGATAAGTGTTTCAAGGGATTCATCTCCCGAGGCGCTTTCAGGAACAACCAAAATAGTGGGTAGTATAGAAAATAATAGGAATAGACATGTAATGTTTCCTCCACAAAATGTAGAATATAAACTAATTGATTTTAGAATTTGAATTTTCTACGTGTTGCTCAATAAAACCTAATACAACTTACATTGATGTTTTTTTACTTAAACAATTTACACTATGGTGTAATTTAGTATACCTCTTTGATATCTAAGCTCGGAGCTCTTGAAATCCCTACAGCTGTAACTCAAATGATGTTTTAGAGACCTTTAATTTGCTTCAAGAGGGATTTGATGTTGTTTACATCTCCTGTTGGAGACTTCACCCTGAGCCACTTAAGGTACACACCCACCCACCTTCACAAAACCTAGGTATGGCCCTGGTTACGATTCAAACAGGGGAAAACTTGCACTAATGACCTTAATGTTCTCTGAAAATAGAGAAGTTCCTTTTGGTTTTATGAATTGGTTAGCATTGTAGTGTAAACAGATCAAAGATATTACGGAGTATGGACATAGACTATATGGATCTATAACTCCCTGAATGGATCTGGAGGATAATCTTATTCCATTTCATTCTAATGCATTACAGCTATTCTCGGCTCGCAGCACACCATATTCCATTTGTTATGAATGAGGCTATAATTCTCTGCAATAAGTTGTGGTAACTGGTTCGACCCAAGGTATGGTGGAAGAGGATGTGAATTAAGGTCAATATACTTGCACTTAGTATAACAATAATACTTTTTGGACCAAATTGAAATAAAATATTGCTTCGGCAAATACATTTAGTTTGATTATCTGGCATTTTATGAGAGTCTTTTTAAACAAAAATGAACTAACTTCCTGCTGTATTTCAGGAACCAGATTTTGTGTCTATAAAGATTACTAGTTCCTAATATTTTTAAGCACGTCTGTAAGGTTTAAAGTGGTGTCCTAGAACAAGGATTTGATTTTTCTCACACCTGCTTCAGTGGCCACACGGTCTATGGCGTCACACTCACAATAGACTAGACTGCCGATAACATGTAGATAATGGTTTGAATACCTGTTGAATGTACTGAGTGGGTTTTTCCTTAATGGTTTTCCACTCTTCCGCCATGTGAATGTGGGTACATTTCCCATAAATTCAACATTTCTCATCCCTAATACGTTATCGTAATTAGTACATAAGTGTATACCCAGAACTGGTAGAAAGACTCAGTGCTAACTCATCTGTTGAAATTGTCTCATTTTTACCAGATAGTTCAGGTAGCACTAGTTCCCTGAGCCAAAGGTCTGTGGCTCAAAACCCATTTTTTAAATATTTTTTTAATGTTATACAATAAGTGACATATTTCAAATTTATTTGTTATAATTCCACTAGCACAATTACATGTTTTAGTTATAATTAGTTTATTAGCTAATTAAAGCAACTAGGCAAAAATAAATTATATTAATTAATGTTACTCGCCTATTTATCAAAAAACTTTATCTTAATGAGTAATAGTTGACCTGACATGCTCAATGATTAATGGTATTAAGTGTAACTTGCCATGTGATTGATTGATTGTGGTATTTCTACTGTGCAAAGAAAGGAGGCTATTTTAGTCATTAGTCATATACACAAATCGGTATCGAATAAAACAAACAAAACCATTTTTATTTTAATCATATATATGGCTAAACAACATTAAATATTATTTAAAATACAGGCAGCTTTAAGTTTCATAAATGCAGCTTTCAATAACAACCATAAATTACTTTGTGACAGTCAAATACAATTTTGAGTAAATACAAATATATATATATATATATTTACAAATTCATTCTTCTAAGTCAAGGATCTTATTGTGTTTGATTACTTAGAAAACACAGGTTTATCAATATTTTGACGTGGGTAAAACCCATCACAGGCAACCCTTGTTTCTCATTTGGGAGTTCTCTAAACATAACTTAACCTCCTTCACCCCCATACTCCATAGAAAATATCTAGTTAACTTTGACTCTTGGACAACTTAAATAATACTCGAGTAAAAATCTAAGGCAAGGGAAACTCTCTTTTACTCTTTTAAAAAATTAACCTGCTTGCACTTGATATGGCTTCAGTGGTGCAAAAATCATATTGTATTTTTTGTTTTGATGTAAATGTATTGTTTGTGTTCATCCCAAATATGGCAGCTTGTCATGTTTAGTACCTAGTAATTCAATAAAATATGTTTGTTTTTTCATATAACTTAAGGCATTAATTATTTTAGTTAGCAAACAGATAACTCGTTGGCTATCAAATCCGTGTGTGTATTTTGAACACCGGCACGGGTGGTGCGGCAGATTCGGCCGAGAGTCCAGGTGCTAGTCTGGTCGGGTGCAATGAGATATTTTTATCGTGTATTGATTTTCTACCTTTATTTAGATGAATGGCGATGCAGTTGATCGTTCCACTCCGTAAAATTTTCTTATTTTTTTAGCATGATAGCATTTTGTTAACTAAAATCCATACCCGGACCATGAATTGCCCACATAAAAATAAACCTCTCATCGAGTTGAGTTGGCAAGTCTGCCGGAAACTGGTTATAATTTAAAATGTACAACTAACTGTAATGTTTATCTCCCAGGAGTGGAGTTAAGGTTGTGTTGTTTGATGCCACATAAGGGGGTGGGAGGGGAGGGGGATGCGGGAGCAGAACGGGGTATTGATTTCTGCGAGATGAGATACACACCACCCCACTGTGCCGGTGTTGGTCTCGGTCGACCCTCCTCTACAAATTCAATCAAACTGTTCTGATGTTGCTGATGCAAGAGCAACTTCACTTGACTCTCCATCTTGTTATATTTTATATTCTCACTATCATTTAAATAAAACTTCACCACAGCACATTGCTCTACTTGATTCTCAGCTGGTCGACTCTTTGATGGTGTAGTTCCTGTCGTGAACCTATTACCTTCGCAAACTGAGTAGTTACCTTATTAATCCTTCTAGCTGTTTGGAGTTTTCTAGACATGGCTGGTGACCTGGTGGTCTAGGGGTAAGGTGTCAGACTTCTGTGCTGGGGGTCCAGGGTTCAATCGCCGTGTCTTACTACCCGTTAGGTTCATACGTTAATTGTTTGAGGGATTAGGAAGATTATATTTATAGGAAGTGTGCCAGCATTTGCTTGGAGGGAGAGTCTGTAAAACCACCCTCAGTACACCCGACCGAGATTCAAGCGTTGATCCCCCCGCCATTGGCAGTCTAGTTTACTACATAAATCGCGCCTTAGACCATGCAGCCACTGAAACAGGTTTATTTTTTACTATTCACTCGCTGTTCTCTCATGACCAGCTCCATTTTAAAATAATTCCACCACGTGATTAATTGAGGAGAGATTCGGTACTAAACTTTGATTATACCAACTTAATTAATCTATTACCAGGCTTTTTTAAAATCTAGATTCGACAAGAAAGACAAAATCGCACTGTCATAAGTTATTTTTCTTGGCTGGTTTCCAGAGATTGTTGAATATCTGCCAAGGAAGTGTGAGGAGGGGATTGTAGAGAGAGAGGGGGGGGGGTTCTTGTGCTTAGAGCTAAGATTGTCATGGGAGGAGAGCTGCACAATCTCATTCACTGTTTGCCGAACATTAACACAACATGAAGGGGCAGAGTTTCAACCACTGGATTCTCTCGACACTGACCGACCGGTGGTTCAAACCACATTGTACTGGAGAGTGGCAGAGTTTCAACCACTGGCTTCTCTCGACACTGACCGACTGGTGGTTCAAACCACATTGTACTGGAGAGTAGCAGAGTTTCAACCACTGGCTTCTCTCGACACTGACCGACTGGTGGTTCAAACCACATTGTACTGGAGAGTGGCAGAGTTTCAACCACTGGCTTCTCTCGACACTGACCGACTGGTGGTTCAAACCACATTGTACTGGAGAGTAGCAGAGTTTCAACCACTGGCTTCTCTCGACACTGACCGACTGGTGGTTCAAACCACATTGTACTGGAGAGTGGCAGAGTTTCAACCACTGGCTTCTCTCGACACTGACCGACTGGTGGTTCAAACCACATTGTACTGGAGAGTGGCAGAGTTTCAACCACTGGCTTCTCTCGACACTGACCGACTGGTGGTTCAAACCACATTGTACTGGAGAGTGGCAGAGTTTCAACCACTGGCTTCTCTCGACACTGACCGACTGGTGGTTCAAACCACATTGTACCACTGGCTTCTCACGACACTGACCTGTGGTTCAAACCACATTGTACTGGAGAGTAGCAGAGTTTCAACCACTGGCTTCTCTCGACACTGACCTGTGGTTCAAACCACATTGTACTGGAGAGTAGCAGAGTTTCAACCACTGGCTTCTCTCGACACTGACCAGTGGTTCAAACCACATTGTACTGGAGAGTAGCAGAGTTTCAACCACTGGATTCTCTCGACACTGACCTGTGGTTTAAACCACATTGTACTGGAGAGTGGCAGAGTTTCAACCACTGGCTTCTCTCGACACTGACTGACCGGTGGTTCAAACCACATTGTACTGGAGAGTAGCAGAGTTTCAACCACTGGCTTCTCTCGACACTGACCTGTGGTTCAAACCACATTGTACTGGAGAGTGGCAGAGTTTCAACCACTGGTTTCTCTCGACACTGACCGACCTGTGGTTCAAACCACACAAGTCTTTAATTCCTTTTACCAATTGCTGAAAATTGTTAACTTGTTTGAATTCAAGGTCTTCATAATTGTATTGGAGATACTTTTTTGAGATTCTTACGATTCTCGAATCTCTTGAATCCCATAGTAATCTCTCATTCATCCCTAGCTTGTACATATATTAGTTTGAAACCCTGTTGTTTTCACTTCAATTAGAGAGCTTTAGATTACCAACAACTGACCCATTTGTGTTGGCCTTAAATTTGTTTAGTGCCCTGAAATGATTTGTTAAAAAAACATATCTTTTCAAGAAACATTTGGAATAATAAGATAAAACTTAAAGAAAATTTTGTAATTCATTAGGATCTTTAAAAAAAGATGAGAACATTAAAGAACCCAAATCAAGGTTCGGTTCCGGTCAGGTGCACTAAGAGTGGTATTCCACTCCCTCCACGCAAATGCGGGTCCACTTTAAACGTCCATAATCTCTAACACATAAGTCTAATTAGTAGATAGGCATATAACACGATTGGGTAGTAAGAGGTTGAGTTTTCCAAATAATATTTGATCATGCTGTTTTGGTTTGTTTATGTTGGCAATATTAATGTCTTTTGAATAAATTAATAAAGCGTATTATACCAAATTCTAGTGCTATGTCATTTAAAAAACTTGACTTAAGCTTAAAAAAACTTAAAATTTAAAACACTGACTTGTCAACAGAAGCAGTTTCATCTGAAGTACTCTTCTTAGCTTTGTCCAAGTCTAAACTGTATATAGTTCCCACAACCTCTCTGCTACATTGCTACATTTTACTCCCCCACTTCTTAGCAGGCTATGGAGTTGGTACGTTTCTACACAGTCAGACTCCATAGCCTTGCTCCTTTAGTTGGAGCTGGTACGTTTCTACACAGTCAGACTCCACAGCCTTGCTCCTTTAGTTGGAGTTGGTATGTTTCTACACAGTCAGACTCCACAGCCTTGCTCCTTAGTTGGAGCTTGGTATGTTTCTACACAGTCAGACTCTACAGCCCTCATCTTGAGTTGAGTTGGGTATGTTTCTACACGTCAGCTCTACAGCCCTCTCCGTTGGACGTGACTGAATGAGGCACAGGGAAGGATATTTCCTGAAATGGCTCGTGAGTGGCTATAAGAGAGAATGTAATTGTAGCCATCCCAAACTGTCCAATCTTAATCTCGGTCCTTTTGTTCCCCCACTCTACTTTCCTGCTCAATAAAGGTAGCTCTTGTTGGAGAGAAGAGAATTCTTTATTGATTTCGTGCTTGGCTTGTAAATGTACACATCATCTCTCCTCTACTGTTTGTCATAATGGTGGTATACCTGCATCACATCATGTATTGCACTGCATCACTTTGTTGAATACAATATCCTCTCAGGTGTGGATACTATCAAGGGTAAGCAGAAGCGTTGTAGAGGTATTTGATTTACTCACTGCAATAAAAGAGGTGTGAACCTACGAGGTGATAGTACAAGTGTATATTGATGTCACACAGTGTCAGTGAACAGACTATAGCAAGTGTATATTGATGTCTCACAGTGTCAGTGAACAGACTATAGCAAGTGTATATTGATGTCACACAGTGTCAGTGAACAGACTATAGCAAGTGTATATTGATGTCTCACAGTGTCAGTGAACAGACTATAGCAAGTGTATATTGATGTCACACAGTGTCAGTGAACAGACTATAGCAAGTGTATATTGATGTCACACAGTGTCAGTGAACAGACTATAGCAAGTGTATATTGATGTCACACAGTGCCAGTGAACAGACTATAGCAAGTGTATATTGATGTCTCACAGTGTCAGTGAACAGACTTTAGCGGGGAATGCTTGCCCCGGTTATTTTCAGCGGTCCTCTTGCGATATGTCTGGTAACTGACAGTTTACAGGACTCACCTTGTTATCCTGCCAAAAGGATGTGTGTGCCGTTTAATTCTCCTGGACGAGGGATTTGAACCAGAGCTCTCGTAAAACGTGTGTTTGTGTTTGTCCTTTCCTCAAACGTTTATTGGTTGTAACATTCTACCACACATGTGGAACAGCGCTCCTCTTGGGAGGGACTAGAACTGACCGCCAGTTTGTCTTCTTTAGTTTTCTAGTCTTTCTAGAATTAACTCCATTTAAAAAACTAACAAGAGGGGTGTCACCCCGCTTCGGTGGGTACTGGCGTCGGGGTTCTCATCCCGGCTGGTGTACTAAGGATGTTTTTCCCCTAAAGGTTTTGTACGCTTGAATTCTAAGAAAATGCGGGTATATTTCCGGTATAAATGTTACCTATCATATCTCTACTCCATTAGTAAAGTTTGTCGGCGTTATTGATACATCAGTCTACACTACAGTCTTTAGGTCATATTTCCTTGGGTTTCGTGGTTGTAAATCAATATTATATTTAGCTGGATCAAAGAGTTTAGTTGTTAAATAAAGGCTTTTCATTTGATACTTTTTTTTTTGTTTTACCCTTGTTTTTGTTAGTAATTGTAGTTGCAGATTTAAGTAACATTTTTGAATGTTTATGTCATCAAAGCCATGACCCTGTTCCTCCGGCCTCCTACCCAGCTTGTCCCAAGTTCTGTCTTACAGAGCTACAGTGTCCCGTTGATGTCTGTGACAGTCGTGGCTGTTGAACACTTGCAGGGAACGTTTGGTAACATTCTGTTGGGAAGAAAGCCCCACAAACACTTTTTTGATCGCAGTCAATTTACTACCAAGAGGTTTTCCTTAGAAAACTTAACAAAATTTGGCCGAATTCTTATATTAGTATGTTATTTTAAAGTTAAAAAATATAAAAACAAACCTAAACTATGGTTGCTATTACTATTGGATAATAAATTTGGCACCCAGGGCACTACCCCACCAGATTCACCCTAGTTACGCCACTGAATGTGAGTGTGACATCTACAGATCACATAACTTGACGTATGAAGATACATAATTACATTTCCCTTTATTGTAGTACTGACCAAACGTCGAAACAGGCAGATACCGATAGTTGCGAATTGACGTTGCATTGATAAATTGATGACCAGGGAACTGAATTGTTGGTATGTTTTATGAATAAGTTAGACTACATGTCCGCGTGTGTGGGACTTACTGACATTAGTGGTGGCTGTACATGGTGCTGCGATAACTCACCTTGAGTGGAGAAAGTTGGTTGATCAACTGTCAGACAAACCTTTATATCGGGTGAGTAGAACAGAAGAGTCAGACAAACCTTTATATCGGGTGAGTAGAACAGAAGAGTCGTATGTTTGGCTTGGCTCGGCTTGATAGATAAGTTGGCTATTGTTGCACTTAAAGTATGCCACCTATCCTTATCTTGAACTATTTCTATCCAGTCCACCTCATTACACCCTATCTCTATATTTAGCTATTTCTATCCAGTCCACCTCATTACACCCTATCCCTATCTTGAGCTAGTTCTATCCAGTCCACCTCATTACACCCTATCTCGAGCTAGTTCTATCCAGTCCACCTCATTACACCCTATCCCTATCTTGAGCTAGTTCTATCCAGTCCACCTCATTACACCCTATCTCTATCTCGAGCTAGTTCTATCCAGTCACCCTCATTACACCCTATCTCTATCTCGAGCTAGTTCTACCCAGTCCACCTCATTACACCCTATCCCTATCTTGAGCTAGTTCTATCCAGTCCACCTCATTACACCCTATCTCTATCTTGAGCTGGTTCTATCCAGTCCACCTCATTACACCCTATCTCTATCTGGAGCTAGTTTTTTCCAGTCCACCTCATTACACCCTATCTCTATCTGGAGCTAGTTTTTCCAGTCCACCTCATTACACCCTATCCCTATCTTGAGCTAGTTCTATCCAGTCCACCTCATTACACCCTATCCCTATCTTGAGCTAGTTCTATCCAGTCCACCTCATTACACCCTATCCCTATCTTGAGCTAGTTCTATCCAGTCCACCTCATTACACCCTATCCCTATCTTGAGCTAGTTCTATCCAGTCCACCTCATTACACCCTATCCCTATCTTGAGCTAGTTCTATCCAGTCCACCTCATTACACCCTATCCTATCTTGAGCTAGTTCTATCCAGTCCACCTCATTACACCCTATCTCTTTCAGGTCCATTCTAATGTTGTCCTTCCATCTGCGTCTAGGTCTTCCCAATGGTTTCTTCCCATTGGTTTGCCAGTTAGTACCCTGGACAAGAGTTACCGTCTGCCGATACTGGATATTTTAATGATTTGATTGAAAGTAAATACTTTACTATCATAATATAACAATTAATAACATTAGGATTTCAATAGTTTTTTAAAATAATGAGCTAGGGCACTGAACATTTGGTTCACATTTACAAGAAACATCCCGTCATTTGGTTTCCATGTAACTATTTGTTTATGGTTATGTTTAATCAGTCTAATATTGATAGTCCTACCTTTGTAGCACCGCGTCTTACTACCCATTCGGGTTATACGCTTATATAATAATTACGATTGTGGTTTTAGGGATTATTGGGGTTATATTTAGAGGAAGTGTTCCCGCATTTGCATAGAGGGAAAGTAGGAAAATTATTTTGGAAAAAACCCTACACCTGACCAAGATTCGAACCTTGATCTCCCCGTCATCGGTAGACTAGTTTACTGTGGGAGTAGCGCGTTAGACCATGCGGCCACCGAAGATGGTGACTAGTTAGTTTGTAAGTCGAGTGCTGATGTAGTTCAAGCAAGTGCACTTTAAATTCTCTAAGTATTTTTATTGAATCCCACTCTAGTAGCTCCGCCGTTATTCAATTGCCACTACAAGGATTGGGTTGTGTCGAGAGGGGGATTCATGCAGTCTCTGCTCTGCAACCCGCTTGTCGGATAAATTAAGTTACGCAGCAAACTCTTGGAGCTCAAAAATGTAGCCAAACTAGATTAACTTTCACAAATATCTCAACCTAGAGTAATGAACATTTTTAAAATGTGTGTTTACTCTTAAAGCTGTAATAGCCAATGTACCTGAATTACATTCATCGTCGCTTTCCACCATCGAGGGTGAAACGTCAATGTCCTAGCACGAAGCTAGTAATATTTCTCTAGTTCACCATTTGTGACTCGTCCATAACACTTCCCTTGAAAATGTTGCTGTCGGCAAATAACTGGCGCTAACCCTAACTTGTTCTTCGTGGCGATGTTCAGTTCACACGAGCGCATTATTCCCCGATTAGTCTCGCAAGGAGTGGTGTGAACTACATTTCCTTATACTCTCTCCTAATGTTGGCACTATTGCGTGACGCCGAAATGATTCACCGTTTTGGTTCACTGAAATGAGCGGTTAATCTAACTACACTAATGGGGTAAGAGTGAGAAATGTGAATGTTAGAGGAAATGTACCCGTATTTGCGTGGGGGGGGGGTTAAAAACTAGCCTCAGTGCACCTGGTCCCTGTCTCCGTTTTAACTCTAGCAATTTAATTCAAACTTGTGTCCCCTCCCCTGTCCCCTTCCCGTGGACGAATCTGCCTGGTTCGAAATGATACTGGAGGTTTCGAACTTTGGGTTTATTAGTAACACTAGGAGGTAATACGAAATGTGATGTTAAAGGTGAAAGAAATATAAAGACTGATAGAATGACTCACACGGCTCGCGACCCCTTACAGAACTCGAACTCGGGACCCTGGGCATGGCGGTTACCCTCTAGTTCGAGTACTACTTATGTCCCGAAGATACTAGTCTGCCATGGTCCGGCGTCCTAAATAGATGATAATGTGTCAGCCCCGATGTTAACAAAACAGACTTTTATAGCCCGAGCTGGCCTTGTTACTCCACACCAAGTGCAAGTTTGTTGTGAGTAGTCAGCATTCCTCTTTCATGTGGTCTAATTCATTACGGCAAGTTGTTAGATCAAAATAAACATCCCACATAGCTCGGGGTTGTTATACTGGGCGCAGTCGTTCTTTGGAGAAGAAAATCTAGTGAAGGGTTTGGGGGAAATCAACTCTTGTATGTATTAAAAAACACGGCTTCTAGCATTAATGACTATTACATGTAGGCCTATTTACCTTTTAAAGCATATTCTGAACCATACACGGCTGTGAATTGATGTATAGCCGCAAACTACTGTAATCACATTATTATAGGTTTTTTTAGTATATTTTAAGGGAGGAGAGGGAGAGAAATAATTGGGGGCCCAACTAAGTTTTCCCAGGGCTCCGGCTCCGCGCAGATCACTTCTAATTTGACGTGGCCTTAATTTCAGTTTCTAGGCGGCAGTTATAGAATTCTTCCCAGAGACTTCCAAAACTTTCTTATCTTATCTGTTTATTTTTAAGTGGATTTGTCACATACGTCACAGCGTGTTGAAACGAACCTTCTTCAACAAAAGGCGGCTTATTTTCTCTGATGTCCCCCCGGAAGGGGGAATGGGATTGGCTCCCGTGCTGGGCGCAGAGGTAATTAATTAGCGAGGATACGGCGTCAGGTCGCGTCATGTCGCTAGAGGGAATCAAGCGCGCTGCGGTCCTGCTGTCCCGCCCAATATACCTCCATGTTCTCTACATCAGATCAATGTCGCGCTCTTTATTTAGTTTCGCTTTAGGTTTGGAATTATTTTATGTAGGGAAATTAGGCTGCTCTTTTAGCGATAAAAGCGATGTTACACAATATTTTCATTGTTATATGAACCTGTTTCACACATTTATTAACGTTATAGAACTTTGGGGGGGAAACTTCAGTAAAAAAGCCAAACTAGTTAAACCATAAAACCATGAAAATAGCGTGGAAGATTTCCAAAATTATTTGTCCTAGAACTTTGAATTCTAAGTTTCAGTAATTTTTAAAAATTTTCTTACAAAACAAAAATACACTATTAACATTAAAATCAAAAGTTATAGGTAGAAACATGAACTTTTTGCGATCACGAAAAACACAATTTAAAACAAAAATCCATTTAAAGGGTGGTTTTAAGTTACAAACAACTATTTTCAACGTTGTAATCTGTTTTTTCTATACCGCGAATTTGAACGAAATTTGATGTTTACTGGTTCCATCGCGAATTTCAACATTTCACACTGAAAAATAAAAAAATCGTAAAGTTGATTAATATATTTGCTTGTTTGTGAAATCATTTCTCTGTTCAAAGCTCAAACTATTAATGAAAATTTAATTTCGTGGATAAATGGTATTCTATTTTTTTAAGTAATAATGATAGAAAGTTCCAAGCTTTGCCCGCCATGAAAGATAATGTTTCTTACCTCAGCTGATGTTGCTCGTGGTTACACAGGATTTAAGACAATATTAGCCATGAAAATAAATGTTAGCAACTTTGCACTCGCCACACTTAGAGTTGTTTGGCTACTTTGTGTCAATGTTAACTCTGAGCATAGTATCGCATATTACAACACAGACAGACAGAAGATGTAATTTGTGTGAAGAAAATATTGAGGCAATGACTGTTTTCGTTTGAAGCCAAGGATTAAATACATTTTAATAAATAAAAAAATGTGTTTTTGAGTTATGAACTTTTAAGTTTAACTAAAGTTATTTAGAACATATTTACATGTAGTCTTCAATTTTTTTATTTTTTTTTTGTAATCATGGATTTTAGGCCTAAAACAAATATGGAATAGATAAAGGCTACTAGGTCAATCTGAAATAAAACTTTTTTTTAAGGTAATGAAATTTAATATCGACTCTTAAAGTATATTTATGACGGAAATGTTGAAAGATCAAAACACAAAATATATTTTTTGTATTAACGATTAAAAAAGTACTATATATATGAACAATATTTTTTTTACCACTTTACAGAACTTTTATCACTTTTATCACTTTTCAACATTTATTTCCATACTTTGTCTCGCTTTTATTTACAGAAAAGTTCATGTCTCGAGAGGATTCAAAGTTAGTTGCCTGCATTATCTTCTCATTCAGATAAATTTGTACTGAAACATTATTATGTTATACGTGGCTGAGGCTTAGTAAAATAAGTGCCTGAACATAACTGAAAGATGCCAATGCTTGTTATCTCTTTTCCAAATACTGCTATTAATCTAGAGGCAACGTATATAGTCGTGAATTGTTCCCTTTGAACATTTATCTATACTTGGTTGCACCATGAAATGTCTGTGGCATCAAAGAAGATCTCAAGTACTCATTCAACCAACAGCTGTTGAATGTGTCTTCACAAGATACAGATCAATGGGAAGGTTTCTTTGATGTGACAGGTTCATCTCATCTCATCAGCATCTTACACACTCTACTCCTAGACAAATTACTTCTTTATTTTTATCCTCATCTCACACCTCTTTGCTATTCACAGGTTGGTTCCAGTTATCAAAAATAAAACTAACGGGGTGGCTTCTGTTTGAATTATTTATTCTCAAATGCATTTTTTTTTTTTTCATAATTTAAACATCATTTAATTACATGTTAAATTATAAACTAAAGAATTGATAGTTAATACTGTACAACAAAATAAGTCTAATTTTTTTGTCTTGTCGTCATAATCTCTTTTATATAATTAATTTAGATATTGGGTCATCCTTAAACCATGTACCACTGTTGGGGGGGGGGGGGGGGGCTGATGTGTACATTCTGTTACATGGGGAGGTAGGTGGGTTAGCATGGATTACCCTGTATTACATTTGTACACAGAATAAAAATAACAAAAACTCATTGGGAAACAAAATTTTTTTTTATTTTGCAAATTACTGTAGGAAAAACTCTTTTAAATATACACACGGACAATTACTTTTTTAACGAGATGTATTGCATTACTAGTTTGTTTTACAACAATAAGTTTCCCATCCAATAAATAGCTGTATGTGCCCGAGTTTAACATATGTTGGATGAAAGCTCCCTCTAGTGTGTGTGGTGTTCCTATAATGTCATAATGTTATTTATTTCAAGTCTTGCGACCTTGAGCTATTATTATCATCAGTAATAATATATAGTACAATGTTATTAATGTTGACCATGTATATTTGTTGGAACTTCACTTCCTCATGCGCTATCACCTCAATCTACTGATATCATGTGTTTGATAAGCTCTGGCGAGGATATGCGCTTCATTCGCGTGGAAAGAGGTTAGGAAATCACGTCTTGGCACACCTCGCCTTTTTAATATTGCTAATGTAGTGTGTGTATGTTTATTTTTTGTTTGTTTTTAACATATATGATATTTAATGGTTTACTATGTGGGATAGGAATGATTAGGATAGTTTCAAAGAATTGCACCCGCCATAGATTGAAGAGAGAATTTGAAAACCACCTCTGGTGCATCCTGTCTTTGTTCGAAACTCGGCGGACAAATCCACTCTTTCGTCCTTTGATCGTGTGACCCCTTATGAATGGCGGGGATATATTGGACATTGTATCATTTATTGCAGATTAATTAGGTTAATTCGGAAGCTGTCGTGGCTTCTAACAAATTGAGTACCCCACCCTTCTATTCCTAACAACGGGGAATTGAAAGGCAATCACTTTGGTTGGCCGGTGATCGATCTCTAGCAGTCCTTGTTGTTCTAGTATCTTGAGTTTACACTCTTCCATTACCTTGTCGGTGGAATGAGAGGAATACAATTGATCATAACTCTAAACTGTGAAATAAATACTACTAGTTTCTCGCAACATTGAAGGCAGTGATCGGCATTCTTCTTTTTACCAGTTCTGTTTTGTTTGAACTTCTTTCACATAAAAAAATATTAACTCTTTCCTTCGGAATATTTTATTCCGTAGCCTTCTATTTCTATATAGACTTCTCGACATGATTTGATTCATGGTGACATTTAAATTGGGTTTCCGTTGAAGCGATATGTATGTTTATTCTCGACCTGAGCGTGGGCCGAAGACTTTTTTTTCTTTATTTTTTTTTACAAATGTAAATGGGAAGTATCGTGACAGGCAATAAAATGGAGGATGGTAAGGTTGTGCCTTGATGCGCACAAGAGGGAAAACCATCGTATCAATCGCGCACCGCGATAAAACAACTGCAGAGCGTGGCAAACATGTGGCGGTTAGGTTAGGTTAGGTTAGGAGGTTGTTGCACCTACACCCAATATCACCGCTGTGGAATCTGCAGGTCTTAAGAAGCAAAGCTTTATCTTAGCTTTCTCTCAAGTTACACTTGCCTCGTTGCCAAAATCCTCTTCGCTCTCAGTTATGTCTGAAGGTGGTGTGCTGGGGTAAGGAGCTACTGGCAACCTCGCTCTCAGGTAAAAGAAGGAGCTACTGGCAACCTCGACTACCCAGCGTTGCCAAACTTGTCTTATATTTGAGGAGAGATTGACTACAAGAAGACGAGAGAATGATATCACTGTTTCTCAATAATAACTTTACAGTTCCTTCATTGGTGATATTCCGATGTACTTGGTACGCTTCAGATTTTCTCCAACGCAGGTACTCAAATCCGGCCTTAGCGCTTCTTGAAAGGGGGGGGGGGGTAAGATTTGTGTGCGAGAGCCGGCACGTTCTTGTCTTGTCTTGGTGGTTAATTCATCTTGCCCCAAATATCACGCGTCGATAGAAACTGCCTCTTGGTCTGCTTTGCTGTAGCTGTGAATTATAAACTGGTTAAATGCCCCACTTGCAGCGCTCGCCAAGGAATCGACCGGTAACAGATGTTCCTGAATAACTTTACTTGACTGGATTATTTCAACAGTTAGATTTTAGACACGCATTATTTGCTCTTAACCTTGCTTCGCTTGTCCTGCAAGGAGGGAATATATTTTTACTATTTATGTCACCTTATATCATACTTGAGAAAGCCTCAAATATAATTAATCACGTGACTGAGTCGCACGCATTAATAATAATTTAGGACAAGATCAGAAATTTACCATGGGTAGTTAACAAGCTTACATACTTAGTTAATTATAATAAAGGTAAGAAGGTGGTAGTTAAAGTCAATGTCCATTTGAATCTTGGTGAAATGCAAATCTGGAATGTATAATAATGTTGAGCTGAAACAGGGTAGCTTGAATAGTAATTAGTGATAGTCCAATTAATGAAAATGTGTCAAGTTGGAAAGTAGGGCGCTCTCAATTTACCTTGACATCCTCTTCTAAGCGTTTCAATAGTGTAGAAAGGGTGTTGTTTCTAAACAAGCACTAGTGGGCATGCAGACAAGGACGTCAGTTATGACTTGCTTATCTGATTAGCTGGCTGAGTTCGAATATTGGCTTAAATGATATCTCGCTCTCCCTCCACGCAAATGCTTCTACCTTCCTTATCCCTACCCATCGAGTGTAAACTGTGGATATCCCGGATGGGTACTAAGACGATGATGAGCGGATAGCACCATCTCCTCGTGTATATATCTATCTTCATTATTAGTTCTGTCCTCTTCTTCCTGTTTTTTTTAATCTTAGTTTTAAAGCGATTTTATTATTCTGGTCTATAAGTATTTTAACAGAATGGAGAGTGGGTTTGAAGAAACTGCACCAACATCCGTTTGAAGAGAGAATGGTTAGTCACATGACTAACATCATCTGGTAGACTGTTCTAATAAAACACCCAGGTATCCTCCACCTGAATATCTCTACGGCTCATCATAGAGTCTTGGGGCAAGGTCATCTCTAGTCTCTCTCTCCCCCCCCCCCCCCCCCCCCAAAGAGATCGATAGCCCCGCGAGTGTTTTGGTTGTTTTGGAGACTGTGATAAAGGCCTGCCTGTAGTTGGGTTCTTCCAACACTTACAGCCGCGACTTTGCTCGCATTTAACTCAGGTAAACTAACTTTCTAAACAACCACAAACACCATTCAGACACGTTTGTGGCGAGGGAAATTTTTAAAATGTCGACACCTACCTGTAGTATGGCAGAGGCTAAAGCAATTCTTTATGCACGAACGATCATTCTCGAAGAAACACGAACTTTATGCACGTACGAACGTTCCCGAAGAAACACGAACTCAGCCCCCCTTCCCATCTTTTGTATCCGCGCTAACCGCCCATGACGTACTGTATGTTTACTACTTACTCTCGGCTTTTTAAGAGAGAACCCCCATACATTCTAGTTTGTTTCAAATCCGCTATGCTTCGTGCTTGTAGAGAACTTCAATTCCATTTCCCCCCCTGATAATTCAACTTGTGTAAAGCGAGACGTATTGGCGCCTGTATGGTTGACTGAGTAGCAGGTATAATTTTTTCCAAAAATAGATTCCGAGACAAAGAAAGGAGAGGGCTGGTTTCTCCTTTTTTTTCTCAGCTCATGTTTGTAAGGCCGGGTTTGGGTTCTATTTCAAAATGATGCATAGCAGTAGTAGTTCTCAAGTTCTCATTCAACATTCTTTCAGTTTGTACACTTGTATAATATAGTATATTATTAATCATCAATAATAGTGTATTAGATTTGTATAATTAAGATGTAGGCCTCAAACCTTGACATTCTGCATTAATTAATACAACAACTAATTCTAATTGAAAGTTAATCGTTAAAATAAAAGACCCAATAAATAAAAATGCTGGTAAATCTTTTAAATTGTTTTAATAATAATTCATAATGGCCAAACTTGAAACTTTTTTTGATAAAAAAATCAAGAAGGCTTGTTTAGAGGAAGTGAAAAACAAGTGAAACCTATAAGGTGGAAAATTATTCCCCACTTTACTTGACCCGGTACAAAACCTCAAACCATTCAAAATATTAAGAGTTGTGCGAGTATGGATTTTTCATTTGGAGTTGAGTTCGAGCTGAGTTTGAATGGAAATAACTAGTACCCTACCTAATGAATTTATATATAATATATATATATTATATATATATATATATATATATAACTAGTACCCTACCTAATGAATTTATATATAATATATATATATATATATATATATATAGAGAGAGAGAGAGAGAAAGAGCTACATTGTTGAGAAATAATCCACCATAGATAAATAAAACCAAACATACAGCTCAAATAAGAGAACCTCCTCCTTTATTCGAGGTCGGTAAATGAAATAATATACACAGCTTCCTACTTACTCTATGGCATTATGAACTCAGCACACTAATACAAACAAAAACAAAATAGGAATATCTTTGTCCACCAACATTAAATTTCGTACTTTAAAGATCTCCAAATTGTTTTTACATGTTCTACATACATATCTTACATATTCAGATTCTATTGGTTTTATAAAAATATATGTCAATTAAATTTTTTTTAGTTTTAATAGTAGTACAACATTTCAATGATAAATTATTTTAAATCTCAAATAGTTGAGGATAAATGATCAAAATTTGAAATCATTGCTTATGTAAAAGTACCTTTAAATTCATTTTCATGGGAAAAATAAATTGTCATTTGTTTTTTAATTTTAAACAATACTTAGACAGGAAATTAAATCGAAATAGCGAGTATCAAGAAAATCGATTTTTTAAAGTCATTTTCATGGGAAAATCAGAACTGTTGTTATATTAGACTACGTCCAGATACAAAATTTAATCAAAATTTTGTTAGAGATAATTTCGAGAAAATAGATTTTTTCTCTTTTTTTCCTTCGGTGAGCTATCCTTAGTGTTAGGGATGGATATCCAATTCCACATACTTCTCGGGGGAACTTTTATGAAAATCCTTGATATCAAGTTTTAACCCAATCGGCAAAATGGTTTCAGTTCTAGGCCGAGATACAGACAAACGGCATCGCGAGAACCACTTTTTCTGTTTCAGGGAATCATGATTGTCATTATTTAGCAAAAACTAGATTTCTTTGGATGATCACAATACTTTCTCTTCAAGGAGTTGAGAGAAAGTATAAACAAAATAGTTTATAAAAGTATTTGAACCAGAAGCGGAACACGGAAAAAGGAAAGCAACAAGAGCTCTGAATATTTTAGCAATTATAATGTGTTTTAGGACCTTTATGACAAATGTACATTAGGAAAATACCAATAATCCTAAATACAACCCAAAAAGTCAGGGCTCGATGGTGACCGAATTTCCATTGTTCTTTCTTTATTCAAGTGAATGTGATTGAAATTTTATAATATACACTTTCGTTCTTAGGCTGCAAATCATTAGGACTAAGTATAAGCATAGAGCAAGCAAAAAAAAAAAAAAAAACTAGAATGTATGTGGAATCATGCCTGATTTTTCCTCCGCCTTATTTTTATTTAATTAACTTTCAGGTTGTTTAAAAAAATAAATAATATAATGTCCTGACCAAACATTTGTCGTCCACCCAAACATAATACACACATTCTAAACATAATAGTGAGGGTTGATTTCAAAATTTGCACAATTTAATTTTATTTAATTTTCATGCGCGGTTACTTGATCACACAAATAAACATAAAAAAAAAATTGGTTTTCAAAAATACATTTAAGTGTCAGTGATATCACTAACAATTAGCTGGTTTTAATAAATCCCCTGTGTTTAGATTACATATATACAATATTTAATAAACATGTTTTAAGACAAAAATAATATAGTTTTAAGTTATATTAACTAAATTGTGTAAAGTAATAAATGAGCTGGTTCCACTTCTTAAGTAATAAAATCCTGTGGATTTAAGGGACCGAAGACGTGAACCAATACATTCCTAATAAACTACAAAATTGTATCCGAGAACACTAAAGTAAAATCATTATTGGTTACAATATTAGTTTAGATTATGATTATAGTTCTTTACAAAGAGTTTGGATAGCATATAGTTTAAAAGTTAGTTCACCAAGAGATATTTATATACGAGGGCAGAGGAGGGCCTATAATTTAGTGAAGCTAGTATTCCTGTAATTCTTCTCCTTCCTAAATTTTAGGGACATTTTAACCATGTGACACGGTATACATGTATAGTATCAAGTGATGAATTTGTTCATTTATCCTAAGCACGCAACACATCTTGAGTGCTCTATATCAGTTTTGTTCAGCCCACGGCCTGTTCTCTTCTGCCCCGTCACTCTCAAATGATTATGAAATAAATATTTATCATCCAATAATTTATCGTAAATGATTAGCTAACAATGTACATCATTATAAAATGCTATCAAAACCATCTCCATATTGAACAGTGAACATAGTTTGATTTCAACTTAACGTTTTTATTTTAAATTAATCTACCTAAATTTTTGTTTGCCCTACACAAATAAAAATTTGACATAAACAACTACAAATATCATCTATTTCTAGTAAATATATAAACTTTTTTATTTGATATCTCATATTACCACAGATAAACGTAATAATAAATAAATTATGTAATTATAGTAGGGCCTATATAAAAAAGAAAGTGAGTGTGTGTGTTCCAAAAAAAAACCTAGCCCTTTGAGATGATATGGAAATCTGAAATTTGGAGGACAGTAAGAAGAGTCATCTCACTCAACAAGACAATTATACGAAATTTGAGATTTGGGTTTCAGGAAATGGGGTAGGGAGAGAGGGTGCTAAAAATAGGAAAAATGTTTTAACTGAGGTAGAAAATTGAAATTTGGCAAGCACTTCAGAGATTTATATAAGTGTTACAATTTCAAATTTACAAGTGAAAGTTGAATGGGAGCTCTAAATTGGGATTGCTAGAGTTAGCTTGCTATTGTACAAGGAAGACATATAAACGCTGGCAACCGGATGTTAAACGTCCCAATGCTAGTAAATTATATATATGAGATAATTTCACCCAAAACATTATTTGAAATTGGTCCAACTCCCAAAAAAAAGACATTAGAATGTCTAGTTCTCTGAATGGTTAATATATTTTGATCAGATAAAGAAATTTAGCTTTGAACTATGACATTCGTTGTCATTAGTGGGTTTGTGTTACGGCAAACAATGCTTTCTTTTGCTTAAAGAATTTTTTTTTTTTTTTCAAAAATACACAAATATGGTTAAGTGAATTAATTATATTACCTAATTTGAATAAATTATATTTTATATGCCACAAAAAAGCATATGATAATAACCAAACAGCATCAACATATTCTAAAACATTCTTCTCATTGCATCAAAATACCAAAAGCTGCGTGCAAGAATGACACTCGTCTGCCATACAGAAATTGAGTTAGTTGAAACTCTGTTTATTATAAGCTATATACCTAGGGTAAATCCAAGGTACCCGTACATCATTTGGGCTGACTTCATAGCATTCAGAGGTGAACGAGGCGGAAGAACAATCTTTCCTTTTAACGCTTTAAGCAAGCAATATAATTTTGAGTTTAGCATGATCCAAAATTCATACCCAAAATAGGATTACATACAGTCCTATCATCCACATTGACTGTATTCTAACATAAATAAATAATACTTGCATAATTTTTCAAAAGTTAAACCCACTCATAACCTCAGACTATCACTAAAGCTACCAAATGTTTACTATAATTTGATTAGCTTTATAAGTATTTAACTTAAGTCTTTTGACTGCGCATTGTTCAAGATAGGATTCTCTTCCTACTCACCATTTCATAACTACACAAATAATCCTACACGCAAATTACCTGACACAAAATTAATTATTTGAACCATTTGTATTGTATTGTACATTTTATATTCAATATGATGGATTGAGTTTAAATAATTTGAAATAAATATTTCACTTTTGACACAACATTTCAAATATTAGATAGGTTTTTTAAACATCAAACCATTTAAAATTGTTAATTTAATTTATCTTTGTTATTTTTTTCTTTGTTCCTATTATTGATTTCATCTACCTTCCTTTGTTTAGCTTATATTACTGCTTTAGGTTCGCGTATTTTCATACTTCTGCAGCGTCGTGGATCAATAATTTCAGGTAACATTGCTTCCAGGTAAAAATCTGACAGTTTTTTAGACATTTACTTTTCCCAAAAACTATCGTCCCTGAAAATCCTGTGAACAATATGTTCTTTTGGTGTCCAAACGATGAAGTCGCAATATTCTCTTCCTGTAATGTGAAGTTGGCCTTGTACTTGATAGAAATAATGATGAGATCGTTTGAGTTTTAAGTCCGGTCCCAAACAAAAGTTTTTTAAACATTTTGAAGCCACAATAGGTGTCATATTTTCAGCAGATTTTGGACACTTTACCTCTAAAATTCCTTCACTTCCTATGATGCCATCTGGAGATGCTGCTAAGTAACCATTCTTTAAATCAACAAATATTCCACATGGTTCAACCTTGCTTCCAGTAGATTTTTCATAATCAGCTATAGCTTTCGATTCATTCAACTTTCCATAGTGTGTTGCCGCTGTTTTTACAGAGTCAGAATATAAAAGTTTTATCACTGTGTTAGCACAAGCTGTAGTAGGCTTCATTCTACACACACTACCAAAATGCGATGCTGTTGGTCGATTTTTTTCTCTCCTCCCACCATAGACTGTCCAGTGGTAGATTTTTCTATCTTTTCTCGTTGCTTATATAATCAGTTGGTTCATAAAGCGCACGTTAAATACAACAAATAATTAAAACTAGTAGTTTGACCTGTTCTTTACCCACGCAATAAAAGTTCAAATGATATCAAATTAAGACGTTTAACCCCAAACCAATTATTGCCATTAACCCGGCCCTGCTCATTCATTATCCATCTGTGTTTTACAAATTTTAATTATAATAGCGGAATAGAGCTAAGGAAAATAGATACTTATAGTAAACGTATCCGCATTTGCGTGAAGGAAGCGTGGATAAACACTTAGGAAAGAACAGCCCTTAGTCCACTTTGCTGAGATTTGAACCCAGAACTTCCAGCTATGAGAAAACCAACCATGATCCTGAAACGCACCTCGTGCACCCAACGATTTAGATCCATTGAGTAAATATATGGATTAATGGTTCGATAAAATATATCTTTAAAATATGTATTATTGTTGTGATCTATTATATCAACACAAAAGAAAAAAATATTCACACATGGACTAAATATATAAAATACTACTACTTAAAATGTATTGAATTCTTAGAGCAAAAAATAAACAAAGACAGGAGAACTATTCTCACTGAAGATTGTCTATTTGAAAACCAGTTTGGGACGTCAGACACAACAACCCCTCATGGGAATGCGAGGGGAGCTAGCGGTCGTTGAGCGGTGGAGGAAATGGCTTCAAGGGACACACACAGCAACCGGCCGGTAGACTCAAATTGAAGGATATTCTCTTTTAAAAAATACAACACTTGATGTGCTCTTTTAGAAAACTGTTCAGATGAAAAAATATTAAAATATGGAGGGGGTGAAATAATAATTGTTTACATATTTTCTTAAGCTTATTTTTAATTAATAAATATAGTTTTTTAAAATACGACTCTTTTTCAAATTATTAATTAAAATACATATTTTAATATTTTTTTAAAAAATTCTAAAATATTCAGGAAATAGCCAAAGAGACAATATTTTTGAAAACAGAGACATCAAATTTTTGAAAAGGTATTTTGGACGTAATCATGGAAGAAAAATCATAAAAGTTATTTTAAAACGTTGAAGTTCAATAATTTATATCTTTTTAATGGTTGGATTTACAGAAACCAAATAAATTTTGTTGAAACAAACAACCTTTATTTTATTAAGGGAAAAAGTTACAAAGCTATTAAATAATAACTACCATCATATTTAAGGAGTTTAGTAGGACAAGTTTTTTAGATATTTGGTGGGAGTTCCCCCTTAAACACTACTTCGCTCGCCGGTGAGATAGCGTGATTGTATTTGGTTCCCTGAAAAATAAAAAGAGTACAACGAGAGTCCCAGCTCGATCTGATGAGTACTCTTTGAGTTCACTGCCTTTAATTTGGTTTTGGGATTTTATACTACTCAGGAAAAAATAAACCCCACAAAAAATTCGAATGTAGTAGTTTTATCATATGTATAGATTTGTATATAATATTTAAATAAATATATATTCTTTGGTTGGTGGTGCTGGGTGTATTATCTCGGCTCCAGGTTCTAAATACCAGTTTTACCATCTCACGTTCGATTAACCGGGGAAATGAAACGACCACGCCAGAACCGGGAATTGTATAGAAGTGCTGTTTTCTCCATTATTCACTTGACAACAGCGAAACGGGGATTAGTGCGATATATTATAAACTATTTCTTAAATGTCGTATCTTTAACATAAATGGTCTCAACTTTTCTAGGAACAATAGACATCGGGAACCGAGCCCTGCTAGAAGAGTGATGGCTGGACCTAATCATAGTCCGGCCATGATCTAACAATATTTAGGATGATCTTGCATTAGCGTGGCAAGAGGGTGGAAAACCCAATTAAAACTCTCACTTTGCTGTAATTCGAGTCCGAACCAACCTGTCACCGGCTTGGATCAAATCTGATACAGTGGTTTTCAACCCGGGATACGCGTGCCCTCGGGGGATACACACCCATTTTAGATGTAGATTAGAGAGTGTATTCATCATGCACCAACAACAACTTTGGAGGTACAAAGTAGAAGAGGTTTTCCCGGCATTATTTTCCACTCTCCCTCCACGTAAGTGTAGATGCACTTCCTCTAAATTCAACCTTATTCTTCATCACATTAGCGGAATTAGAACATACAACCTGAACAGGCCGTTAGACGCGGTGATAAAAAAAAAACAATTGTAATCTCTAAAAGTTTGAGAAGAAGAATCTCCATGGAAATAGAGTTTGTTCGTGGGGAAATAGGGGAATGGCTCACACTTTGTGTCCCCTTTGAGGTATCAGAGAACTTCTGAAAGATAAGTTGCTGTTAATTGTGTTTTAGTGTCCCCCACCGGGCCGCTGTTGTCAGAGTTTCGTAGTTCATTAACTATGTTACCCCTTTCCCACGACCAACCCTAATGGCGTACATGTCTAAAGAGGGGAACTAATATGATTTGTCAGTACGGGGAGGTTTTGTTTGTTTTATGTTGAAACACCCTGACTATTAACTGCCAACCTTGGTGTTCCTTGAACAGTGTGCTAGTGATAGTATTAGTGTCGGCCAGCCACTGTGTGCTAGTGATAGTATTAGTGTCGGACAACCACTGTGTGCTAGTGATAGTATTAGTGTCGGACAACCACAGTGTGCTAGTGATAGTATTAGTGTCGGACAACCACTGTGTGCTAGTGATAGTATTAGTGTCGGACAACCACAGTGTGCTAGTGATAGTATTAGTGTCGGACAACCACTGTGTGCTAGTGATAGTATTAGTGTCGGACAACCACAGTGTGCTAGTGATAGTATTAGTGTCGGCCAGCCACTGTGTGCTAGTGATAGTATTAGTGTCGGACAACCACAGTGTGCTAGTGATAGTATTAGTGTCGGACAACCACAGTGTGCTAGTGATAGTATTAGTGTCGGACAACCACTGTGTGCTAGTGATAGTATTAGTGTCGGCCAGCCACTGTGTGCTAGTGATAGTATTAGTGTCGGACAACCACTGTGTGCTAGTGATAGTATTAGTGTCGGACAACCACTGTGTGCTAGTGATAGTATTAGTGTCGGACAACCACTGTGTGCTAGTGATAGTATTAGTGTCGGACAACCACAGTGTGCTAGTGATAGTATTAGTGTCGGACAACCACTGTGTGCTAGTGATAGTATTAGTGTCGGACAACCACAGTGTGCTAGTGATAGTATTAGTGTCGGACAACCTTTGTATGTCATTTTAAAGCCCCTGTAGACATTCATTAGTATATACAGTTTGCAACAACAAAAATATATTTTAAAAGCTTGATTAAATTAAACAAATAATAAGCTCTTTGTGGTTCCCCGTTGTTTTTCAAAAATGTGTCCACTCGTTCAAATAGAGTATAGACTAAAGAGTGTAAGTGACAGCACAGGAGGTTCTTTCAAATATTGCACACACTAATAACTATTTCCAAATAGTCTGACATTAGCCACTTCCAGTCGATGTTTGTAGTAAAACAAACTCTGCTAGCTATCACCTATCTACACTCCTATCGTAGATCTGGTGTACTTCGTCTTCACAGCCCTCATTACCTTTTCAAATTTGACTGTTAATTCATGTCGGACAATAAACCCCAATGAATGACTTGCAGACGAGTCATAACCCTCTTTTTTCTGTGGTATTTGCCCTTTGGGTCCTGCAAATAACGCTCCCTCTAGTTTTATTAGACCATAACCCGGAGGATTTCTCCTTCACAGGAACGGGTAGAGCGCCACGACGTCAGCTCTGGGTTGGGTCGTCTGTTCTTGTTATTTGGTCGAGCACTTGTTACAAGTCCCTGTTCGGTTTATTAAAGTTTATAAAAGATCAATCAACCAGCAAAGTTTTTATTAAAACGTCTATAAAGAAAACTGTGCCAAGGTGGTCCTTCTTTTTAATTGCTCAACACACAATGCAGGCTGAAGAGCAATCTTTGAGGGGGCGGGGGGTAGGAGAAACTCTTAAGGCTGGCATACACTTTGTTGGGGTTTTTTCATCCGATTGACCCGTCGAGCTGGACGGATGTAAGTTCTCGAAGAACGGATGTCTTCAAACTCCTATCCGATTGACCCTTCGTCGTCTTTGTGAATCACTTCCTTCCTAGACACCTCAATACACACGACTGTGGCAACAGCGATCGCCCTCGCGTATAAAGCGGTCAAAATGGGCAAAAGAGCGGCTGTTGAAAAGAATAGATCGGAGTTTGATCCCGGTCGGGTGCACTGGGGTGGTTTTTTCCTAAATGGTTTCCCACTCTTTCCGCGCAAATGCGGGTGCGTCCTCTCAAGATTGCACCTATCTCACCCCTAACCCCATTAGTGTAATTAGTACGTAAGCGTATAACCCGAACGGGTAATAAGACGTGGTTTTAAAATAATCTACCAATCAGAATATTCCTGCCTGGTCGGTGAGTCCTGTAAACCACAGGTAATGTTGTTGTAGGCAGATAGTGTCAACCCTGTCCCTTGCGCTCTCACGGTCCTCCTGGTTTTGAGTTGATATTTTGATTGATACCTGCGACAAAATTGAGTTTGACGCAAACCAACCGTTGGCTATTTGTAGAAATGGTTCAACCACACAATCCGTTTGATATATTTCCGAGCCCACGCACCGACATAACACGTATCATCATGAAAAATAATGCAGTGGATTTAATTTATTTTCATTATAAAACTAGAAGTTTTTTCATACGTTTGAGTTAGCGACGTTTTATCTTAAAGTAACTGGTGATTTTGGTGAATAATCCCGCCGTCACGCTGGTGAAATAATGGGAATCGCTATTTAAATCATTCCTTCACGAATTAGTCGAGCGCTCTAACAGCCCATCTATCTGTCCAAGTTAAAAAATAAATGGCCTATTCTCTCGTGTGTATGAATGCTAATAGGTTATACTTTTTGCCTGGTTACCACAGTCGAGCAAAGGCCCGATAGTTTTATCTCACTTGACTTGATGTTTGTCGTGTGTTGATGATGTCAGTGTGATATTGGTGTGAACACCGGCAATTGCTATCGATCCTCCTGGCAGGAAGCGAAGATAGACTTAATTGATTGTTAATTATTATAGCCATTTTAATTGGGAGGTTGAAGGCCCACAGGAATTAGGGATGCCTAAATTTGTTGATTTCTCTTTCTAAGACTTGCAACACATTAATTCTAAATAACACCTTTAGTACTCGCTTGGATAGAGGGTGGAAACCACAAACCTGCCCAGAGGAGGTCAGTAACTATACCGGTACACACCTAGAGGAGAACAGGGAATATTACCACCAAAAAAAACGTGAATTTGGGCATTAAACTGCAAACTTTAAATAGTAGTAGGCCTTAGCAACCATCTTAATGTATGAAGAGAATGCAGCCTTTTATAAGTTCTCGTCGTTAAAAGTATTTTTAATTGAACAACCGACGCCGCTTCTTCCATCACAAAAAAATAAATAAAACATCCCAAGTTAGGTTATTTTCAAAAGTTCGTGTTTCAATAATGTAAAAACTGTTAAAAGAAAACAAAAAATTGTTTTTGTGAGAGTTTTGACAGCAACTCAACACAGAAACACACTGGTGAAAATATCGGCCACTTAAAGCAATCTACCGTGCGAGTGGCCGATACTTAGACCAGCTACCACGTATTGACTCAATACACTGACAACTGGTAAAAATATCGGCCACTTAAAGCAATCTACCATGCGAGTGGCCGATACTTAGACCAGCTACCACGTATTGACTCAATACACTGACAACTTGGTGAAAATATGGCTCCAATAAGAGACGAACCCTGTGGTTCAGTGGTAGAGCATTAGCTTGCAAAGCCAAAGGTCCTCAGTTCATTTCCCATATCCAGGTTGTCGTGTTTCACTTTATTTAATTGTATTCAGCTCTCAGGACCGGTCCTGTGGATAACCATCATGCATCAGTTTGTGAGACATGGGATTTAATTTACAATTTATTTGTGCTTTGTAACCGCTTGATGTCGAACTCGGTAATGTAGAACTAAAATCACAAATATTACCAAGTTTAATATTCCTCACGCGGTGATATCAACAGTTATTGAATATCTGTCGAGGAGGTTCTGGAATTTAATGACAACTTTTTCTCTTCATTTAAAATGTTTCTCATCTAATGATGCCATGCTCATGACAGATTCAACAAGTTTTGCAACATAAATTTGCATTCACGGAATAAAGCCTTAAAAGTTTGTCATATCGCTATAACTTAGTCGATCCTCTCATAAATATGCGCCAGAATATTTCTGTTTGTATAATTTCTTTCCAAGCTCTTGATGGAATAATAGTTGATACATATTTATCACTTTAAGCTTCTAGTGGTTTTTTTTCGCCTAAGAAGCTCCTTCTAAAGTTATATCCAGGGTTCATATCCAACTCCTCCGCTACACACGACTCGTCAAACATATTATATTAACCGGCTCCTAGACTACCCTAGGACCAGAAAACTTGTGTTGTCAAAACTGGGATCAGTTAAATGGTGTTTCTTTTTAAAATGTGGTAGAGCTGTTCTTTGGTCACCATTTATTTAATTTCTTAAATTGAATACAGAAAACCTCACCTCTGACCTCTGATTTGAGCTGTATTACTTACATCAGTTTGGTGTTATCGGGGGGTGAGACGGGCTCACTAACAGCATTGATCGTGTTGTTTAGTACTGGTTTTAACGCGCACATTAAAAAGGCTATGTCTAGGTATAAGAGCTGCCAGTTTAGTTTAACGTCAGGGTGTTTGTGACGATTATAGACAGGGGGTAGGAAATAAAGATAGACCGACCACACAGTGCCTTCTCCCTCTCACCCCTTGGTGCACCAGTGGGTGCAAGTGAGTGCTCGTAAGCCCGGAATGGTCGGAACGGGGCTAGCGGACTCGCAATAAACGTGGTAGCCACCACTAAAGTGACTCCTCCGTGTGACTTGTTTTTATTGGTACGTTTAATAGTGTGTGTGATATAACGTCTTTACTAAAGGATGGACGTGATAGTGATGTGTATTGTAGCTTAGTGATAATCCGAGCTGGGCCCAGGCGCAACTCTCGTACTGTCGGTGACTGTCAACTCCACACGTGAACTGGTATGAACGTCGTTAATTTAACTCTTCCTGTATGGAGGAGAATGGCCGACACTTTGTAACAATTCATGTCTCATATTTTCTCAATGGCAGGTGTTGTGACCGTGGCCTCGTTGTTTGGTGTGTTAGCTCTTGTTTACGTCGCAAGGGAGGTGCTATCCTGGCGGAACGTTTCCATGGTAACTACTGCCGTCTGAGCTTTGGGATCTCCCTTTATTACACTTTGTATTAGATTTAAACCAACAATATTGTGCGCTTGTTAAATTGATTTCAGAAGGAGCCTCGTATTTTATCTTGTGTAGAAAGCAAGCGTTTGAGTGGCTTTATGTCGACATTTATGGTTAACCCAGCCATAGGCCTGTTCGTGTTTATTTTCTAATATCACTAATAGGCGACCTCCCAGCGGTTTCCTGAGGACATTAACAGACTGTTCTTTTCTTCGGTTATTGAAAGGCAAGAATAACAATAACTCTTATTAACAAACATTAGTGATCGGTATTTAAACCTGTAGGAACTCCGAGATCAGTAACCCAAAGTAAATTATAATCATTCCTCACTCACTACAGGACAGCAAACACAACAATTAATATTTCAATCGGTCTAGAGGTAAGATGTCGGACTTCTGTGCTGAGGGTCCGGGGTTCAATCCTCGGTCCCGGCACAGATCTATCTGATTGCCAAACCCTTCCTTCACCTCTGATAAGACGTGTGTTAATCACAACTTGTGAATGTGTGGAATGCCAGGCCTCTGCCGTGGTTCGGATCCCACGTTAAACTGTAGGTCCTCCATTTCATCTCACAATCACCCTACCATTACACATTAGCGTAAGTGGTATAACTCTAACGGGTAGTAAGATGCGGTGCGAATATTACTACTACTACTACTTAATAATAATAATAATAATAATAATAATAAATAATTTCAATTTTTATTTCTTATAGTAGTAGCCATTTTGTTTTTATTTATATATAAACACTAATAATTTAAGATGTATATTCGTTATTAGCGACCTATAAACACTGTTCATTCCCCTTTTTTTAGGGGCCGCCATCTTGAATCCTAATGGATGAAACTTTGGTTACTGCGAGTCAAGCCTACAGATTCACTGTGCAAGGCCGTGTCAGGCTTGTGGCCGCTGTACTATAGTGATGGCTGGGCCGACTGAATTGTAGTCAAGGCATGTTTTGTGTTGTTTTACCGGAGCTCCAATTGTATCCGCGGTGGAAAGTAGAGTTGTGCTAGGTTACACTGCTATTGTTTCATGTTGTCAATATCTAACCGTCCATTCTATTTAAACCTGCCTCGGTGTCTCGTGCCAAACATCTCGTGACTACCACACACACCGCAGCTGTTTATTCGTGGATAGTGACGTCACCTTGGTCGCGATTTGTCAATGAAAAACGCTCAGATATAAATATAATATGGCAACTTGTCAAAGTGGTTACAAGGCTCGGATGTGCGCTGAAGACAGCCAAGGTGACATGTCTGATGGTATGCTAGGAAGACAACCAAGCAAGTTTGTAAGTCGCGTGTGGATAATCTCGTATGACTACCCCGGTCCTGTTTATCTGCTAATGCGGTAGAGTTACGTGAGCTAGGAGGAAATGTACTCTCATTTGCTTCAAGGAAGAATGGGAAACCGTTCAGAAATAAACATCCAGCCTGGATTCCCCGCCGTCGGCACACTATACTGCATTCACGGTAGGAATTACTCTCTGAAAGGTCTTTTTTCCCACCAATATCCTACTATATAATAGCTTTCTGATAGGGAAAAAGGCCTTTCAGAAAACAATTCCTACGCTGAACAGACTTCAGACAAGAGGTTGGCGCTATTGCCAGTGGACACACCGCTGTCATTTTTTTAACTCACATACCACGTATGCATGATACCATCTATAACCTGCTTTTATCAAACTGTGCTCCGCCGTAGTTATATCAGGCTCCTGAGGCAATTTTAGGATAGTTTTTTATGTTCTTTTTTCACACTTAGCATCAGTAATTAGGATTGCCAATTCGTTGTCAAGTTTGAATAAAGAATGTTTGACAAAGTCGTGCTCTGAACACGTGATGTTTTCCGTTTGTTCTATACCTTTATACGTGTAACATTTATCTCTCGTGTTTGAATGCACGTAATATTATTCATTTATTAGTGTGAATAAATGTAATGGGAGCTCCAGTATGTATTTGTTTTATTCCAAGGGCTCCTTCGCCCTAAAAAGATTGTGAACCCCAGACCTCGACTACAAGAGTTACTGATCAATACCACGACAGTAGTTTCTTAGTTTTGTCCCAACACCCTCTTTTTTTCCTTCACAAGATGTTTGCTAACTTTGTTAAAAGGAATGTTCTATATAAAGATAACCCCACCCTGACTGTAAAGAAGAGCAAGACAAGTTTGACTGTCTCTTGTTCCGTGTTCTAGTCACGAACCTTCCCAACATTTGACCTAGGGCTAGAAACTGTTCATTTAGATATATATTTTTTTGTTGGTTGGCATCACACAAACCAGGGGAATTTATGTATGGAAAAAACATGACATTTCGCTAAATAACTATAAAAAACTCTTTTAGATATTTGTGAACTTTGTGCGTGATATATAGCTAATAGAAAAACAAAATACTTGGATCAAACCTATGTACGTCACTGCTTTACCCCCTCACTCCTCGCCACCCGCCTTTACTCTTTTTCACTCTGAAACATTGGTTGTGTAAAAAATTCAAAATCTTCATGTTCTAAACACTGATGAGATGACTTCACACTTGTCAATTTATGAAAAATTTTGAAAACACAGCAAATTTTGTAATAAAAAACATCCCTGGACAAGACAAATTTTATTTTTTATTCAAATTAATATTTATTTGCGACTTGAAAAATCTAGCGGTGGTGGTTTGGGAACTTTTTCTGTGAGAAATTGTTGGTTTGGGTGCAATGGATTTAATTATAATAAATGGTAAACGGGTGAATTGGGCACTTCATTGTATAATATTAATAGGAAATGAATACAATAAATCGTAAGCAGACCTCAGTTCAGTACAAGCCCTCCAGTTGAACGTTAGCTACTCTGTGTAGTACGTCCGGGGTTAGGTTAGGTTAGGTGGGACCTTGGTAGGTAACTCTTACTGCAAGGTAGCGGTACCCAGTCCACCTTGGTAGGTAACTCTTACTGCAAGGTAGCAGTACCCAGTCCACCTTGGTAGGTAACTCTTACCGCAAGGAAAGCGGTAACCCAGTCCACCTTGGTAGGTAACTCTTACCGCAAGGTAGCGGTACCCAGTCCACCTTGGTAGGTAACTCTTACTGCAAGGTAGCGGTACCCAGTCCACCTTGGTAGGTGACTCTTACTGCAAGGTAGCAGTACCCAGTCCACCTTGGTAGGTAACTCTTACCGCAAGGTAGCGGTACCCAGTCCACCTTGGTAGGTAACTCTTACCGCAAGGTAGCGGTACCCAGTCCACCTTGGTAGGTAACTCTTACCGCAAGGTAGCGGTACCCAGTCCACCTTGGTAGGTAACTCTTACTGCAAGGTAGCAGTACCCAGTCCACCTTGATAAGGAACTCTTACTGCAAGGTAGCAGTACCCAGTCCACCTTGATAGGGAACTCTTACTGCAAGGTAGCAGTACCCGGTCCACCTTGGTAGGTAACTCTTACTGCAAGGTAGCAGTACCCAGTCCACCTTGGTAGGTAACTCTTACTGCAAGGTAGCAGTAGCCAGTCCACCTTGATAGGTAACTCTTACTGCAAGGTAGCAGTACCCAGTCCCCCTTGTCTGCCACTATGACGAAATGCATCTTGCTCCACAAACAGAATTTGAGATTCTACTTGGGATGCCATATAAAGAGTAAAAGTGGAATTTACGATATTAAATCACAGCATTTTTGTGGACTGGTTTTTTCTAACTCTCTTTTGCACCGCCTCTTACTACCCCCCCTGCCTAACTGCATTTAATTACTTCAATGGATATTTGCGTGGACGGAGAACCTAAAATCACTAAGGAAAAACCTCTGCAGGTATCTACCTAATTCCGATCTTCGTGGTGCAGGTAAAGCAAACTAGACGAGTTTGACAACTTTGTCCGCGTGTTCACCGATACCTATTTAGGTTCCACTTTGTAACATCTAGTATTACTAAAGTTTCCATGCATTTGGCGCTTCAGCTTTAATTCTCAACCTAAAGTTGTGCCCTAGAGGTGTCTAAGACTGTTCTTTGAACGCTGCGAAGGTTTTATTTAGATGAAGTGTACCCGCATTTGCGTGGAACCACCCTCCCCCTCCGCAAATCCTATCGGGATCGAACCCCGATCTCCCCATCTTCAGAAGTCTTGTTTATTATTGCGAGAGTGATGCCTTAGACCATGCGGCCACCGAAGTGGGCTTTACTTTATATTTTATATTTATTGATAGTAACAGATCAGAATTGACAGCTGCAGACAACATGACTTGACGTATGAATGTATACGAACATAGTTTCATTAATTTTTGTAACCTACAAAATGTCTTCCTAACTGGATTTGACTCTTTAAGAACACAAGACAACAGAATGGGTTGCGGGTGAAGGAGGCCCGGGTTCGAAACACTGTCGGGTGGTTGTTAGTAAGGCGCCAAATACAAGGCAGTAAATACAGTCACTTATACATCAAGTCATTGATCATCATCTGTCAAACAAGTTGATTATTATTATATCTCCCAATCACCTGGCTTGACGTATGAACAAGTACAGACAGTTGTCTACACAGTGTGATGTTTTGAAGATGTCTGACCGGTGCCCTCTGACCAGAGGTGGCAGCGGCGCCGTCGCGCGTGCTTGGTTGCCATGACGACGCCCCTCCTCGGGGAGTCCCGGGGTCGAGTCCTCCCGCCGCACCGCTCAGTCAACTCGCTGCCTGCACTCTCGACGGTAGTCCTCTCCTTAGTAGTTGTAGTCAAATCGGCCTACTATTCTCTCTCTGTCTGTCTGTCTGTCGTGTCTTGAGCGAGTGTGAAACGTTTCCTTTCTTTCCGCCGTTAAACCGTTCGAAACTAAAAGACTGTAATGACTATAATCCATCGTCTCGACCAATGTGATCATGTGTGCTGTCCCGCCTCTCACAAATATTAGCAAACATATTTTTATTTTATCTTCTAAGCTTTCCAAAAGTTTGTTTGTTGTCTAGTAGTCAATAGAGGGGTATATTCTTCTCAAACAATATTATTCTAAATATTTTGGTAAACGGAGTTTTCCCCTTTTATTCACCAGTGTTCAGCCAATAATGTGAGTAAGAAAACTTTGGTTCTATCTATATTGTTAATGATCACTAATTGGTCACTGGAGCTAAGAATCACGTTTAAAGTCCCTTGTGGTCCGTGAAATGAAGTGATCTATCTATTTATTAACAAACACAGGAGAATCTGTCCGAACCTTCTATCTCGGTATTTTCAAAGTTGGCGCTGAGTATTAACATGGTCGGATATTGTAACCACTATTCATCGCTGATACCCTTTTCTCTAACTATCGTAACTTCTCTCAATGTCAATTATTTTTAAAAATTAATAAAATAATTTGATGCTAAGCGTAATTAGATAATTAATTTGTAGTCAGTAAAAACCCCTATTGGATCTTGCGTTTTTAAACAACAAAAATAAATAAATCATTTAGTTGTATTTTATGTCGTTTTTTGCGCACTTTCTAAACAAACGTTCATATGAAATACTAACTATCCACCAACTTTTTGTGGCAGGAACCTGTGGTAAAAATATGAACCTGTACACAAATTAATCAGAACTTAACTTACAAGCTAGCTTATTTCTATGCTATTTGTCCACGTCAATAGATAACTATTTCACTAATGGTAATGGATATTTCCGCCATGTTTGGAATTGAACCCGAGACCCGAGGCCATTTAATCGTGTGAACGGGTATTTTAGGTTTTTTTTTTCTTTTAACCACCGTGTCTTAGTACCCGTGTTGCACTAATGGACTAAGTAAGAATAATGTTGATTTTATAGGAAGTTTAACCGCATTTTCATGGAGGGAGAGTGAAAAACCATTTTGGAAAATCTCAGTAGACTCGACCTGGATTCATACCCGGATCTCCTTGTCGTCGGCTGTCTAGTCTATTGTGAGAGTGACCCATTAGACCATGCGGCCACCCAAGTTGTCAGAACTAGACGACTCAAACTATATTCACTTATGATCGGAAAAAAATCATACAAATTATATTTCGTGGGGATTTTTCATCGAATGTTGTGTGAAATATTGTGTGTGTGTGTGTGTGTGCGCGCGTGTGTGTGTGTGTGTGTGCGTGTGTGTGTGTGCGTGCGTGTGTGTGTGTGTGCGTGCGTGCGTGTGTGTGACGACTTTTAGGGTACTTTTCATATCAATATTTATAATATCTCCGCAACTCATTGAGGTGAGAGATAAATTATCATTGCAAAGTTGTAGAACTACTAAAAAATATGTTTTTATAAAGTTAGTTTCCGGGCTCGAAGCGAGGATATATATTAAATGGGAGTCGATTGAACAAAGTGTGGTGTTCCTCTTCCCAACTTGTTTCTGTAACATTGTATATTATTTCAGTTATTCTCTTTGGTCCATTATGTTTTTTACCAATGTATATTATTTCGTTTCACGTGTCTCAATAGTTTCCAGTAAATATCCCCATTTGACGGTAAAACAGCGAGAAAGTGCGAGTTGGAACTGCTTGCCTCTCCCCACACCCCGCTATAAACATCACTTTACAATAGTGAGTGTTATCAAACTGAGAGACTAAAGTGTCAGGAGGAAAGCACGGGGAATTTTGTATTAAGAAATAGTGGGTGGCATCCCTGCCTCATCTTGTTGGAAGGGAGGGGACGTCAAATAAATCTGCTCTAGAAGAAGTTTATAGTTTAATAAGACTCCGCCCCGTCACAAGTAGCTAGTAGAAGTGGACCAATCCAAAGCGAACTCGAATCGAATGAATGATATATTCTCGAAGCCGAGTCAAAGTTCGAATATTTTCTTTTAGTTGTTTTATGCTTGAAAAAATATTATATTTTGATTATTTATATAACTTTATGCACTAAAATTACTTGAAAAATGTTTTATTACACAATTGTTTGTAATATTTAGTGTTACCCTTACAAGTCAAGTTATCACAGCATGCGTTTCAATTTCTTCCCCAAATATATATTAATTTGTAATGTCTAAAACCGCTCAGAACGGCAGAAATTGAACATAAATGTAGTATTTTAGCTATCAATATTTAAAATGGCGGGTTTCCGAAGCCATAATTAGTTTCGAGGCTTTGTACACTCCCACTAGCTAAATACCATTGGTTGGTTTGCACTTCAGGAGGTTAAAACAAACCAATTAGTGCCGGTGTGCACGCGGTGTAGATGTCGAGCTCACTTGGTCTGGTTTGCCGTTGATTGGGAGGTCGGTGTTGACATCCCTGCTGGGTGTTTTCACACTCTTTAATTATATTTACAAATATAACAATTACAAATATAGTTTTCATTGGATATTTATGTTAGTGTTGAGCAGACTGGAAAGTAAATAAAGTATATAACGTTTGCTTTCGTTATGTTATTGTTCTTTTGTGGAAGGTGATATTAGTTACGTATCAAGTTTAATATTGTGTCGCCACTTGTTATAATATCCTTTTGTAGCATGTTAAATGCACCCCGTTGGAACGCCATTTGTTATATTATCCTTTTATAGCTCCTCGGTTGGAAGTAATTTATTATAGTTTATATTATGCCCCACAGTAAGTCGTCATTTCTATTGCGCAACAGTGCGCTTTACTTATGATGCCTCCTTTGTCTTATCACTTAACCAAAAAAAATGATAACACTTTGCATAAAATTTAATATTACTTTATTCCGTTAAAAGAAAAAACATGTTTATGTTTTTATTTAAATTGAAATGCGATCATGCTGAGGGCCTAGCAGCTAATTATCACCGAGCGCTTAAAATATGTCCATTTAAGACCGAACACACGTCCGTCTGCAATCACGACCGATTTCACAGTGAAGAGAAATTTCAAAACCACTGTATATATCCCAGCTCAATAGAAGCTTCTAGAAGGGACATTTTCTAACGCTGAATTACACACCTACAAACTCAAAAAAAAAAACTTCCTGCGTGGAGAACATTCTTCCAAAACAGGAAATTACTTTAAAAGGTCTTAACTTGGTTGGATTTCATAAAAAGGCATTAACTGAGGTTGTCCAGTAGGTGCTGCCATCTCACCTCAGGGTGTTAAATTAACTAGTAAATAATTTAGAGGAAGACGTGATTTAAGCGCCAAGTAATTAATTACGAAATTTAAATAAAGTAAAATATGTTTAATTATATGTAAAATTAGAATGATAAAAAAATGTTTGAATATATAAATAATTAGAACGATAATATGGTCAATGCTTTCAAATACTCCTTAGCGTCAAATCAATTACATTACAATTAATTTGCTATATCAGAATGAACTAGAGTAATTCATCAGAAACTTTGAATACCCAAAAAAATCAACTTTTTTTAAAAAAATAAAATAATATTTGAATCGTTTTTGAAAACCAAAATGGCGAGGAAATATGTCAAGGCCACTGATCGTGATATGAACTTGTAAATAAATGGCGTCTGGTGTACAGAAGGTAGTTTTTCTACATGTTCTCTACTTTCCCTCCATGCAATTGCTGGCACACTTTTTTAAATAAACCTTCCTCATCCCAGACTCATTACCGTGATTAGTACGTATGCATATAACTTGAGCGGGTAGTAAGACGCGGAGATAAATAAAACAGTTGTCTGGATTATGTCATATAACACAAACCCCTGGTAATGTTTGTGAATTATTGTTGGCAAGGAACAGTTTGTTTTTAGAAATCTTGAGGCTGTACTTCCTGCGCCGCCCTAAAGTTAGAGAGCACTCCCGACACTTTTAAAAGGCTCTTAGTCTTGTGTTGATTGACAGCTCCACAGCACAATGAACGAGCTGGAAGTGTCTGAACTACCTGTTCAGACGTTAGGTCGGTGTTTCCGGGGTGCCCCGCACAGCCTTGAGTGCTCCTCTACTTTAAAATGAGGATATTTACTCAAAACTTGTAACATGTGTGGATTATATCAATATACACTGTTACAGAAACGTTTGTTCGCCCATTAACTTGACAATTAATTTCCCATATGTCTCGGAAACCATTGGTTTTATAAAAAATATATTTCTGATTAAAGTATTTTTTTTAATTTAACGGCAGGTCAACTACACCTCTGCAATGATAAGTTATCTCGTATCTCAGAGTTGTGGAGAAATGGTCAAAATTGGAAATTTCCTCGTGCGTAAAGGACCCTCAAAGTCCTTTTAATGAATCAGAAACCCGCCTTGGTGGCGTAGTTAGCTAACGCGCTAGTCGTGTTGAGCTCAACTGCCGAGGACGGGGAGATCGAGGTTCGAATCTCGGTCGGGTGAACTGTAGGGGGTTTTTCCAAAATGGTTTTCCACTCTCCCTCCACGCAAATGCTGGTTCGCTTCCTCTAAATTCAACCTTCCCAATTTCTAATCCATTAGCGTAATTAGTACTTAAGCGTATAACCGGAACGGTTAGTAAGACGCGGTGCTAAATAATAATAATGAATCAGAATAACCATTTTGTTTGTAATGTTGAACAGTTCCTAGATATGGAATTGAATCACAATCGTTAAAGTGGGTTTTGAAAATAAAATTCCTTTTTTTCTTTTCACCTTTAAGTAAACCACCCTCATTTCTTTGGTTGGTTAGATATATAACTTTACAACCCCTTGAATACCAGGTTTCAGCAGTCCCAGTAAGACAGACGATATCGAAAAATATCCTTTTTTGGGTTCAATGGGTCACAAAAGGTTGACATCCTTCAAGCTCTTGAGTTTGACATTTTTGACCATCACAATACATTCTCTACCCGAGGGGTGCGAGGAAGTAAAAATGTTGTTCTGAATTTCCTTTTTTTTACCTTGCCGGTTTATACACTCATGAACTAATTACGCTAATGGTTTTAAGGATTAGGAAGATTAGATTAAAAGGCAGTGTACCCGCATTTGCGTGGAGGAGAGTGGAAAATTATTTTGGGGAAAAAACCTCGGTACACCTGACTGAGATTCTAGCCCCTATCTCCCCTTCATGGCAGTCTAGTCAGACCATAAGGCCGCCGAAGCGGGTAATTTCCTTTTAATGTACATGTTTATTCCATTTCCTGCTTTAGTTTATACCCACCGCACTGGTAATAAAGTAAGGTAATGAATGTGTTAAAACAACTACACTTGTATTATATTAGTTCCCTCCATGGAGACCTTAACGAGCCGTTTTATCGCGAGCGTTCCAATAAATTAAAGTTAAAAATAAGGTTGATCCGGTAGAACGCGCCATTAACTCGCCAAGTGCGGTCCTTTGTTCAAACAAAGCTCTTGTCACTTTAGGGTCATCTATCTTTATTGTGGCTTGGACCATCATTCAATAATTAAATATAGCTAATAACGTTCTAAGTCTCTTATGACAAGGCACTCGTAGGGGACGCGAGAAAAGGCCAAACTTGTTCTAGTTCTTCACATATTGATATCAACAGTTGTTGAATATCTGCCATGATCATGGCGGTATTAGATGAGAAACTTTGTAAATGAAGAGAACAAGTTGTCATCAAATTCCAACCCGCCTCGGTGGCGTAGTTGGCTAACGCGCTAGTCGTGTTGAGCTCGACTGCCGAGGACGGGGAGATCGAGGTTCGAATCTCGGTCGGGTGAACTGGGGAAGGTTTTTCCTAAATGGTTTTCCACGCAAATGCTGGTTCACGGGTAGTAAGACGTGGTGCTAAATTAAAAAATTAAATTCCAGGACACCCTTCACAGATATTCAACAACTGTTGATATCACTGGTTGAAGAAAATTAAACTCTGTTTCTACTGGAGCAATATTTTATTTACTCTTACAAAAGAAAAAGTTTTGCCATAAAAACTGCAAAAACACAGATCTTTGCTCTTGTCGCCTACATCTGATGTTCCAAACTATAGTATTTAGAAAATCCCTGGAATAACTCAGGGGCAGGGGCATTGCACGAAATATATTGGGGGGGGGGGGGGTGAACCAGTGTGTTTCCCAACTCTAAGCATTTCGAAATTAGAACAATTCCCACATATCAAAGGAGAGTACAGGAAGAGCAATGTTGAGAATGTTCTAGAAGCTATCTGAAGTGTTTTTTATAGTAACACAGCCCCCTAATTTGTACTTGTATCTTAAGTTTTATATTGTTTGAACCATAAATAAAGCCATTTTGTTCATAAAATTTCGGGGGTGGTTTGAGCCCCAAAACCCCCTCCTGGCGACAGCCTTGTTTATTTGTTCAGACTGGATTTTTAAAGCTACAAGTCTTTTTCAGTACAACTTGAATTATTATTTATTTCAGTTTACCTGCATCTGAGCTAAATATCCAATTAAGCTTATATATATTTATTTAAATCTGCAGATATTGTTCAAATCATGTATTTTATATTAAAACATTTAACAAACATTAACCCGCCGTCCTCAACCCTTTTTTGTCTGTGGCACACTATTCACCGTCGTGACTCCTCGCGGCACACTCTTCACCTTCGTGACTCCTCGCGGCACACTATTCACCGACGTGACTCCTCGCGGCACACTCTTCACCGTCGTGACTCCTCGCGGCACACTCTTCACCTTCGTGACTTCTCGCGGCACACTCTTCACCTTCGTTACTTCTCGCGGCACACTCTTCACCTTCGTGACTTCTCGCGGCACACTATTCACCGTCGTAACTCCTCGCGGCACACTGACGTGCAAGAGGTGAAGAGACTCCTCTCAATTTAACAGGAAATTTTCTGTTTTAGCACTTATTACTGAATTAAACTATTTTTAATTTATTTGTTAGTCATTAATAACAGCGTCAAAATGTGTCGTACCTAGTGATTTTCCAGGCACACCCATTGGAAACCAGTGTCTTAACTTCTCGGTTACGGGGAGGGGGGGGGACATTTCATTCCAAACTTTCCCCTCGTAAATTGCCGTACCTTGGCACTGTGCGGTAAAGTGCCTGCAAATGGTTCAACTTTTGCCGATACGAGATTTCCTCGGCAAAGAAACTGCGCAATTCGCAGACTAAGAACTTCTTCAACTTCTTCAATGTCTTCTTCCGAACTTTATTTTTTTTATAGATTTATTGAGTTTTATAAAGACTGTCGCCTGGCGATGTTTCCAGAGGATGAAAATGTTTGTTGTGGGCGAGAAGGTGGATAGCACGTTCGACACTAATATCTTCACATTTCCCTAACTAACTTTCTTTGCTGAGCCTTTGCTCATTCCATTGTATCTTATTACCTTCTCCCTTGTTATATATTAGGTAACTGGAGAGAGATGATGTAGTTTGACTCTTAAGAGTCTCCTTAAGGACGTTCTAAATGGTGAACTTTCTTTGGCGGACCATTTCACATGGTTACGTGGGAAGTGGAGAGGGAGACCATTGGTTTATCACTTTGTACTTGTCACTTTAATCAACGGGCGGGCTTACACTAACAAATACTTGATAACATAAACAGGCTGTTTCACGTCATCTACCACCCCTCCGTCCACACGAGTTAGCTCACTACCGCCAGGGAGGGGTCTAATGACCATTTAGGACCCGAGCCACGCGCCTTAATGCCCTGCAAGCACGCAACACCCCTTACTTGCATGATATACCGGTTGCATACAACTTCCCTCTTAAGGTGACATTGCGGCTACAGCTAGAGAAGTTACTAGATCTACTTTTACTTATTCATACGTCAAGTCATGTTATCTGCAGCAGGCAATACGTAACAGTAAAATGTTCAACTTGGACTGTGGACACTTGAGAAAAGACACAGCTTTCAGTTTATTTGTTTTTAATTTAAATAATAACATACAGTTTCACAACCACACAACTAATTATATCCAGGCACTGTCTGACATCGAACCATTGTCCTCTAATCCTGTGGTCGGCTTCCAACCACTCGACTACGGGCTTTAAATATCTTTATCACTACGTCTTACTACCTGTTCGTATTAAACCTATTCATGATAATTACTATAACTGAGAAGGTATGGGGAAGGAAGTGTATTGCATGGAAAGAGAGTGGGAAAACATTCTGAGTAGAGCTGCTCGGGATTTGAACCGCAACCTCCCCGTCATAAGCAGGCCAGTCTGCCACCTTTTTGATCTTCGTCCACAAAATCCTGTGGCTTCCAACTGTTGTATTTTGACAAGCTACAAACGCCGTGACGTGTTTTCCTCGGTCACGTGATGAGAACAGGGCTGTTCTGTGGGTTTGAACCTTCATACCCTTCTCTCGCCGACATAATGTGTGTCACTTAGAATTGATCCGATGTGGACAAGATGCCAGGGTCTGAGGTATTTCTCGAGGAACATGATGTCGGCCCCAAATGAAATTCACTATTCATCGATTTTGTAGCCCTTGCTTTATTTGCATTTTTATGTCCTCCTTAATATCACCCGCTTTGGCTCGGCCCGTCATGGTATCTGGCGGCCTTAAAAATAGGGTTTCATTTGTCATGATGATAACATTGTCCAAGAAGTGTTTTTTATACTCACACTTGCTGTAGAACATTGTTTCTTGATTTCCTCCGTGGTAGGAAAGGGCCAGAGTGTGGTCAGTCAAGGTAAGACCTTTCAGGGTAAATAGAACGTACACGTTTTTCATTTCTCAAAATATTTTATTCTGTCTTTATCCTGACATAGTGTCAGAGAGTTTCAGCTTTTTGTTGTAAAGGGTAAAGTAGCAAGGTAGAGAGAGAGTGTTGTGACAGCCGGACTCTGATAGTTGTATTTGTCAGGGCTATCTAATGTCCCCGGCAAACTGGACCAGACAAGACTCACGCCCTACACCACTAGAGGAAGTGTAGCCGCATTTATGTGGAGGGAGAGTGGAAAACCACCTTCAGTGCAACCAACCGGGATCAAACCCCAATCTCCCCGTCATTGGAAGTTTAGTTTTAACACGAGAGTGGCGCCTTAGACCGTGCGGCCATCGAAGCGGCTGACAGGAATTTTAACGAGGTTGATCGGCACCTGGATGAGTCTGAGAACTTGTTGTGTTGGGGAAAAGTCTGAGAGAAGTTAAGGACGTTTTAAAAGTTGATAGAAGTCTCGGATATTTGTGTAATTTTTTAAACATGAAATAAAACTAATATTGTTCATATGATCACAAATAGCGCTGATAATTCTTCTGTCGGAATCTACCAAAATCTATGGATACAGTTGGGTTATTATGACTTTGTATATGAAATACTCAGAGAAGGCATAAACTTGTAAATAAATTACTTTTACACGTTTTACCTGCAAGTAAGACATCAACCAGTAGTATAAATAAAATAATCATTTATTAATTAAAATGTTTATTTTGAAACTTTCAACATCAGGGATGTAATTATTATGAAATGTCCTTGATTTGATAGTTTTCTTAGATATGTAACAGTTGTGTTAGTAAATTAATTAGCATTATTAAATTTCACAAGAAAATATTTTACTACTACTTATGTTGTAAGCAACAAGCATTATGTATTATGTAGTGTTTCCACATTTATAGTTAGTTTTTAAATCATTAAAAATCCAAATTATTTATCATAAACAAAACTTAACTGTGCCATACTTCCAAACTAACTTTATGAGTACATTTGACTCTTCCCTCGTTTGACAATATGTTCCCACCTTATGACTGAGGGGAGGTACTGCTCCTCCCCGGCTGTAGGAAATGGTTGCGCAATATTGCTTGTGCGACAGTTGCCCCAAATGGGGACACACAAGTCACTCAATATCTTGATTTCCACTGGGACCTCGCCACTTGTTGCGTGACTTGACTTCTTTTGAGGTTGGGATTTATTTATTATGTTTTGAAGTTTAGATTCTTTGGATGGAAATCTACGTTATTGCTATTTACCTCCTTATTTATGACATTTTTCTGGTGTTATATAATGCTGGCATATTGGCTATTATTGACCTATTAATACTCAGATAAACAATATACAAACACAATTCCAGGAACTCACTATCTAGTTAAAAGGAACTATATATTTTCAACCTGCTCTGGACCAACTCCAGGACTCATAGACTGGTAGGCAGATGCGCTAATGCATAATGTTTAAAGTTAAACCCAAAAGAAGTGTGATCACCTTTTCAAACATCAACATTTATAATTTTGTGACATTTTAAAACGTTGAAGGCTTTGTAATAATATTTTTTGGAATTTCATCAAACAAATGCAGAGCATTACCTACCCCAATTAAAGTTGTTATAATCAAACTAACCCCTACACATAACTTTTACATATTATCTTAGCAAAATATATAATTAAATATAATTTATTTTAGTTATATTTTTAATCTTTCTCTTAAATTATACTAGGCATATAAAAAGTTCTATCACTTGTTAAATTTTGCTACAGTAAAAACAAAAGATGTATTTTTATCAAGCTCACTTTATTAATCTTGTATTTCACTTGACTCCTTTTCACAGATCTGTTTATTTTAGAGGTGTTTTAATCATTAATCTTGCAGTCTATTATGTAGGTCCAAACAAGTCTTTCGGCTCTTAGAGTTGCTGCACTCGTCAGTTTGTATATAATCTGTGATTCTAACACATTCCTGATTATACACACCCTAATATTTATAAATTTTTTAATATTCAAACTTTATAAATAGCGACTACCTGGAACTATGTGCCTATTTTTCAAGAAGCCGCCACAATTTGTTTAATGTTCAGGTCACAATATCTAATTGAGAACTCCAGACTACCATCCTGCCATTTTGCATCTCTTAAATCTATTTTTGAGTTAAAGAAGAACTAGAGCGGAAAATTGCTTTTGATTAATATATACTAGAAAGTGATTTGAGGTTAATTAAAATTACATTATAAAAAAATAGTCTTAGATGTGTAAGGAAAATATATATATATAATGCCACACCCAATTCAATGACTTAAGCTTCGCTTAAGTGAAGATATCTTAGCGTTTCACTACTAATTATTGGTCATATTGGCCTGTCATAGCAATTAAACTAATCTACATAATATATTTAAATATATAGAAACTGCAATTGAAAAAGAGTAGCTCATCCATTAAGCTGGTCTAGAAAACTGAGATTAATGGCTGGAGGCTTCACTGTGCTGACTACATGACACCCTCTATCCTCAAATTTTGGTAGTATCATCAGTAATGGCTGTGGCCACTTAAGTCATTAACTCATAATAGCTTGCGCCATGAAGGTTTTATATATTTGTGAAAAACCGCAAACTGAGTACAAGAGGAGCTCATCCATAAAGTCTTATTATTCTCGAGGAGCCCATCTAAATAAAAGCTCTTTTTTCTATTAAATATGTTCTCCATACTGTGCACGCCTTGAAGAACCACTTAGGAAATTTAAAAACGCTGAAATTGACAAAAGTTATAGTTCTAGTTCATATGTCAAAAGGTCAAGCCTCAGAATACACCCCTTAACATATATGTATACAGGGTTCCTACAGTCTGGAAAGTCAGGGAAATGACAATTCATGTCACACTTCTGTTTCATCGGAAATTGTAAAGCCACATAAGGAAGGTGTTGCCAAAAGTGAAAGTAGTGTAGTGGCTCGAAGAAACCCTAACACTTTTGTTATGAAAGATAATATAAATAAGGCGGAAGTAATTTGGGCTTTGCAAGTTGTTGACAATAAAATGTATTTCAATCCGTGCAATAATTTAAGTACAATTTTTCAGTTGATATTTCCTGAGTGTTCCATTGCCAGTCCCTTTACTCTTGGTGAAGACAAGGCTGCATATTTCATTGTGCATGGCTTGGCTCCATTCTTTCATAACAATTTACTGGACTACCTAAAATCATGTAACAACTTTGTAATTTGTTTGGATGAAGCGTTGAATAAAGTTATTCAAAGAGGGCGAATGGACATTGTATTCAGATTCTGGGACAAGGAAAACCATAGTCGTCAGTCGTTGCTTACAAGTGTTTTTTTTTTTTTTCGGTAGAAGCACCGCTGAAGAATTACTGAAACATTTCCTGGATGGTATTTCTCCTCTTCCAGTCTCTAAGTTGATACAAGTGTCATTGGATGGCCAAATATCAATTTAAAGTTTATAACACTTCTTCAGGAACACATCATATCTGTCACAGACAGTGAAATATGTATTTTGCTAAATCTGGGGACATGTGAGCTTCATGTTGTTTATGGTTCCTTGAGAACAGGAGTGGAATCTGTCTATTGGGATATAAATTTTTATTGCGTCACATGTACTACCTGTTCACTGACTCTACAGCTCGTTGAGCATTCTCTACCCAGTTGACAGGCTGTACAACTTTTCCTTTGAAGTTCTGTGGTGTGCAGAAGAAAAGCTTCCTAAAACAAAACCTGTAGGGATACTGAAAAGAGCAGCCTGTGATCCATTCCTGAAGTGTTTACTTGATTCCTGAAAATGAATTGCAGATGGATTTCAGCCTTTCCTTTTTGATAGGGTTTGATATATTTTGTTATTTTTCCATCATTTTCCCTGAACTGATTGGCAAGACGTCTGCTTTCTTATTCTTCCATGAGAGGTGAGGCAAGGTCGGCTGTAGGGGAGGAGGAGGCCAAAATAAATGTAATTAAATTAATATTTCCACTTGAATAGTGCCATAAAATTATAGTGGAAATTTTGTGAGAAGTTGGTCAGGGAACTTCAAAAAATAGTCAGGGAGAATTTATTTATAGATACTGTAGGAACCCTGGTATAGAAGTAAATTTCCTCAAAACTTTGGCGACTATGTTTAGATGTATCACAACTCCGCAAGAACAAACAGAGATGTTAGTTTATTCCATTCTTGTGTTTACTCGAGAGAAGGTATTTTTGTTTTTTTGTTCACTTTTTCACTACATGCTTTAATGAACATAATTATAATATGAGATATTTAAAAAGAGAGATCATTATGTATTCAGTTAAAAATGTCACCGCCGATGTTAAACCCATATAAATAAAGTATAACAAAAATATTTCTAAATCGGTCTAAAATTTGAAATATATTTTTCTTTTAGATTCCAAAGAAGTATAACGCCTTAGTGTAATGTTGATAGATATTTTTTTACCAAACATTTAATAATAAAACTTAACTAATTACAAACTAACTTAATGTACAAGCATGAGTAACTTTGTGTGAAAGACCAAATGACTCTAAGAACTGCTGTTCCGGTTGCGTTATCCCCGCTCTACCCAAACTCCAAACTTGACATTGGAATAGTCGAGATGGGTGATCTGGTGTATGTGCGGTCCATCAGTGCTGCGTGTGGTGTCGCTTGTGTGACGGACAGTTGAAAGTTCCGTAAAGCCATGACGCTGTTGCAATGGATTACCAGTGCATCATTGTGTATACAATCATCACCATCTTGCCCAACCGGCCGCTGCCTGCAGCTTCGGACTGGGATCCGGGGGAGAGCAGATCCTGTTGCTTCACATGGATCAAGTGCTGCATCAAGAGGTGGGGCCCCCCCCCGACTTTCTGGTGTCCACCTAAATATCTTGAAAACAACGCTTTGTGGGGGAAAATGTTTCAAACAAAAGTTGTTTGGTTTTAAGGGGGAAGTAAGTCTGTGATGTTAGTATGACCTTGTCTGACCTTGCTAAGCTCACATTAAGGTCATTTTGATTTTTTTAAATGGGACACACTAGTTTTTATTACATATTCTCTTATCTCTAGTCATAACATTTTCAAAATGGTGGTGTCAGGCTTTGTAAAGTAAATTTATAAAGGGATAAGAGTCTCGCAAGTTTCAGCATCGCCGGCGCGGCATTAGAATGGTTCATACCTACCGCGGGGAGGTAGAAGTGTGTGTGTGTGCAAACTGATCTTAATGTGAGCTTAGCTCACCAACTTATTCCCCCTCGAAACCAAACAACTTTTGCTTCAAACATTTTTTATTTATTTTTTCCCACAAAGCGTTGCTTTCTAGATATTTAGGTTAAAAGTTTTCAAATGAACACCAGGTATATTGTTCATTTGAGGGTCCCCAGCCAGAATGGGAAATCCTTGAGAGTTAGTTTTTACCTGCGAGACTTTCTCTGTTTATACCTGTGTTCACTTTGCAAGGCCTGTGCCCTGAAAGGTGAAAGTGATCTTTTGTCCAAAATCATAGTCGTCACTTTTTTTATATCGTGTAAATATTGGAATCTATTATTTTATGGAAAGATTTTGTTTAAATATAGAGGGGGGGAAAATTAAAATAGTTTTGTGAAAACTCTTTTCTTAGCACAAAGTTTGGCAACCTTTCTGATATCACGTGCCATATGGGCTTAAAAAAATTGTGTGTCTGTATGGAAAGAATATTGAGCAAAATATTTCAACTTTATATTTCTCATTTTGAAATCAGTTACTAGGCTGTCTTCATGAACAGAATAATAATTGTTTGCGGGCCAGATAAAATCGGTGTTAGCACATGAACTTATATTGATATAAAGCTTAAACAGACCAGAAGCCTTACAACTGTACTGATCCAAGGACTGAGGGTTGTTTAGCGCAACATGAGTTTGTATTGGTTCCTCATTCTCAAACAGTTCCAATGCTTCATTTTATAGTTTAGTAACATTTGTTTTCATCACTTGTTACTGTTTCAGAGCGGTAGCAGCTTATCTCCGGGCCCTTAATCTCAGCCCCAACAATGCAGTGGTCCACGGGAACCTCGCCTGCGTCTACTACGAGCAAGGGTGAGTCATTTTAATACAAGTATCAGTTTCATGTTAATTTACTGCATCTTACCACCTGTTCAGGTTATACCATGTATGAATGATCATTACTTTAACATAATAGGGTACCGATGAGGAAGGAAGTATTTGATAGGTTATCTTGGAGTGAGAAAACATTTTATTTTGAAGAAAACAACACTCATTAGACCTGACCCGTATTGGAACCGTGATCTCCAACCAGCAGGCGAGTCTAACACAGGTGATGCTTTAGACCATTCGGCCTCTGGAGCGAGTAAATCCCTTTGTTAAAAATGTTGAGGAAAGGTTTCTTTATCCATTTAAAACATGTAACCACATTTTGTATTTATTCTATCCATTCAATTATTAAAAATAAACATCAGAAATAATGAGAACTTTATCAGTTTTATTTAAACAAGTTAGTCCTTTGGTTGTGTTAAACGTGTGTAGGGAAATAATGTTCCTGTTCACCAACTAGTCTTAATATCTTCCAACCAAGAGAAGAGCTATTGTTTGGATTTTACTCTTTTGATGTGTTTTGAAATACATAATTTTGAGTTTTCTTATTACTCTTACTAATCAATTCACACATTTTATTAATTATGAATTTTTAAACTTTTCGTTCTGTGATTTTAGATGGTTAAATGTTCTTAAAAATTAACACAAAATCTATAATAATAATAAAAAAGTTACATTTCTTGTTTTTCTTGATTTTTCTACTCTCAATTTTGATTCCTCAGCATTTACAATCTAAATATGATAAAAAGCATACATCGAACCTCACGTTAAGGGTATGTAATTTATATATCAAACTGTAATTTATTAATTCTCTTAATTAAAATATGTAAAAAGTAAAAATAATTTAAAGCAAACCTCCATGTTTGATTAGCACGATCATTAGAACAAGAGGTCATGTTGAGTACATTTTAGTTTGAAACTGAAACAGCAAATAATAGTAATAACAATAATATTGACAGTGAATGTTGCTGTTGTGTTTGAATACCAGCCAGAACTTTTGATATCTTACGCGAGGGTACCAAGGAATCCAGTTTGAGATCACTAATTACCTAATTAATTTGGTGACCACTGGTCTAAGGTGTCACAGGAAGATCTGGGTTCGAATCCGGATGGGGTGTATTGAGGTGTTTTGTTTTTTCCAGCCTTCCTCAACCCTATAACCAATTAGAGTAATTAGTACATCTGCATATAACCTGAACAGGTGCTAAAAAGAACTATAATAAGATAATGTCAGCTAATTTGTAGAAGTCCAATCCATTTGTTTGTGTTATTACAACAATATTCTCCATTTTTCAGGCTCATTGATCTTGCTATTGATACTTACCGACGGGCCATCGAGCTTCAACCCAACTTCCCTGACGCGTACTGTAACCTGGCGAACGCGCTCAAGGAGAAGGGACAGGTTGGTGTCTTTTATAGAATTAGTCTGTAAGTTGTGTTCAGAAAGTGCATGTTATATGGTTGAATACAGGCTCGCCAAGCCAAAGATCCCTGATTCGGCTCACATCCTAGAGTTATCATTTTTAACTGAATTATATTTGTTCAGGGTTGTACTCGAGTAAAACATTATTATATCACTATTAATATAAATTGTAATAATACTTATTTTTAAAACTCAACTGTAAGAATACTTTCTGTTCACTTACTAGTAAAATGTATCAAAAATAAGACTATTTACAACTTCTTTATTTTTCTTAAGATTTCCACAAAAAGTAAATGTAACTAAAGTATTGGTTAGTAATGAGCTCTGTTTGCCTAGAGGTGTTTTAGTGTCTGTTTCCATGCTCCATTTGACTGTGTCGGTGTCGCAGGTGGTCGAGGCGGAGGAGTGCTACAATACAGCCCTGCGCCTTTGTCCCAGCCACGCCGACTCTCTCAACAACCTGGCCAACATCAAGCGAGAGCAAGGATACATCGAGGAGGCCACACGGCTCTACCTCAAGGCGCTGGAGGTGTTTCCTGAGTTTGCTGCGGCCCACTCCAACTTGGCCTCTGTTCTGCAGCAACAGGGCAAGCTCAATGAGGCACTCATGCACTACAAGGAGGCCATCAGGTGAGATATCACGACCAGGCTCTCGAGGCAAGTTCAGTGAAGCCATCAGAGTTCCTTGTTTAAGGGCATTTGTCCTTTCTAAATGGAAAAATGTCATCAAGTCTAAACACTTGTTCTTTGTTAGTGGAGTGAAATTTAATATAACTCCACTTTTTTCGCCTCCTTTTAGTACTTTTATATGTCTAAATGCATACATAAATTATGCTAGAAATTTTTAGAGGAAATGTACCTGCATTTGTTTGGTTGAAGAGTGGGAAACTATTTAGGAAAAACACTCTTCATTAGACTCGGCCAGGACTAGAACCCTGATGTATGGGCACTCGAGTCTTAGCACAAGAATGATGGGTTAGACCATTTGACCACATGTAAGTGCCTGTTTATCATAAGCGTTGATATTTGAAATGTTACTGACATATGAAGACTCTGCCTCGCTAACACGCTAGTCACGTTTTCAGGATCCAACCAACCTTTGCTGATGCATACAGTAACATGGGTAATACCTTGAAGGAGATGCAGGACGTACAAGGAGCCTTGCAGTGCTACACCAGAGCTATCCAGATCAACCCGGCCTTCGCCGACGCACACAGCAACCTCGCTTCCATTCACAAGGTGACAAAACATCGCTCTTCTATGTTCGTCTGTTGAGGCAATCTGGATTACACATGTTTTAATGAAGTTCCATTTGGGGACTCTTTTAAACTGTTTGTTGTGGACTAACAGGCTTCTAAGTTGTCGTGATGTATGAAAAAAACCTAGACGGGTTCAAATGTCAGGATTTTGGTGGTTGATGTCAAAAGTGATTTTACGTTACATATTTGTTAGCTTTCTGTCGAAGTAGCTTAGAAAAAAGGTCACTAATATATCACATGCACGTACAACGTACAAAGGTTTAGATTTGAGATAGCGCAAGCAGACAGCATAATCACGATCTAGCTGTTTGGCAGACTATTGTACAGAATTAGTGAAGAGCTGAATTAGAATGGTACAATTATTATTGGTGAAAATATTAACAGCGATATTATTTTCTCAACATTGCAAGTTAAATATAAGATGTTTGTTATGTAATAGTGTGATGTAACCCCCTAGCCCCACATGTAACACCTTGTAGACATTATAGCTCCCCCTCTCATCAATGTAGGCTTATTAACTCAAAGTTAGTACATAGTGTGTTCATTGTATTTGCTAAATATAGTTTTCTTAAATGTTGACATCCTTTGTCTTAAAAAAGATTTTATTAAGATGTTTCTACCTTAAGCCCCAGAGATTTAAACTCCGCAATTTCTAGTGGAATATAAGAATACATTCCTGCTATAATTAACATACTAGATGTTAAAAACACATTTCAATGGCCAGCATTTAGAGTTTATTAATTTGATACTGGAGTGTGTCTACATGGGTGTGAATCATTTATACCTCCCGGATAGCCATTGGCTGCGAGTCCAAACACTGTAGATAACACAAACTATCTTCCAGGACTCCGGAAACATCCCAGAGGCCATCCAGTCCTACCGCACAGCCCTCAAGTGAAGCCAGACTTCCCGGATGCATATTGCAATCTGGCCCACTGCCTGCAGATAGTTTGTGACTGGACGGATTATGAAGCTCGCATGAAGAAGTTGGTGAGCATTGTGGCCGAGCAGCTGGACAAGAACAGGCTGCCATCGGTACACCCTCACCACTCCATGCTCTACCCACTCTCTCACGAGTTCCGCAAGGCCATCGCTGCCAGGCACGCCAACCTATGCTTGGAGAAGGTACAACAGCTCTTCCTCGTATAAAACTATATTTCAACAAAAATCACAGCCAAAGGGCTAGTAATTTGTCCTTTAATTTATAAATCTATGAATGATTAAAAGTTGGGGAAAAAATAGTAGAAAATAAATTACATGTTGTAAAATATTTTATATGCATGAAAATGGATAAAAATAAAGAAAAATTAAAAATATTTATCAACTAGGGTAGAATATTGTAAGCATTTTTACAGTAAACTTCTGTGTAAATTTATATCAATATATTTTATAGTTGTTTAGCCTACATAAACTACTAACTACTATTTTAACTTTGATCCATCTCATGCATATTAGACCAAAAGAAGTGAAAGTATTTTATGAAGTTCAACTCTCCCCTCCGTTGTTGATCCATATTACTCTGACATTGTTCCAGATCCACGTCCTCCATAAGCCTCCCTACAAGCATCCCAAGGAGATGAACGGTCGTCTTCGTATCGGCTAGTGTCTTCAGACTTTGGGAACCACCCCACGTCCCATCTGATGCAGTCGATCCCAGGACTCCACGACAGGACCAAAGTGGAGGTCTACTGTTACGCTCTGAGTCCAGATGATGGAACTACTTTCAGAGCAAAGATTGCTAGGGAGTCGGAGCACTTTATTGATCTCTCACAGGTACAACTAGACTTCAGTGACGAAGATCACAGTTGATCTTGTCGAGTTACAGGAGTCGGTGAAGGGGGGGGGGTAGGGGGTTTTCTCTCCATGCAAATTGGTAAATCTTCTAGATTCAACCTTCCTAATCCCTAACTCGCTAGTTAGTTAGTACATTATGTGTATTACCCAAACAGGTAGTAAGACGCGGTGCTAAAAAACTAACATAATATTTTTCCAAGCATAAATTATTAACAAAAATATTCCAACTTCAATTCTGCTTTGAGAATATTTCATAGATTGTGTTCAGCCCGACTTTCAATTGATTATTTTTTCTCTACTCTGACCTGAAAATGCCTGATGTGATTTAGCCATCCTACAACTGCTAAAGATGTATCCAATAATGTAATTGAAATTAATTCTCACAGTAATTACACATTATTTTTATAAATTAACAATGGCTTAGTGTGACCTCTGTGGTCTAGTTGTCGAGTTCCTGGGCTCAATTCTCGGTGCTCTGTGAAGTATTGGGTCTGGAACGGAGCTAAACTCTGCCTCATGAGGACAGATGAGGAGCTACTCAAATAAGTCTAGTCTAGAACGGCCCGGAGGGTTTGTTGTGCTGACCACATGACACCTTCTCTCAGCAAATGTTGGCACTATCATCGCTAACAGTGGCAACCTCTCGGTCGATATAACTAGCTTGCAAGCCATGGATTTATTTTATATTTTTTATGGGACTTAGAAATATAGGAAAACCGTGTGGCCTATTCCTAAATCATTAGGCAAATATTCCTTTTTAACAAACCTCGCAGAATATAACACTAACAACACTAACGAAGTTGAGTTGAACTCTTGACCAAATTCTGTTCTAGACTCTTCTTTACAGCTGAAGGGGCTGTAGTTTAGTTCTAAGAACGTACACAAGGTATGACTCGACACGAGCTTCCTGTTCTCCCTGAATAACCCAGCCTCGATGTATAACTTGGTCGATTGTGGTATTTAAACCTTGGACCATCTCAACATGAAATGTTTTCTTTCAGATTCCATGCAACGGAAAAGCAGCTGACCGCATCAACTCTGATGGAATCCATGTCCTTGTGAATATGAACGGGTACACAAAGGGGGCCCGCAATGAGATCTTTGCGCTGCGCCCAGCGCCTGTGCAAGTGATGTGGCTGGGGTACCCCGGCACAAGTGGCGCCAGTTTTATGGACTATCTGATCACAGACGAGGTGACTTCTCCCCTAGAACTGACATCGCAGTACAGCGAGAAGCTGGCCTACATGCCCTACACGTACTTTGTTGGGGACCACAAACAGATGTTCCCTCACCTCAAAGAGAGGGTGATTGTTACAGACAAGGTAAATCCCTAGCTAGATACTCGTGTGGTGTGTGTACATTTGAGAATGTTCAGAGAATAGACATCTTCTCTTTACATATATAACATCACTTTGAAACTGCCTTTTCAGAGACATCTTGTTCATTTTTTTGGCAATAAAGATTAATATTAAATTTTGAAAATCTTTGAAAACATTGGTTTACTTAACTGCTTAGTTCTAAATATTACTAATTAGTAACAAAGTTTTAACGTCTTACAGTGTAATACATTTCAGGTAAATGTATTATATCTGTAAGAAGGTAAAAGGTAAAGGTGGATAGAAAACATATAAAGGGACGAACACAATATGGCTGTTACAATGAAAAGAAGAACACAGTTCACACTTTACATTGCTGCCACTGGACAAAGAGGTAGATGACTGCCTCTCAAAGAAAATCAATCGTCACCGACCACTGCCATTAACAGCATTGCTGGCCGAGAAAAACTCCTGTCCCTTATAATATGTTTACATACAGCATTTTTTAGAATTTTAAAACCACTTTTCTAGTATTGCCAAAAATTCTGTGCTTAGTACTTATCCCACAGCTGAACACACATTTTTAAGAAAACATTTATATAATTTTTATCGCTTCTTAGCCCAGCCGGTAGCTTGTCTGCCTACTGGGCTGAGGGTCTCGGGTTCCATTCCTGGCATGGCCAAAAAATGCACCAGTTGGTGAAATGTTGGTTTACCCTTTCACAGTGATAAATTAACGCCGTGGACTGTCCTAGTTTTAAGTTAGGTTATAAGGTGTATGAAGTTACAACAGGCCTAGCAAACCGTAGTGGAAAATATATGACTCGGGCCACAGGCTGGAAACTGTAATGGCTGTAAGAATAATATTATTTTCTCCTTTAGGAAGTTGTGGTTATGTTTTCTTACTCCTGATTAGTTCTGATAAAATGAACAGTGGCAGCATTGTAATGTATGGACTGTGTTCTTCTCATTGTAAAAGCCATATTGTGTTTCTATCCACCTCTCCTGTAGCCTTTGTTCTATTTATATAATTATATATGATATTTATTTAACAAAGTGTGTTTGTTGTGTTGTAGTCTGGTATGAAGAAAGATGTCCCGGACAACGTGGCTGTGATCAACGCTACGGACTTGTCCCCCATTATTGAGAACACGCAAGTGAAGGAGATCCGCGAGATAATCCACGGAGACGGCAAGAACCACTCCAGACCCATGGAGATGTCTCTTAGAGTCGCCGAACTCCCCACCACGACTCCCATCGAGGTAATACTGGATATAAGCATAGTAATCATTTGAGTCCTCCATTTGTGGCAAATAAAAAGTTGTGTTTCCGTATTAAAGGTGGGAAAATTGCTTTTATGGCTTGAAAATGGTATTAAAAAAATACTCAGATTAGAGTGCTATGCATAGAAAAATTACAGATTAAATAATTATTCTTAGATTTAAAACATTTTATAGAAGTTAACTTTGATTGACTATAGGAATATTAATAAAAATTGTAGTAGTGCAGTTGGTACTCTTATTCTTACAATGGCATCTTTTACTTAGTCAAAATATATACAGTTTTTAATTCTAACTAAAATTGACCTAATTAATAATTTTTCACAAATAAATTATAAGTAGTCAATTTAGTGAAAAGATCAAGTTTTATTATATGTGTGTATTCATTTTAATTTGCTAATAAATGTTGATAAAAACACATTTCGCGATATTTCAGTGTCTCTAATAATCACAAACACAGTTAATGTATTTTGTGAACTAGAGTACATAAAGAATGCTAACTTTGAGCTTGAAACAAGTTTTGGTGCTTTCAAATGTTATTTCTGTCATCCATCGCAACAAGTAGATGTTCTTGGCCGTGTGGTCTGGAAATTAATATCGCTGGATGTGCTTGTAACGCAGACAATGATAGCGTCCGGTCAGATCCAGACTCCGTGAATGGCGTGGTAGTACAGAACGGCCTCGCCACAAACCAGACCAACAACAAAGCGGCCACAGGAGAGGAGTGCCTCAGAGCATCGTAATAACCACAGACAACAGTATGGTCTGCCTGACGAGGCAGTGGTCTATTGTAACTTCAACCAACTGTACAAGATAGACCCTCTGACGCTGCACATGTGGGTGTATGTGAGTACCAACGTTTGTCTCTCAAAGTTGCCAGCCTCGATGTGTGACTAGTAGAGTTGGTTGCGTCTTGGACTGTCACTAAATTTAAATCCAATGTTGAGCTATGTTTGAGGAATATATCAAACTGTTGAGTGCATTTTAATATGGTTTCTATAGAGACGGTCAAACACAATATTTTAAGGATCTAAATTTCCGTTTTACATTTTAATCTTGGAAAGATGTATTAATATAAGAGGACATAGGAATATATCAGAATAATAAAACTAATTATCAATGACTGGTCTAGGGTCTGGTTGCTAAGTTTTTTAATAATTATTTTGAGGCCGACAACCAATAAGCAGTGTAAGAGCTCTAAAACAAATTCTGATTCAAAACTTTGAAAAAAAAATTACTTAATCTTCTAATTTCTAATATCTTTAAGGATTTTATGGTTCGAGGATCCCTGGTTCTATTTAATCCAAGCACTCACCTAGTGATTGTGATTGTGATTGTGATTGTGATTGTGTCAGATTCTGAAGAACGTCCCAAACTCTGTGTTGTGGTTGCTGCGATTCCCCGCCGTGGGCGAACCCAATCTTCAGGCAGCGGCCCAGCAGCTGGGCCTGCCCCCGGGCCGCATCCTGTTCAGCAATGTTGCAGCCAAGGAGGAGCATGTACGCAGGGGCCAACTGGCTGATGTTTGCTTGGACAACCCCTCTCTGTAATGGACACACCACCAGCATGGACGTCCTTTGGACTGGCACTCCTGTAGTCACTTTGCAGGTACTTGCACAAAAACTGTTGATATCTTTCTAATTTTTGTCATCCTAGAAGGAAACATCTTGTCTTTGTGTTGTGTGTTCAGAATATTTCTTGTTGATAACATTTAGGAATGTGTTGTTCGCTAATGGAACATTCCATTCTCTTTGATTTCTGCTCCCTTACAGTTCTTTTTTTCAAATATGGAAAACACAAATTATGTTTTCTAGAAGAGATTTGAAAATTTAATGTTTTTAAATATTAATTTCTGCATTATTTGTTCATTTTTGAATACCTAAAACAGATATTTGAATATTCAATTCCAAAACATTTTTATACTTATTGTATGGCATTGGGAACTGGAAAGTTAATTTCCGCACTTACTAAAGTACACAACCTATCCCTATCTTGAGCTAGTTCTACCCAGTCCACCTCATTACACCCCATCTCTTTCCATTCTAATGTTATTCTCCCTCCTGCCCACCGTGATCTAAGAAACTTGACTATCCTACCACTGTTTTGTGATGAGTACAGGTTGTCACCCCCCTCCACTCCACAGTGAGGAGTGATGTCTCGGCTTGGTTTTTCTTACAAACGCCCATCTTGAAGTAATTTAAAGTGTTTTAAGGCATAATTGAGGTTTGAGATTGTAGTTCGGGTGAATTGTGCAAGACTCCAAAAGTTTGCTAACCTAGTCATTGAGTATATGTACTTAAAAACAATACTTGCTCAGGTACCAAAATTTGGTGGAATGCTCACCAAGAAAACAGGGAACTAACCTGGAATTTTATTGTAGAGTTTGAGCGGCCAACCTTTAGATACAACATAGCCGACCTTATGTACGAATTTAGGTCATTTCACAATCCGCTTTTCCAATTGAGTACTTCTTACAGTGTTGCCATGCTATTGTTAGTTTTACTTAATTATCTGATCAAACCTACTGTCGGGTAATCGGATATTTTGATCCCTAATTAACATTGTTGAAACCCAAACGTTTCCTAATCTAAGATGAAGCTGATTGGTGAAGGAAGTGATTGCACAATCCCTAGAAGTACCCTGTGTTAATTCTATTTTAATGTTTTGTGTTCAGGTGAGACACTGGCCTCTCGAGTGGCGGCTTCACAGTTGGCAACACTGGGTGCTCCCGAGCTTATTGCTACCTCACGTCAAGAATACCAGGATATTGCAGTTCGTCTTGGCACAGACCGAGAATTGTGAGTGTGAACACTACCACCTGTGCTAATGGTTGTCTCTTTAATAAATGTGTTCATTGCCACTCTTTAAAATAATGGCATAGACAGGGGCGGCCCGAGGTAAATCTCGCGCCCCCCTGTGTAACCGGTAGATATATAGTCCATTCACCATAGGAGTGGTTGTAACTGACACCTGGCTAAAGCTACCACACATTCGCCAAACAATAATATGTTGATTTGTTGTCACTCTAGGTAGTCAAAACGTTCACAAATAAAATTGTTTTTAATTTTGTTTTTCTTTTGGCCGTACTTTATATCTTCTACTAGCTGTCGTCTACCACATTTCCCATGGCGATGGACTCTAAGAAAATATGAACATAATCCCCAAACCTAACCTAGCCTGGGTGTGAAGGGAAACTTAACAGCTGTCAACTATACCCACGCTGAACGCTTCACTTCGAGATGTTCTGTACAAAAACAGTTAGGATTACAAATAAAACTATGAGAACCGGTTTTGTTGACAAATGTTTTCTTCTGTTTTTATTTTATGTTTAACAAACACTTTGACATTATGAATGGTTTAAGTTACAAAAAATCAAAATTGTTAGGGAACCTTTTTTTAAAGATGGCAAGTGTAAAATAATCTTTTGAAAGTGCACTAAACTATATTTTACTCACCACAAAATTATACTGATTGTAAAATTTCTTGTTAGTATCAAAAATTGAATGATTGATATGCTATCAAATCCAATATTACGTCCAGGCTACGTGGGTTAGAAAGAGAGAGAGAAAAAACATGAAAGGGAACAAACACAATATGGCTGCCATAGGAAATGGATATTTACATGTTCCTTTCTAAGTGGGCGTGGAGATCAACATTGAGAAGTCAATATATGGGGATTCAAAAAGTGGGGATTTCAAAAAAAATGAAGAAAGCTCAGGTTAGGAACTGAGGAAGGAAAAACTGATGGAATGCAAATTTGGAGCAGAAATGGTCCCTGAGAAGATCTATGGGGACCGACAATTGAAGTCCTAAGAAGAGTGGGTGGGAGAAAACCATTTTGGTGTGATTCTTCGGTACAAAGCAAACTGGATCAGACACATTCTTAGGAGGAACTGTCTTCTACTGACGTCATAGGAGGAAAGATTGAGGGAAAGAGGAGCTTAGGAAGGAGGAGGATTCAAATATAGATGACTTGAAGGAGCTGAAGGAGGAGTCAGAGGTCAGGGTCATTGGCGATCTTAGTTCACTGACAAAAGGAATGGACCTGTCGTAAGACAGAACACCTAATATAATAATAATCTAAGTGCCCTGTCATTCTTTACCAATCTTTTTTCTCTCCTTTTTATGTTTTGTATTCTAATCAGTAAGGAAGTTGAGTTGCATGTTCTACACTCCCTGATGAGTTCCGATAGAATGAAAGCTGGTCTGGGGTTGGACAGCAGCGATGGCCATTACCTCTCATTCTAATGGCAGCAATGTAATATAAGAGACATATTGTGTTAATTCCTTTTTATGTTTTCCTAGTTTCTATCTCTGTCCTGTATCTTCTTACTTAGATCAAAAACTGAAGAGTTTATCCCAAGAGAGACTTTTTAACTTTGTCATTCTGTTAAATTGCTGCCCTAACTTGAGGGTTGTGTGTGGTTTCAGCTTGAAATCTATCCGTGTGAAGGTGTGGCGGCACGCTCGGACAGTCCATTGTTTGACTGTCAGCAGTACGCGCAGGGCATGGAGAAGCTGTACAAGAGAATGTGGGAAAAACACGCGCACGGCGAGAAACCAGACCACATTACTGAGAAGTGAATCTTTGTTTTTATTGTACCCAGGAAAGTGTGTACATCCATCAAATTTTTAGATTTGATGTTGATTTTGTATAATATTAGTTGTCATTGTTCCTGGGAATTTCAACTCTTAACATTAATTATTTGAGAGTATTCTACGTAGGCAAACTTTAAACCTAAATCACTTAAAATAATTTTTGACAAGAACCAAATAAATTTTAATTTTTGATTATAAGAACTAATAAGTTATTTATATTATTGTAAAGTTGTTAGACATAAAACCAAACTATGTTGGCTCATTTGTTTGAGGAAATTGTTGCCGAACCTTGGTAATGTAACAACCGCGATGTGTGAATGTTATTGTTTTAATCAACTAGCGAGAATCTTCTCATTGTCGGACTGTGGACTCTTACCACACTCTTACACATTATTGTTTGAAAATTTGTTTCTTATCTTGCTCTGGAAGAATGTTTTCATAATATATACTTTTTGTTCAATTAACCATTTGAAATCTCAATAAATATGTATTTAAAATATATATGTTTTATTTTGACACACACCTTGAAGAAATAAAACACTAAGGATAGCCTTAATGTCCTTCCCATCTCTGAAAACATTCTAAATGTGGAAAAATTTAAATGTCTTAAATTATCTTTCGAGCCAAGTTCATTGTACAGGTAAGAATAGTTGGCTCAAAATTAGCTTAACATAAACAAGACATAAATAAAATGAGTAAGATAATGCAAGAGAACAAAACAATATACAATCACTCACTTTATTGTACACAGTCACATCGGCAATATTTCATATTATGATCCTGAACTGGGCTATTTCCTAAAGTGTTTTTTCTCACTAAATCACTTGTCTTTGGTGACAAGACCTGCGCCATTCTTCGAGTTTGTTGTAACAAGCTAGTTGGATGCCTTCAGACACATCACAGCCATCATTTAGAATTGATTATCTTGCTTTTCAAATGCTCAAGAATTAACTTCTATTGAACGCATTTAGATAATATTCAGACCCATCAAATTAAGGAGGGAAAGCCTAGGCAAATGTATAACACTTTGGAAGTAGACGAGGGAAAAGTAGGTTTGAAACTCGGCACCCCCACCCCTTCCTACAAACAAACCCACCCCACCCCATCGTCACAAAACAACGAAACAAGTGCTTTCAACTTAAGGCGAGAAATTATCACTCGCTGTCAGGCCACACAGCTTTAAATACATTGGTTTCTCGTTTTATGGAACTACTTTTCTTTTAAAACTATACTCCCTTTCCCTTCACCTACAACCACCCTTTGTCATATCAGAAAGAAGGAAAATAAAACTAAGAAACTCGCTATCTCAAGTTAAAGAGGAAAGCTCGCTGATAGATCTCAAATATCTTAAAATGTTCTTTTGGGAGCAGCTATTTAAAAACTGCTGTATTTGTTGGAGGAAGGTTAAATCGAGCCGAGACTCATAGCTCCACAAATATCTTAGTTTGAGAAATAAGTACATTTTAATTTTGTCTAATTGAATTTTAAATGTTGATAATTATAATAAAAAAAACCTTGAATAATGTTCAATATGATGAGAAAAATAACATGTAGGCTAAACAACCCTTGTTGATTAAATAAACATGTTAACATTTATGATTAGAAACTCACAGGATTGAGATAGTACAAGTAGTAGAAAAATATTACAATATCAGAAAAATATATATTATTTTTTTAATATTCACTCCTCAACTGACCAATAAAATTAACAAAGATGATCTATAACAGATTAATAAACCATGCGAGGAATGGCAATGTCCAACACAACCCTCTGACACTTTAAATTAAGAAAAATAAGATATTGGTCACTAACCACACACATGGTTGAGCGATGGACTATTTAACAATCCGGGTCAAAACTGCTATTGCTGGGCAATGATGGGCCAAATGTCAACAAGACCGCGCTAAACTGATGGACAGAGACGTGCGACGTTCATACGTTCCACATCAACTTGTCGAGCCAACTGTGGTATGATTGATATGGGTTGGATACTTATCACTATCAGACACTTTCTAAATACATAATGGGTTGAAACAAGGAGATGCACTTTCCCCATTACTTTTTAATCCTAGCTTTAGAGTAGGTTATTAGGGTAATGCAAGAGAGTAAGGAATGGTTGACACTAAACGGTAAAAGGCAGTTCTTTGGATAAATAGATTATTAAACTTTGTCGGTAAGTAAGGTAGTAAGGAAGGTGGTTCAAGAAATGAAGACATTTTATTAGAGGCCAGTAAGAAAAAGGTTTAGAAGTGAACACTGAAAATACTAAGTATATGATCAAACAGATTGAGGACGATAATTTAGAGATTAGAGCAAACAACATCATTTGACAGGGTTAATGAGTTTAAATATTTAGGTACAATTGTAATTAGCAATAACATATTAGAATGGAAATCAGGATGAGGATTCAGTCGGAAATTCATGCAATTACTCAAGTCTGCAGTTGACATCTCGCCTGCTTCCAGACTCCCCATACCGTGTACTCATCACAAGACATTGTTAGGATAGTAAAGTCTGGTACAATACAGTGGGCAGGACATGCAGTGGGAATGGAAGAATCTATAACTTTGTCCAGGGTACTGAATGGCAAACCCAATGGGAAGAACTAGACGCAGATGGGAGGATAACATTAGAATGGACCTGAAAGAGATGGGGTGTAATGAGGTGGACTGGATAAAACTAGCTATAGATAGGGATAGGATGTAATGAGGTGGACTGGTTAGAACTAGCTCAAGATAGGGATAGGATTAGAGGTGAACTGCGATAAAACTCTATACGTATACCATCAAGATTGTAATGAGGTAGACTGGTAATACTCAGACCAAGAGTGGAATAGGAAGAATATGTGGAACTGTTAGATACTGACGTCAAATGGGACATTGGAAGTAATGAGGCAGATGGATAAGATTAAATGACTAAATAGATAGGGTGTAATGAGGTGGACTGGACAGAACTAGCTCAAGATAGGGATAGGTTTAATGAGGGGACTGGATAGAACTAGCTCAAGATAGGGATAGGGTGTAATGAGGGGACTGGATAGAACTAGCTCAAGATAGGATAGGTTGTAATGAGGGACTGGATAGAACTAGCTCAAGATAGGGATAGGTGGTGTATTTAGTAAGTTATCAATGAACTTTCTAGTTTCCTAACTCCATAGAGAAGAATAAGTACTTAACGCGCTACTCTCGTGTTGGACTAGACTGTTGATGACGGAGAGATCAAGGTTCGAATCTCTTGTCAGGTGTATTGAGGGTTGTTGTTCCAAAATGATGTTTCCACTCAAATGCGAGTACACCACCTCTAAATATACCTTCCTAATTCCTAAAATCATTAGTAACTAGCGTATAACCAGTGAACTAGCAACCAGACACAGCCATGGTATAACTTGAACAGGACTGGTAATAAGAGACAATGCTTTAAACAAAATTAATACACCAATTTCATTCTCCCTTGAAAAAAAAAGGAAGGTTACGTCTTTCCTTTGATTAATAATACATTTAATACAGTTACGTGGCAAGAAGATTCCGATAAAATAAAGTTTTCAGAAAAGCTAACAAAGAAACTACAACGTGTCATAACCTCAAGAGCCATAGATTGATAGATCCGTAACTGGGCCAGCTCTATCTGTTAAGAAACGTGAGAACTACAAGTAGGAAGAACCGGTCCCGGTGGTTCCTATGATCAAATAGCGCTCTACATTGGAGTCTTGCAATAGCGTCGATAAGATTAGTTTTAAGAAGTGAAGGGGTGACTGAGGCCTTCAAAGCTTAGTTCATACCTCTCTTGTTTGAAATATTTTAAAACATAATTTTGGCTTTCTATAATCGCAGGCGCTTTGATCAACATAAATCTCGTTTTGTGTTTCGAACTTTCTTTCAGAAATCAGACTTCCTGTAAAGTTAAAACGGTAATGTGTTGTTAATTTCAGACTACAAATGTGATTATAATGAGTTAGAAATAAAAAGTCTTATCACATTTAAAAAACAGTTTGTTATATTAAGTTCAGAAAGTATAATGCCGAGACTATAATCTGTGTTTGTAAGTTGATGATAATAATTTATTTACCCTGATTCCTGTACAAATTTAATAGTTTATTTTGATTATTATTTATTTATATTGTCATTATATCTCTACGCACGCATTCGGGTAATTCGCTAATGTATTGGGGATGAATAAGTTTGACTGTTGAAGAAGTGGACCCACATTTTCATGGAGTGAGAATGGAAAACCGTTTAGTAAAAACCACACTCGATATACCTCGCCGGGATTCGATCGCCGACCTCCCCGTCATCAGCGGTCCTGGTCTTGTACAAGAGTGGCGCAGGCTTAGCCCATTCGAGCACTGAGGTTGTGTTCCCCTTGTCTCGGTAAAAATATCAAAACAACGACCTTAGATGTTTACCTTACAGTGTAAACCAGTGGTCACAATCTGGGCGTGAATCACTTCCGGTAACAAGGGGGAGGGGGAACAATTTGGCAATAAAAGAGTTAAAAATCCGCCAAGAATTGAAGACATTCTTTCTTTCAATCCCTTTAACAAAGCAATATATTTTTTCCTTGAGGTATTGGCAACACTGGCCTCCTAGTTGTAAGAGCCAATATTCGAGAACTGATGTAAACCAGCGTCAACCATCATTTTATGTCATTTTATATTATTATATATTATTTTAGCACCGCGTCTTACACCTGTTCGGGTTAAACAATTCGCTAATGTGTAATGGTAGGGTGATTGTGAGATGAAATGGAGAAACTAAGTTTAACGTGGGATCCGAACCACGGTGGAGACCTGGCATTCCACACATTCACAAGTTGTGATTAATACATTCTTGTCAGAGGTGAAGGAAGGGTTTGGCAATCAGATAAATCTGTGCGGGACCGAGGATTAGAAGACCCGACACCCCCTAGACCACCAGGTCACCTTTGTACCAAAATGCTGCAAGAGTTATATTGGTTTTTATAAAATAAAGAAGTGAAAAACCAAACATTTTTTTAATAACTTCAAATGAGTAGAGGGTGCGTGGGAATTTGATGATCACCAAGAGGAGCGTCAGATAAAAAAAAAAGCTAATGAGTCACTAGTTAAACGGAGTGTACTTGACGATTTAGTAAGTCCGCGTCATTTTGATCTGGAATGTAAAATCATTACTATCATCTATTTATGAAAACCTATTATGTTTATTTTTATAATGATTTATACTTTGGTTTTGTACATAATAAACAGCACTTCATGAGTGGCCAGACTTTTTGATCTAAGATCTACTCCAGAGAAGAGAAACACTTTGCGATCTACTACGGAACCATAGATTAAAAATATTGTTTGTTCATTCGGTACAAAATTAATAACTAATTTTGTGTTTTAATATAAAAAATATTGCATATGAGAACTTATAATCGTTTCACAAACTGAAAGTGAGTTTTTAATAAACCACCTAATATAATCATGTAATTATATATATATATATAATTTCCTCGTAAAAAGTATTTTCTCACTAAACACTTGACTTGATGCATGATACCTTCCTTATACCTTAGGATAGTTTGTTGAATGAGAGTTAATTATTACTCTGTCGTAAACTAAGGCAGGATTGTAAATGGTCATCAGTCATACAGCTTCAAAATATTTTAGATTTTATTATTATTATAGTATGTAGTAGTATATATTTCTTTAATGTTTTTAATGTTGATGTGAGGAAAATCTGCAAACCCTCTCTTTCATTTTCTTTCTCTTAATCTTTTTTTAAAGGTGACCTTGTGGTCTAGGGGGTAAGGTGTCGGACTTGTGTGCTGGTGTTTTCCAGGGTTCAATCCTCGGTCCCGATACAGACTTATCTGATTGCCAAACCCTTCCTTCACCTCTGACAAGACGTGTATTAATCACAACTTGTGAATGTGAGGGATGCCAGGCCTCCACCGTGGTTCGGATCCCACGTTAAACTGTAGGTCCTCCATTTCATCTCACAATCACCCTTCCATTACACATTAGCGTAAGTGCGTACAACCCGAACGGGTAGTAAGACGTGGTGATATTAATAATAATAATAATAATAATAATTAATAATAATAATAAATAATAATGTTTTTAATCGATTGATCGGGTGATCGACCAAACTAGTGGCCGCGGTCGACCGGTAGATCGAGCTCGGCTATTTGGCCACCTCTGACTAGAACACAACGAAAATTTTGAATTTTAACTCGCCCCTCTCTTTCCCAGGAAAAAATACTTCGCGGGCTTTTGAAAATAAGAAACGTTGGTTACCAATTGTAATCAGTAGATCCCAGACGCAACTAACCCAGTCGTGTTAAATACTTGAGAAACGTCGACCCAAAGATTACCAATTTTTAAAATAGTTTTACCACCGATGAGCCGCTTGCAAGAGGTGTATTGATTTTCGACCCAGGGCGTCTCTGGGGTCATTGACCTCTTCACTTTGATTCGGATGATATCGAGATCCGGACCTATTTTTTAACGCGTATGAAACAAAAAACACATAAATTGGAACATTAGATGTCGCAACTATTCAACTTCCGCGCCTTATTTTGAGAGAAATGTTGTGTTTTTTGATGTAAAACTAACAAAAAGTTGTAATGTGACAAAAGAGGGCGCCACGCGTGTCCGCGGGCGGGACGGATCCACGTGGGGCCTCTACGTAGTGGGGTCAACGCCCTTGCTCTTAGAGAGAGACGGAGATACCCCTCGTAGAGCTCTGTCTCACTCACGTCACAAGCACCGCGTTGGAACACAAATACGGCGGTCTATTGTTATCATATTAATATTAATATAATTACTATTAACTCTAGGCTAGAGTTAGCTCATTGCTGGTGTGTTGACTCTTGACTCAGGAACTCAGGGATCGAATCCAGTCCACGCTCAATTTGTTATATTTTCCAATCATGATGAATTCTGGGTCATTTCCTTAGCGACCAAATCCCAGGGGTCGCTAAAGGTGACAAGGAAGGAAAGACGAGTATTTTTACAGTTTGTATAACAATTAATTTTTGCTGCCAAAATAAATAAAATAATGTTTAGTTAGATACGTTTAGCTTAGTTTTATACACATTGTAATATCGAAAGTTATTGAATATTTGTCATGCCATTTGAAGGTTGTTTTTTAATTAAAAGAAAAGGACTTTACTAAATTTCAAGGTGCCCCTGAAAAATATTCAAGGATTGTTTTATTATTATGTCAAGGAATGTAAAACTCAAGAGTATATAAAACAATAGTTTTACCGGTTGTTCTCTCTGGGTGTGAAACGTGGTCTCTTACTTACATGACGGACACAAATTAGGAATGGAGACCAAGACCTAGATGGGAAGATAACATTAGAATGGACCTGAAAGAGATAGGCTGTAATGAGGTGGACTGGATAGAACTAGCTCAAGATAGGGATAGAATGTAATGAGGTGGACTGGATAGAACTAGCCCAAGATAGGGATAGAATGTAATGAGGTGGACTGGATAGAGCTAACTAGGATAGGGATAGGGTGCAGAGAGAATGGACAAAACCAGAAGGAAAAAGTCATAAAAAAACACGCTCTGAGTACATCCACCCGGAGCTTGAACCCTGACCCCCCGTCACTGGCGGTCAAGCTCAATGTGAATCTAACTCTTTAGACCCCTCGGTCACTATTACATTTGTATAGTGAGCACAACGGAAATAATGAGATACTTTGTTTTGACCTGATCGGTATTCGAACCGAATGATTACCTCCGTGTTGTTTGAAGTCCTGACGCTCTCGCCCACATTCCGAGGTTGTTTCGCGCTGAAGAATATGGTTACAGTATATTTGCGGCGGAAAGTTCAAACTGTGGGCGCTTCCTGTTCCACGAGGAAAGCGCACGTTCTCTGAGAGGAGGTCATTGACCCCGACCGCCTGAACCGTGCTACTGTGGCAGCGGTAAGAGATGTCACCTCAGCTGGTTCGCGCTACTGGGGCCACGGTAAGAGATGTCCCCTCAGCTGGTTCGCGCTACTGTAGCCACGGTAAGAGATATCACCTCAGCTGGTTTCACGCTACTGGTTGGCCACGTGAAGAGATGTCCCCTCAGCTGGTTGACTTGTATCTGACAACTTGATTATAGTTCACAATTAGAACGACAGGAATGGATATTTACTATCAGAACACTCAGCACCAAGATTACTAACAACTTGTTCTAAGGGATGAATATTGGGAAGGTAACTCAAGAGGAATTGAGCCCTCAAGAGCGTGGAGAGAGTGTGGGAAAACCATATGTGGAAAACTCGAGAGAAAAGTGTTAACACCATGCAAGATCAAAACTCTTTAAAGTACAATTATTATATTGCAATCTATATTAATAAACGTACATTGGTGTATGTATATTATAATATGTGTGTATGTTTGCACAGAGTTTATTTAGAGCTTTTTATTGAGCTAGAAGGCTGAAATTTGGTGAAATTGTAGACGAATCACCCAAAAGGTTCGAAAAAACTTTCAAACTTGAAAACTGATAAAAATAAAAATAATAAAAATTAAAAATGTGATGTATTTTAATTCGTAGTCATGTTATTTGCATTTCAAAAGCAAGGAGAAACTAGAATATAAGTTCCACTCTCTCATCCAAAGAGAAATTGCAGCTCATAATACAGTGACGCGTTCATGGTTTGGTTGATTTGTATTCATAATATTATTATTTAGCAAAAAAATAAATGTTTCTTTAGTCAGTGAAAATTATACAGGTAACGTTAAACATATTTATATAATTTGAGGTCAACCTCGTTAGTTTTGTGGTAAAGTACTCGCCTCAGGACCCGATGTTCGTGGGTTCAAACCCAGCTGAGGTTGACAAATTTTTCTTGAGCGATAAAAATCCGTAGCACAACTTCCTTCGGAAGGAGGGGGGGGGGGCAGTAAATCTGTCGGTCCCGTGTCGATTGTGGCTTGTTAAAGAACCCTGGAAGGTATGTGAAAATATCTTTCCCAGCAAAATTGATAGGTCTTTCCCTCTAGCTCATAGAAATTCTGATGTGCTGATATAATCAGTAGGTTCAGAATGTGCACTTTAAATACCTCAAATAAATTAAACTAAAAAATATAATTTGAGCTTACATTTAAATATCCTTGATAATATATTCATGCAAATCTACTTCAACTCTAAAATACAGATAACAAATGCAGAGTAACAAATGGCATAACCTTATAAATAAAACTGAATGTTTTGATTTTGTGTGTGTTGTGTGTGTTGTGTGTGTCGTGTGTGTGACATGCTAGCGCTAGAACTACAAAACAGATATTTTTTAAGCACTCCATACCACACGTTCGAGTTGTACGTCGATCAGTAATTCTGATAATGTGCTAGGGACGAGGATTGTTAAATGTTAAAGGGAGTGTACCCACATTGGCTTGGAGGAGAGTGGAAAACCATTTATGAAAACCGCCTCCATTACACCAGACCTAGGTTCGAACCCCGATCTCTCCGTCATCGGCAGGCCAGTCTACTGCGAGATTGACGCCTAGACTTTCATGTATCTACAATTTGAAGGTTAGGTTTTGTTAGGTTGAGTAATATTGACATCAGTCTGTCATATACAGGTTTTAAAACTAGTATATATATTATTTGCTAATCCATATTTCTGCTAATTGAAATTACGATAAAACGGCTTAATCAATTTTGACGAACGACCGCTCATTTTAAAAGTTAGGGGTTCAGGATGACGAAAAAAATAGTAGCATCCAAAGAAAAATCTATAATTCTAGAAAAATCTCCGCTTTTTTGCTGTGTGCAGCGGCTCACCTGTACAATAATTATTTGTGTACATCTCCGTGAAACCTGATCTTTGTGTGATTGTGTATCAGTAAATAAAATATTTATCTTTGAGTGGTGAAATAATATCTCAATTCTTCCTTATTAATTTTGGTGCAACAAATAAAGTTCTCACCTTAGTTTGAAGGGAGAAATATACGTTTTGATTAAAACTAAACACTGAAAGCTCAAAACATATGGAAAGTTGATAGTCTTTGACGAGTAAAGCTTTAATAGAAAATCATATGAGGCCTCATTTTTCCTAACTATGCGCCCCTGCGGGACGGGGTTTAGAATAGTCCCGCAGTAACCCCTGCTTGTCGTAAGAGGCGACTAAAAGGGGAGGCTTCTGTGCATGACGAATCTATCCTATATCTTTCTATTCGCCTCCTTTTTTCCTTCCTTTTTTCTCTCTCTTCTTTATTCTTCTCCTTTCTCTTTCTATTTTTCCTTCTTTCCTTCTTCCCTTCCCCCTGCCGTTCAGTCCTGCACGGAAGCTTCTGGCTTCTCCGTTGACGACCTTGGCTGCTACCTGGCTCTCCTCGGACAATTACTGGATACCTCTGCAATTGAGCTCTTTCATGAAAGTGCACTGGTTGTAATATCTTGGTAGAAGGGCCTTAGGGATGCCAATAACCGGGTACCCTACCTTGAGAAAAGCTCGGTTGCGTTCACGAGGGCCCGGATGTAAAATTGGCACTTTCCTGCACCCACTTGCTGCGACGACCTCACTCCTGGCGCTGCCCTATGTGAAGGTTGTCATGTCTATCGTCGTGTGGGGCTCCCCGTCAGGAGCGTTAACAGGACCACATGTGGTAGAACCAACTTAGACCACCCTGGGTCTACGATCCGAGTATTGTGCAGGTTGTCCCCATTATGAGGCATGGCTGAAACCTTTGTCACAGCTTTCACCTTACTGTCCGCTGGTAACTCTGCCCGGCCTCACAGGGCCGTATTAGTGGAAAAGAGGCGGAAACGGGTAAGGCCGTCCAGCCCTAATATAGGAAGAATCTAGAAATTTGACAAGAGGTTCACGATACACCATGTGAATCTCCGAAGTTCTGCGTCAACTGCAAGGGTCCACACTCTGCCTGGTCTCGGGCCTGTCCGAAATGGAAGGTAGAGAAGAAAGTCCTGGAGATTTAATTCGAACAGAAGATCTCTTATGCCCAGGCACGCAAGGAATCCGTATCTAGTCAGGCTCCGGTATTTCAAAACTCCTATAGCCAGATTGTCAGTCAGAACATCAACTGTCCCAACTGCCATTGCGCAGTTAATCTTGCCAAAACATCTACGTGACCTATCCCATTAGTCTCTACTCGAGACATCCATACTACTGTGGCGCCTAAATTTTTACAAGAGGCGAAATTGCCAAAAAGGTGTCTCCCCCACCTGTACCACCGAGGAACAACCCCGAGCCCTCCTCGGGGAACTAAATTACGTGCGGCCGCTGTTGAGCCGCTCATTCTCGCCTCTGGGCCTCCGGATGTCGGGATGAGTGGCGGAACAGGTGAGGTCGCAAAGGCGAGTCCCACTGGTGCCTTGAAGAAGGACCCGTGAGGGACCACCGAAAAAAATTAATATTAAAAACAAAGCCTTCGCGCAAGGATCCGAAGACCCAGTCTCTCCAGGATAAACCGAAGCCTCTCCTGAAGCGGGAGGTCAGGAGAGACTGGGAAAGACAAAGGTCGTAAAAAGATCCTCAATCAATTTTTATTCTTAAGAGAAAGTGTCATGGATTGCGAGGATAGCTAAATTTTATATTAATAAAGTATGTCACTACTACATTGGAATTGTAGGGGTTTTTATGCTTCTATAGTGGAAATTAAACTACTAATTTCTTCCCTGCATCCTTCCATCTTGTGTTTGCAGGAGACCCACTTCCGCCCAACTGACAACCCGATGCTTCGTAGGTATGACAAGTCATTCTTTGGTCAGGCTAGCGGAGGTGTGGCTATACTTGCACGAAGCAATATATATATATATCATAAACATATTAATATTGTGTCTAACCTTCAAGTTATCGTTGTCTGAATCTCCCTTGCTATGGAAGTGACAGTATGCAGCATCTACCTTCCACCAGGTGAACGCGTTTCAAGAGGAATCTAGAGGCCCTCTTTATACAACTTCCCGCCCCTATATCATCTAGGGGGACTTTAACGCGCATAATCTGGTGTGGGGGTCTAATTTTACAGACGCCCGTGGGAGGATGGTAGAGTATATTCTTGTTTCGGGAAACCTGGTGTTATTGAACACCGGGACCCAAACACACTTCTCCACCTTTAATGGCGTATCCTCTGCCATCGATCTAACTCTATGTAGCCCCGGGATCGCTGCTCACTTCCTTTGAGAGGTTCACTCGGACCTATATGGCAGCGATCATTTCCCAATTCTGGTTTCACCACTTCAAGATCCTCCCAGTACAGCACGGCTATCCCAGTGGGTTATCAAACGTGCTGACTGGGATAAATTCCGCGAGCTCGCCATATTTGATGAATCGCATTTTCCTGACGTCGATGTTAAGGCTGGGAATTTTACTTGGATGGTGATAGTGGTGGCGAGGGCTTCCATCCCTAAATCCTCGCCAAATCCGCACCACCGTCCTGTTCCCTGGTGGAACGAGGAGTGTCGGTTGGCTACTTCTGACCGTCAAGAGGCCTACGTCTCTTTCATCGACGTCCTACTTCGGAGAATCTGGAGTCATTCCGGATTCTACGTGCTCGAGCTCGCCCTGTCATCGAGAAAGCAGAAGAGAGTCTTGGAGGCAGTTTGATTCAACCCTTACTATTTCCACTCCCACAACTAAGGTTTGGAACAATATTCGTAAATTACGTAGTAGCAAAAATTATATTAATAATATACCGCCCTCATGTCTAACGGTTCGCTTATCTCCTCCCCTGTGGAGGTCGTCAATGTATTGGGCTCAATGTTCGCCACAATCTCTAGCACTGCGAGCTACTCTAACGAGTTTGCGTTGCATAAGAGGAGCATCGAGCGCCGTACTATTGATTTTGGTCAAAGTCGGGGGGAGGATTATAACTCCCCCTTCACCAAAGATGAACTGACCTATGCTCTGTCCCAGGCGGGCAGCACAACTTCAGGCCCTAATGATATTATTACGAAATGTTGCGTCAACTGCCCCCTGCCGGACGGGCGTTTCTCTTAGACCTCTACAATAGTGTTTGGGAATCTCGTCAGTTCCCATCACTATGGAGGCAAGCAACCGTTATCCCTATATATAAAAGTGGCAAGGATAAATTAGAGCCAACTACCTATAGACTTAGACCTTAACTAGTTGTGTATGTAAAACATAGGAAAAAATGATAAATAAACGATTTATATGTTATCTAGAATTCCGCAATCTACTATCTGATATGCAATGTGGTTTCCGCCGTAACCGATCCACGGTGGATCATCTTGTCCACCTTGAGACAGCAGTTCGTGACGCCTTCCTCCATAAACAGCACCCTCTTGGCTGTCTTCTTTGCTTTGGAGAAATCGTACGACACCAACCTGGCGTACGGCATTTTAAAGACCCTTTTTAATTGGGAGCTCCAGGGTAACCCACCTGTCTTTATAGATAATTTTAGGTCAGATAGACACTTCTGGGTAAAGTTAAATAATACCTTATCCGATGATTTTATTCAAGAAAATGGGGTGCCTCAGGGCAGTACTCTTAGCTGTACGTTGTTCGCCATCGCAATAAATGGCATTGTGGACAACGTGCGCTTACCTGTCCGTTCATGCCTTTTTGTGGATGATACGCAGTCTATTGCAGTTCATCGAGTCTCCACAGGGCTGAATGGCAGATACAACTCTCTGTCAACCATCTATGGTTGTGGGCATCGCGTAGTGGCTTTCGCTTCTTCCGCAGCCAAGACAACGATTGTCCACTTCCACAGATTACGCGGAATACAGACAGCCCCCATATTTTATGAACAACTTGTTTTACCTGTCTCAGAGACCGTAAGGTTTCTGGGACTTTTATTTGAATTTAAACTATCTTGGATCCCCCATATCAAACACCTTAAAGCGAGGTGTGTTAAAGCATTGAATTTTCTTAAAGTAGTTAGCGGTCGATCTTGGGGTGCAGATAGGGAAAACTTTATGCGCTTCTATAGGGCCTTGGTGAGATCAAAACTTGATTACGGCAGTTTTGTTTATGGCTCAGCTAGACCTTCAGCATTAAAGATGGTAGACAGTGTCCACCATGCTGGCATTCGACTGCTTTTCATACCAGTCCAGCGCATTTGTGCTGACGCCGGTGAGCCCCCTCTTCATTACCGGCGGTCCTATCTTCTGGCATCTTACGTGTCGAAACTACACTGCATGCCAGAGCATGTTGCTTACCGTCCTGTGTTTCATCCCCCTAGCCGTGTCTTGTATGAAACTAAATGGCGTAGTATAAGGCCGGTTGGGATCAGGATGCTATCAGTTTTCGACACGTGTGGGATAGTCCTGCCAAAGGCTATCCCTAGGTCGAGTTTCTCCCTGGAAGATACGCCTTCCGAAATGCCATTTTGATCTTGCCAAGTTTCCTAAAGCGACCACCCCACATGTTATATACGAGAGGACCTTTAACGAGCTCCTCTCCATTCGCTTTCAGGGTTTTCAGCGCATCTACACGGATGGTTCAAAGTCTTGGACCTTTGTGGGCTGCGCCTTAGTTGTGGAGGGAAATAATTTTAAATTTGGTTTAGCTTGTGAATCCAGTGTTTTTACGGCAGAATGTACGCCATTTTTAAATGATTGTGTTTTGTTTATCGAAATTGTCACCGTTCAGTTCTCATCTGGAGGACTCCACGAGTGCTCTTTTGGATTGTCCACTTTGTACTCCTGGAATCGCCTGGCTCTCAATTTTAATGGTGACCTTCGGTTTTTACTACGTGACAGTGCGGATGGAGTCATATGTTTACCCCGTTTTATACGTCAGGCGAATCTTTTAAATGCCATTCGAGTCAATTTATAAAGTGGCCCATTTGGATTTTATTTCATATTGAGAACATTTTTAGTATATTTTAATATGTTCGTTTTGTCTTTTTAACATATTGTATTTTAACACGTTTGTTCTGTACTTTTAATGTAGTGTATACACCTGTGGTTTTTTAGCAAGTGTATTACTCAACTTGTACTGTATTTTATCATAGTGAGATCTATTCTTTTTTATACATATATAGATATCACATATTGTTCTTTTATATTGGTTATTCACCTACATATGCAAGTGAATTATTATGTCTCTCCCATATGGGAATTCTACTACGTTTTGTATATTGTTCAAGGCCCTAATGACCTCACTGTGTCGATGGGCCTATAAACTATAGTAATAATAATAATAATAATAAATTAGTTGCTGGCCACATCGATGTGCAAGCGATCTAAAAGTTGAGCTCATTCAATCTGGTTTGCCGGTGACTAGGAGGCTGGGGCTCGAATCTTATCCGAGTGTATTGATGGTTTCACACTCTTCCCACATACAAGTGCTGTAACATTTCTCCTGATTTCTGTCTTTTTCTCATCTCTACCCATGTAGTGTAACTATGCGGGTAGTAAGACGTGAAGCACAGGCTACTGAAGATGAGTTTTATTTAGAAATGTATTTACTCTATTTAATGCCCACCTCAGTGGCGGTATTGTCTAAGGTGTCACTCTTGCAATAGGCTAGGATGCCGATGACGGGGAGATCGGGGTTTTAATCCCGGTTGGGTTTATTGAGAGTGTTTTTTTTCCTAAATGGTTTCACACTCTTTCGTTATGCAAATACGCGTACACTTCCTCTAAATTCAACCTTCTTCATAGTATATAAGCATATACGTGGTATTAAAACAATTTAAATAAATTTGAGAATAGTTTTAAAAACCGACATCGCATGAGTAAAGTATAAAACTGTTCATAAGGGGCGTTGAGTTGCATCAATTTTTGGCATATTGAAATATTACAGATCAAACGAGACTTTAGGTATTATCTATGAATTGGAATTGTTTGCTTTCTATAGTAATTTTACTCCTGATTAGTCAATTTTCCTTATTTTAATAACATATTGTTTCAAGACATGTTGGAAATGGAACGTCGAAGCTTTAGACAAAGTGTCTTTTGATTGAAAACTCTTGAGATGAAAACAGCTCTACTCTAAAGCTGACGCACATTTGTCCGTTTCGCACCGATTGGACTCATTTCTACATCATTTTGTGTGAAAACGGGAAGTCAACCCGCTGTTGCAGTGGCGATGTACACGCCAAAGTGGCGCCTGCAATCCTTGGGGAAAGAGAGTGAATCAGAAGTACTGAGTTCGATGAAAACAGTCTATCTAATAAACTAATAAAATTGATTCATTGAAAAATGTGTCTGTGATTTAATAATAAAACAATGTATGGAAATAATTGAATAATATATTATAATAAAATTTAATATACAGAAGCAAACTTGCGGTTATGTAAAAATCAAGTAAATAGGTCAAATTATTATGAAGATATTTAATTATGAAATCCGGGACATATTTTTAAAGGACTCTATGTATCATTTTTTAAATTGTATTAGCAATTTAAAATACTTTCTTGTGGGATAAGGTCAGTGTTTTTGTAGTTTTTATTTCAAATCTTTTTTTAGCCAAATTAAAAAAAACATTTCTCCAGTAGAAACCTAGAGTTTAATTTTTTTTCACCTGGTGATATCAACAGTTGTTGAATATCTGTCATGAGCATATCAACATTAGATGACAATTCTACTGGAGCAAGAGTTGATCTATTTTGACACAACCCTTTTCTCGCGTCCCCTACAACCCCAGCCTAACTCCCTCTTGAACAAATCTAAAGTTTTAGGTGTTGTGATTTTTATACTGTGGAGGTTTACAAAAATACCTTATTAATAATACTATTGAATGATTGTTAGTGAGGGGGAAGGGCGGTTGGACCCCCCCAAAAAAAGACCCCCCTCGGGAAGCGTCACATACTCGGGAGTGTAAATAAAACGTCACTTGACCTCCCTATAACATATTTAACATATTTAATGTCGATAACGTCCCAAAGCGCCTGCGCTTACTAAAAATATATACGACGAGAATGTATTCCTCCGCGCCTCCTCTCCGCTGCAGAAGGCGATCAATAGAGCCGAAAATAGCGCGACGTGGCTACCATGGCAACCGGCAAAATACTCAGCACTTGTGGGCCCCGGGCTCTGTCTATTCTAGTGGGATAGTCTCGACCAAAAATACGCACACTTTCCAAAAACAAACACACTGTTTCTCAACTTAAATTAATATTTTTACTGTTTCCCTTCTTACTACCCGTCCGGTGTGTTAGCATGAGGGTAAGGGTTATAAAGGGTGGATTTGGAGGTAGTGTACCAACATTTGCATGGAACAAAAGTGGGGAAATTATTAAGGACAAAAAGCTCTTAGTAAACTTGGCAGGGATCCAGAGGCGTAACTAGGGCTTATGGCACCCAGGGTGCCTCTTTAAAACTGGTCTTTAAAATTTGGCTGGATTGTTATATTGGTACTCAAACAATTATATCTTATTTTTGCTGGTGCAGGAGTCACGACTATATGACATATATGTGGTATTGGTGTGACCTCGGTGTGACCTCGCTGCAAGGAAGAGAACGAAGCTAGGGAACAAACTTCAATCAGCAATTTTTAAATGGTGAATTTGCTTTCTACAGAATATAATAAAAGTTGTATTTGAGTGATTTTTGTTCTGTTTACATGAATATAATAATAGCTAAGTAATTTACTGCGCAATTTATTCCACGAAGTAGAAACTAATAAGCCTTATTTCTATCTACTGTGCACTTCCATTTAATTTCGGTTGTTTTGTTCCACCCCTCCCCTTGTCTCTGTATTATCCGACATCTCGGTTGTTTTGTTCCACCCCCTCCCTCCCCTTGTCTCCGTATTATCCGACATCTCGGTTGTTTTGTTCCACCCCCTCCCTCCCCTTGTCTCTGTATTATCCGACATCTCGGTTGTTTTGTTCCACCCCCTCCCTCCCCTTGTCTCCGTATTATCCGACATCTCGGTTGTTTTGTTCCACCCCCTCCCTCCCCTTGTCTCCGTATTATCCGACATCTCGGTTGTTTTGTTCCACCCCTCCCTCCCCTTGTCTCCGTATTATCCGACATCTCGGTTGTTTTGTTCCACCCCTCCCCTTGTCTCTGTATTATCCGACATCTCGGTTGTTTTGTTCCACCCCCTCCATTTGTCTCCGTATTATCCGACATCTCGGTTGTTTTGTTCCACCCCCTCCCCTTGTCTCCGTATTATCCGACATTTCGGTTGTTTTGTTCCACCCCCTCCCTCCCCTTGTCTCCGTATTATCCGACATCTCGGTTGTTTTGTTCCACCCCTCCCCTTGTCTCTGTATTATCCGACATTTCGGTTGTTTTGTTCCACCCCCTCCCCTTGTCTCTGTATTATCCGACATTTCGGTTGTTTTGTTCCACCCCCTCCCCTTGTCTCTGTATTATCCGACATCTCGGTTGTTTTGTTCCACCCCCTCCCCTTGTCTCCGTATTATCCGACATCTCGGTTGTTTTGTTCCACCCCCTCCCCTTGTCTCCGTATTATCCGACATCTCGGTTGTTTGGTTCCACCCCCTCCCTCCCCTTGTCTCCGTATTATCCGACATTTCGGCTGTTTGGTTCCACCCCCTCCCTCCCCTTGTCTCCGTATTATCCGACATCTCGGTTGTTTTGTTCCACCCCCTCCCCTTGTCTCCGTATTATCCGACATTTCGGTTGTTTGGTTCCACCCCCTCCCTCCCCTTGTCTCTGTATTATCCGACATCTCGGTTGTTTTGTTCCACCCCCTCCCCTTGTCTCTGTATTATCCGACATTTCGGTTGTTTTGTTCCACCCCCTCCCCTTGTCTCTGTATTATCCGACATTTCGGTTGTTTTGTTCCACCCCCTCCCCTTGTCTCTGTATTATCCGACATTTCGGTTGTTTTGTTCCACCCCTCCCCTTGTCTCTGTATTATCCGACATCTCGGTTGTTTTGTTCCACCCCTCCCCTTGTCTCCGTATTATCCGACATCTCGGTTGTTTTGTTCCACCCCCTCCCCTTGTCTCCGTATTATCCGACATTTCGGTTGTTTGGTTCCACCCCCTCCCTCCCCTTGTCTCCGTATTATCCGACATTTCGGTTGTTTTGTTCCACCCCCTCCCTCCCCTTGTCTCCGTATTATCCGACATCTCGGTTGTTTTGTTCCACCCCCTCCCTCCCCTTGTATCTGTATTATCCGACATCTCGGTTGTTTGGTTCCACCCCCCCCTCCCCTTGTCTCTGTATTATCCGACATCTCGGTTGTTTTGTTCCACCCCCTCCCCTTGTCTCTGTATTATCCGACATTTAGGTTGTTTTGTTCCACCCCTCCCCTTGTCTCCGTATTATCCGACATTTCGGTTGTTTTGTTCCACCCCCTCCCTCCCCTTGTATCTGTATTATCCGACATTTCGGTTGTTTTGTTCCACCCCTCCCCTTGTCTCCGTATTATCCGACATCTCGGTTGTTTTGTTCCACCCCTCCCCTTGTCTCCGTATTATCCGACATCTCGGTTGTACGACCACACCTGTCATTTCCCTTTGGGTCGGTTGGTTGGGACTGTACTGAATTGTTGATGAAGTTGGCGGCCTGATTTTTGTAATGGAGCTCAACACTTCTAGTTTGATAAACAATAAATAGTGTCATGTAAACCATTAAAGTTCGCAAAAATCACTTTTGATGTGTATAGTTGGCCGTATGTACCGTGACATCACTTCATGTAAACAAACTCCGAAATAGGGGAAAGAAATTCATCGACACCTTAATATTATTAACTAATTCACTCGTTGTTTGTAAATATATATTACACAATAAAACAAGATATCAAATATAATTCAAAGGTAGCTTGAATCCCCTTAAGGTACTAGTCACGCACGCTGTGGAAGTTCTTGTCAGGGCTGTGCGAGATAAACTGATAGACCCTTGAACTACGAATTTAATTGGTTCAAACCTGACTTGAACACGTTAATTACCCGCTTCAGTGGTCAAACGGTCTAAGGCGTCACTCTCGTGTTAGACTGGTCTGCTGATATGACGGGGAGATTGGGGTTCGAACAACAGTCGGGTATACTGAGGGTATTATTTCCTAAATGGTCTCCCACTCTCCTTCCACGCAAATACGGGCAGATTTACTCCAAAACACTTCCTTCCTCATCCCTACCTCAGTAGAGTAATTAACGTATATGTGTACAACCTGAACAGGTAGTAAGACACGGTGATAAGATAAACACATTCAGTGAAGGTATGCAGGATAGACTTGGCTCTAATTCGGAGTTCACCATATTATTGGAAGGTCCTTGGTGTTAAGAGCCTACCTCTTTTAGTAGGATCAGACAACATCTCTGTGTAGAGGATAATGTGCGCGTGGCTTTAGCGAACCTTCCCGGTGAAGAGTAGGGCCTAATGGTTAGTAAGAACATGGTGGGGACTCACGGAATAAGCGTCAAGATCATCTATTCTGGTTTGTCGGTGACGTAGTAGGTCGGGATTTGATTCCCGCATAGAGTAGTTCTCCCTCGGTGGTTTCTCGATCTTCCTCCGCGCAAATTCTGATATATTTTGGATGAATCCCACCTTTCTTAGTACTACCTCAATGCGGAAATCTCGGACGGGTAGTAAGACGTAACATGGTGCACAATAATAATAATAATAATGTTTTGCTGGCGTACAACGTTCATATTATTGGAAAGTTTTATTACAAAAAATCATTTGAACGAACGAACAAACAAACAAACAAAACATGATATCAGAATGATAATTTTCCAGTTCTAAAACAACTGCGCATTTAACAGATACGTAGACTGCGCAATGCCGCGATAAGCCCTCTGCACAATATACTGAATATTTCTTGGTGGTTTTTTTTGGTACAGTCGGTCTAAAAGAACTTCTGGCAGCCGGGTAGAAGTCAGTTTCCACTAAAATGGTACATAATACGTCATCTTCGGCTTATGCTTTTATATTTTGTGTTTAAGGTGTCCGCCTCGGTAAGTGGGAAATAATTGCCGCGCAGACGTTCAGCTCTAAAGCAATATTTCATTCTATGGTTATTTCAAAATATGGTTCACGCCAAAATGAATTCGAAAGATTCCAACAGGGCTCTTTTTCCAACAACCCTGCATATTTTGAGTTTTATCAATAGAAATAAATGTGTGAAGATGTGACATTAGCTCATTTTCGACTACCTTCTAATCATATTTACGAAGTAATGAGACTAGGCTCGATGAAAAAGGGCTCTAGATTTAGATTTCCTCTAAAACATACGGTCATTGTTTGAGAGGCTCACAACAGAACATTTCAGATATTTGAGATCTAGCGGCGAACTTTCCTTTTTATCTTCAAATAAAAAGTTCAGTAGCTTTCATTCCCCTCTTTCTCTTTGACACGACAAAGGATGGTTGTAAGTGAAGTGATATATAATATGAAGTGTAGTGATATATAATATGAAATGTAGTGATATATGAAATGTAGTGTAGTGATATATAATATTAAATGTAGTGATATATGATATGAAGTGTAGTGATATATAATATGAAATGTAGTGATATATGATATGAAGTGTAGTGATATATAATATGAAATGTAGTGATATATGATATGAAGTGTAGTGATATATAATATGAAATGTAGTGATATATGATATGAAAGTGAAAGTATTCGCTACCAGAAAGTAGTGAGTCTGTGTACAGCTAGAGTCAAAAGCTAAGAAAATAACACACTTCGTTGGCCGTGTAGTCTTGGGCGTCAATTTCGCAATAGACTTGACTGCTGCTGACGAGGAGATCGGAGTTCGGATCCTGGTCGGGTGTACTGAGAGTTGTTTTTTTATAAATAGTTTTCCACTCTCCCTCAACGCAAATGGGGGTATATATCTTCTAAATTCAACCTTACTCATCCCTAACACATCAATGTAATTAGTACATACGCGTATAATCCGGACGGGTAGTAAGACGCGGTGTTAAAAAATAAAACTAGTATACAAAAATTAAATTTAAAAGGTCTCCCCGTGGTATTATTTTTGCTAACTATAGTTTTAAGGCGGCCTTACACCGGGCAACAAGAGGCAACATGTAGCATGCGATAATGTTGCCTTCTGTTTCCTCTGCCGCATGTTGCTTGTTGCCACGTGTTGCTACCTTCCCGCCGGCAGTGGGTTCAGAGGCAACAAAACTGTGTGACTTAGGGTATTGTTTGTCGTATTCCGTGCCCATATTTTGAGTTTCTTTTTGTTTCTAGTGCATAGTTTCAGTTTTTCCAGATGTATTGGTCAAAAGAGTAAACTCTGAAGTTTATTGAAGAGTATAGGAGTCGTGACCTACCTTGGGATCACCGATTAATTTATTATAAAAACAACAAAAAGGTGGATATTTTCTAAAAAAACTGTCGGAGAGCTATGAATAGTATATTGCAAATTAATATCCACATTAAAAAATCTGAAGTAATTGAATCGCATGTCTTAATAAGTTAATTGATCATATTATAATGAAATATTTCAATCATTTGGTCAATAAATCCCTTTCTAAATGATTCTAGCATAAAAGTAAAAGTAGAATGTGTTTCAACTTGTTTTCATGGTTGCATATTAATTTGTGACTTGAGTGATGTTCATGGTGAATAAACATTCTATGGGAATTATTGAGAGATAGTTATAATTAATGTAATATCTTATTAGAGTAGTCAAGATAATTAGTTCAATAAATAATTAAGCATTATTATAATGGCTGTGATGTCCAAAATTTAAAGAAGAAAATAAATAATCTTCGTGCCCAATTTCATCGCGAACACAAAGTCCAGACAAAAAACTACTACTGGACAGTCGCAACTAGTTGTGATACGACATCTTGTTGGGATAAATTTCGCCCTACAAACACTTGTCTGTTCCACCTTCTTCGGTTCCTCCGATTATTTACCTCTTCAGCAAGAATAAGATAAGCCGCAGCCGCAATCGTCGTTCTCGATGACATCTTTGAAGCTTGCTTCATGTTGCCTCTTGTTGCCCCGGTGTAAGATTGCTACATGTTGCCTCTTGTTGCCCCGGTGTAAGATCGCTATATGTTGCCTCTTGTTGCCCTAGTGTAAGATTGCTACATGTTGCCTCTTGTTGTCCCGGTGTAATATTGCTACATGTTGCCTCTTGTTGTCCCGGTGTAAGATTGCTACATGTTGCCTCTTGTTGCCCCGGTGTAAGATTGCTACATGTTGCCTCTTGTTGCCCCGGTGTAAGATTGCTACATGTTGCCTCTTGTTGCCCCGGTGTAAGATCGCTATATGTTGCCTCTTGTTGCCCTAGTGTAAGATTGCTACATGTTGCCTCTTGTTGTCCCGGTGTAATATTGCTACATGTTGCCTCTTGTTGTCCCGGTGTAAGATTTCTACATGTTGCCTCTTGTTGCTCCGGTGTAAAATTGCTACATGTTGCCTCTTGTTGCCCCGGTGTAAGATCGCTATATGTTGCCTCTTGTTGCCCTAGTGTAAGATTGCTACATGTTGCCTCTTGTTGTCCCGGTGTAATATTGCTACATGTTGCCTCTTGTTGCCCCGGTGTAAGATCGCTATATGTTGCCTCTTGTTGCCCTAGTGTAAGATTGCTACATGTTGCCTCTTGTTGTCCCGGTGTAAGATTGCTACATGCTGCCTCTTGTTGCCCCGGTGTAAGATCGCTACATGTTGCCTCTTGTTGCCCCGGTGTAAGATTGCTACATGCTGCCTCTTGTTGTCCCGGTGTAAGATTGCTACATGCTGCCTCTTGTTGTCCCGGTGTAAGATTGCTACATGTTGCCTCTTGTTGCCCCGGTGTAAGATTGCTACATGCTGCCTCTTGTTGTCCCGGTGTAAGATTGCTACAGGTTGCCTCTTGTTGCCCCGGTGTAAGATTGCTACATGCTGCCTCTTGTTGTCCCGGTGTAAGATTTCTACATGTTGCCTCTTGTTGCCCCGGTGTAAGATTGCTACATGCTGCCTCTTGTTGTCCCGGTGTAAGATTTCTACATGTTGCCTCTTGTTGCCCCGATGTAAGATTGCTACATGCTGCCTCTTGTTGTCCCGGTGTAAGATTGCTACATGTTGCCTCTTGTTGCCGCCTTATAGAAAGTAGGTCCTGTAGTCCTATGATCTGTTTGAGAGTCAGAAATGTATGTTTCCTCATGACACCATAGAATGATTGTCATCATGTTTTGTTACCGGGCTCTTGGACAGATAGTTCAGGTTGTTATCATCCCTTGGCGTGCTTTCAGGCAGTGTTTTGTCACCGCAACACAAATAAACACACTCGACGTGGCTGTTGACCTCTCTCTAGTTACACTGCGCATGCGCTTCGAGCTGTCAGTTGGCGTTGATTGGGTCTTCACTAGAAGATCGTTGCGGACAAAGCTGAATCCATCTCGACTCGCGCCAAGCTGATAGAGTGTATTACGCTGAGAACTCGTGATTGGCTTAGGGCTAGTCACGTGACCAGATTTAATGTTTGACTCCACAAAGTCTAGTTTATTTCCGCACGTTATATTTAAATGCAGGAATTTAGAGAGCATGAATGCAGTTTCCTAGTCATATTGCTATTACACTAACATTTTAGTAAGTTCTTTTATCATTTACTATTTTATTTACCGACTTCCTACACCAAAATTCACCTTTTTATTTACTTTTTTTTAAAATCCTATATGAGGTATTTAACGTGCATTTTCTGAACCGACTGATTATATCAGCACACGATTTATAAACTAAGTTAAATCTAAAACAGACGCAACATTCATCCCCAGCCCGTTAATTCATCGCTGTGTAAGGGGAAACCCACATTTCAGCAATGATACATTTTTCGGCCATGCCAGGAGTCGAACATGGAACGCTTAGTTCAATAGACAGCCACACTACCGACTGAGCTAAGGTGTCTGTCCACGCCACAGTTGGTAACCCTTGTGTTGGACGTAAGAATCTCAAAATAAATATTAAAAACGTCAAAAGTACACCCGATTAGTATTTGAACCCCGTTGCTATCATAACTTCCCTGGTCGTTTAAAGTGACATGACGTTTCGGTCTACATGTACCTCCAGTAATCATGGTACTAATTATATTTTGCCCTGATTACTGCAACACGACTTACTCAACCAGTCGGTTTATTCCGAACCTTGCCTGAGCTACCTCAGTCAATTTTTCAATCTCTGGTTTCGAAACCGTGTTATTATTATCATTATTCATCTTTCTTGTTGGTAAATTACAACTTTCATTTTGTTGCGATCGTTTTTGTTTTTTTCTAGGAGATATTACGACACGGTAGTTGGTGGTTTGTAAGTTGCAGGTACGAGTATATAAACTAGACTCGCTTTACTCTAGTGTTTTAACATTCATGATCATTCAGCACTTGACGATAGTTCATTGACTTCTCAAGTGCTTTTTTTAAGGTTTCCAAAACAATGTTTCGGTTCATTGTGTACGTACTGTGCGAGGTGAATAGCTTGGGCCCGTGGGACAAAATACTACACCTGGGAGTTTGAAGGCTGAGTTCATGTCCCATGGGAAATAAGATAAATAATACATCAAGATTAAATATGGTCTATGGAAAAAACTGTAAATTATTGAATATTTATTCTTGCATTTTATTTAATATGGCGTATGCTTTTATGTAGGCCTACCCATTTGTGTGCTTGGATTTGACTATTTAACAAAAGCTTCTAAATACAACTAGATATTAGGCCTATATAAGCACACGACTTACAAACTAACTTAACTTGGACCCGCTTCTGTGGTCGCATGGCCTAAGGCAATACTCTCACAATAGACTAGGTTGCCGATGACGGGGAGATCGAGGTTCGAATCTCGGTCGGGTGTATTATTATTAGCACCGCGTCTTACTACCCGTTCGGGTTATACGCACTTACGCTAATGTGTAATGGTAGGGTGATTGTGAGATTAAATGGAGGACCTACAGTTTAACGTGGAATCCGAACCACGGTAGAGACCTGGCATTCCTCACATTCACAAGTTGTGATTAATACACATCTTGTCAGAGGTGAAGGAAGGGTTTAGCAATCAGTTAAATCTGTGCCGGGACCGAGGATTGAACCCCGGACCCTCAGCACAGAAGTCTGACACCTTACCCCTAGACCACCAGGTAACCCCGGTCGGGTGTACTCAGGATGGTTTTCTAAAACGCTTTTTCACTTTCCCTCCACGCAAATGAGGCTACAATTCCTATTAATATAGCCTTCCTAATTCCTAAAACCATTAGGGTGATTAGTACATAAGCGTATAACCCGGACGGGTGGTAAGCCGTGGTGCTAAAAGCAACCAAACTTGTGTGCACGCTGCCTGGTTCCATCAAGTCTTGAAGCCTGTACTGTGTCTTACTACCCGCTCACTGATAGGATAGGGACGAACAAGGGGAATTTAGGTTAAGTGTACCAGCATTTGCGTGAAAGGAGAGATTCCTGAAACTGAATCAAAGTTCGAATATTTTCAAAATGTTTAATGTTGGATAAAAATATACTTTGTATAACTATGTAGATTTAGGTATTAAATATAATCTACAAAATGCAATATTGCAAACATAATTAATATATTTTGTCTTAAGATGATGAATTTAGCGATTATCACAAAATGTAATTTAATTATTTTAAGTTTTTTATGCGAACACTGATTAGTGATGGAAATAACAGCAGAAAACTAGATAAAAGATAAACATTAATGTGTGTCTTAACTTTAAATATTTTTTGGCGAAGCTTCGTAACTGTCGAATCCGGAATTTTACTTATGAATCAAGGTCTAAGCGAACGAATATTCCAAGTAAAGTCCAAGTTTTTGAAGCTTCAGCTGCCCCACCCCCACCCTACCCTCCCCCAATAGTTAGTAACAAAATTATCAGAAACCATTAGGAGTAAACTACCCCTTAAACGAAATCATCATCAAAATATAATTATATTGTGTTATTTTTCAGGTAAAACACTCAATTCTAAACAAAATTATTGGCGCCATTTAAAAAAAAAGAAGATATTTTTCCAAATCAAGCATCAGTAAACTATCTTTAACTTTATTAATAGAATACAAATTTTAAAAACTACCTGAGATATGAACATATAGCATACTTTTAACAAATATCATCAAACCGTTTCGTCCCAGAGACAGACGGACAGACGGACAGACGGACAGATGAACTTGTTTGAATTCCAGGCCACATAAAATGGTAGGATTAGTCCTAGACTCGAGATCATAAATGTTCGCGATTACAATACTGTCTCTTTTTGAGAAAGTAAAAATAACTTTTTTATTTTACATGTGCACATATTTGGGTTGGTAACAGCAATTACCACACCAGTTATAATAAATTACTAATTGCATGTACCTCCCTCAATGTTGTGGTCCGCTAAAACTAAATACATTTCCAACCGGGATTTGAACCATTACCTGTAGCTGTCGGTTTGCCAGAGACTAATTCTCAGTGCCTAAACAAGTAGTAGGCTATACGCTAGGTGACGCGACAGTAAGAAATAATAATAATAATAATAATAATAATAATAATAATTCGTGATTTTTCTGACGGGCTCAACCAGAGAAATAGCCGAGCGTCTTCTTTGGGATCCACTACAATGGGAGTCTCGTTAGGGTTGAGCATCACTGTCCCAATATCTATATTTATATCACTATCACTGGCTTGGGTGTAGATCACTAGCGACTGAACTACAAGTTGTAGTTCACCAACGAATGAACTATTAAACCATACAAATGAACTGCTCGTTAAAATGAAATTAATTATTTTGAACTATTCCCAACATTGAACAGTTCTAACCAATGAGCCATCCGGATTCATCCTGTCTATTTAACACAACAGGCAGTAAAGTCTGGTTGTGTTGGCCAACATGTTGAGGAGGATCAGGATTCATCCTGTCTATTTAACACAACAGGCAGTAAAGTCTGGTTGTGTTGGCCAACATGTTGAGGAGGATCAGGATTCATCCTGTCTATTTAACACAACAGGCAGTAAAGTCTGGTTGTGTTGGCCAACATGTTGAGGAGGATCAGGATTCATCCTGTCTATTTAACACAACAGGCAGTAAAGTCTGGTTGTGTTGGCCAACATGTTGAGGAGGATCAGGATTCATCCTGTCTATTTAACACAACAGGCAGTAAAGTCCGGTTGTGTTGGCCAACATGTTGAGGAGGATCAGGATTCATCCTGTCTATTTAACACAACAGGCAGTAAAGTCCGGTTGTGTTGGCCAACATGTTGAGGAGGATCAGGATTCATCCTGTCTATTTAACACAACAGGCAGTAAAGTCCGGTTGTGTTGGCCAACATGTTGAGGAGGATCAGGATTCATCCTGTCTATTTAACACAACAGGCAGTAAAGTCCGGTTGTGTTGGCCAACATGTTGAGGAGGATCAGGATTCATCCTGTCTATTTAACACAACAGGCAGTAAAGTCCGGTTGTGTTGGCCAACATGTTGAGGAGGATCAAATAAACGTTGGATGTTTTTATTGTCATGACTTAATTACATCCCCTACTTGGCTCTTTCGAGACTATTCTGTGAACTAAGTTGCATCTTGACACACTAAGAACGATCACACTTAGACTTCAATGTTTGAAACAGAAAATAAGAGAAGAAAAACAACAGTTCACTCTGAGAGGCCTCTTGTTTATCTGCTGATAACACTTTCCCTCTTCATCTGACGAGTTTAAACACATACTCTACTATTTGTGGCTGGGCAGCACTGATTTTCATTTCAAAATAAAAATTTCTTGTTTCCTACTCGCGATAGACATTTGCTTCCACAAACATTTTTAATCTACATCTTGGCAGGAAGAAACCAAATAGCCTAAGTCGTAGACCTATTTAAAAAAAAGACATGTTTTAAAAAAACTACTTTCTGATCAAAAAAATATAATTGTATGGCAATATAAGACAGTATTTTTAATTAATTAACAATGTATTATTTGTTGCAACGTTATATATTTAAAACTCACCGAATAGAACGTAAATCTTACCTCGACTTGCCTCTATGTACGTCACAGGTCGGCAACAGGTCACAACCAAAAACTTTACCTCGGAGACATTAATTCAGTTGTTACTTTAATAAACTTGGTATTTACAAAATGTAACCTTCCAGCCAATGAAAGGCAAGTTCCGAGAAAATACATCATTATAATTATAGTCTACTAGTTATTAATTAGATCTAATGTTTCCGGATCCACTGCAGTCATTTCACATTCATATTCGTGATCCATTTTCACATTTTATAACTGTATCAAATGGTTTCTGACGAATGTTGATCTTAGAAACCTCGGACTTTGAACGTTCGCAGGAAAATATTTCGTCCTGAATGGATGGCAATAAAACTCTGGAGAGAGAATGTATTTAGGAGGGGGAATGTTATTGTACTTAGAGCCAATTTAGCGACCTTGCTACCGACGTATGGATGGATAAGGTAGAATCTAAAGGAAATGTACCCACATTTTTTGTGTGAGAGAGTAGGAAATCATTTAGGGGAAATAAACACCATCTGTTACTTGACCGAGCCTCGAAATCCTAACCTCCCCGTCCAGACTAAAAAGGATCGTGTCGTTTATTCCGCGTGGGTAGATGACCATAATAAAATGAAACCCAGCGAAAGGCGATTGTCCGAGCAGTTGAGCAGTCGTCAGATCAATAACCAGAGAACACTGTGCAGTAGTGATGGGCACAATCGAGTAATTCTAAGAATCGAGTAATTACTCGATTCTCTTTAAAAGAATCGAGTAATCGAGTAAAATTACTCGAGTAATTTTTAGCAAATCATCTACTCGAATCCGTGGCAATCGGTTGGACAACATTACTCGGGAGTTTTGCAATGGAATTCGATACTAATAACAAGTCCATAATCTCTTCCTGTAGTGTGCAGTTGACACTGACAGTGACCTCCGCCCCCTTATTTTCAGTTTTCACGTTGCATGTACAGTCAATACGAAAGTATGCGTTTTAAGAAATGTCTCACAAATAAAAATTGTTTTGTACTCTTTTTAATAAAATAAACTTTTCTTTAAACGTTCATGTTAAAGAAATTGATAATAATTGTACCTTTATAAAAGTAAAAACAATTGTTTTTTTGTTTTGTATCTTACTCTGATTAGTTTAAATTTATAAATAATCATATTTTACTAAGGAGAAATTAAAATAATTATGAAAGACAATATCTAGTTTCGTCAATGCGATTGTGAAAATAATAATGCCGAGGTGCCGAGTAAAAAGAATCGAGTAACTTTCATCGAGTACTTTTGAAAAGAATCGGAAATGTGATACGCTTAGCTAGTAGCATGCTTTTCGATTGTGTACTTTACATCTGCGAGTAATTTGTATTGATAATGCATGTGCAACGTTCAAACCATAAAGGGTCATTTTTGCGTGGCAGCGAAAACTGTTGATGAAAAATGAACTCTAAGGGAATATAGCTTTTAAATGGAAATAGCATGGTAAACAGTCTAGCCAATAAGGTCGATTCTTATTTATCTGGTAAGAAAAGAGAAAATAAAAGAATAACACGGTCCGAGTAAAGTTACTCGAGTAATCCCGGAAGAATCGAGTACTCCCGATTACACAACACAATCGAGTTACTCGATTATTTTTACTCGATTGTGCCCATCACTACTGTGCAGTGAGTGATACAACGTGATGGTGTGACGTCACTAGCACAGTGAAAACAGAACAAAACTCTCGGTCACCCCACTCCTGCCTCGCCACTATCTTATCTTTCTCACCTAATATCAGTCCTCCTTACAGTCTATCTCTCTCTCTCTCTCTTACTGCCCTAACGTAGCAGTTCTCTCTCTCCAACTCTTGTTGACTCGACATGGAACCAGAGGAGTCAACTCCTGTCTAATTCTGTCACCAGACAAAGAACCACCAACAACTTCTACAACTTGACACATTTGGAACATTTCTATGGCTACTAAAAAATATGTTCTAACGTTCAACAGTAAATAATTCCATCAATATTCGGTGTTAGCACTTTTTAAATAGATACGCTCCAAGGACCTTCAAGAGGACACCATAGTTCGCTCAGATGGGTGTCTATACATGTTTGTTGAGTTGTCAAAGGGGTTTCGATGTGTATCTGTTGAAAGAGTTCAATTGTATCTTTTAAATAATTTCAGGGAACAGGAAACAACATTCTAGACCGTTAGAGCACAACATTAGTTTCTAAGGCTGATGAAAACACGTTTTATTAGATATTTAACCTCACAGAGCAGTGATTGGGAAGGGGACAGTGACAGACAGTGACTAGGGAAGGAGGCAGTGACAGACAGTGACTAGGGAAGGAGGCAGTGACAGACAGTGACTAGGAAAGGAGGCAGTGACAGACAGTGACTAGGGAAGGTGACAGTGACAGACAGTGACTAGGGAAGGTGACAGTGACAGACAGTGACTAGGGAAGGAGGCAGTGACAGACAGTGACTAGGAAAGGAGGCAGTGACAGACAGTGACTAGGGAAGGAGGCAGTGACAGACAGTGACTAGGAAAGGAGGCAGTGACAGACAGTGACTAGGGAAGGTGACAGTGACAGACAGTGACTAGGGAAGGAGGCAGTGACAGACAGTGACTAGGGAAGGAGGCAGTGACAGACAGTGACTAGGGAAGGAGGCAGTGACAGACAGTGACTAGGGAAGGTGACAGTGACAGACAGTGACTAGGGAAGGAGGCAGTGACAGACAGTGACTAGGAAAGGAGGCAGTGACAGACAGTGACTAGGGAAGGTGACAGTGACAGACAGTGACTAGGGAAGGTGACAGTGACAGACAGTGACTAGGGAAGGAGGCAGTGACAGACAGTGACTAGGGAAGGAGGCAGTGACAGACAGTGACTAGGGAAGGAGGCAGTGACAGACAGTGACTAGGAAAGTAGGCAGTGACAGACAGTGACTAGGAAAGGTACATGGCCAGAATCTTACATAATAAAATAGCAATGAAACTATACAATCCGAGGTTATTGTAACTTTTGTCCGTGTTGTAATTTAATCACTCGTGTGTGCATGGGGAAGGTACCATTTCAAATAAATGTACTCGTATTTGTATGGAAGAAGAGGGTGGAAAACCATTTAGGAACTCCCACCCCAAGCACACCTGTATGGGGTTTGTACCCCCATCATCAACAAACAGGAATCAGACGAGCTTGGCGTTTAGTCCGCGCGACCACCGATGTAAGCTACAAGTTGGATCAATCTCTGTTAGTTGTCATCATAATCACGAGATCGGTTTTATCACGATCACAATACTCTCTCTTGATATGAGAAAGTTAAAACAACTAATCAGTCATTTAATCAACAAACAAGTGTGAGGGGAGGGGGGTTAGGGATACAGCCCCCCCATTACCCCCCTCTCGAAATCACGACTGACACTTTCATCTTTTCAATACATTAGGACTATGACTTGACAAATGTACCGGCATTGGTGGATACGTTGACGGAACGTCAGGCTCGTCTCATATATTTCAGCCAGTGAAGCTTGAAAAGGAGGTTGGGGTTAGAATCCTGGCCTTGGTGGGTTCCCCCCCCTCTCCTTCCAGGTGAATGCGGGTAGACTACCTCTAAAACTGTTCCTTCCAGAGCGACTGGTTTCGTCGCCCGAACTCTCCCGCGGCGTGCGATGGAGACTGTCGCTGTCTCTCTCTGCGCGACCAGAGTTGCGTGCGATCACCCTCTCGCCTTCAGTCGTGAGGTCGTCTCCGAGGAGTGAGTGTCGTCGAGATGTCGCGTTACAAAGACGAGCCGTCGTACAACATCAAGTTTGTTCAGGAGGTGGAGAAGTATCCTTGTGTCTACAACTACAAACTGCCGGAATATTCGAGAAAAGATATCACTGCGCATGCGTGGCAGAAAATAGCCAAGGAGATGAAAGATACAGGTATGTTACATTGTCGGTTGTCCGTGTGGCTGGAGACAGTCATAGTTTGCTGTGTTTCGCCATCTTTGGTCTCTAGGGCGTCACCGGGCTGCCAATGACGGGGAAATATAGGCTCGACTCTCGGTCAGGTATATCCTGAATTGTTTTACAATCTACCTCCACGTAATTGCGGGGACACTTACACTAAGATGCAACTGTTCTCGTCCTTAACACATTAGCATAACTAGTATACACATGAGTATAACCAGAGCGAGTGGTAAGACACGATGGTAACAAAACAACAGTTCCACCATTAAATCGTTTTGTAAACAAGACGTCCATTGCCCATGTAAAGCTGCTAAGGTGGAACGGAAGTGGGTTAGTCTGAATGTTTGCAGTTTTTAAAGGAAAAAAACTACAGACTCAACAGCTGTTGAATATATTATGTCATGGACATCAGTGGCATTTGATGAGGAGCCTTTTAACTGAAGAGAAAAATCTACCATAAAATTACAGCAATGCAATATTACAAAGCGACAGTTTCATAGTCAGATTTAGTACGTCTCAAGTGTGGTGCTATATACTAAATACAAGACGACACCTTCTTAAACTCTATTGGAATGGGCCAATTTCTCATATGAAACTAGCCTACTCCATTCTGTTCTAGGTAGGTATCGTCCTGTATTTAATAGCACTAGTATAGAACCAGTGGCGTGACGTTGAATGTTGACAGAGTAACCAGAGTTAGTTGAAACTGTACCTGTGAATTGTTCTCATCACACAATAGAACGCTTACTGGTAATATATCAACTTAAATGCATGCCCATGTGTGATTATATATATATATATATATATATATATATATATATATATACACATAACACATGGGCATGCATTTACGTTGATATATGACCAGTAAGCTTATATATATATATATATATATATATAAAATATAAGAACCTATCTGTGATTGGCCAATTGGACAGATGCGATACCCTATCACAGGCACAATTTGGACTAGCTCTGATTACTCTAGCAACAATCCACGACACGACACTGTTCAGAACATACACCTTTAATGGTTCTAATTTTAAAAATAAATAATATAAAAACTAGTTCTATAGATATTCAGTCATTTGTTTATGTAAAATAGTAATTAATAATTAACACCTTTTTTCAAGTAGGCCTACGTAAACTTTCTAAAGAAGATATGTTTATTTTTCGAAACTGAGATCCTTTTTTTTTTTGTGTTTTTATACTCTGTGCCATAAATTAGTTACCAAACTTATCTAGAGTAGTTTCTTAAGTTGTTTATTTTCTAAATATTTAAATATTTTATCGTATTGTTTAATCTACCCTGTCCTAATGTAATGCACTTAATGTACCCATCGCAGTGGGCGTTTCTGACAAATTATCTTGTACTTCCATTAGAGGTCAGTCCCGTCGGGTTTATTTGGGTACGGTCGCAGAATATCTGGGTTCAATGCCAACTACGAGCATAAAGGTAATCAAGGTAACGGTTTGCATTGTCATCTCAATGTAATTATTTATCAGGAGATGAGATAAGCAACATCCCATTAGAGACGACCTAAACACCTCGTTCCTCTTTACATGAGTGAGTCTGTAGCTGTCAGGGCCACCTTTAGCGGACATGGGGCCCTCAGTTACCTGCCTCACCCCACCCCAGAGCCCCCACTCACCTGCCTCACCTCCACCCCAGAGCCCCCATTACCTGCCTCACCTCCACCCCAGAGCCCCCACTTACCTGCCTTACCTCCACCCCAGAGCCCCCACTTACCTGCCTCACCTCCACCCCAGAGCCCCCACTTACCTGCCTTACCTCCACCCCAGAGCCCTCACTTACCTGCCTCACCTCCACCTCAGAGCCCCCACTTACCTGCCTCACCTCCACCCCAGAGCCCCCACTTACCTGCCTTACCTCCACCCCAGAGCCCTCAGTTACCTGCCTCACCTCCACCCCAGAGCCCCCACTTACCTGCCTCACCCCCACCCCAGAGCCCCCACTTACCTGCCTCACCTCCACCCCAGAGCCCTCAGTTACCTGCCTTACCTCCATCCCAGAGCCCTCAGTTACCTGCCCCACCTCCACCCCAGAGCCCTCAGTTACCTGCCTTACCTCCATCCCAGAGCCCCCACTTACCTGCCTCACCTCCATCCCAGAGCCCCCACTTACCTGCCTCACCTCCACCCCAGAGCCCCCACTTACCTGCCTTACCTCCACCCCAGAGCCCTCAGTTACCTGCCTCACCTCCACCCCAGAGCCCTCAGTTACCTGCCTTACCTCCATCCCAGAGCCCCCACTTACCTGCCTCACCCCACCCCAGAGCCCCCACTTACCTGCCTCACCTCCACCCCAGAGCCCTCAGTTACCTGCCTTACCTCCATCCCAGAGCCCTCAGTTACCTGCCTCACCTCCACCCCAGAGCCCTCAGTTACCTGCCTTACCTCCATCCCAGAGCCCCCACTTACCTGCCTCACCTCCATCCCAGAGCCCCCACTTACCTGCCTCACCTCCACCCCAGAGCCCTCAGTTACCTGCCTCACCTCCACCCCAGAGCCCTCAGTTACCTGCCTTACCTCCATCCCAGAGCCCTCAGTTACCTGCCTCACCTCCACCCCAGAGCCCTCAGTTACCGGCCTTACCTCCATCCCAGAGCCCTCAGTTACCTGCCTCACCTCCACCCCAGAGCCCCCACTTACCTGCCTCACCTCCATCCAGAGCCCTCAGTTACCTGCCTCACCTCCACCCCAGAGCCCCCACTTACCTGCCTCACCTCCATCCCAGAGCCCTCAGTTACCTGCCTCACCTCCACCTCAGAGCCCTCAGTTACCTGCCTTACCTCCACCCCAGAGCCCTCAGTTACCTGCCTTACCTCCACCCCAGAGCCCCCACTTACCTGCCTCACCTCCATCCCAGAGCCCTCAGTTACCTGCCTTACCTCCACCCCAGAGCCCTCAGTTACCGGCCTTACCTCCATCCCAGAGCCCTCAGTTACCTGCCTCACCTCCACCCCAGAGCCCTCAGTTACCTGCCTCACCTCCACCCCAGAGCCCCCACTTACCTGCCTTACCTCCACCCCAGAGCCCCCACTTACCTGCCTCACCTCCACCCCAGAGCCCCCACTTACCTGCCTTACCTCCACCCCAGAGCCCTCACTTACCTGCCTCACCTCCCCTCAGAGCCCCCACTTACCTGCCTCACCTCCACCCCAGAGCCCCCACTTACCTGCCTCACCTCCATCCCAGAGCCCTCAGTTACCTGCCTTACCTCCACCCCAGAGCCCCCACTTACCTGCCTCACCTCCACCCAGAGCCCCCACTTACCTGCCTCACCCCCACCCCAGAGCCCCCACTTACCTGCCTCACCTCCACCCCAGAGCCCTCAGTTACCTGCCTTACCTCCACCCCAGAGCCCCCACTTACCTGCCTTACCTCCACCCCATAGCCTTCAGTTACCTGTCTCACCCCCACCCCAGAGCCCTCAGTTACCTGTCTCACCCCCACCCCAGAGCCCTCACTTACCTGCCTTACCTCCATCCCAGAGCCCCCACTTACCTGCCTCACCCCACCCCAGAGCCCCCACTTACCTGCCTCACCTCCACCCCAGAGCCCTCAGTTACCTGCCTCACCTCCACCCCAGAGCCCCCACTTACCTGCCTCACCTCCATCCCAGAGCCCTCAGTTACCTGCCTCACCTCCACCCCAGAGCCCCCACTTACCTGCCTCACCTCCATCCCAGAGCCCTCAGTTACCTGCCTCACCTCCACCTCAGAGCCCTCAGTTACCTGCCTTACCTCCACCCCAGAGCCCTCAGTTACCTGCCTTACCTCCACCCCAGAGCCCTCAGTTACCTGCCTCACCCCACCCCAGAGCCACTAGTTACCTGCCTCACCTCCACCCCAGAGCCCCCACTTACCTGCCTCACCTCCACCCCAGAGCCCCCACTTACCTGTCTTACCCCCACCCCAGAGCCCTCAGTTACCTGTCTCACCCCCACCCCAGAGCCCTCAGTTAACTGCCTCATCCCCACTCTCCCGGAATCCCTACACCTAAAGAAGTAATTTAATATTATTACAGTAGTTTGTACTTCTACCCACCCAATCCTGAAAGGCACCACTGGGTTTCTAGCAGCAAATGACGCACACTACCTAACCTAACCTAACCTAACCACTGGCAAATATGTGCTGGACTAATACCAGGCTACAACTAAAGTACGAAATTTTCTGATTTTTTTACAATCAAAATGTAATATTTTTTTACCACAGTGAATTACTACCTGTTCAGGTTATACGCCTATCTATTAATTACACTAATGTGTTAGGGGTGAATAAGGTTGAATTTAGAGAAACTGTACCCGCATTTGCGTTGAAGAAAAGTGGAAACCATTTAGGAAAAAAAACTTAGTACACTCGACCAGGATTCGAACCTCGACCTCCCTGTCATCAGCAGTCCAGTCTATTGCGAGAGTGACGCCTGAGACCATGTGGCCACCGAAGCGGGTCAAAATTTAATTAAAATCTGGAATTGTAGAATGTGTGTACACCGGGAATTGCTGTTCGTTAGGGCTATCTGCATATTTACACTAGGGTAGAACTGAGGGAGGAAATGTACCCACATTTGCGTGAAAAGAACCACCTCAATACACCTGACATGGGTTCGAGCCGCGACCTCGACGTCACCGGCAAACCAGACTAAATAAGCCGACGTTTTCCACCGAGGTATGTAATGTTGTGAACTATAGAAGGTTCTGGTAGTAAGAAACATAGGAAATATAGTTCCTTGTGGCTGACATTGGTACTATTTTATTGTATATTAGTGTTATTGGCACTATCTAGCAATATTGACAGCTGAATATCTCATCACTTGACGTATGAAGGCGTGAAAGTAAATCTATCTGCAAGATATTTATCAAACGAAACTGTTTGTTTTCAGTGGCCGGTTGTAAAGAAAGATGGAAGAATCTCCGGACTGTGTTCGTGAGGAAACTGAAACCCGCCCTGGGAGGATCAACGCGCAGAGGGAAACGGGCGTACTATTTGAAGGAGAGCATGCGGTTCCTGTTGCCGCATCTGAAGGTGGTCCACAGCACACACAACCCGGAACATTTCCTCTCCCCCATTAAAGCTGATAATAGCGGCGACGTGGAGGAAGAGTTTGAGAGCGACCCTCTCAACATACCTGTTGACGACGAGGACGAAGTTCCAGGAGCAAGCGGTCTTCAACAGTACTATGATCCTCCTCCCCCTGAAGACTGTCCTCATGGCCTTGTTGGGAGGATGTCGGCTGCCTCTTGTGCGGACGAAAGGGAGAACTGTCCTAACTTGACTGACAGTCGATCTTTTATAGAGTTTCTGAACCTTGAAAAGAGCAGATCTACCTGCGACGATGATCCTCGCAAGCAGTTCCTGCTTAGTCTGCTTCCTGACATCAAGCAGATGACTGACGTACAAATGAGAAGATTCAAGATAAAGGTTTTAAATTTAGTGGAGGATATTTTGAGTGAGGTTCCTGTTGGTAGCACACGCGACTAACGTCCTAATCAGGAGAAGTTTCACCCCATTTGACTGATCCCTTTGTTCATCAGAACACTGGAGCACTCTCTCGTTTGATTTAAACAATCATTTCTATAAACATGACTCAAAGTTTACACAAACATGCAATTCCTGTTAACCTGAAAATATCTGTACCTTTTTATGTTGTGATAAATAAACGTCTTTTGACTTATCTGGGTATTATTAATATCTTTTTTCACATTCCTAAAAACTGTCTAAATTATTTTTATTAACACATAAAATTGGTGCCAACTATTTTTTTTACATAGGATCTACTTCATAAATGCGATCTACATTTAGTAAATTTAAGTGCTACAGCGTCTCTTGCGCTATGATCACTTGGGATGGTTAGCGTAATAGACTATTTTGAAGGAGAACAATTGGTCAGAATCCTAATTATTATATTATGTCAGTAGTTTAGTAAACTAAAGTAGGCCCTAAATGTATTACTATTAATACAGAAATGTAATATTACAAGGACAAATAAAATGGGGCTGGAATAGTCTGTGACGTCACACTCGCAATAAAATGGAATGCTATTGAGGGGGAGATGGGACTCGAATCCCGGTCATGTGTAGTGAGGGTGTTTTTCCCTAAATGGTGTTCTGCTTGGTGGTGTACTACGGTAGTGCCTGCCGGGTGGTGTCCTGCCTGGTGGCATAATCTAAAAAAAGGGGGGGGGGGGTGACATCTGTACTATCCTTCTTACATTTCACTTCATAGGAAGAGATTTTTATAAAATACAAACATTTTTAACGGTCAATATTGATATCATTTTACTATATTATTATTGTATTGCTGATAATAGCTATCAAAAGTGACAGTTGCAGGTCACATGACTTGACGTATGAATAGGTCGCCTATCTGTCAGAAAGGCCCTTCCTATGCAAACTGAACTGTACCTAAGTCCGCTAAATATTTGAGACTTATAATTGTGTAAAGACGCTCTAACTGGGATGTGAGTGAGTTCCAAACCACACCAACCTGCCGAACTTGAGTTTCACCGCAAATTTCAACCTCCACCAAATTGTTACCAAAGTATGTCCTACATCCTGACCACAGACTGCGTCACATTCCAAATATCCTGCCCGCGCTTCTACAAGGTTTATAGATAACTATTCTTGTAGGATGTTCCTCACAAAGGAGGTCCTGAGAAGAGTAGGTGGGAAGAGAGCCATTTTGTGTGTATTCTTTGGGGCAAAGCAAACTGGATAGAACACATCCTTAGGAGGAACTGTCTTCTGCACAACGTCATAGGAGGGAAGGTGGAGGGAAAGAGGAGCTTGGGATGGAGGAGGCAGAGGACAGGGAACATTGGGGGTCTATGTTCACTGAACAAAGGAAAGGACCTGTCGTAAGACAGAACACCTAATATAGGGATAGGTTGTAACGAGGTGGACTGGATAGAACTAGCTCAAGATAGTGATAGGTTGTAATGAGGTGGACTGGATAGAACTAGCTCAATATAGGGATAGGTTGTAACGAGGTGGACTGGATAGAACTAGCTCAATATAGAGATAGTGTGTAATGAGGTGGATTGGATAGAACTAGCTCAGGATAGAGCTGGCGTACTTTAGTAAGTTATCAATGAATTTTCGAGTTCTTAGCACCATAGAGTAAGTTACTATGGTAAATTTGTAATTTGAATTAATTTTTTCACCAATAAAATAGGCAAACAAAAAGTAGTAGATGTTAAAATATTATTTAGACTGCTTATTGAGATCATACTTAACCTACGCTTACTCGTGAACACATGGTTTAAGAGGTTGACTATAGTTCTAGAGGTTCCATGATAGCGTCTAAAGTCTAAATATTTTTATTCGTGTGCCAATTTCTGGGTGCTAGGTTTTGCGTGTTTACTAAGAAGCGTGTTGTACCAGGTTAACTAATCTTGTCATTTATATGTCTACATGTCTATTTGTTTAAATAGTGGCCGTTAAGTGCCCCTAATAAAATAAAGTGCTCACACATGCTGAATCACCCGACTGTGTCCGCCTGCAGCTTGATCCCCGGCAACTATTGAGACGTGGGTGTGTTGCGGGCTGCCAGCCTTGCAGAGAACTGGCGCCAACATCTGCTTTTCACAGACAATCCCCGTTCCCTTCACTATATTATACAACAATCTATAATAACTTAATTTATGAGGTATGAATTGTAGGTGAAACTTAAAAAAATGCACCAACATTTGCTTTAGTAAGGAATGGTAAAACCACACTGAAAGTGTATATATATTAAAAATCCTTCCAGTGCACCAGCCTTGATTTTCAGCGGTCACTACGGTAGATTGCGAACTTGTTGTATTAGACTACTTGACCACCGTGTCGATTTTAAATATTATCTTTTATTAAATTAAATACTCCGACCATAAGGTAGGCCTTCAGTAAGTTCATGAAACACGACTAACATGTATCAGTGGACACGTGAGTTAAGGCAACAACCTCGTCTTGTCTGGTTATTTGTAACAGCAAGGGTGCGGTTGTAATCCAAGTAGAGGGAACTGAAGGCTTTTTTACTATGTGGTCTACCGCTTTACCTCCAAGCAAATGAAGGCACACTTCCTCTAAAGTCTACCTTTCTCATAGCTACACCATCATTTTAATATAAGTAGAGCCCGGATGGGTAGTAAGTTCAAGACACATAACGTAAGCTAAACACGATGTGTAGTTTCTGGCATAATCTACTAATTAATTACATCAATAAAACTCTTATTAATTATAAAGCATCGAAATGTGCTCACGTGTTTATGAAACAAACGAGTAATTTTGTTTGAAATTATCGAGGGTTACTGAGTGCGCGCGTAAATCCACCAATAGCGTGGCTACAGTCCAATTTTCATAGGAATGTATTTTCTGACAGCTAGAAAAGTAACTAGATTTACCTTAACGTATTCATACGTCAAGGCTTGTGATCTGCAGCTACCACTTTTGATAGATATTATCAATAACTATAAAATAATACCAATTATTTTGTAAAATGTTATCAATTTTGGCTACAAAGTATGTTTGTATTTTCTAAAAGGTTGTTTCTATGAAAATTAGACTGTCTGGTTCTACAAGTCCTCATCATAATATAACAACAAACTTGTTCAACAAACCAGTGATTCAAGAGCTATTTGTAGGCCCACATGTTCTTACAACAACCTACGAGTTGTTCGCTCCTGGGACTACACTAGTCGGGGAGCCCGATACATCAGTATTGTCTGTCTGTCTGTCTGTCTGTATGTATGTCTGCCGTCAAACGAACTGATATCAGGACCAGCCTTGGCCGAGAAGAAATAATCGTCGATTCAAAGAGTAAAGACAAGCAATGGTTAGAAAGACTATCCCTTTAATCAGTAGGTCCCTGGTGCTAGTATTCAGGATGAAGGCGTTGAATTGAGGCAGGAAATGGTGCGAGGGACTCCCTTTAGTGCTCTTGTAAAGTGTTTAAACACCTAGTCCTCTTGTAAAGTGTTTAAACACCTAGTCCTCTTGTAAAGTGTTTAAACACCTAGTCCTCTTGTAAAGTGTTTAAACACCTAGTCCTCTTGTAAAGTGTTTAAACACCTAGTCCTCTTGTAAAGTATTTAAACACCTAGTCCTATTGTAAAGTGTTTAAACACCTAGTCCTATTGTAAAGTGTTTAAACACCTAGTCCTATTGTAAAGTGTTTAAACACCTAGTCCTCTTGTAAAGTATTTAAACACCTAGTCCTATTGTAAAGTGTTTAAACACCTAGTCCTATTGTAAAGTGTTTAAACACCTAGTCCTCTTGTAAAGTGTTTAAACACCTAGTCCTCTTGTAAAGTGTTTAAACACCTAGTCCTCTTGTAAAGTATTTAAACACCTAGTCCTATTGTAAAGTGTTTAAACACCTAGTCCTCTTGTAAAGTGTTTAAACACCTAGTCCTCTTGTAAAGTATTTAAACACCTAGTCCTCTTGTAAAGTGTTTAAACACCTAGTCCTCTTGTAAAGTATTTAAACACCTAGTCCTATTGTAAAGTGTTTAAACACCTAGTCCTCTTGTAAAGTGTTTAAACACCTAGTCCTATTGTAAAGTATTTAAACACCTAGTCCTCTTGTAAAGTGTTTAAACACCTAGTCCTCTTGTAAAGTGTTTAAACACCTAGTCCTCTTGTAAACTTTTATCAGAAACTTGCGAGAATATTTGCTCCACTTTTCCATGAATGATAACAGTTTTATTTCATTGAGTTTTTTCTGCTAATTCTCTCAGTCGATTCTCACGGATTCTTTGATCAATTCGTTTTTTTACCCGTTTACTAAAAATGATGCGCAGTTAAAAAATGGCACAGTCGAGTTGACTCAGTTGTGTTTGCGCATGCGTATGTGCGCGTGTAAATGTATGTTTTGATGGAGTAACTGCGTAAATACGATAAACCGACAAAAGTAGGTCAACTTCCTTCCACGTGTTTCAAGGCCTGTACTTCTCTCTCTCTCTCTCTCTCTCGACGGAATGTGGCTCAGTGTACAAACACTCCGAGCCCAGCAGATTAAATTTGAAGCAAGTAGGTCACGCTATGCGCGCCGCATAACGCCATTTTTCGCGTCACCACAGTCATTTATCATTTCTCGGTGACAATAGTGTGTCACGTTAAAAACACATCACCCACTCAGTTTAATGTGACTATCGGGTGACTCGTCGAACTGTTCCTCACTAACCAAGGCCGTGTGTGACCAGTCACGTGTCTAAAGTTAGGAGTTGGTCGTTGATGAATAGTTGGAGGGTCGTGCTTGGCTGTGGATCCTTTTAGATTTCTTACGTACATTCTTGTAGTCAATTAGAGTTATCTCAACTAGTTATGTTACCTAAAACTACCACAATCAATCTACACAAAGCTACGTTACCTAAAACTACCACAATCCATCTACACAAAGCTATGTTACCTGAAACTACCCCAAGGGGTGCGACTGACCCACCCCCTAGAAGCAGACGTTGTGCAACACCTAATGTTGATGTGGGTTGCATATCCTAAGAGCCCCTTCACGCAATCCTTTGGTTGCCTACATTTGGGGGCTCCAAGGGAAGATTTTAGCAAATGTCCCGGTTTCAACGCAATAATCAAATGGCGTAGGACCAAGGCAAATAATTACAAATTAAAAAACAACTATTTGTGTTATACCTACGTTAGGTATATTCGGCTAAATATGTAGTCCTGTTTCTAGATTAACCTAACGGTCTCTCAAAAAATATCTCATAGTGTAATATTTACACAAATCTTGTACCACCGGTTCATTTTTAATCTATGGGTCACTTGATCAATACCATACTACGTCTAAAATGTTCTAAGATTTGTGCTGGAGTGTAGCTTTAAACCAAACCACTTTGTTAATGACGCTAGAATAGGGTGTTAAGTATTAAGTGGTTTAGTTGGTTTGTAAGTCATATAATTGTATGGTTAGTGTTTAAAAAGTGAAATTTAAACACCTTTTCAATAAAATCTTAAATTGTAAACTATTCTCTTTAGAGTGGCGTTTTTGAAGTATTCTTATTTTGGAACTGATTTGTTTGATTGATTATTATTATTATTATTATTATTATTATTATTATTATTATTATTATTGTTTTATTATCATTATTATTATTATTATTATTATTATTATTATTATTATTATTATTATTATTATTATTATTATTATTATTATTATTATTATTATTATTATAAGTTCAACAAAAGGAATATTGTTTGGTTGGATGTTTAGTTATAATTTATAAATTACCCACTTGGGTGGCCGCATGGTCTAACGCGCTACTCTCGCAGTAGAAAATGTTAATTTGTTTAACACCGGTCTTACTACCCGTTCAGCATATATTATAATTACTCTAATGAGGTAGGGATGAGTACTCTAAAATGCTTCTTTAATCAACCCGTATTTGCGTGGAAAGAGATTGGGAAACCATTTAGGGAAAACCACCCTCAGTAGACCCGATCGAGATTCGAACCTGGATTTCCCTATAATAATCATGCCAGTCTAATAATAGAGTGACGCCTTAGACTATTTTGCCACTGAATCTCCTGACACGTCTTTTCACGGTTAAGGTACGAGTCTTACTGCCCGTCTGGCTATCCGCTAGTGGGGTAAGGTCGAGGAGGTAAAATATAGAGGAAATGTGTCCCTATTTTCATGGAGGTAGAGTGGTAAATCATCCCAATACGCCTGGCTGGGATTTAAACCTCAACCTTTCCATCATTAGCAAACTAAACAAAATGAGACTAACTATCTAGTCGGCTCGCCCACCGGTGCGGGTCATAGTTTAAGTATAGGTGGTTAAGGCAAGTGTACAAAGGAGTCAGTCTCACCTTGTCTGGGTTGTCATGAACGTGGAGTTAAGAGTTCGGACCCCAGCTAGGCGTCCTGAGATTTGTTTTTACAAAATAGTTTTCACTTTTCCTCCACACAAATTTGGGTGTAATTCCTTCAAATTCTACCTTCTTCATCCTTACCCCCTTAACGTAAATCCGAGGATAGCCCGGACCGGTGTTAAAACGTGCATAATATTAATTAAAGTTTGGAAACTGCTTCGTGAAATGAACCAAATGGTAGATCATCGATCAATTTAAATAAGCAGAGCTTAATTTGTTTTACGCACGATCTTTGTACACGTCACGTCTAACTTGTTATCTCTTTTTGTTTTTAAATATGTAAATTATTTAATAGTAATTGTAAACACATTAGGCCCTAACGTGCGTGGACCTCTGTAAAATCATGTCCGCTTCAAATGCGAGGCTGATGTCTGTTTGAACCCTGGGACATTAGACTCGGTCGGGAGGGGGGGGATTTGAATTATATCAGACAGCTTTAGTCGAGAACAAGTCAAAGATTTGATGGCCGCGTGGTCCAAACCAGGGTCGACAAACTCATTCAGTATGGGAGATACTTTCAAAAGGTCAAATTGTTTCCAGAGATAACAACACTAAACATTTACCGTACCACGCACGTATCGGCCTTTATTGTGACCTGTTCAATACACCTTCGTTCAATCATGTGTGTGTGTGTGTGTGTGTGTGTGTGATCTGTGTCTTGGATTCTTAACTGTTATGGAAATAATGTCAAAAGTTAATACATTTAGTACTAAAATCCTATATATTATTTCTGTTGTCAACATCCCTTTTTCACAACTAATACAAAGCCTACAGCGATGAATAAGGTATCAGTGGATAGGATTTTTTTACCGACTTCTGACATAGCATACTCAGTCTACGTTAAAAACACATTGTTTGTTTAAAATTTAAGTTAAAAGAAAAATCTAACAATATTTTTGTATCAATTACCGAAAATAAACTCTCTTTGATATTTTGTGTATACACTTCGCTGAGTATTTAATTTCAACAACCAAACAAAAGAATAAATCATTTGGGAGGGGGTGAAGGGAGGTTGAATGTGCTAAAGTTTCGCAAGGGTTTACTAGTGATCTTTAAAATGCTATAAAATAAAAGGATTACTCATTTTTTTAGAAACAAAATTATTGTCAGACATTAAAAAAAACTTGATGTGTAACTTATTTAGAGTGATTGTCACTTTCGTCCAAAATATTATAAATGCAATGATTAACTTTTTCACTGTCATTCGGATGCGGTTATTAACATATTCGTCTGTGAGTTTCACCACCTGCAGCTGAAAATGACCACGTTCATATTTAGGGTAGAGCAGAGCAGCACCTAAACTTGGAGGGCAGCGGGAATCACAGCTGGATGGTCCTCCTTCCAGACAAGAGGACATCACTATCCTAAACTTGGAGGGCAGCGGGAACCACAGCTGGATGGTCCTCCTTCCAGACAAGAGGACATCACTATCCTAAACTTGGAGGGCAGCGGGAATCACAGCTGGATGGTCCTCCCAGACAAGAGGACATCACTATCCTAAACTTGCTAACAAGGCTCTAAACTTGTCAAGGCACACTAACAAGGCTATAAACTTTTCAAGACACACTAACAAGGATTTAAGCTTGTCAAGGCACACTAACAAGGCTCTAAACGTGTCAAGGCACACTAACAAGGCTATAAACTTTTCAAGACACACTAACAAGGATCTAAGCTTGTCAAGGCACACTAACAAGACTCTAAACGTGTCAAGGCACCTCAGTTTTTTAAGGAGCGGTTTTATCATTAAAATAACCAGTATTAAGATTGTGTTTAAAATTTCTAGTATTAAAATTCTAATAATTGTGTCATTTTAAAAATAATGTTGATCATGGATTTAAGAAGGGTGTATTTTTACTCCAATATTTCCTCGCTTCTTTTTAATCTTTCCCTCTAATTCCCACGGCACACCTGCTGCCATTCACGGGCCACGGCACACCTGGTCGAAAAACGCCGCCCTAGGGCATTACAATGTAGTGTGCCAACATCACTAACAAAATATAACATTATGAATGACATAGATTTGTGTGGTAGGTCCTAACAAATAATTATCTATTTTTTTCCATTACAATGATTGGTTTATTTTTTCCATTGCCGGCCATGTTTGCTCACATTCCAAGGGTAACCAGTTCTTCTGGTGGAATGGTGGGTTGTCAGAAGAGTATGACTGTTGCTATGGTTGTGTTTATAACGTAATGTGTAGCCGAGAGGAGCTTGGTGACACAAAGGGTCGAACAATAAACCATATTATAAGATTTATTTCATAAGTATTGATAGTATAATGTATCAAGAGTGACAGCTGAAGATTGGGCCCTTCCTAGTTGAGTACATATAAGGTCCTTCCAACCACGATCTTACTATAGTTGAGTACATATAAGGTCCTTCCTACCCCAATCTTACTATAGTTGAGTACATATAAGGTCCTTCCTACCCCAATCTTACTATAGTTGAGTACATATAAGGTCCTTCCTACCCCAATCTTACTATAGTTGAGTACATATAAGGTCCTTCCTACCCCAATCTTACTATAGTTGAGTACATATAAGGTCCTTCTTACTACAATCTTACTATAGTTGAGTACTATAAGGTCCTTCCTACCCCAATCTTACTATAGTTGAGTACATATAAGGTCCTTCCTACCCCAATCTTACTATAGTTGAGTACATATAAGGTCCTTCCAACCCCAATCTTACTATAGTTGAGTACATATAAGGTCCTTCCTACCACAATCTTACTATAGTTGAGTACATATAAGGCCCTTCCTACCCCAATCTTACTATAGTTGAGTACATATAAGGTCCTTCCTACCACAATCTTACTATAGTTGAGTACATATAAGGCCCTTCCTACTCCAATCTTACTATAGTTGAGTACATATAAGGTCCTTCCTACTCCAATCTTACTATAGTTGAGTACATATAAGGTCCTTGCAACCACGATCTTACTATAGTTGAGTACATATAAGGTCCTTCCTACCCCAATCTTACTATAGTTGAGTACATATAAGGTCCTTCTTACTACAATCTTACTATAGTTGAGTACATATAAGGCCCTTCCTACCACAATCTTACTATAGTTGAGTACATATAAGGTCCTTCTTACTACAATCTTACTATAGTTGAGTACATATAAGGTCTTTCCTACCACAATCTTACTATAGTTGAGTACATATAAGGCCCTTCCTACCACAATCTTACTATAGTTGAGTACATATAAGGTCCTTCTTACTACAATCTTACTATAGTTGAGTACATATAAGGTCCTTCCTACTCCAATCTTACTATAGTTGAGTACATATAAGGTCCTTCTTACTACAATCTTACTATAGTTGAGTACATATAAGGTCCTTCTTACTACAATCTTACTATAGTTGAGTACATATAAGGTCCTTCTTACTACAATCTTACTATAGTTGAGTACATATAAGGCCCTTCCTACCACAATCTTACTATAGTTGAGTACATATAAGGTGTTAGAATATAAAGTATGACAAAACTTCATATTGAATAACGCTTTAAGTTACTCATTAGATTTGTTGGTAAATAATAATGATTAAAACCCGCTCCAGTGAACGAATAGTCTAAGGCGTCAGTCTCGCAATAGACTAGACTGGCGATGAAGGGGAGATCAGGGTTAGAATCCCGGTCGGGCATAATGAGGATGGTTTTTTCCCCAAATATTTTTTCCACTCTCCCTTCTCTTGGCAAATTGTTGAACTTACCTGCCCGTTGGACTAGAAGATGTAGATTACATTCATTAAATACATCTTCAGTGCTCGAGTTTATTGTTCAACTTGATGTATTTTAAGTTTTTATTAATATTATTTGGGTCATGGGGAGGGGGGGGGGCAACTGCCATTAGCTCTTGCCAAGTTGGTGCTGGCTCGCTATCAGCAAGTCACTCTACGTCACAGCGGTAATCGAGTCTATTGTGAGAGTGACGCCTTAGATCATGCGACCACCGATGCGGGTAAGTCAATGCCGTATGATCCGTGACGTCACGGACCACGAATATATCAGACTGCGGCCGACACACACTCGTATAATGGACGGCCGCTTACTTTGCATGTATGGCAAGATTCCGACGGCTACAAAAGTTACTGAAACTAGTTTATTATATTCATACGTCAAGCCATATTATCTATAGCTGTCACATTTGATAGATATTATCAATATCCATCAAAAATAGCACTAATAATGTTGCAAAATACCACTAATATTGAGCGCAAGAAAAGTTTATGATTTCTAAAAGTCCTTTTTTACCAGAATCCAACAGTAGATGGTGTAGATCTGTCAATAAGATGTGGACGCTTCATTGAATATTCTATCTGTTAGATGAGGGCTCTATGGTGATGGGACTGTACAGTATATTTAGTAGAGATAACAGAGGGCTCTATGGTGATGTGACTGTACAGTATATTTGGTAGAGATAACAGAGGGCTCTATGGTGATGTGACTGTACAGTATATTTGGTAGAGATAACAGAGGGATCTATGGTGATGGGACTGTACAGTATATTTGGTAGAGATAACAGAGGCTCTATGGTGATGTGACTGTACAGTATATTTGGTAGAGATAACAGAGGGCTCTATGGTGATGGGACTGTACAGTATATTTAGTAGAGATAACAGAGGGCTCTATGGTGATGTGACTGTACAGTATATTTGGTAGAGATAACAGAGGGCTCTATGGTGATGTGACTGTACAGTATATTTGGTAGAGATAACAGAGGGATCTATGGTGATGGGACTGTACAGTATATTTGGTAGAGATAACAGAGGGCTCTATGGTGATGTGACTGTACAGTAATTTGGTAGAGATAACAGAGGGATCTATGGTGATGGGACTGTACAGTATATTGGTAGAGATACAGCAAATGCCGAGGAAATGATAAGAGAGAGAAAACTTTTTCGTGGTAAAGAATTAACTTGAAGGATCTTGACGTAAGTTCTGAGAACACGACAGGAAAACAAACCAATCATTACACGGCGAATATAACATTCCACGAGAAAGTAGCCTATTTGCTGGTTCGCTGGTTACTGAGTTTGGTTAGTGTTGAAGTGGTTCTTTATTTCAAAATATGACTCATGCGAGGTGAAGAGCTTCAACCTGTTCCGATTAAAATAACTTACCTTTTAATTTTATAGTTTTGAAAAAAATCATGGAAAGGGAAAATTATCTCACGATGTTTCTTGTGAAATGTTGCATTTGTGAGTTGACGGTACTGTACATTCGTTAGAGACACGTTCATCCGAACAGTGACTATCCGAAATTTCAGTTTATCCGGAACATCTTTCCGATTACTTGATACAGATCACCAGACGAGGTATTTGCACTGAATCGAGATCAAACAGTCTAAGGCGTCACTCTCGTGTTACACCAGCCTGCTGATGACGGGGGATCGGTGATCGATTACCGGTCGGGACTATTAATTTTTTAGCACCGCGTCTTAAATACTCGTTCGGGTTTCACGCTTATGTACTAATTATGCTAATGGTTTCAAAGATTAGGGAGTGTATATTTATATATATAGGAAATGTACCCGCATTTTCACGGAGGGAGAGGGGAAAACCATTTTGGAAAAACTACCCTCAATACACCCGACCGGGAATCGTCCCCGGATCTCCCCTTCATCGGCAGCCTAGTGTATTATTAGAGTGACGTCATAGGGTTCAAGACCACTTGGCCACATAAACAGCCGACTTGGCCACCCTTTGGTCGCGCCATCTTGCGCAAGGCTGATAGCAACAAGTCGGTTACACGTGTCGCCTTATAAATTGACGCAACACTTACATTAATGGAGGGCGAAAGTAAAAACTAAACATGTCGAGTTAACTGGGTAACTGTGTCAACATTGAGCGACTAAAGTTCAGTCGAGAAACAAGAGCTGGTAATAACTCGCCTGAGCAGTGATCACTCGTGTTGACTGTCAGAGAGGACTGTGCAGCTTGGCTGTGCACTTACAGTTGTTTTAACTCCTGTGTTGACTGTCAGAGAGGACTGTGCAGCTTGGCTGTGCACTTACAGTTGTTTTAACTCCTGTGTTGACTGTCAGAGAGGACTGTGCAGCTTGGCTGTGCACATACAGTTGTTTTAACTCCTGTGTTGACTGTCAGAGAGGACTGTGCAGCTTGGCTGTGCACTTACAGTTGTTTTAACTCCTGTGTTGACTGTCAGAGAGGACTGTGTTCCTTGGCTGTGCACTTACAGTTGTTTTAACTCCTGTGTTGACTGTCAGAGAGGACTGTGTTCCTTGGCTGTGCACTTACAGTTGTTTTAACTCCTGTGTTGACTGTCAGAGAGGACTGTGCAGCTTGGCTGTGCACTTACAGTTGTTTTAACTCCTGTGTTGACTGTCAGAGAGGACTGTGTTCCTTGACTGTGCACTTACAGTTGTTTTAACTCCTGTGTTGACTGTCAGAGAGGACTGTGTTCCTTGGCTGTGCACATACAGTTGTTTTGTGTTCCTTGGCTGTGCACTTACAGTTGTTTTAACTCCTGTGTTGACTGTCAGAGAGGACTGTGCAGCTTGGCTGTGCACTTACAGTTGTTTTAACTCCTGTGTTGACTGTCAGAGAGGACTGTGCAGCTTGGCTGTGCACTTACAGTTGTTTTAACTCCTGTGTTGACTGTCAGAGAGGACTGTGTTCCTTGGCTGTGCACTTACAGTTGTTTTAACTCCTGTGTTGACTGTCAGAGAGGACTGTGTTCCTTGGCTGTGCACTTACAGTTGTTTTAACTCCTGTGTTGACTGTCAGAGAGGACTGTGCAGCTTGGCTGTGCACTTACAGTTGTTTTAACTCCTGTGTTGACTGTCAGAGAGGACTGTGTTCCTTGACTGTGCACTTACAGTTGTTTTAACTCCTGTGTTGACTGTCAGAGAGGACTGTGTTCCTTGGCTGTGCACATACAGTTGTTTTGTGTTCCTTGGCTGTGCACTTACAGTTGTTTTAACTCCTGTGTTGACTGTCAGAGAGGACTGTGCAGCTTGGCTGTGCACTTACAGTTGTTTTAACTCCTGTGTTGACTGTCAGAGAGGACTGTGCAGCTTGGCTGTGCACTTACAGTTGTTTTAACTCCTGTGTTAACTGTCAGAGAGGACTGTGCTGCTTGGCTGTGCACTTACAGTTGTTTTAACTCCTGTGTTGACTGTCAGAGAGGACTGTGCTGCTTGGCTGTGCACTTACAGTTGTTTTAACTCCTGTGTTGACTGTCAGAGAGGACTGTGTTCCTTGGCTGTGCACTTACAGTTGTTTTAACTCCTGTGTTGACTGTCAGAGAGGACTGTGCTGCTTGGCTGTGCACATACAGTTGTTTTAACTCCTGTGTTGACTGTCAGAGAGGACTGTGCAGCTTGGCTGTGCACTTACAGTTGTTTTAACTCCTGTGTTGACTGTCAGAGAGGACTGTGTTCCTTGGCTGTGCACTTACAGTTGTTTTAACTCCTGTGTTGACTGTCAGAGAGGACTGTGTTCCTTGGCTGTGCACTTACAGTTGTTTTAACTCCTGTGTTGACTGTCAGAGAGGACTGTGCAGCTTGGCTGTGCACTTACAGTTGTTTTAACTCCTGTGTTGACTGTCAGAGAGGACTGTGTTCCTTGGCTGTGCACTTACAGTTGTTTTAACTCCTGTGTTGACTGTCAGAGAGGACTGTGTTCCTTGGCTGTGCACATACAGTTGTTTTGTGTTCCTTGGCTGTGCACTTACAGTTGTTTTAACTCCTGTGTTGACTGTCAGAGAGGACTGTGCAGCTTGGCTGTGCACTTACAGTTGTTTTAACTCCTGTGTTGACTGTCAGAGAGGACTGTGCAGCTTGGCTGTGCACTTACAGTTGTTTTAACTCCTGTGTTGACTGTCAGAGAGGACTGTGCAGCTTGGCTGTGCACTTACAGTTGTTTTAACTCCTGTGTTGACTGTCAGAGAGGACTGTGTTCCTTGGCTGTGCACATACAGTTGTTTTGTGTTCCTTGGCTGTGCACTTACAGTTGTTTTAACTCCTGTGTTGACTGTCAGAGAGGACTGTGCTGCTTGGCTGTGCACTTACAGTTGTTTTAACTCCTGTGTTGACTGTCAGAGAGGACTGTGCTGCTTGGCTGTGCACTTACAGTTGTTTTAACTCCTGTGTTGACTGTCAGAGAGGACTGTGTTCCTTGGCTGTGCACTTACAGTTGTTTTAACTCCTGTGTTGACTGTCAGAGAGGACTGTGCTGCTTGGCTGTGCACTTACAGTTGTTTTAACTCCTATGTTGACTGTCAGAGAGGACTGTGTTCCTTGGCTGTGCACTTACAGTTGTTTTAACTCCTGTGTTGACTGTCAGAGAGGACTGTGTTCCTTGGCTGTGCACTTACAGTTGTTTTAACTCCTGTGTTGACTATCAGAGAGGACTGTGAAGCTTGGCTGTGCACTTACAGTTGTTTTAACTCCTGTGTTGACTGTCAGAGAGGACTGTGTTCCTTGGCTGTGCACTTACAGTTGTTTTAACTCCTGTGTTGACTGTCAGAGAGGACTGTGCTGCTTGGCTGTGCACTTACAGTTGTTTTAACTCCTGTGTTGACTGTCAGAGAGGACTGTGTTCCTTGGCTGTGCACATACAGTTGTTTTAACTCCTGTGTTGACTGTCAGAGAGGACTGTGCTGCTTGGCTGTGCACTTACAGTTTCTTTTCGTGCTACGAGTATTAGGCTGTACCTAATTAGCATCAGGCCGCCCTCAAGTATGGATGAAGTTAAGAGTGAATGTACCGATGGGATTGCCTGGAGGGAGAGTGGTAAACCATTTAATAACCACCAGTTGACCAACCTTAGCACACACGACTCAGATTCGAGTCTGAATGAGTATAAAAAAGAACGTACTAATTAGTATTAGTACTGGGGCAAGGTGCCCCCAGGAGGGAGGGGGGAGGTAAGCAGGATCTTACACATGTAAATTTGTTTAAATAACACAATATATTATCCCTTGCAAATTACCCCCGAGCTGCCCCCTGCCCTGGAAGTGTTGATTGCTTAGTCCCACTTGTTGAAGATTAGGCTCAGATATTTACTCCATAAAAAAAGTTAAATATGCTCTTAAAAATCTAAATAACTCCTATAAAGCTAAAATATGCTCTTAAATATAATTATGAAATTTAAAAAAAATTCTACATTGATTTAGTTCTCAGATAAATAGTAGACAATAATTGTAATTTGTTAAAAAAAAATATTATTTTTTGCTAAGAGTTTAAAAAAAATTAGAACAATCTTAAAAATACCGGTATGTAACTATTATATCCTAAAAATGGTTAAAATATTCCCCAAGAGTGAAAATTATCTAAATATGTAATTACATGTAAAATACTGTTTTTAAATCAAGGTAGCTCAAAACATATTTATATCCTGTTCTGCATTCAAATAACGTTTATAGTAAAATATGATGTCCTAACCATCGTAGCCTTTACAAGAATTGTACAGTGTGGGGAGAAACTGCTGTCTTTCGGAGTGAACGGAGAACATGGAACATACATGGACATAACCTCAGACAAATAAAGTAGAACATGGAACATACATGAACATAACCTCAAACAAATAAAGCAGAACATGGAACATACATCGACATAATCTCAAACAAATAAAGTAGAACATGGAACATACATCGACATAACCTCAAACAAATACAGTAGAACATGGAACATACATCGACATAACCTCAGACAAGTAAAGTAGAACATGGAACATACATCGACATAACCTCAAACAAATAAAGCAGAACATGGAACATACATCGACATAACCTCAAACATAACATTTAGTTCTATGAGGGAGAGAATTCCCAAAATAATTTTGTTTGAACCAAGAGAAGAAAGTTTTTTAGTTACATAAAAATATGTACCAAGGGAGGTTAATAGACGAGTTTTAAGACCACGATGCTCCTCAACTATCTAACACTAGGAAACACGAAGAGGAGAACACATTTTAAGGGACAATAAGTAGCACCTGGATTCGAGTCCCAGTTCCTAGTCAGACGTGCAGACAGCTCGTCTAATCCTACGATCATGCCGTGCTCCAGGTTTTTATAGCAACATTTATGAATCTGTTTAGGAAAGAAGCGCTCGTGGTCGTTTAACGACTTGTCGGTGGAATGTGTCCATTGTCACAGCTTTGTGAGCCGATGAATGGCAAGTATCGGTGATTAGCATAACTCACAGGCGGAGCATTGTGTAAACTCCTCGTTAAACAAAGTACTTTACCGTGTTTTTATGTTTGTGTTTTCACTCTCATACATAGACATGGACATTTTCCTACCGCGATGCTCGTTTTGTGGAGACCTGCAATATTACTGTTCATCTGCAGCTGGGAATACAGCTGAACGGTTTGATGAATGTCCACAATTGATATTTATATGTTATTTTCTCATACCTCAAGGATTAAAACCTATTTTAGCCCCCAAATCAGGGTTAATCCACTAATGACTGACTGTTTAAAATAGTTCAGACATTGTGTATAGAAATGATATCTGAGGAGTGTTTGGGCAAATAACACCATATACTTGTTTTGGTGGGAAATCTCTTTAGAGCAATTTGACTCATGACTAATTTTTTTTATTCGAATATTTTCGAAAAAGTTTATTTAAACCTACGATTTAAAAAAAAATGGGTGTCTGGAAAGTGTTTTAAATGATAGATATGGGTAAATGTTGGTTTTTCTTTTTTAACTGTTAAGCTATAGATATTTTATTCTAAACGTATATCTGGAAATTGTTTCACCTGATTACTAATATTAATGTTTGTTATTCTGTGGTCAACTGATGACGTTCCAAGCTATAACACCTAATACGAGAAGTCAGGTACGATTGTCTCGAAACATTAATTTTATTGCGCCTTTGTGCAAATGTGTTGGCTACTAGCTAAACCCTATCTACGATAGGAGAGGTGGTGACGGCTAGAAAATGTTACCATGTATCCATTCGCCAAACCACATGATCTGCACCGATCATTCTAACACACAACTCACTCTGCTGGGAGGTGTAACTCCATAACATCATCTTACTACCGGGCCGGGTTGTACGTAATTTTAATTTAGATTACGGATAGGGATGAGGAAGTTTCGGAATGTTGGTCCAGATCTCGTGTTCATTTTGCCATATCTCTTCCCATGTCGATCCTACTATAAGTCTGGTCCAGGTCTCGTGTTCATTCTGCTATATCGCTTCCCATGTCGATCCTACTATAAGTCTGGTCCAGGTCTCGTGTTCATTCTGCTATATCGCTTCCCATGTCGATCCTACTATAAGTCTGGTCCAGGTCTCGTGTTCATTCTGCTATATCGCTTCCCATGTCGATCCTACTATAAGTCTGGTCCAGGTCTCGTGTTCATTCTGCTATATCGCTTCCCATGTCAATCCTACTATAAGTCTGGTCCAGGTCTCGTGTTCATTCTGCTATATCGCTTCCCATGTCAATCCTACTATAAGTCTGGTCCAGGTCTCGTGTTCATTCTGCTATATCGCTTCCCATGTCGATCCTACTATAAGTCTGGTCCAGGTCTCGTGTTCATTCTGCCATATCTCTTCCCATGTCGATCCTACTATAAGTCTCACTCCACAGAATGTAAAGGGCTCGTGTTCTCGAGGCGGAAATACCGTAGCGATGACGTCACGTGTGAGTGTGACTTGCTCAGCATCGTGTGTCATGTGCTTGTTTCCCACACCTCGGGCCTACCTTGTCATCGTTTGGGGGAGGGGGTGATAATATACTCTTGGAGGGGGTGGTAATATACTCTCGGAGGGGGTGGTAATATACTCTTGGAGGGAGTGGTAATATACTCTCGGAGGGGGTGGTAATATACTCTCGGAGGGGGTGGTAATATACTCTTGGAGGGAGTGGTAATATACTCTCGGAGGGGGTGGTAATATACTCTCGGAGGGGGTGGTAATATACTCTCGGAGGGGTTGGTAATATACTCTTGGAGGAAGTGGTAATATACTCTCGGAGGGGGTGGTAATATACTCTCGGAGGGGGTGGTAATATACTCTCGGAGGGGGTGGTAATATACTCTCGGAGGGGTGGTAATATACTCTCGGAGGGAGTGGTAATATACTCTCGGAGGGGGTGGTAATATACTCTCGGAGGGGGTGGTAATATACTCTCGGAGGGGTGGTAATATACTCTCGGAGGGTGGTAATATACTCTCGGAGGGGGTGGTAATATACTCTCGGAGGGGGTGGTAATATACTCTCGGAGGGGAAGGGTGCAAGAGTGACCATTTCACGAACTGGGCAGTTTCACTCTTTTGGGGTGTACTATATTAAATGGTGTCACGCTAGTTGGGCCTGCTAGCTACTATAGTTTCAGTACATTGGACCTGCTAGCTACTATAGTTTCAGTACATTGGACCTGCTAGTTACTATAGTTTCAGCACATTGGACCTGCTAGCTACTATAGTTTCAGTACATTGGACCTGCTAGTTATTATAGTTTCAGCACATTGGACCTGCTAGCTACTATAGTTTCAGTACATTGGACCTGCTAGCTACTATAGTTTCAGCACATTGGACCTGCTAGTTACTATAGTTTCAGTACATTGTACCTGCAAGTATTATAATCAAAATGTATCAAATCAGAGTTAACAAACATTATAAGCCTGAGATTGAACCCCCAATAAATGTATTAATGTATTAATAAAATTAAACGTTGTTTAATCCAAAGATTAAGTAATAGTTGGGGTTTAAAGATGTATTAAAGTCTTATTAGATCTGCTTATAGCCTATCATACATAGGCTTATCCTAACATAATAATAGTAGGAACACAACAACCAGACCCTAGGACAGCGCTTTTCAACTGGTGTGCCACGGCGGGAAAACAGGTGTGCCGTGTGAGTTTGAGGGAAGATAAAAAAGAAGCGAGAAAAAAATTTGAGGAATAAAACAAATTCTTTTTAAATCAATAATAAACGTTATTTTTAAAAATAACCCAATTATTAGAATTTTAGCTATTCACTCTATAAACACAATTTTAATACTCGTTATTTTATTGATAAAAGTTCTCCTTAAAGCACTGATAATGTTCCTTGATGGGTTTATCGCCTTGGTCAGTGGGTCGTGGGTTGAAAGAGGTTGAAAATGGCTGCTCTAGACCATATTTGTGGTCGGTTGAGGTAGATGATGAAGGCCTGGTCGAGTAATGTTGAGACTTTGCAGTCCGTGGGACGGTACCAAGAAACAATTACACCGCCCGTCATAACCACTCTTGCAAACAAAGTGCTGGAACATTCTAGAGAGCTGTCAGGGAAGGAACTGCTACAAGACTAAGTTTGTTGACTCCTGAGCTCCTTCACATGACCTACAGTAGGCCTGCAGATGTTTGTAGGAGGTGAAGAACAACGTCTTTGTTTAGAACTTTGTTCAGTAGTTCTCACATCGGATTTCATTAAATATTAATACAAGGTTTATTTTTTTAAATGTCAAGGAATATCAATACAAATATATTCTTTATAAAATAGCGTTAAAATAAATTAATATATACCAGTAAACCCGTGTGAAACTTTCGCACATTCAACCTTCCCCTTCCCAAAAAAATAATGATTTAGTATTTTGTTGGGTTGTTGAAATTAAATACTCAGCAAAGTGTATACACAAAATAGCAGAGAGAGTTTATTTTCGATAATGGATACAAAATATCGTTAGATTTTTCTTTTAACTTAAATTTTAAACAAACAATGTGTTTTAACGTAAACTGAGTATGTTATGTCAGAAGTAGGTAAAAAATCCAATCCACTGATATCTTATTCATCGCTGTAGGCTTTGTATTAGTTGATAAAAAGGGATGTTGACAACAGAAATAATATATAGGATTATCAATATGTAAGGTGTCTTTAAGAACCTCGGCATTCTGTTTAAATTAAACTGTTCCATAACAACAGAACCCTGAACAAAGACATCCACCAATTCACTTCAAACGTGTGTAGTTTTTAAAGTTTTCCGAGCATTGTTCCCCATCAATCATGTTTGTTTATCAGTCGATATAACGCCACATGATATAGTATGATTCTGGTAACAAGAATGGCCTTTCCTACCAAGATCTAGATATAATGTCCGTAGCGCTACGGTGAAGATATCTTGTTGGTGCATGAGGTTGAGAGTGGCTACCGCAGTACTAGTTCTTCTAAACACTTACAGACATTTTGAATAATCACGTTGTATTGAAATAGATGGACATATTGTTCTGGAGTTGGACGATATTCAGATAACCAGTTTTAGGTTTGTTAACCCTTTCTTAAAAACGAGGCTGTTAACCCTATTTGTGTTTTACGTATTTTATTTTAGCACCGCGTCTTACTACCTGCTCCAGGTTATACGCATGAGCTAGGGATGAGTAAGGTCGAATTTAGAGGAAATGTACCCGAATTTGCGTGAAGGAAGAATGAAATACCAGTTGTACGACAGGCCAGGATTGAAACCCTGAACTCCTCGCCAACAGTAGACCAGTCAATACGAGACTCACGCCTGTATAACTGTGCCTACCAGTGCGGGTGAAGATGGTTGCTCCCACAAACTTAGTCCATGTACTGACCTGTTTGACGGGTGTCAGTTCAGGATTTTCGCGACCAACTTCTCTAGAAGTTATTTGAAGGGTGGTTTATTCTTGCCGTGTTGCACTTTTGATGCCGTTATTTGCCATAATGTACAGTACGAACATGAATATTGCAACACCGTGGAGCTACAAATGGCACAGCACGGGTATTTTCTCGTGTTTTAACCTAAATGTTTTCTCCCTCAGCCTGATCCTCCATGACTTCTTTCTTCTTGATAACTACGCGGATATTAAGACTTGGGGCATATTATAAAAGGAGTGATGCGATTCGCCGCTAATATCTTATAATTCCACCAATCATTTATTGCAAAACATGTATTGTTTGTAAATGGTGATCCTTGTATCTGAAAATAGCCGCTCGTCCTTGTATTTGTGAGAGTAGGTGGTTTTTTTATATTATTTATGAGTGTAATGTCAGTAGTTGACCTTAAAACACTCCTTTCTAGGATTGAACACACACTCGAAAGGACACTGAGTGCAAGTGATTGTTGTATTTGAGGTCAAGGTGACTGGTTAGTGTACCTGGAGGATGGCCGATATAATAGTCCAATAGACTATCTGGATTCTGTCACATTGTGTATGTTTATAGGACATGTGGTTTCTTTCGACTCCACTCAATGGGGGATGTTGGAATGTGAGTTAAGGGCAGTTTTTATAGTAACACTATTTTCTAACATCATATTTCACCAGTACAAACATAAAGAGTTTAATTTTCTTCGCCAGGTGATATCAACAGTTGTTGAATATCTGTCGAGAAAGTCCTGGAATTTAATGACAATTTTTTATCTTCAGTCAGAAAGTTTGTCATCTAATACTACCATGTTCATGACATATATTCAACAAATGTTGATATCAACATGTGAGGAAAATTAAACTATTATGTTTCTACTAGAGAATTATTTGATTTAGTTTGACCAAAAAAATGTTTTGATATAAAAACTGCAAAAACCCTGACCTTAACCCGTATTTCCTACAATACCACCTTAAGGATGCCACCCATCCCTTATTTCGTGGAGTGGTTCGGATTACTTCTTACATTAAATCTCTTTCCGAGCTGGGGACGCAATAAAAACTGTATTTCCCAAACTAAGCCAAACCGAATATCTATTTTGATTCTTCCGTTTTACTATTTGGAGAACAACTTTCCCGTGATTGCCTTTGCACTTAAGAGTCCAACTCACACCATATTTAAAAAAAAACTACAACAAAATTTAAGAATTATTTTAAAACAAAACCATTATCTTAAACTGGTCCCAGTTTTGTAGTTTTCAAGTGAATTAGGCAGGAAACCGCACTTTGATAGTTTTTCTGGTTTAAGTCAGGCCCCGGTTTATTACTGGGCAGACTGGGCAGACTGGGCAAATGCCCAGACTTTAGGGGGCGCACGAGAGGGGAAAAAAAATTAAGAAGAAAAATATTTATTTTATTTACACAAGAATTAAAAAGCGACAAAACTACACTATTATATTTGTTGCGTTTATTCTGCTTGTAAAAATGCGAGCTGCATAGATGACAGTCGATTTCCTGCCATCCACGCATTCTAGTATAGTAATTTCAAACTAACCCTTAGTTACGGTGAAGTTGAACTATTAAGGAAAGTGACTCTCGAGAGCCGTGTGAGGCTGGTATTTGCACTTCTTGCTATTGTGTGTGACATGTTTATGTACATGTATATAGCGATGGTCACAAATAAATAACACCTATAAAACAAACAAAATATGTTGTTTTTATTCAGTATGGCTGCGTCTTTACTCTAGTGATAAATAATCAAAATAACCGAAAGGCTAATCAGTGTGCATTTTTCAAATATAAAACATAGCTTCTAATGATTAGTCAATTAGATGACCTGGCGGTCTAGGGGGTAAGGTGTTGGACTTCTGTACTGGGGGTCCGGGTTTCAATCCTTGGTCCCAGCACAGATTTATCTGATTGCCAAACCCTTCCAGACACCCAGAGTTCTCTCCATGAATACAGACAGTACAAGGCCTACTATAGACACCATGAATACAGACAGTACAAGGCCTACTATAGACACCCAGAGTTCTCTCCATGAATACAGACAGTACAAGGCCTACTATAGACACCATGAATACAGACAGTACAAGGCCTACTATAGACACCCAGAGTTCTCTCCATGAATACAGACAGTACAAGGCCTACTATAGACACCATGAATACAGACAGTACAAGGCCTACTATAGACACCCAGAGTTCTCTCCATGAATACAGACAGTACAAGGCCTACTATAGACACCATGAATACATACAGTACAAGGCCTACTATAGACACCATGAATACAGACAGTACAAGGCCTACTATAGACACCTAGAGTTCTCTCCATGAATACAGACAGTACAAGGCCTACTATAGACACCTAGAGTTCTCTCCATGAATACAGACAGTACAAGGCCTACTATAGACACCATGAATACAGACAGTACAAGGCCTACTATAGACACCATGAATACAGACAGTACAAGGCCTACTATAGACACCATGAATACAGACAGTACAAGGCCTACTATAGACACCATGAATACAGACAGTACAAGGCCTACTATAGACACCCAGAGTTCTCTCCATGAATACAGACAGTACAAGGCCTACTATAGACACCTAGAGTTCTCTCCATGAATACAGACAGTACAAGGCCTACTATAGACACCATGAATACAGACAGTACAAGGCCTACTATAGACACCATGAATACAGACAGTACAAGGCCTACTATAGACACCATGAATACAGACAGTACAAGGCCTACTATAGACACCATGAATACAGACAGTACAAGGCCTACTATAGACACCATGAATACATACAGTACAAGGCCTACTATAGACACCCAGAGTTCTCTCCATGAATACAGACAGTACAAGGCCTACTATAGACACTCAGAGTTCTCTCCATGAATACAGACAGTACAAGGCCTACTATAGACACCTAGAGTTCTCTCCATGAATACAGACAGTACAAGGCCTACTATAGACACTCAGAGTTCTCTCCATGAATACAGACAGTACAAGGCCTACTATAGACACTCAGAGTTCTCTCCATGAATACAGACAGTACAAGGCCTACTATAGACACTCAGAGTTCTCTCCATGAATACAGACAGTACAAGGCCTACTATAGACACTCAGAGTTCTCTCCATGAATACAGACAGTACAAGGCCTACTATAGACACTCAGAGTTCTCTCCATGAATGAAACATCCAATGAATGACCGATTGAGAGCCAACCACATATTATTACAACTTTTTGTTTACTTCCCGTGGTCCAGGAGTAATTGACGGCATCTATGATCGTAAAAACAATTATTATAACCTATACCCGCAGCGTCTTAGAACAACCTTAATTATTGACAGCCCATAAAAATTAATGTAATGTGTTCATGCGCCAAGCCATATGTTACATAGCTATCCCTTTCCTGAGAAACAGTATCAATGTTGTAATTAATATAAATACACCCTTTCAGTGGGAAGGTATTTCGTCATTCATGTCTACCATTGTTTGCAGGTTATTGGGAGATTGGGACTCAAAACTCGGCCATCTGAAGCGTTATATATGTTGCGTAAATGTTTTCCCACCCTCCTTCTCCACAAATGTTGACACATTTCATCTAAATTCTGCCTACATCTAAATATGTATGATGGTGGTAAGACTCGCTGTAGTGACGTGTTTAAACGTTGGCTACACTGCATTTATTGGTATATGTTCATATTGCCTCCCTCTATGACAATTCGACCATAGTTTCTCCCTATGGTGATTCGACATTAATCTCTTTCTATGGCTATTCATAGAGACCATGTTTGGGGCTAAATGAATAGATTAAATTTCATTATATAAAATGTTGGTTTTTGGTTAACGAAGTCGGTAAATAAAATATTAACTTTTGGTTAAAAATGCTAACAAATTAACTTTTATTTAACTGGTATAGTCTGATAGTGTAACTGATAAAAAAAAAATACAGTTAAAATGTGACATTCCAAACAAACCAGAGCTAGAGGTTGAAAATATATAATTTATTTTGCTAAAACATTTTGTTTGTTCGAGGGAAATACATTTCCTACATTAATAATATTTTAGTGGTTATTGGAATGATATGCCATTGATTCGCATTTTGAATCGCCACATATGACCACAACTTGCAATAAAAAGACCAAGTGGTCAATTTCATGAAAATGTTTATTTCCATTTTAATTTTCGTGCATTTGTTGTTAATTCAAAAGTTCTGCAATGAACTTTAAATATGTTTTCATTTTTCATGGTAATTTTAAAGTTATTTTTAAACTTAGTAAAAACACTTGTCTGGAATGGAAATTCCGGTGTATCTAGGTATTCTAATAAAACATAAGAAATAGATGGATATAAAACTAAAGCGACTTTCTTAGTATATTAAATTAAAATAATGTGTTTCCTTAAGATCAATTTTGACACCCATTGTTTTATGTTTATCGAACCAAGCAGTTATTTTACTTTCAATTTTATTTATTTTTAACATAAAGATGTGGTTATACCATCATTCATAAAGTATTGCAATGGCCATGTTCTGTCCACATGCTTTCTTTTACTACACACATTTTACGTCCGTTATAAAGTAATAAAATAATAAACTAAAACTTTTGTTATAAAAAACAAATATCACAGAAGGAGCTAACCATTTTTATGTTAGACTATTTTAGTAATGGTTGAATAATAGATTTTACAACAAGTAGTTCAATAAACTGGTTAAAAAAAAGAACTGATCATTTGATTCAGTGCTGAAGGCATCCAAAGTTGAATGAACGTATTTAAGATGACTACATTGCCGTCATAGCAATGAACAGAATATTGTAGTACCAGTATCGGTGGACACGCGGAACTAGACGTCAGGATTGTCTCGACCAATTTGAAAGTGACACGGAGTTTGGGGACACATGAACCAAAAAGTTACAAGTTGTCTTATTGAACAGACAGAAGTAAAACGAAATATTTTGGTTTTGAAAAAAAAAAGTTTGATGAAAGTGGCTTTAATTAACTTAAATGTATTTAATAGATTATAATCATAGTTTGAAAAATATGCCAAAATGTTTTGATGTATATTGAATTTTAATTTATACAATTTTCTGAGAGTAATTAATTTATGGTTGACCTTGGTGGTCTTGGGGTAAAGTGCTCGGCTCACGACCCGATGTCTCGTGGGTTCAAACCCAGCAGGGGTCTACGGATTTTTTTAACGATAAAAAATCCTTAGCACAACTTCCTTCAGATGGGAAGTAAAACCGTCGGTCCCTTGTAGATTGTGGTTGTAATAGAACCCTGGAGGTATGTGGAAATATCTTTCCGGTAAAATTGGTAGGTACTTTCACTCTCGCTCAGAGAAACTCTCGAGTACTGATATAATCAGTTGGTTAAGATAGTGCACTTTAAATACCTCAAATAATTATAAGAAAATTAAAATTGTATTTGTGTTGGCAACATGAATTATTCATAAAACAAAAATGAAAACAATGAACTTGTGAGTATGCGTCGAATATTTCGTAATAGCTCCTCCATTGGTTATTTCGTGATATGTCCTCATTGTTTCGTTACAAGTTTCTGTAAGGAATCAGGTAGGAAAACATCGCCCAAGTGTAGATTTTGGATCACCATAACAAATATAAATTACTGTAGGCCTACATTAGATAACATTTTGAAGCGGAAAGTTAAGGAATATTTTAAAATTGGTGCTAACTATCCATGTTGAAACACAACCCAAGGAACTACCATGTTGAAACACAACCCAAGGAACTACCATGTTGAAACACAACCCAAGGAGCTACCATGTTGAAACACAACCCAGGGAGCTACCATGTTGAAACACAACCCATGTAGCTACCATGTTGAAACACAACCCAAGGAACTACCATGTTGAAACACAACCCAAGGAACTACCATGTTGAAACACAACCCAAGGAACTACCATGTTGAAACACCAACACCAGGAACAGCCCATGTAACTACCATGTTGAAACACAACCCATGTAGCTACCATGTTGAAACACAACCCAAGGAGCTACCATGTTGAAACACAACCCATGTAGCACCAAGTGTTGAAACACAACCCAAGGAACTACCATGTTGAAACACAACCCAAGGAGCTACCATGTTGAAACACAAGCCCAAGGAGCTACCATGTTGAAACACAACCCAAGGAACTACCATGTTGAAACACACACAACCCAATGACTACCATGTTGAAACACAACCCAAGGAACTACCATGTTGAAAACACAGAGCACCCAAGGAGCTACCATGTTGAAACACAGCCCAAGGAGCTACCATGTTGAAACACACCCCAAGGAACTACCATGTTGAACCAGAAACCCAAGGAACTATCATGTTGAAACACAACCCAAGGAGCTACCATGTTGAAACACAGCCCAAGGAGCTACCATGTTGAAACACACCCCAAGGAACTACCATGTTGAACCAGAAACCCAAGGAACTACCATGTTGAAACACAACCCATGTAGCTACCATGTTGAAACACAACCCAAGGAACTACCATGTTGAAACACAACCCATGTAGCTACCATGTTGAAACACAACCCAAGGAACTACCATGTTGAAACACAACCCAAGGAGCTACCATGTTGAAACACAGCCCAAGGAGCTACCATGTTGAAACACAACCCCAAGGAACTACCATGTTGAACCAGAAACCCAAGGAACTATCATGTTGAAGCTGAGACTAGAAGACAATCTCAGAGCTCGGTGTTCCATTGTTTCAGTCCCTGCCACGTGTAACCACCACTCAGCCTTGAGTCTGTGACTTCTCGTCTGCAGACCACCACAACTGGGTCAAACCACTCACACGTGGCCAAACCTATATTTCACACCGCTGGGTCAAACCACTCACACGTGGCCAAACCTATATTTCACACCGCCATGTCACGTGTGTGGTTGGTATCTTCTGTCTGTTGACTGGGTCTTACACAGCAACTAAACACAGTACAGCACACGACAATAATTATAAGGTAATCAAATCTCACCAGCTGCGGTGGCCGCATGGTCTAAAGCGCTACTCTCGCAACAGACTATATCACTGATGACGGGGAGATCGAGGTTCGAATCTTGGTAGGGTTATTGAGGGGGGTTTTTACAAAAAAAAATGTTTTCCACTCACTCTCCACGCAAATACGCGTGCACTTCCTATAAATAAAATCTTTCTAATCCTTAAAACTATTAGAGTAATTACTATATAAGCCTATAAACCGAACAGGTAGTAAGACGCGGTGCTAAAAAAAATTAATAAATTCTTATCACATTACAATAAAAAACAATTAACAGCTATTTGGTGTCCGTTCTGATTATACGCATTAAACATACCAATAAAATAGGGTTAAGTAAAGTAGAACTTGGGACAAATATACCCGGGAAACCAAACCACCCCCAGTAGACCCAACTGGGATCCGAACCCCGACCTCTTCGTCACCAGCAGTCCAGTCCAAGACGAGAGTGACGCTTGAGACACCAAACCACCGATGCAAGTGACGTTGAAATCCTGAATAGGTCATAAATACACTCCATCTAGTTGTAAAATAACACTTGGACACGAGAATCGATCCCAGCACCTCACTGTTCTACCACTGAGATACCGAGGTTTGTCTCATAGTACAGTGATAGTATGGATGTATTGTCTCATAGTACAATGATAGTATGGTTGTATTGTCTCATAGTACAGTGATAGTATGGATGTACTGTCTCATAGTACAGTGATAATATGGATGTACTGTCTCATAGTACAGTGATAGTATGGATGTACTGTCTCATAGTACAGTGATGTATGGATGTACTGTCTCATAGTACAGTGATAGTATGGATGTACTGTCTCATAGTACAGTGATAGTATGGATGTACTGTCTCATAGTACAGTGATAGTATGGATGTTCTGTCTCATAGTACAGTGATAGTATGGATGTACTGTATCATAGTACAGTGATAGTATGGATGTACTGTCTCATAGTACAGTTGATGATTAGTAGTGGATGTACTGTCTCATAGTACAGTGATAGTATGGATGTACTGTCTCATAGTACAGTGATAGTATGGATGTACTGTCTCATAGTACAGTGATAGTATGGATGTACTGTCTCATAGTACAGTGATAGTATGGATGTACTGTCTCAATAGATAACATGTTGCATTAAGTAATGGATGTACTGTCTCATAGTACAGTGATAGTATGGATGTACTGTCTCATAGTACAGTGATAGTATGGATGTACTGTCTCATAGTACAGTGATAGTATGGATGTACTGTCTCATAGTACAGTGATAGTATGGATCTACTGTCTCATAGTACAGTGATAGTATGGATGTACTGTCTCATAGTACAGTGATAGTATGGATGTACTGTCTCATAGTACAGTGATAGTATGGATGTACTGTCTCATAGTACAGTGATAGTATGGATGTACTGTCTCATAGTACAGTGATAGTATGGATGTACTGTCTCATAGTACAGTGATAGTATGGATGTACTGTCTCATAGTACAGTGATAGTATGGATGTACTGTCTCATAGTACAGTGATAGTATGGATTATTGTCTCATAGTACAGTGATAGTATGGATGTATTGTCTCATAGTACAGTGATAGTATGGAGTATTGTCTCATAGTACAGTGATAATATGGATGTATTGTCTCATAGTACAGTGATAGTATGGAGTATTGTCTCATAGTACAGTGATAGTATGGAGTATTGTCTCATAGTACAGTGATAATATGGATGTATTGTCTCATAGTACAGTGATAGTATGGAGTATTGTCTCATAGTACAGTGATAGTATGGATGTATTGTCTCATAGTACAGTGATAGTATGGATGTACTGTCTCATAGTACAGTGATAGTATGGATGTACTGTCTCATAGTACAGTGATAGTATGGATGTATTGTCTCATAGTACAGTGATAGTATGGATATACTGTCTCATAGTACAGTGATAGTATGGATGTATTGTGTTCAACGCAAATCCGTACTATTAAAACTTGGACACTTGTTTACCCTAAAAGGAATCAAACTTACCTTGATATGTTCCACTATGGAGCAGTTAATAATATAGTATTTGATACCGTCCCAGCTCCATGTTTCAAACACGTACAAATATTGAAACTAAACTGTTATTTCCTACTTTCAATAGCAGACATGTCGGCCATGAAGATCTAGAAACAGAGTTGTGTGTGCTTGTGGAATATAAATACTTTGTTTCTGATCCTAATGGTCACAATTGATCTCTCTCAAGCACATAATGAATTAAGTGAACAAGTGCTTAACCTTTCACTAACTGATTATAATACACAGACAAATTAATTACTCAAACTAGTGGCACAAATTAAACAAACCGCAATTAAAAATCTAGCTAGCAACAAAATATATTTTAAGCAACCAAATTATTCTGGCCGCGGTGAATTTTTCTTTTCAAATATTTATCATAAATATGTTAATATTTTAGTATTTTCCAAGCCTACCTTACAACCACAATTCCCCTACAGTTATGCAACCACACATAAGCGTCGCTATCCTCTTATTCTGAACACGTGTATTACTTAGCCTACCACCCGTTCCAGATATAGGCCTAAGCATATGTTTGCTACTAACTACGGTAATGGGTTAAGGATGAGTAAGATTGAATTTGAGAGGAAGTGTACCTGCATTTGCGTGAAAGGAGCGTGGAAATCCACTTTATAAAACCACCTGGCCGGGATTCTAACCCCGATCTCCCCGGCTTCAGCAGTCTATTCTATTGCTAAAGTGATGCAATAGAGTTTGTACCATAGAGCCACCGAAGAGGGTACTAAATGCTTAAAACAGCATATTTGTGTTGATTCGTTTGTGCTGACATGCGCCTCCAAGGTGAATGAGTCGTTTAAAAACATTGAAGAGTTGTATTTCAGCTGCGTCTTTCTTCTGTTGCAATGGCTGCATTCCCATGTTGGGATTTTGGCGGGAAATGTAGACGTAGGGCAAGTTGTATGTCCGCCCCTATTTCGGATCCTAAACAAACAAAATTCACGACAGTTACATTTATATACAGCAATAGGCCTATATTAGTATACTTTCACAAAAATCCTTAGATAAATTTAAATAAATATTAGATTTTCACAAATATGTTTTAATACTAGCCAAATAGTCTTATAGGAAATTTTATAAGGAAACCAAAAAACCCGCCATATTTATAATAGGTCTACTGACAAAGAACAGAAAATTACTAAATTCGATGCTAGCGACTGTGCGTATATGCCAAATAAAATGGTGTCCTTTAAAATGTATTCCCGGGAGTTCCAGAAAAGGACACAGACCATTTTATTTTAAGCCTGATAGCGATTGCTACTTTATCGCTGACCGAGGCGGCCGGATAAAACGAGCCTTTGTCACGGCCGATTAACCGGGGTATTATAATACACTGACAGGTTCGAACCAGAAATCGCATTGAAGTGCGGTTTATCACATTCTCCACTTGACAACAACGGAAATAGGGATCAGTAGATCAGTAGACCAGAGGAAACCTCTCCAAGATGAGACACTGACTCAGTAGACCAGAGGAAACCTCCCTCTCAAGATGAGACATCTGACTCAGTAGACCAGAGGAAACCTCCCTCTTCAAGATGAGACATCTGACTCAGTAGACCAGAGGAAACCTCTCCAAGATAAGACATCTGACTCAGTAGACCATAGGAAACCTCTCCAAGATGAGACATCTGACTCAGTAGACCAGAGGAAACCTCTCCAAGATGAGACATCTGGCTCAGTAGACCAGAGGAAACCTCCCCAAGATGAGACATCTGACTCAGTAGACCAGAGGAAACCTCCCCAAGATGAGACATCTGACTCAGTAGACCAGAGGAAACCTCTCCAAGATAAGACATCTGACTCAGTAGACCATAGGAAACCTCTCCAAGATGAGACACCTGACTCAGTAGACCAGAGGAAACCTCCCCAAGATGAGACATCTGACTCAGTAGACCAGAGGAAACCTCTCCAAGATGAGACACCTGACTCAGTAGATCAGAGGAAACCTCCCTCTTCAAGATGAGCCATCTGACTCAGTAGACCAGAGGAAACCTCTCTAAGATGAGACATCTGACTCAGTAGACCAGAGGAAACTCTCCAAGATGAGACACCTGACTCAGTAGACCAGAGGAAACCTCTCCAAGATGAGACATCTGACTCAGTAGACCAGAGGAAACCTCCCCAAGATGAGACATCTGGCTAGACACGGTCGTCTTTCAGCCAGCTCTAGTTGTAGCAAACATGGCGGACAGATGTAGGCTCTGGCAATGATCCCAAGTCTTGCCGGAAATAATACGAGGTGAACAAACTCTTCATGTTGGTAGAACTGCGCGAGCACATGTAGGCAACCCGCGAGGCAGACACAAAGCGCGCCAAGAGTTATATAAATGGTTTATTTTGTTCGGGGAACGTATTTAGACAAGGAATGAATCTCCCTGAGCTCTTTGATTGCCAACTGACGACTCAAGACCGGCCTTGGGACAGACAGCGCGTCTTACTACCCTCTCGGTACTAGAGACTCAACATATTTCCTTATTACTTCGGGCCGGGATTCAAACCCCGACAAACCATATCAGAGGAATTTGACGCTTTCATAGCGATGCGGGTGGCACTTAAGTGTTCTCAGCCGCGGCGGAACTTACTGGGAGTCTTCAAAGATCGAATGGTTGCGATAAAACGTAAATATCGACTAGTCAACATGGGCAAAGGACTGCTATATTTATATTACAGCTGTCGTTCTTCTCGCTTGGGAGACAATTCAAAAAGTTACGCTATTAGCTCTAGTCATATATTCATACGCCAATGGATGTGTTCTGAACGAGGTAGCTTGAAACATCCAATTTACAAAGATTATCCCGAGGTACACACTTTGTCCCTGTTTTTGTTCCTCTTTGATTGGATGGTGCCATTGATCGCTCTAGTTGGTAGCTCTGATACAGTTGGTAGCTCTGATACAGTTGGTAGCTCTGAACAGACCAGATACAGTTGGTAGCTCTGAACAGACCAGAGACAGTTGGTAGCTCTGAACAGACCAGAGACAGTTGGTAGCTCTGAACAGACCAGATACAGTTGGTAGCTCTGAACAGACCAGAGACAGTTGGTAGCTCTGAACAGACCAGAGACAGTTGGTAGCTCTGAACATACCAGAGACAGTTGGTAGCTCTGAACAGACCAGAGACAGTTTGTAGCTCTGAACAGACGAGATACAGTTGATAGCTCTGAACAGACCAGAGACAGTTTGTAGCTCTGAACAGACCAGAGACAGTTGGTAGCTCTGAACAGACCAGAGACAGTTGGTAGCTCTGAACAAACCAGAGACAGTTGGTAGCTCTGAACAGACCAGAGACAGTGTAACGGGCCGGACAGATAGTATGACCGCAGAGATTGCCAACTCTCTGAGCGCGGGACAGAGCATTCACCTCTCTGAGCGGCACGTGTGTGCGTGTGTGTGTGTGTGTGTGTGTGTGTGTGAGTGTGTGAGTAGCGGCCACATCACCTTCCATTCAACCTCTCTCTGGGACCTCAGTCCTGGGTTCCAAGCCATGTCGACTCTCTCTACCAGATGTATTTGTTTTACATCGCGTGGAGGGGGAAGGGATTTGAACCTGACCTCACTGTCACGGAATAGCCAGTCTAGGTGAGCCTGTCCTCCTATACCACGTGACCACTGGTGTATCTAACCGTCCTCCAACTGTATCGGTTTAACCGGGCATCTCGTACATGTCACCCGCGTGCTCTGTAACGTCACTCTGATCGGGGTTCACATCCAGCTCAGCCGTGCAAATGCGGGTACACTTCCTCTAACTTTAACCTTTATTATCTCTAAAACACTATAATAATCTAGTACATACGCGTACAGCCAAAACGGGTAGTGAGATGCAATAAAAAACATGTTTCTAACTCTACTTGCAAGCGAATGTAGGTACATTTTCTCTAAAGTCTAACTTCCTCATCCTTATACAATTACCGTAATTAGTACATGCGTGTAGCTCGAACAGTGATTTTTTTTTAAAATATTTAAAAAGTGAATCTTTAAAATAAATATGTCAAGCACCTTCCCCCAGAATCGAACAAGGGTCCTGCTGTAGATCTAGCTAACCACTCGTCCCCTGGTCCTGGATGGACGCAATGTGCAGTGACTGTGCGGGCCATTTCGGTATGTTTGGGTTGAACGACCGTAGAGAGAACATCTCGAGACTGTGTGTCGGCTCGATAGCTCGAGAACTGCTACAGTGGCGTGGACAGACATTCACTGGGGGTGGAGCGCTAGTAGAGGTGAGCTCTGAACTTCACTGGGGGGTGGAGCGCTAGTAGAGGTGAGCTCTGAACTTCATTGGGGGTGGAGCGCTAGTAGAGGTGAGCTCTGATCTTCACTGGGGGTGGAGCGCTAGTAGAGGTGAGCTCTGATCTTCACTGGGGTGGAGCGCTAGTAGAGGTGAGCTCTGAACTTCACTGGGGGTGGACAGATCTTCACTGGGGGTGGAGCGCTAGTAGAGGTGAGCTCTGAACTTCACTGGGGGTGGAGCGCTAGTAGAGGTGAGCTCTGAACTTCACTGGGGGTGGAGCGCTAGTAGAGGTGAGCTCTGAACTTCACTGGGGGTGGAGCGCTAGTAGAGGTGAGCTCTGAACTTCACTGGGGGTGGAGCGCTAGTAGAGGTGAGCTCTGAACTTCACTGGGGGTGGAGCGCTAGTAGAGGTGAGCTCTGAACTTCACTGGGGGTGGACAGATCTTCACTGGGGGTGGAGCGCTAGTAGAGGTGAGCTCTGAACTTCACTGGGGGTGGAGCGCTAGTAGAGGTGAGCTCTGAACTTCACTGGGGGTGGAGCGCTAGTAGAGGTGAGCTCTGAACTTCACTGGGGGTGGAGCGCTAGTAGAGGTGAGCTCTGAACTTCATAGAAAGCACACTTCATACTTTAATTTAGCAATACAGAAATGTAGGGAGGAGCAGATAACAAGTGAGCGAGTGAGAGGAGAAGAATAGTAGAAAGATAAAGAGGAAGATGGAGGCATTTCACTAAACTGGCCGGGCCACGGGCTGGAAACACTTGATGATGATGATGGATGATGATGATGTGTAGAATACATCTAAAGTTTCCAATAGTAACTTAGTTGCAGATTACTGCACAGTTTTCTCTTTCCATTACCAACCAAACGGACTAAGAATGTTAATACAATTATATTATTCCCGCCATTATGACAACAAGAGTTTCGGTACTCGAACAATGGGCTTCCTATGAAACTCAGACTGTAGATTAGCAGACGACTTACAAACTTAACTTATGTTACTTTTGATACCAAGAAGGATTGTTGATTAAGATGAACGAAAAACATTATTACAGTAGAAATATTTGGGTCGGGATTCAAATCCCGGTCGGGTGGTGTTATTTTTCTAAATGGATTAACATACACTTTCCTCCAAGCAATGTGGGTACACTTTCCTCTAAATTCAACCTTATTTATCCATAACACATTAGTGTAATTAATACATATCTGTATAACTCGAGCGGTGCTAGAAAACACTAACACTAGTTCAAGTAAAGAGACACAAACACTTATCGGCTCATTTCCACAACGTTTTGGAGGGGAGGGGGGCTGGTGAGCAAATAACTCACAGGGTGAGTACTTTCCGAGGCGATGCGCATCTGCCTTGAGACCGTGCGACCTCGGTTACGGTTGACAAGGAAGCCGCAGTCATCACAATGTCCGTCCACGTCACGAGAGAATGAGCAGCATCAAGTGAAGTCTTTGTCAACAACACTGGTTCCCACGCTGTGCCTGACTGCCTGACTGTCTGACTGCCTGACTGCCTGACTGTCTGACTGCCTGACTGCCTGACTGACTGACTGCCTGACTTACTGACTGACTGCCTGACTGTCTGACTGCCTGACTGTCTGACTGTCTGTCTGACTGCCTGACTGTCTGACTGACTGACTGACTGACTGTCTGACTGTCTGACTGCCTGACTTACTGACTGACTGCCTGGCTGCCTGACTGCCTGACTGTCTGACTGACTGAATGTCTGACTGTCTGACTGTCTGACTGACTGACTGTCTGACTGACTGACTGTCTGACTGACTGCCTGACTGTCTGACTGCCTGACTTCCTGACTGACTGCCTGGCTGCCTGACTGTCTGACTGACTGAATGTCTGACTGTCTGACTGTCTGACTGACTGTCTGACTGTCTGACTGCCTGACTGTCTGACTGCCTGACTTCCTGACTGACTGCCTGGCTGCCTGACTGTCTGACTGTCTGACTGCCTGACTGTCTGACTGACTGTCTGACTGCCTCAGTGGGTCGGTACCACCGATCTTATAGTTTGTCAACACCCGCATCACTCCCGCGTTGGACTGGATTGACGTTGACGAGGTGATCGGGGATCGAATCTAGGTCGGGTGCAGTGAGGGTCATCTATACTAAATCGTTTACCACTCTCTTAACCCGAAAATGTTGATACATTTCCTTTACATTCTACCTCCCTCATACCCTACCACATTTGTATACTTATAAGAACATATGAATGCGTTTAATCCGAACGGGCAGTGAAGTGCGGTACGATTCAAAAATGGACATAAAAACAGCACCTTGACAGCTTCTGTTGGAGGAGTCCAATGTTCCAAAATCTCCTTGAAATACCCCTTTATTTTGGTTTTGGAAAGGTGGCAGCCTTGGTTCAATCAGACACTGTCGTGTGGGAATGGTTCGTTGGAGCAAAGAATGAAGGGTACATTTTGAAGGAGGAGGTGAAAGTGACTGTAACCACACATGTGCAATGTGCCACAGTCCACTCATATGGCACAGATCTCCTCTGGGACTCTACACAGATTGAATACCAGCAATACAAGACTTCAGTCCAGTTATCAGAGAATACATAGACTATATATTATCTTGCTGCGGACATTTTACAAGATTATTAGTGTTATTTCCTTGAAGCATGAATACAAGAAAGTAGATCTTTGTTACTTTCTAGCTGTCAGTTGAGGAAGGCCCTTTCTATAAAAATTGGACTGTAGCAACATTTCCAAGGAGTGACTGCCGATGAGGGTTGGTCGTTTATTGCCCGCGTGCTTTATTTTTAATGACCACGTCTTACTACCCGTGTCGGGTTATACACTAGCCCCTTTTTAATCCAGAGTCCATTTGCTTACACCGATTTGTAAAAATCCATCATAAAAACTTGCTTGACATTACAGACGAGCACCTTAGCGCGGGATTAAAACCCTCCGCTTAGTTCCAAGATAATATTATCAATAATGTACTATGGTAATCCTAGACCTAGACGAGAAATTTATTGGAGTCTCATAAAACAACCTCAACCTCAACCTCAAAACCTCACACAACCTCAAATATTTTTTAAAAACTTTAAATTATTTCATGAGGGATTAAACGCAAACAAAACGTATCTTACCATCTGCTGTTGGGGTATTTCCCCACGATCCATCGCCTGCCAACCTCCCCTTCCTCCTCCAGAACCACACAAACAAAAATGGTAGAGGTTGCGTTCGAAGGCCCCGCAAGAACTGTTTCCATAAAATTCTTATTGAAACAATTTAAAGCATATTTTAAACATAATTAGGGTTGTAGGTACTATGAATTTTATTATGTCCACTTCAGTGGCCGCATGGTCTAAGTCGCTAAGCTCGCAATACACTAGACTACCGGGTTTCAATCCCGGTTGGGTCTACTGAGGGTGGTATTCCCTAAATAGTTTTCCCCTCTCCCCCCACGTAAATGATGGTACACCTCCTCTTAATTCAACCTTTATAACCCCTAACACTTTGCTGATCCCTAACACATTAGTATAATTAGTACATAAGCGTATAACCCGAACGGGTAGTAAGACACGGTGCTAAAAGAAAGGAAAAACATATATCAGGTGGGATTTGAGCCCATGGACCCTTTCCCCTCGATCCGGCTCCCCCTTCCTCTCCAAATAATTCACAGATGTAACGATAGCGACAAGGAGTAGTAATTATTGTAATCGTTGATTACAGACATCGTCAGCCGCAGTTTCGCGAATGTTTGCGATTAATGAACGGAACTCCAAGCGACCGACCCTCAGCGCGCACCTGGTTTCAGTCTCCCTCCACCAGAGTTGGGTGTGTCTTGACCCTGAACAGGTTCACCATCTGGTTTCCCTTGCTCTCGTCAGTCAAACACTGGTGCAGTCATTTCGCCCTGTCCCCGCTAAGTAAACCTAGACAGTTGCTAGAAGCATGTCTATCTATCTCCAGGGAGATAAATACTGAGCTGTTATTCCCCACAAGGTCCCCCAGTCTCTCTACAAGCGAACGTAGATACATTTTATATAAATCAACCTTACTCGTCCAGATAAAGGTAAACATGCAAACAGCCCGGACGGATGGAAAGAATGGGTATTATATCCATTTTTAATTAAAATAAGGATAACTTACCGAGAGAGCAAAGGTCGTATTTTAACTCGACCATTTGCCATTTCCTTTGTACGTTTGTTTGTTCCGAAAATGCGTGGAACAATTTTGATATTCTTTTAATCACACACGACGTATGTAGACTATTATGTGGTTTTCCGTTTCAAGATATCGGCCACTTAGCATGTGTTTAGTTGATTAGCCCATCCCAAGGGATTTGAATTTAAAACTAAAAACTAAATAAAATAAAAATATCTTGCCCAATAAATAAAGGGTTTATGCTGAACTAGGAATCAAACCAGACCCCCTGACTCATTAGACAGCTTATTAATAAAACTACCAGTAACTTCAGATTGGTTTCTCCTGTAAAATTACTAAAATAATTGTGGGGAGCCCTTCAATTGTGTAAATAACTAATCCAATTAAATTTAGATGAATAAATGACACCTGGACACGGAAATCGAACCCAAAACATTTGGCGTAGCGTTTAAATGCTCTACCACTGATATAATGACCAACATTAGCCAATTGCCTAGTGTCATTCTTCCCTGATAATTTAAGGCAGAGTCTAATGGACGCGTGTGTTCATCAGCTCTAGGAGCCATTTGGCTTCATGATGCCGTCCGTACAAGATTAAATTGTTACCTTTTGGTGATGCACATAGTCTACTCTGCCTTAAAATGTGAGAGAATAACACAGGATTCCTGGATAGCTCAGTGGTACAGTATTGGCGCGCTAAGTTAAAAGCCCGGGTTCGATTAACGTGACCAGTTGCAAGATGTACCCAGCTGTATTTGTAACGAAAGTTAATTTCCACCTTCGCACGTAAATAAATATTGAATACATGCAGTCAGTTATTTTGGCTCGTAGATGGCCGGCCAACTATTAGGCACACGTCTACTATGATTGTGTATCACTTCTTAAAATTGGACAGCTCTATTTTATTATATCAACAAATTGTATTTATTTAGATAAAAAGTCTAGTCTGCAAGATAATGTTTGAGCGAAATTCCAGATACAACCAGTTCTGCAAACGTTCCAAGTTTGTGTAGTTCATTACAAGAGCTAGATTAGATCATTTCAAACTAACGCACACCATCACTGTCTAGACAGTTCCTATCTTGGGTTGAACAGGTGCAATTCACACATTTTTTGGTGATAAGCAAAGCCCGGCTTGTAATTACATGTCATCTTGTATTTATTGATACATAAATTATGTTCATCATTCTCTGGTTGAGGAAACGTTTTTTATAGGTAATTTTTTTGTAAATAGGCCTATGAAGTCGTTTTATATATTTTTTAGGTAATAAGACTTATTAGTCTTGGCCCTAATGATAATCGTTGGTAAATAAAAATATAAATAAATGAAAATTAGGCCCAAAATAATGTATTGAAAAAGAAATTTATTAATGAGAAAAAAATACATATATAACATCTTACGTAACCTTTAAGATGTGAAACGTGCCCCCGGGGGTCCGTGGACCCCAGATGGAATAACAGTGGCCTATGCTATAAATACCTGTAAAATAACACTAGCAATATAACATAATATTATCGTTTTTGAAAGCTATCTGACATAATGATGATGATGATAGTGATGATGATAGTGATGATGATAGTGATGATGATAGTAATGATGATGATGATGATGATGATGATGATGATGATGATGATGATGATAGTGATGATAGTGATAGTGATGATGATAGTGATGATAGTGATGATGATGATGATGATGATAGTGATGATGATGATAGTGATGATGATGATGATGATAGTGATTATGATGATGATGATGATGATGATGATGATGATGATGATAGTGATGATAGTGATAGTGATGATGATGATGATGATGAATGGTCCAACTCCCAAAGCCCACACGAGCTCAACTATTCCTCCCGAATCCTTGATGTAGGGTTAGCTCAGGAGAAGAGACGAATCGTGTCGTACCCGGATGTGACGTGTCCACGGTTCATCGAGTTTGGCGACGAACATTCCTTGTCGGGACGAGAGGTCTGTTCGTGTTCCCCCCGCAAGGCTCAGAACCCCGACGTTTTGTTGGTTGTGGTCGCACCCTCATCTAACAACACCGATGAGTCAGAGAGAGGGAGGTGCCCACATTTGCTTGGAGGGAGAGCGGGAAACCTGAGAGGTAAAATTTATCTCAGGGTTTTGTGTGAATGTAGTCCCATATTCTTACTCTTCTTTTTAATTTTAGTTTATTTGAGGTAGTCTATAAAGGTCTGAAAATTTATGCCCGGAAAGATAGTTCCACAAACCTTCCAGGGTTCTTTTACATGCTACAATCAACATGGGACCCAAGGTTTTACTTCCCCTCCGAAGGAAGTTGTGCTACGGAATTTTACCGCCCTTCAATCCGAGCTGGGTTTGAACCCACGAACATCGGTTCCTGAGGCGAGCAGTAAGGTCAACCATCAGTCTTCTGAAAGGCCTTTTTTCCCACCGTAGTCCTATCGCATACAATCTATGTTCAAAAGAAGCCTATTTGGAACCGCCATTAAATTACGTAAGGGGGGCTCAGTATTTTCTACGTTTACTTACATGTGTTTTTTATCAATGTTCAAAATCTAGAGAAAAAAAATCATAAGAAAATAAATATATTAAATATAAAATTGTATTTAAATACTTCAATTAAAGTACTATAAAATTTCATATCACTCGCTTTCTTACCAATCCTTATACCTGTATACTCCTTTGGTTTGGGATGGCAACCCCTAAAACACCTAAACCCCTAAACCTACACAACTAGAGCCGTGGACCCCTCTGTCACTGTTGAAGGTATTCGTCTCAGGTGTGTGGAACTACTTAGCTAGCCCTACTTCTTTCATTCGTCTCAGGTGTGTGGAACTACTTAGCTAGCCCTATTTCTTCCATTCGTCTCAGGTGTGTGGAACTACTTAGCTAGCCCTATTTCTTCCATTCGTCTCAGGTGTGTGGAACTACTTAGCTAGCCCTACCATCATGGCCGCCAACTTCCCTTGCTCCCGTCAGATAGGTCGAGGAAGTTGTGTATAAAGAAAACAAGCGACAGTTTCTGTAGACCGTCCTGGGTGTGTTTTGTGCTTAAGGGCGGGGTAGGGGGGAGGGGACGCTTTGGCTTATCTCATCGGCTCGTATCCCTCCGCGCAGTCTCCGAAGATTGTACAAGTTTGATGTTTAAATTATAGCAATCAAAGAATAATACGAAAAACTGTTTACATTGCCAATTTTGTTTGTGAACCACTTAATTTTAAAAGATAGTATATAAATATTATTATAAAATAAAAGAACAATAGAATATTAGACGAAGAGGTCATTAGCGGTAGAGGGGGGACCGACCCCCTCCCTCTCAATAATCTACTCAAATGGTACATTTAAATATCGTAAAATAAACCATAAATGAAACTGTTTTATATAACTTATAGAATTAAAACCACTATCATTTTATTTCTGTTATTCATCTGGTACAAAATAAGTTTTATTTTCTAATTTAAATATAAAATGCTGTCCCCCGTACCTAATAATGAAGATCTAGTAGCGTCTATACTGGTAGCTAATCGGAAGATGGCGGTTGAATAGTTGCAGATCTTAGGGCAGCCACAAATTACGGTAGAGGGACCCCAAGACCCCTTAACCCCCTCGTGACTATGTTACTGTTTAAGGCGCAAGTAGTTTAGATTCAGTTCTATGTACAAACGCAATCCTAGATGCTAATAACCCAATATATGTGTTCACTGCTGGTGGTAGATTGGACACTGTCGACTGAACTAGGAGGAACTATAAACAGGTTGATTGGACACCATCGACTGAACTAGGAGGAACTATAAACAGGTAGATTGGACACTGTCGACTGAACTAGGAGGAACTATAAACAGGTAGATTGGACACTGTCGACTGAACTAGGAGGAACTATAAACAGGTTGATTGGACACCATCGACTGAACTAGGAGGAACTATAAACAGGTAGATTGGACACTGTCGACTGAACTAGGAGGAACTATAAACAGGTTGATTGGACACCATCGACTGAACTAGGAGGAACTATAAACAGGTAGATTGGGCACCTTCGACTGAACTAGGAGGAACTATAAACAGGTTGATTGGACACTTCATAGTATAATGTTAAGTGTAAATGAATACAATAAATTGCCAGCAGACTAAATCGCCTAAAATTTAGGTTATTTGGTTTATTCACGAGAATGTCCTGTCGGAATGTTCCTGTCAGGATGTAGATTAAAAGAAGCCCTTAGAAGCAACTGTCCATCTAGAACAGGAAACAAGAAATAGATCCTTATGAAATCCATGTCAATGCGCCCATAACAGACTGGGTGTTTATACTCGTCAGCAGAAGGGTAGTGTGATCAGCAGACATATGAGACCTCGAGGTTTGAACTGCTCATTTTCTTCCCTCCTTTTTTATTTGGTACATTATTGTGATTACAGCGCTTAGGTTAAGATGACACACTCCTCGGTGTTTGAATGTTCCACAGCAGCGGCCCGCGGGCCAAATGTGGCCCTCTCTGAATCCTGGAGGAATATTAGAGTGAAACCCTCAGAGGAAGATGAAATATCTAATGACTCAAATACAAATATGTATTTAAAAAAGTCAAGATTTCATTTTATTTTATTATTACCGGTAAAATTAGGCCTATAGTGCCAAGTGGTTTTGAGGTATTTCATGATACATTTTGTAAAGTTAATAAACTTTTTATTTGGCAGTAAAATTTGAAAGAATTTATCAACCAGAATTACAATTTATAAAAAATAGGCCTAAGTATTGAAAATAAATTGTTTATTTAAACGTGTTGTTTGTGGGCTTGTATTAAGTTGATAAGATCACCAAATATTTCTTCGGCCCAAACTGATAGTCATATTTGGCTCTTGAGATTAAAAACCTTGGACCACCATAATATATTATGTCATTCTCAGACTAGACTGCCGATGACGGGGAGGTCGGTACTCGAATCCTGGTAGGGTGTACTAAGGTTTATTTCCCTAGATGGTTTTCCATTCTCCCTCCACGAAAATACGAGTACACTTACTCTAATTTCAACCTTCCTCATCACTAACACATTAGCGTGATGCGGACGGGTAGAAAAACGCGGTGCTGATAAAAACGAATCAAATAGACGCCTTTGTCTGCGTGTCCACAGGTGCGGCTGGCCGGAAGTAGACTGTAAACATGTCCCAGGAGTCTTGACGCAGGCGGGGGGAGAGGAGGACGTAACGACTGGTTCACACACTTCCTGTGCGTGTTCAGGATCCCCGGACACAGCCGAGGTGCGGGGGCCAACGACCGGTCGCCATGTTTACTTCCACACGCTCTGGCGAGTAGGGGCAGAACTAGCTCATGGAGGGTCACTGGTTACAATCCCAGCTACAGACGTCAGGACTAGTGGAGGGTCACTGGTTACAATCCCAGCTACAGACGTCAGGAAATGGAGGGTCACTGGTTACAATCACAGCTACAGACGTCAGGACTAGTGGAGGGTCACTGGTTACAATCACAGCTACAGACGTCAGGAAATGGAGGGTCACTGGTTACAATCACAGCTACAGACGTCAGGACTAGTGGAGGGTCACTGGTTACAATCCCAGCTACAGACGTCAGGACTAGTGGAGGGTCACTGGTTACAATCCCAGCTACAGACGTCAGGACTAGTGGAGGGTCACTGGTTACAATCCCGGCTACAGAAACTGAGAAATAAACAAAACATGCGCAATAAATTGGCCCTACGGGACAGGCAGATTTAGGTACCAGGCGAAAATCCACTATCATTATAGTCAACCGAGATTCAAACCCCGATCTCTCTTTCATCGTCAGTCCAGTCAATTGCGAGAGAGAAGCCTTGAACCAGAGGTCGCAAACTCGTGGCCCGCGAGCCCCCGGACTGTCTACGATACTGTATATTACTTTCCGGCCTGCAGTCTTATAAGCATACACAAAAAGAGGTTTAATTTTTATTTACTGATGTTTATAACCACAGTCTCAAGTATTTCGCTAACTCACATAACCATCGGGGAAAATATAACTTGTTAATATTTTGAATATAAATAAATAATTTTAAATACATAGCATCCAATATATATTGCAAAAGTGGGCAGGCTGATTAAACTTCGGGTTCGTCCGGTCTAGTTTGACGGGGTCAAGGAGGTCAGGGTTCAAATTCCAGCCAGATATTCATAGGGTGGTTTTACCTACACAGTTTCCCACATTCCCTCCATTCAAATATGGTTAAATTTGTTCTAAATTGTATTTTTCTCATCCCTTACCCACTAGCGTGATTAAAATGTCCGTTGTCCGGAGGTGTAGTAAGACGCGCTTAAAGAAACGTATAGAATAGATGGAAACAACACCTTTGTCTAGGCACGTAGCACGCCCTGAGGTGAGACAGACGCCTTAGTCTATTGAACCACCGGAGCAGGTGTTGTCTTCATTTGGAGCTTACGTTTGAGATCTAGTATTGTTGACAGTGAGAATGATTCCAAGGTGTGTAATTAGAGTTAGTTGTGTGTTCCCATCGCTCGGTAGAACATTCACTGATCAGGTATTAATGGAAATACATCCCCATGTGAGTTGGAAACATTTGGTTCGTTTGGTCAAATGGACTTGAGAACATATCACAGGTAAAGTTATGGTTATCTCTGCTTACCCTGGCAACACTTCACAGCACGACATTGCATTTTTAAGGTGGAGTTCCGTGTGTATGTTTAATACGTCAGGAAGAGTCCGTATAGTGGTAGACACGCATGTTGTTTATCAGAGATACAAACGGTTCAGTCCTGATTGGATTAGTAAAATGTTATTTCAAACACTTAGGGATTTTCTGTGCTTCATGTAATACTACCCACAGGTTTATCAGAATATGAACATTAGTAGTGTAATTACTAGTCCATTGCTTACCTTGAAACACTCACTACTATCCCGTTGCTTCCCTTGAAACACACACTACTAGCCCGTTGCCTCCCTTGAAACACACAGTACTAGCCCATTGCTTCCCTTGAAACACACATTACTAGCCCGTTGCTTCCCTTGAAACACACACTACTAGCCCGTTGCTTACCTTGAAACCCACACTACTAGCCCGTTGCTTCCCTTGAAACACTCACTACTAGCCCGTTGCTTACCTTGAAACACACACACTACTAGCCCGTTGCTTCCCTTGAAACCCACACTACTAGCCCGTTGCTTCCCTTGAAACACTCACTACTAGCCCGTTGCTTACCTTGAAACACACACTACTAGCCCGTTGCTTACTTTGAAACCCACACTACTAGCCCGTTGCTTCCCTTGAAACACTCACTACTAGCCCGTTGCTTACCTTGAAACCCACACTACTAGCCCGTTGCTTCCCTTGAAACACTCACTACTAGCCCGTTGCCTCCCTTGAAACCCACACTACTAGCCCGTTGCTTCCCTTGAAACACACACTACTAGCCCGTTGCCTCCCTTGAAACTCACACTACTAGCCCGTTGCTTCCCTTGAAACACACATTACTAGCCCGTTGCTTCCTTGAAACACACATACTAGCCCGTTGCTTACCTTGAAACACACACTACTAGCCCGTTGCTTACCTTGAAACACACACTACTAGCCCGTTGCTTCCCTTGAAACACACACTACTAGCTCGTTGCTTCCCTTGAAACACTCACTAATAGCCCGTTGCTTCCTTGAAACACTCACTACTAGCCCGCTGCTTCCCTTAAAACACACATTACTAGCCCGTTGCTTCCCTTGAAACACACATTACTAGCCCGTTGCTTACCTTGAAACACACACTACTAGCCCGTTGCTTCCCTTGAAACACACCAGTACTAGCCCGTTGCTTCCCTCTTGAAACACACATTACTAGCCCGTTGCTTCCCTTGAAACACACACTACTAGCCCGTTGCTTCCCTTGAAACACACAGTAATAGCCCGTTGCTTCCCTTGAAACCCACACTACTGGCCCGTTGCTTCCCTTGAAACACACATTACTAGCCCGTTGCTTACCTTGAAACACACACTACTAGCCCGTTTGCTTCCCTTGAAACACTCACTAATAGCCCGTTGCTTCCCTTGAAACACTACACTACTAGCCCTGCCTGCTTCCCTTTGAAACACACATTACTAGCCCGTTGCTTCCCTTGAAACACACATTACTAGCCCGTTTCTTACCTTGAAACACACACTACTAGCCCGTTGCTTCCCTTGAAAACACACAGTACTAGCCCGTTGCTTCCCTTGAAACACACATTACTAGCCCGTTGCTTACCTTGAAACACACACTACTAGCCCGTTGCTTCCCTTGAAACACACATTACTAGCCCGTTGCTTACCTTGAAACACACACTACTAGCCCGTTGCTTCCCTTGAAACACACAGTATAGCCCGTTGCTTCCCTTGAAACACACATTACTAGCCCGTTGCTTCCCTTGAAACACACTTACTAGCCCGTTGCTTCCCTTGAAACACACACTACCAACCCGTTGCTTACCTTGAAACACACAGTAATAGCCCGTTGCTTCCCTTGAAACACACATTACTAGCCCGTTGCTTCCCTTGAAACACACAGTACTAGCCCGTTGCTTCCCTTGAAACACACAGTAATAGCCCGTTGCTTACCTTGAAACACACACACTAGCCCGTTTGCTTTCCCTTGAAACACACAGTAATAGCCCGTTGCTTCCCTTGAAACACACATTACTAGCCCGTTGCTTCCCTTGAAACACACAGAAATAGCCCGTTGCTTCCCTTGAAACACACATTACTAGCCCGTTGCTTTCCCCCTTGGAAACACACAGTAATAGCCCGTTGCTTCCCTTGAAACACACATTACTAGCCCGTTGCTTCCCTTGAAACACACAGTACTAGCCCGTTGCTTCCCTTGAAACATCACTACTAGCCCGTTGCTTCCCTTGAAACACACATTACTAGCCCCGTTTGCCTTCCCTTGAAACACACACTACTAGCCCGTTGCTTCCCTTGAAACACACAGTAATAGCCCGTTGCTTCCCTTGAAACACACATTACTAGCCCGTTGCTTCCCTTGAAACACTCACTACTAGCCCGTTGCTTACCTTGAAACACTCACTACTAGCCCGTTGCTTACCTTGAAACACTCACTACTAGCCCGTTGCTTACCTTGAAACACACAGTACTAGCCCGTTGCTTCCCTTGAAACACACACTACTAGCCCGTTTCTTCCCTTGAAACACACATTACTAGCCCGTTGCTTCCCTTGAAACACTCACTACTAGCCCGTTGCTTACCTTGAAACACTCACTACTAGCCCGTTGCTTACCTTGAAACACTCACTACTAGCCCGTTGCTTCCTTGAAACACACATTACTAGCCCGTTGCTTACCTTGAAACACTCACTACTAGCCCGTTGCTTACCTTGAAACACACAGTACTAGCCCGTTGCTTACCTTGAAACACTCACTACTAGCCCGTTGCTTACCTTGAAACACTCACTACTAGCCCGTTGCTTCCCTTGAAACACACAGTAATAGCCCGTTGCTTCCCTTGAAACACACATTACTAGCCCGTTGCTTCCCTTGAAACACTCACTACTAGCCCGTTGCTTACCTTGAAACACTCACTACTAGCCCGTTGCTTACCTTGAAACACTCACTACTAGCCCGTTGCTTACCTTGAAACACACAGTACTAGCCCGTTGCTTCCCTTGAAACACACACTACTAGCCCGTTGCTTCCCTTGAAACACACATTACTAGCCCGTTGCTTCCCTTGAAACACTCACTACTAGCCCGTTGCTTACCTTGAAACACTCACTACTAGCCCGTTGCTTACCTTGAAACACTCACTACTAGCCCGTTGCTTCCCTTGAAACACACATTACTAGCCCGTTGCTTACCTTGAAACACTCACTACTAGCCCGTTGCTTACCTTGAAACACACAGTACTAGCCCGTTGCTTACCTTGAAACACTCACTACTAGCCCGTTGCTTACCTTGAAACACACAGTACTAGCCCGTTGCTTCCCTTGAAACCCACACTACTAGCCCGTTGCTTACCTTGAAACACTCACTACTAGCCCGCTGCTTCCCTTGAAAACACACACTACTAGCCCGTTGCTTACCTTGAAACACACATTACTAGCCCTCTGCTTCCCTTGAAACACACAGTACTAGCCCGTTGCTTCCCTTGAAACACTCACTACTAGCCCGTTGCTTCCCTTGAAACACTCACTACTAGCCCGCTGCTTCCCTTGAAACACACAGTACTAGCCCGTTGCTTCCCTTGAAACACTCACTACTAGCCCGTTGCTTCCCTTGAAACACTCACTACTAGCCCGTTGCTTCCCTTGAAACACACACTACTAGCTCGTTGCTTCCCTTCAAACACACACTACTAGCCCGTTGCTTCCCTTGAAACACACACTACTAGCTCGTTGCTTCCCTTCAAACACACACTACTAGCTTTTTGCTTCCCTTCAAACACACACTACTAGCCCGTTGCTTCCCTTGAAACACACACTACTAGCCCGTTGCTTCCCTTGAAACACACACTACTAGCCCGTTGCTTCCCTTGAAACACACAACACCAAGCAGACACCAGTCCCAGTTGGTGTGGATGTCACGGGGCGTATTAACACTCTTCTATCCACTGTGGGAATACGGGTGTCATCTTGTTGCTGTCCACTCAACACTAGACTACGTGCAGGATCAGGTTTCAAGGGATGCAACACTTCTACATAGGTTTCTTTTGTTAAATAGACTATTAAGACCTATAAAATAGTAAAACGTTTTCATTGTTTAATGTAAAAAAATTAAGTTTTTAATTTCTAAGAGGCCTTTTCTAATAAAATTGGATTATAGTAGTTGCAATATTGTTTTCCACCTCAAGTCTCACTACCCATTTCAGTTATACGTATAATCTAAATATATTAATCGCATCAGTGTGGTAGGGATGAAAGAGGTCAAATTTAAAGGAAATATACCCGCATTTTCATGCAGAGAGCGTGGGAAACTATTCAAGAAGAATACATTTCATTACACCCGGCCGGATATTGAACCCCGACCTCCTCGTAACCGGAAAACCAACGAGCTTGGCGTTTAGGCCGCGTGTCTGCCAGTAAGTTATAGGATATTGACAAGGATGTTGCAATCTGTTTAGAGTTCACTCATTGCCACATAACATGCAATTAAATAGCAATCAAATCAAATTTCTGGTCAATTAATTAAATTGGTCAATCTTGTATTTTTATTCTCTTGCCAAGTGGGTAGTCCTCTGCCAAGTTTGATAAGTGGGTAGGCCTCTGCCAAGTTTGATAAGTGGGTAGGCCTCTGCCAAGTTTGATAAGTGGGTAGTCCTCTGCCAAGTTTGATAAGTGGGTAGGCCTCTGCCAAGTTTGATAAGTGGGTAGGCCTCTGCCAAGTTTGATAAGTGGGTAGGCCTCTGCCAAGTTTGATAAGTGGGTAGGCCTCTGCCAAGTTTGATAAGTGGGTAGGCCTCTGCCAAGTTTGATAAGTGGGTAGGCCTCTGCCAAGTTTGATAAGTGGGTAGGCCTCTGCCATGTTTGATAAGTGGGTAGGCCTCTGCCAAGTTTGATAAGTGGGTAGGCCTCTGCCAAGTTTGATAAGTGGGTAGGCCTCTGCCAAGTTTGATAAGTGGGTAGGCCTCTGCCATGTTTGATAAGTGGGTAGGCCTCTGCCAAGTTTGATAAGTGGGTAGGCCTCTGCCAAGTTTGATAAGTGGGTAGGCCTCTGCCAAGTTTGATAAGTGGGTAGGCCTCTGCTAAGTTTGATAAATGCAGATGGATGATTTGTGCTACATTTCAAGCACCAAATAATAACAAAATCAAAATATTTTTAAAATGGAAATGATTTCCTGGACTAAAAATTAAAATACATATAGGCCTATTATATAAATCAGATGTATGTGCACCAAATTTTTATTAGAATTCGTCAACTATGGTCAAATTTTCAAAAATATTATTTTGAGGCCCAAATTGATAGTAATTTATTTATTGCTGTTATGTTATAGGTAGGCCTATAAATAATATCTATCAAAAATAAAAGTACCTATACCTAGTAACTGTTCAACCTGTCAGATAAAGGCACTTCCTATTAAAATTGAACCGTAGTTAAAAATGTATCGGGAATGCATGAGTATATTTCCTTCAAACAATTCAAAATGAGAATAGGCCTACTTTGCGAAACATTGCTTTCATAACCACTAAAAAAAATAGAACAAGGCGTCGTTGGGATCTGCACTACGGCTTTTTTTGTCTCGTATTTTTTTTTCTTGTACTATTTGCGCGCGCAGCTCTGCTCTATATCGATCTTGTCAGGTTGGTCACCATGGCAACCAGGCTATCCTACTATCTAGTCCACAGGAGAGTTAGTTGTATTAGGCCTACTACTAGAAACAACACCCGCCATCTTGTCGAACCACAACAATCACTAACCAAACTCGGCCTGTATTTGGTTAGCGATAATTAATGGCCTCCAAACAGAGTCTCTTGTTTCATTACGGCGGTTTTATATTATTACAAAATGCCACAAAACGTTTATTTTTATTGTTATTCTGGCGAAGTTAAGGCGAAATTACTTTGTAATACACTTAATCAGGTTAATAAATTATTATAATGATTTACCAAATATGTTACTCTAAGCTTAAAAGGAAGTCATAAACACACCGAAAACCTTTCCTAGAATAACCCTTAGAAACTAAACAATTAGAAATACAGAATAATAAATGTATCCTGCTCTACATTTGAAGTTGTGTAGGGGAAAGTTGCCTATATTGTACCACTTTTTAAATTTAAATTTTTATCTGCCATAAATACTAACCTATGATATTAAGTGTATTTTTACACAAACCTGTACTTATTTGCTGATATATTTCTACTGTTTCAAGCTCAAAAAGATGTAATTGGAAATAAATACAGCGATTTTTCTAACTGGCTGCAATCGGTACGATATAGGAAACAGGTTTCCTAAATTGTACCACCCATGTCCTAAATCGTACCACTACAGTATTTATTATGAAGAAGCTACTAATAAAAATATAATATTATACTACATTGTAGTGTGATTCTTCGGACGAAAACTAATTGGATCGAACACATTATTAGGAGGCACTATCTTCTGCATGACATCATTGAAGGCAAGGTTTAGGGAAAGAGAAGCTTAGGAAGAGGAAGGTTTCAAATATTGGATGACTTTAGGGAAGGAAGAAAATGCTGGGAGCTAAAGGATGAGGTGGAGGACAGGACGCATTGGCAGTCTAAGTTCACTGATAAAATAATTAATCTGTCATGTGACAGAACACCTATTAATAATCACAGTACAGAGGTATGTTTTAGTATTTAAATGTTTATCAAAACTTTTTCTATTTGCAGTCCACACAAATAAACTGTTTTAATCCTGACTTGACCCCTGCACATCTTTCATGCACCCAGGACCAGCACACCAAAGACTGCACCATGTCATCAACAGAATGATCTTCACATACGGAACAAAACCATTCTTATTGCTGGATTTCAATACTAACATCAGTTTGTGTTGAAGTAGATGGTAGGCTTTCTCCGTTGGTTTGCAGATCTGCTTTTTCTAAATTTCTCCACACAGATGAAACATTTTTCTTAGCATTGGCTACTTATTTTTTTTATCTTGGGCTTTGCCAGTCTCAATTCATTTGCAGCCTTCTCTATTTTCATTTTCAACTGTTTTACTTTGGCCTGTGCCATTTGCAATTCTTTTGCTGTTTGCAAATCATTCTTGTATGGACTGCTTGTTAGCACAATAGCTCGTTGTAGGCCTTTGTTTGTCAACCCACCTCGTTTTGACACTTTTTTTTTTGTGGGTTTGGGAATTGGTGAGATAGCTTCAATTGACATATTAAGTTGAGAGGTGTTGGCTGGTCCAGACTTTGGCTTTACTGCAACATCCGGTCGGTCATTGGTTTCATCTGCAGTAGGTGTAGTGGGTGGTCCATTGGTGACATCTTTAGTAAGTGGTGCATATACATTGGTATCTTCTGAAGGCTCAAGATATTCAGCTGGTAAAAAGCCAGAGTCTTTAAACACATTACGGTCAACTGGCCAGACTCCACATCCATGGAATCCATTAATGGAGTTCTCAACTGTCACTGCCCTTGCATTGGCTTCTGCCACAAGTTGAGTCACCTGGTATTGTGTAACACACAGTCCTGGATTGGTACGAAGCCATTTTTCAACCACTTGTGTGTAGAACCCTTTCAGTGGTTTAAAAAACGACTTGTCTAATGGCTGAAACCGATGCGTTGTGTGGCCAGGCAACTGCAACATAATTATTCCAGCTTCTATTGCTATATCCAAAGCTTCCAAGTTTTTTGAATGTGTTGTGTGGCCGTCTAGAACTAAGATAATTTTATTATCGTTGTTTGGTTTGACGGCAGCAATAAAATGTTTTAGCCACTGGATGAAGAGGTCACTGTTTATGTAGCCTGTTTCAGAAACCTTAGGTGGAGCCCCAACTTTTAATTCATTATCCATTCTCATGCGCTTAAAAATTAACATGGGAGGGACATATTCTAAGTAGCGCTTGAGAGTTGGCTTTGAAATACCGTATTGGCGACAGCATTCATTAAAACCCATGTCCCCATTTCTATAACCTGCCAGGGTCACGTTCCATATTCGATTCACTCCAAGCTCCATATTTTGCCTTCGTCATTCTGTAACACACACGGACACTCGCATTATTTATGTTTATCGTGGTGTTTAATAAAAGTTTGGTAAAAAATAGCAAATATGGAACAAGAAAGATTATAGGCCCCCAATTCGTACCGGTACGAATTAGGAACCCACTTGTGGTACGATTTAGGCAAAATCCTGGAGCTTTAAACATAACCTTATTTATAACCTCAAACTAACGCTACGATAAGAATAAACCATAGGTTTCTTGTAGAATTGGTTATATTACAATAATATATTCATGAAAACAAGTAAAACATACCTTCGGGTTCAGTATTTCCTTAGATACAAAGTCCAAAAATTACATCCAGATCCACTGAAACTAAATAACATTAATAAAAGCGTTCAACGTGGTCATACCAGTGTAATATTTTCGCGGGCTACTTAACACAATGGGAGGTTCAAAACATAACCCTAGAGCACTCTACCATAATCATTTCCCAGAAAATCAATGTGGTACGATTTAGGTGGTGGTACAATATAGGCAACTTTCCCCTACTAAAGTTCGACAACTTAACTCGGTCAGTAGCGTGTCTGTCTATTGAGTTAAGGGTCCCTGGTTCGGTTTTTGGCATGGTCAAAAACTGTATAATTGGTAAAATGTGGTTTACCTATTTCACAATGATAAATTAACGGCCGGGTTCTGGATGTTGTGTCTGTTTTAGATTTAAGTTAGTTTATAAGTTTGTGCTGATATCATCAGTCGGTTCAGAAAGTGTTCGTTAAATATCTCAACTAAATTAAAAGTTCCTTTTAAAGGACACATTTAGAGTAAAAATAAGCCAAGTAATAGCGCTGGTAAAAATATGTCAACGCAATGAGTCTGATAATTTACACAAGGCTTTGTGACGTAGGTAGGCCTATATTTTGTATTACGTAGCTTTTCAAACTTGGGATGAATATTTTTAAATGTATTTTTGAGGACTGTACTAAAATGAAATAGGCCTAAGTGTAAATTGTTTTCTATGATGAAAAGTCTACCCAGGGGTCTTGTGGTTTTTGAAAAAAACTATTTAATGCGCAGTTTAATTTCATACAAAGGGCCTTTTAATAAACGAGAACATATTTTCTTGCGACCAATTTTGATCAAATCTTGATATGTTTTGTTTTTATATCGATATTGTCCATCAAAAGTGACAGCTGCAGACATGACTTGACGTATGAATCCATGAAATTAGATCTAGTAACTGTTCTAGCTGTCAGATAAGATCCATCATATGATTTTTTTAATTTTTAGCACCACGTCTTACTACCCGTTCGGGTTATACGCCTATGTACTAATTACACTAATGACTTTAGAGATTAGGTAGGTTATATTTAGAGAAAGTGTACCCGCATTTGTGTAGAGGAAGCGGGGAAAACCATTTTGGAAACAACCCCTTCAGTACACCCGAACAAGATTCGAACCTCGATCTCCCCGTCATGGGCGGTCTAGTCTACTGCAAGAGTAGCGCCTTAGACCATGCGGCCACCGAAGCGGGTCTATGAAAATTGAACTGTAACTAAACCGTTCAGCGAACTATAAAATTGATCGTGTTTCTAAAAGGCCTGTAACATTTCCCAGTAGAGAATCTAGACTGACCCCCACCTAGGAATGAAGCGAGGACCTGTAATATTCTGTTTGACTCGTTTTTTGGCGCAGTTCAATCGTCTCCCGCCTTTTTTCCCCGCGGTATCCTTGGCTCTATCTGTTTTTTACAGCACTCCCTCCCTCCTCCTTTGCGAGGTGACCTTCAGATGTAGGCGCTCAACTTGGTACAGTCTAGACCTAGGTTTCCCGCCAACATTCCAGTCAACTGCGTCATTTCCTTCTTCACAGCGCCCGAGACGTCATAACCACCACGTTCACCAGTTTACATATCTTACCAAAAATATCATTTTGGATTGGAAAACATGTGTGATTAATAATTTGTTTATTTGTGTGCAGAAACGGAATAAAGTGATGCCAATTTCGCTGTTTGTTTGTTTGAGAGAGCTTTACTTCATTGAGATTTATAGTTTGATCGTAATCGTGCAGGTAACTACCCGGTTAACCGGGAGTGATATGGACTCCACCCAACTAACCAGAAAACATCAACGAAGTCGTCACATATTTCAACATTACCATAAAGGTCATAGTTCACCAAACCTCTCTTCCCCCCGCGTCTGACTTCTTAGGTTAGTCATCTGTCTGCAAAGATAAAAGGCCAGAGTTCGATACTCGATATGGACAAAATATAAAATTAACTTATGGGAATTGACGGTCTGAAGACTGCAGAGTAGTCTAGTGTTCCTGTTCCTTTAAAAAAAGAACCACCGCGTCTTACTACCTGTTCAGGTTGAGGTAGGGGGGAGGAAGGAACCATTTTGGAGGAAATGTACCCGAATATTCGTGGAAGGATACTGGGAGACTATCTAGGAATAACCAAACCCAGTAGACCCGACCAGGATTCGAACTCAGATCTATACGTCTTCAGCAGGCCCCTAGTGATATCTCAGGACTTGGCGTATGAATGTAGATCTAGTTACTTTTTCTAGCTGTCAGATGTCCTTTTGTAGGAGAATTGGGGTATAAGTGACACCAGTATGACTAGGTCTGCGTTAATAACGAGCCTGGGGTTCATACCCAGCTGGGTGCACTAGAGGTATTTTTATACAGAATACGTGGCTTGACGTATGGGTACAGACAACACATAGAAACAAACGAACTAGTGTAATACCGGCTACGTGCGCAGCAGTCAACACATAGAAACAATCGAACTAGTGTAATACCGGCTACGTGCGCAGCAGGCAACACATAGAAACAATCGAACTAGTGTAATACCGGCTACGTGCGCAGCAGGCAACACATAGAAACAATCGAACTAGTGTAATACCGGCTACGTGCGCAGCAGGCAACACATAGAAACAAGCCAACTAGTGTAATACCAGCTACGTGCGCAGCAGGCAACACATAGAAACAAGCCAACTAGTGTAATACCGGCTACGTGCGCAGCAGGCAACACATAGAAACAAGCCAACTAGTGTAATACCAGCTACGTGCGCAGCAGGCAACACATAGAAACAAGCCAACTAGTGTAATACCAGCTACGTGCGCAGCAGGCAACACATAGAAACAAGCCAACTAGTGTAATACCAGCTACGTGCGCAGCAGGCAACACATAGAAACAAGCCAACTAGTGTAATACCGGCTACGTGCGCAGCAGGCAACACATAGAAACAAGCCAACTAGTGTAGTACCAGCTACGTGCGCAGCAGGCAACACATAGAAACAAGCGTAATACCAGCTACGTGCGCAGCAGGCAACACATAGAAACAAGCGAACTAGTGTAATACCAGCTACGTGCGCAGCAGGCAACACATAGAAACAAGCCAACTAGTGTAATACCGGCTACGTGCGCAGCAGTCGGCGACCCAGAGTCTCCCGGGCCAACACCCCGACTAATTTTGGCTCGAGGGAACTATTTGTTGTGTCGCAAGGACCGAGCGGAGAGGAGCCTCATTGGCCTCACGCACCTTGCCTCATTAGGGCCTGCCGATCTTGCCGGGAAAGGTGTGTTCACAAACCTCCCAAGGTTCTTTCACAAACCTCTCAAGGTTCGTTCACAAACCTCCCAAGGTTCGTTCACAAACCTCCCAAGGTTCGTTCACAAACCTCCCAAGGTTCGTTCACAAACCTCCCAAGGTTCGTTCACAAACCTCCCAAGGTTCGTTCACCCGCCACAACCGACATGGCACCGACTGGGTTTGAACCCGCCAACTTCGGGTCTAGAGATACTTTATTAGTGTAAGTGATCCAACCCTGAGTCGAACTAAGACACGGAGGAAAGAACCAAACATCTAAAACAGGAATTTACGATTCCAACTCACACCTCCTTCATCAGCCTCACAAAGATAGATATCGACTCCACCGAGACTCGAACCTAGGTAAAATAAGTTAGTCATGATCAAACTGGGAGGTGTTGTTAGTCATCGCGCTGTGACATCACGCGACTACCAGGAACACTAGCGCCTTGACGGCAGGACTTGGAACCTTGGGTACCTGAACACACGGAACAGAAACCAGCAACCTTTCACCGAGAAGCGTGAAAACGTCACTCGGGACTTCCCCGACTGTGACTGGGACTATTTTTCAGAAACAATTGATTATAGTTAGTCTGTTAGCGTCTGAGGTCCTCCTTTTAGGCCTGTCTATTCTGCTGCGATTCCCCGTCAAGGTCATTCGACAATAAGAATAACACTAACATTTATTGAGTATAAAACATTTAGTAGGGATTTCAACATAGGGGGTTATTTTGTAAAATATAGCAAGTAGGAATGTGGGGGGTTATTTTGTAAAATATAGCAAGTAGCAATATCTCAGTCCATTCCAGCAACACCGACCAGGTAAGGAAGATTGCGTCCTCTTAACCTGAGTGTGTCATTAGTTGGGACTATCTGACCCTCTTCTGGTCGATGTTGTTTCTACAATGGGTAAAGTCAAAACAACACATTTAGTTAAAAATAGACATTTTAAATCTATATTTTCAACTATCAATTCGAACACATTAATAAAATTAACGGTTATGGTAAGTTTGAAAAAACAATAAATTGATTCTAAATAACGACATTGTGTACTTCAAAATGAGATTCAAGCAAATAATAGGGATATAAAAAGAACAGTAATTTTATGTGATTAGAACCACTTTTAAACCGCTTACACATTAAAGATGAATTTTCTTTAACATAAGTTTAGCATGAGTTATTATAAATATTAAACTAAATTGTACTTAGGGCCTACATCTCCTGTGAGTGTTTAGATATAGGCCTACTAAATTTCAGCCCCTTATAATAATTATACTTCACCTTAACAATGGTACATGAAACCATAAAATAGCACGTTTAACCCCTCATAACCCAGCAACCGTAGTGATTTTAAATCATCCTTATTTGCGTGGAAGGAGGGTGGAAAACAATTTAGATAGAAATGCAGTACACTCGATTGCGATTCGAACTCGGTTCTCGCCGTCCAATATATTATTAGAGTGACGTCCTAGACTATTCAGGCCTCGAAGCGGCTGTTAGATTGGTTAAAATAGGTGCAGCACAGTATTTTAAAACAAATATTTCTAGTGATAGTGGTAATATGAGATAATTAAGCCTTTATTAGGCCTACTTTGATTTATGTTTAATTAATGTCATTCATGGAAGTCACAAAGAATAAAATGTAAGGCCTACTCTTTAAGATACTTCACCTAATCTAAATAATTTCAAAATGTGAACGGTCAGGACCGGATGCATTCATATTTTGAATGTTATGAGTGTGGAAGCTTGATTTGAACAATTTAACATTCTGTAGGTTAGGGCCATGTTTTTTTAGAACGTAGGTAGACTGTATTTTATTTTTTTAACGGTGTTTGTAACAAAATCAAAATAACTTGCGGCCTATTTTAATTACTTAGTGTTTGAACAACAATGGCGGGTTCTATTATAATAGGCCCTAACCAGGCTATTGTTATTACAAGCCCTTGAAACATAAAGAGGGGGTCATTAGCGACTGAGATTGTATTTTGTGGGAACTGCGCGTCATCTGTATTTACACCGCGTAAGGATTTTTTCAGGAAGTAATTACAATTTAGAGTTGCGCATGACTATGTTCGTGTCACTGTTCCGACAAGAGGTTATTGAAGTCGCTGTTCGGTTCACCCTTTCTGTACTTTCTTAATAAGGTGGGACAGTGAGAAAAAAAAGAACGATAATTTAACTTTTAACAAAAGAAAAATATGGTTAAATCGTCTGCCCAATGAATACATTCTGGAGCTAAAAGAAGTTATAATTTTCGGAAAAAAAAGTCAGGTCAAGAAAACTCCAAATAACTTAGCTTCTAGGAGTATCCAATTTTTTAGTATTCATTAGGGTAAAGGAGGGCAGAAAGTCCCTAAAAACTTTTTTGTAACTTGCCCCCTCGTCTATTCTTACACAAGTATAATTCCCCACTCCTGTATGAAGTAAAGATGCTCTTATTTCTTAAGGTTTATTAGTAGGCCTAAGACTTAAAATCATGTCATAAACTTACTATTTTAACAACCTCCTGAAATTTAATCATCCCTACGCCCATGATACCAACACCTATAAATAAATTAGTACAGTAAAATGTTATCAATGTCGACAACAAAGTGTTTGTTTTATCTAAAATGTCCTTCCTTGCAGAATCTTATCATATAACTTCATTGTTGTTTTTGTTTAAATAATCTTTAGAAATGATTGCTACATTGTTACTAAAGTGCAGGTAATGCGAGCGACGCGAACAGAACCTAAATAAATCTACCGTAGCTCTAGGGTTGGAGGGTATACCACGTGATCGGTAGCCCTCCCTGGCCACGCCCACTCCAAGATGGCCACGCACAACCAGCGGAGGGTTAACCCTTCACGCAAGGCCATGATTTAAAGGGAGGGGAAGTGTGCGTGCGAGTGAGCGCTTGGCGTGGCTCGAGCGAGTCAACCAACCAGTTATTGAGCTAGATCAGAACTACCACTCTCTCTCTCGCTCTCTCTCTCTTTCGGCCGGCTGCTTGACAAACTTCAACTAGCAACTCGACCGTTGCGCTGTTAGACAGAGACTTCTGGTCGAGTCCCGGTGCGGTCGGAAATGTTACAGTTGCGCGCTATTTATTATAACATTATTTTATATATTTTAAATCCGTATTAGGGGAGTGGTTGGCACACCTGTCGATTTGGAAGGCCGGAGTTCATTCGCCCTGACAAGATTACCTAGATCCGGTCGTTTTTATCTGCCATTACTAAAAATAAAATATTATAATATTTATAATAATATATAGTTTAATATAATGCGCGAAGCAAAAATAGAAATAATAGAGCGCTAAAATAAACTTACTGGGGGAAAAAATAGCAACTATTAAAACAAAAAATAACTAAAAAATTATGATAGTAGATACGTATTGTTTGCGTTCATCGAATATCCATCCCCGATGTTTTAATTATGGCTCTAATTAGAAACGACTCGCACTAATATATAGTGCTGTAATTCAATGTAAGCACTAATATATAGTGCTGTAATTCAATGTAAGCACTAATATTAGTGCTGTAATTCAATGTAAGCACTAATATATAGTGCTGTAATTCAATGTAAGCACTAATATATAGTGCTGTAATTCAATGTAAGCACTAATATATAGTGCTGTAATTCAATGTAAGCACTAATATATAGTGCTGTAATTCAATGTAAGCACTAATATATAGTGCTGTAATTCAATGTAAGCACTAATATATAGTGCTGTAATTCAATGTAAGCACTAATATATAGTGCTGTAATTCAATGTAAGCACTAATATATAGTGCTGTAATTCAATGTAAGCACTAATATATAGTGCTGTAATTCAATGTAAGCACTAATATATAGTGCTGTAATTCAATGTAAGCACTAATATATAGTGCTGTAATTCAATGTAAGCACTAATATATAGTGCTGTAATTCAATGTAAGCACTAATATATAGTGCTGTAATTCAATGTAAGCACTAATATATAGTGCTGTAATTCAATGTAAGCACTAATTTAGTGCTGTAATTCAATGTAAGCACTAATGACGCGAGGCTGGACAAACTGGAATAGACAAGGGTTCACAAATAATTAGAAGTGTGGTTAATTAAAATATTTTTTCAACACTTAAAAAAAATGGTTGGAATGTGCCTTTAGGATCTTTGCGCCCTAGGCCTCGTCCTAAATTACCTAAATATAAATTTTTATTTATTTATTTATGATGGTTAACGTGCATTTAATGAACTGCTATATTATTTCAGCACGACTTGAGAGTCCTTTACCCATTTTGAAAGAGGAATCCACAATTCCATCTATTATAATTTATTCAGACGTATATGAAATCTAATCCGGGACCCTTCAACTCAATAGGCACACGCACTCCCGACAGTACTAAGTGTTGTCGGACCCTGGAAATGAGCCTAACAATTGGCTGTGCGGCCATTATTATTAAAATGAGCCAGTAGTTCTACTGGGTGAACGTTTCTAAACACTGTTGGGGCTACACGACTGGGACATATCCGCCCATCACGACTTGGACATATCCGCCATACGACTTGACATATCCGCCCATCACGAGTTAATATGAGTGTCAGTCATTTGTAGATAAAATGATGCTGAATTGAATCTAACTTTTAGTTTTTACTTAATACAGTTGTGTTTTTTGTTTACTGTCGAAAGGGTTTTGGATAAACGGGTTTATGGTGTATTTTAATATTTATTTGTCCACTTCCCCCTATGTAAGACGCCATTTTAACGAAGCCACTGGCCATTTTTTAAACATTATTTGCCCATAAAGTTTCTTCCTATATTATTATAATCGTGGTATTGTCTCATCCATAAACTGATATTAGTTCGGATTTCCCACGCCAGAGCTTGACAACGCCTTCCTACGACTAAATAGATTTCTCTCAGCACGCTATGGCGGAGGAATTCCTAGAAACAAAATGTCCGACGGAGTAACACGTACAGTCCGAGTTTTGTAGGAAGAACTGTCACAAAATAATACAAACTTTTGTTTGTGGTCAATATTGATAACATTCTATTATATTATTGTTGTTACTAAACAGGTGTTGATAATATCTATCATTAGTGGCAGCTACAGATCACAAGACTTGACGTATGAACACGTGAAAGTAGGTCTAATAACTGTTCTAGCTGTCTTCCTATGAAAATTGGATTATAAGTATAGCTCGCCGTCGTGGAATTTTCCACTCCCCTCTCCGGGTCGTGCTGGTTGCGTCTGTTAGGGGACAGGGACGGAGTGTGCGCAGTGCGTTGTGCGCAGACATGCTCCAGGCGGCGGTACTGCCATGTGCAAGATAACTGCAGTCATCCAATATGTCTAGTGTTACATTGTAGAGTACATGGGCGCCCGTTGGGAGGACAGAGGGGAGCCTTAGTTAACATGGTAGAGAACATTTTGTTCTTAGCACAGCGTTTTACTAGAGTCCATTCGCTATAGGAGTGTTGGTAACTAACAGATAGAGGAGTGTTGGTAACTAACAACTAGAGGAGTGTTGGTAACTAACAGCTAGAGGAGTGTTGGTAACTAACAGCTAGAGGAGTGTTGTAACTAACAGCTAGAATGTTGGTAATTAACAGCTAGAGGAGTGTTGGTAACTAACAACTAGAGGAGTGTTGGTAACTAACAGCTAGAGGAGTGTTGGTAACTAACAGCTAGAGGAGTGTTGTAACTAACAGCTAGAATGTTGGTAATTAACAGCTAGAGGAGTGTTGGTAACTAACAACTAGAGGAGTGTTGGTAACTAACAACTAGAGGAGTGTTGGTAACTAACAGCTAGAGGAGTGTTGGTAACTAACAGCTAGAGGAGTGTTGTAACTAACAGCTAGAGGAGTGTTGGTAACTAACAGCTAGAGGAGTGTTCGTAACTAACAGCTAGAGGAGTGTTGGTAACTAACAACTAGAGGAGTGTTGGTAACTAACAGCTAGAGGAGTGTTGGTAACTAACAGCTAGAGGAGTGTTGTAACTAACAGCTAGAGGAGTGTTGGTAACTAACAGCTAGAGGAGTGTTGTAACTAACAGCTAGAATGTTGGTAATTAACAGCTAGAGGAGTGTTGGTAACTAACAGCTAGAGGAGTGTTGTAACTAACAGCTAGAATGTTGGTAATTAACAGCTAGAGGAGTGTTGGTAACTAACAACTAGAGGAGTGTTGGTAACTAACATATAGAGGAGTGTTGGTAACTAACAACTAGAGGAGTGTTGGTAACTAACAGCTAAAGGAGTGTTGGTAACTAACAGCTAGAGGAGTGTTGTAACTAACAGCTAGAATGTTGGTAATTAACAGCTAGAGGAGTGTTGGTAACTAACAACTAGAGGAGTGTTGGTAACTAACAGATAGAGGAGTGTTGGTAACTAACAGCTAGAGGAGTGTTGGTAACTAACAGCTAGAGGAGTGTTGTAACTAACAGCTAGAGGAGTGTTGGTAACTAACAGCTAGAGGAGTGTTGGTAACTAACAGCTAGAGGAGTGTTGGTAACTAACAGCTAGAGGAGTGTTGGTAACTAACAGCTAGAGGAGTGTTGTAACTAACAGCTAGAATGTTGGTAATTAACAGCTAGAGGAGTGTTGTAACTAACAACTAGAGGAGTGTTGGTAACTAACAGATAGAGGAGTGTTGGTAACTAACAGCTAGAGGAGTGTTGGTAACTAACAGCTAGAGGAGTGTTGTAACTAACAGCTAGAATGTTGGTAATTAACAGCTAGAGGAGTGTTGGTAACTAACAGCTAGAGGAGTGTTGGTAACCAACAGCTAGAGGAGTGTTGGTAACTAACAGCTAGAGGAGTGTTGTAACTAACAGCTAGAATGTTGGTAACTAACAGCTAGAGGAGTGTTGGTAACTAACAGCTAGAGGAGTGTTGGTAACTAACAGCTAGAGGAGTGTTGGTAACTAACAGCTAGAGGAGTGTTGTAACTAACAGCTAGAGGAGTGTTGGTAACTAACAGCTAGAGGAGTGTTGGTAACTAACAGCTAGAGGAGTGTTGGTAACTAACAGCTAGAGGAGTGTTGTAACTAACAGCTAGAGGAGTGTTGGTAACTAACAGATAGAGGAGTGTTGGTAACTAACAGCTAGAGGAGTCTTACTACCCGTTTGGGTTAATCACTTAAGTACTAACTAAGCTAATGGGCTAGGAATAGGTAAGGTTGAATTTATAGGAGGTGAGCCCGCATTTGCGTGATGGTAGAGTGGAAAACTATTTAGGAAAAACCTTCCCTAGTTCACCCGACCGAGATTTGAACCTCGATCTTCCTGTCCCAGGCAGTCTAGCTCAACACTCTACCAGAGCGTTAGATAACTACGCCACCGAGGCGGGTGTCAGAAAATAAAATAATAGGTATATAGTAAGTTAACTAATATAAAATTTCACCTAAATTTAATTTACTTATGGTGTGTTAAAACTAATTTTACTCACTTAAAGTATTCTAAAATTTCATATGACTCGCTTTGTTAGGTACCAATCCCTTAACTTCGTATAAAAATAACCAAACGATTAAAATAATATAATTTACCAAACCGTAAAAAAAATAACGTGACGTAAAATCTTACGGTCCCTTACGTGGGGGGAAGAGGGGTCGAAAATCATAGGGGGGCGGGGGAAGCCTCACGTAATTCAAGGACGTGCTCCAATAAGCTTAGGTATACATCATTTTACTAGCTCATTTCCAGTAGATCAGAAAAATACGATAAAAAACTTTAATATAAATTAATAAATATTCACCCACTTCAGTGGCCGCGCGGTCTAAGGCGCTACTCTAGTGTTAGACTAGAATGCCGATGACGAGAGATCAAGGTTAGAATCTAGGTCGGATGTACTGAAGGTGGTTTTCAACTCTCCCTCCACGCAAATTCAGGTACATTTCCTTTAAATATAACTTTTCTAATCCATAAAACTATAAGCTTAGGCCTACAATCCGAACGGTTAGCAAGACGCGGTGCTAAAAAAGTTTACGGTTTGTTGGATCCATCAGGTCCTTCCTCCACTACCCTTGTTTCCACGAGCCATCTTGTCCTCCTCCACTACCCCTGTTTCCACGAGCCAGAGGTTGACCTGGAGCCATCTTGTTGGTGTTACGAGCGTGCTATGAATACTGCAGCGAGGGATGACAGACACATATGACTCACACTGCACTCTAGATTGACACACACACACATGCACAATTGAGAGTAGGTTCTGCCAGAGTGGAGCAGCAGTCCAGCAGAGATCTGTGAGGATGGTCCAATGTTTTTCATGCCAAGGGTCAACTCTGATCAATCTGCTCCCCGGGACCAATATGAATTCAGTAACCCACATATAACGATTGATAAACAATTATTTTCAATACTTATATATAAAAATTGTCTTTTTGGTTGATGAAATCTTTCAAATCTTACTGCTAAAAAAGTTTATTAATCCCTCAAAAATGATGCATGCACATACACCTTGACAAAACTACCTAGGATTATAAATAGGGCTATATATTTATACATATTTTTACTAATCAAATAAATGCAATCTTGACTTTTATAAATATACATTTTTACTAAAATCATTAGCTATTTCACACCTGCCTCTAATTATCCTCCTGGATACTGTGAGGGCCTGTTTTAGACCACTGTAACGTTGGTTGTTTTATAATAATTATCACGTTGTGTAGTGAAACTAATCGACACATGCGCTTTCCGTTCCATCTAACGAGTTATTTATAATCATTTCACAACATTATACGCAGCTGTCTGCCAGTATCTAGATTTGTAGACGCATGCGCAATGATTGAGATCTGCTTGGGTCTCCCTAGCTGTTGTGCTGGACAAGGGAAGCATGTTGCTGAAACCTTGTGATTGGTTTAGAGATCGTCACGTGACTACGCTTCTGATAACCTTGTTTTTCAGAGAACATGCGAACACACAAGTCTTCTGTAACATTGTCAACAACAAGTCCTCTGTAACATTGTCAACAACAAGTCCTCTGTAACATTGTCAACAGTAAGTCTTCTGCAACATTGTCAACAGTAAGTCCTCTGCAACACGACACGATTACATCACTGGGCGAAATGTAGGCCTACAATTGTTTCTTCTTCACCGCGTCTTACAACCCGTTCGAATTATACACAAACATTAATATGAATGGAATATGGATGAATAAGGTCGCATTTTAGAGCAAATGTACCTGTATTTGCGTAGAGTGAGCATGGGAGACCATTTAAGAGAAGTCGCTCTCAGTACACCCAACCGAGATCGAACCCCGATCTCCCCGTCTTCAACAGTCTTGACGGTACCGAGACACAATATTGTAGTGTCCCACGACCTACTTCCGGCAACATAGTCCCACATTGATCTTAGGACATAGGATGAGGAAGTTAAATGTCCTGTTCTGTTGGAGGAGGATGGTCAATAAATTATCACTAAATTGAAAACCACTCAACCCGGTCGGGACTCGAACCGAACGCTTTCTAACTTTTTAATTTGAGGTATTTAACGTGCACTTTCTGAACCGACTAATTATATCAGCGCACGACTTACAGACTAACTTAAATCTTGGACAGACACAACATCCAGTCCCCCAGCCGTTAAGCCATCACTGTGAAAGGCGAAACCCACATTTTACTAGTGACAAATATTTCTACCATGCCAGGCAACTACTCTAGTGGGGCTTCTCAGATCACTTTTAACCTTGAATTAGAGTGTAAACACGTCTCGTCACTTGGTAGTTTATACACCGTTTATGCTAAGAAGGGAGAAACTGTGAGGTATAGTCCGAATGTCCAAATTGTCAATGTAAAAATACCTAGATGGTTAAAAATGTTATTCTCTCCTGATGTTTTTTATTAGGTAAAAGAGTGATTATATGTTTTTTTTATAATTCATGTTGCACTCTAATCTTAATTCGTCACAAGAACTAAAAAAAAAATTACTCTATGTTGTGGCTGCAAGTTATGAATGTTTTAAATTAATTAATTGTTGCTTGTCAATAAAAAACTAGCAATAAAATGTTATTATTTTTTAAATCCCTAAAATATGTTGTGACAATATACACGTGTCAACAATTCCAGAATGGTAAATGTGAGTAGTTATATATTTTAACTAATGTAAGGTGTCGGGCATGCGCGCGCACACACACACATACACACACACATATTCATTTATAAATTATAATTTCTGTGACGTTATATTGCTACCCCGCCAAATAGCTATTAGTTCCTTCATACCAAGAACGGTCTCAATTATCGCAAACAGATATTGCCTCAGGCAGCCCATTAAGCTTAGGCTATGAAGAACCATACGTTGTTTTCGCTAAGAAGGGAGACTGTGAAACTATATACATCGTTTTCGCTAAGAATGGAGAATTAAACTTTTCAGGGAACCCCCACTGGGTCAAAACACTTTGTGCTAATAGAGGGAGCATTGATGGGGCCCCAAATTGCCTGTTTGGTATCTACCGGGGGGTGTGCGGCCGGCGTGTAAGAGACAGACAGGTTTTGTATGATTAAAACATTTCTGAAAGGTCTAGAGCCCAACTAGGATTCTAGTAGTAAAAAAGGCCTGGGAAATTGAGCTGCGTAGTAGTCCTGTGGCGTGAGATAGACTGTCGAGGTTCGAATCTCACTGGGGTGGTTTGTGTGTTAACTCAACCTTCCCGATTCTTAATCCATTAGCGCGACAAAGCATCTTGCTACAGAATATTTGACATCGTTGAGAGTATTTAAAGACTTAATATAATATTAATTTTAGCGAATGTAAACCAAATAAGTTGTTATTGAATCTTACTATTTCATTCTGATTACACGTTTATGTGCTAAATAATCGGGGAACAGACACAGTTTCAAACCTAATATTCTATGTTAAGAATATATACTACCCGTCTAGGTTACAAACAAATAAAATAGTCTGAATATCGATAAGAAAATTATTTAACTTATTAAATGTTCCATAAAGTTTAAGAAACAACTCGTAGCACTATTTTGTCTTTGAATATTACTACCCGTCTAGATGATAAGCAAATAAAAAATTTTTGATTATTTAATAATTAATCTTAAAGTGCTATTAAAACCTATCTGAATATCATGTTTGTCCTTTTTAATATAGTATAGACATACCCTCTCTACTAGGTTATATGCTGTTGCTGGCAAGATTTGACAGGAATGAACAGAGGTTTAAAATTTATTTTCAAAAGTTACATGGATAATGGTAAACAACAAGAAAGATTAATGATTGTGATAATATAGAATTTCTAGAATAAGATGGCTTACTCTTCTCCGGAGGACAGGGTTTGATATCCCGACTCTCTTTATAAACATTAATCATAGCTAAATACCAGTATTTCATAGCATGAACAGTAAATACACGAGGATAGTATAATTTTGAGAAGCCTTTACAATAACACAATCTGGAAAACTTATATATTTTATAAAGGAGGCTTTATCTTTTCCAAAATAGGCTGAACGTCTAAGTGTATAAACCAAGTCTACAGACCCAGTATAGTCCAGATCGCTTTCTTCTCAATCTGCTATAGTGTTGGAGCCCATTCACTATATCTTATAGATAGATTGAAGATTCTTGAAGGTATCCTCTATCTTCAAACCAGAACTCGTCGCTGATGAACCTGTTCTCGTAATTTACACGCTGTACCGCACCTATCGACTCTGGACTCATCTTTACTCTTGGTCACCACTTACTACCCGTCTATGTTACAAACAAATAAAACAGTCTGAATATCGATAAAAAAGTATTTAACTTATTAAATGTTCCATAAAGTTTAAGAAACAGCTCGTAGCACTAGTTTATCTTTGAATAATACTACCTGTCTAGATGATAAGCAAATAAAACATTATTATTTAATAATTAATTATATTTAATGTTCCATAAAGCATAGGAAACTAGTGATAGAAGCCTTTCATAAATTTACCCTGCGGGGGTTATACATGTACAAAGAGGAATTCAACGAGCTTGAGTGAAAAGGAGAAACTAAACAATCTTCCAAAAACCTTGACTTTGGTTGTCCTAAACACCCGGATAGGGAAAATTGTTTGAAAAACAACTTTCTGGGAACTTGTAATTACCTAATTTACAACTCGGAGTATATGTAGTGGTAAGAGGGTTGAGGGGCTTGTAGAGGAAGGTGGAGGAGGGAGGTGGATAGAACACCTATTTAAGACCTCACGCGTTATTATATTCTAATACATGTAATGCTACCTTTGAACCGCTCAATAAAATTCAGCTGATAAAAAGCTCTGACTAGATTTAACTGATAATTGTTCGTAGAAATAAACCTATAGGTTAACATGAATGAGCCTTTTTATTTAATATGATAGCTTATCAACACAACTGATGAAAACTTACCATGTAACTATATTATTATAATTAATAATTTACAATGTGTATTATTTGATTGTCTTCAAGCAATTACAATGTATAAAAAACATTTCAATCACATAAATCTCACATACAATCACTAAGCATTCACATCTATCAGCTAAATAATAAATTATATTTGACTTTTGAAAGATGTAAGCAAATAGACTCAGGGAGAAATATCCACAAGTCATGAGGATCTTTTCATAGAAATATTATGTGTCTTTAAATATGTCACGGTAAACTTAGTGAGATTAAAATGAAACTGTTAATGTTTTAAACGTTATAGTTGTTAAATAAATATCACTTAGTCTAAACATATATCATTGTTGTTATCATATCTCAGGTAGGGAATACTAGTTACATGTCATGATAAAATAAAACTATAAAATTAAAAAACTATGCTATATAAATTCGTTAAGAACTCAAATAAAGTGCAACGCGAATTAAAATAAATTCTACAAACAATTAAAATAAATTCTACTAAGAGTTTACAATAAATGATGCTAAGGTTTTAAACATTCCACGGGCTAACATTTAGTGACTTGATTTTATAAATGTTTCAAAATTTTGAACCTACTCTATTTTGATATTAATGTTTTATTTATTCTATAATTTAAATAAACGTTACTTTTTTTTAAATAGTTTGTAGTTGGAATTCTTTATTGGTTAAGCTTATACTTCAACATGAAGGCGTTAAAATTAGGCCTATTTACCATAATTAAAAAAACCCAAAAGGTCGTCATAAATCTGTACAGGTTTATAGCATTTCAAACTCCGACATTTAATGTGGTAATACGCAAACAATATATTTACATGTTAATACATTTTTCATGGAAGGGTTTTTTAGTATTGCAATATATATTTTTGCTTATCGTTGTAATGTATTTGTAGAAGCAATTTTAGTATTAATTTATGATTAATATAATATATTTCATGAAATTAAAACCTTAGATAGCTGAGTTTAAGGAATAATATAACAATGATAATAAAACAAACAACTTAAAATATACCCTAATAACAGTTTTAATGCTCATACGGTTTAAGCCTAGTATTAAATTTTTAACTAATTTCAAGAATAGAGAAAATGTAATTATATTACATATCATATTGAACTTTTGTCACCATTCAATATAAACATAAATATAAGACTGTTTGGTAGAAAGTTTAGTATATTTTTTACAAAAATCTGCAAAAAAATATAACAATTCAAATATATCCATAAAACTTTATTACAACATTAAAAACTGGTATGCCTACATTTCTACGTTCGTTTTTTTATGAGTTTATAGGTAATAAATAAATATATATATATATATTAAAATGTTGCAAACTCTGTAGGAGAAAATGCTAATAATAAAGACATGTAAACATTGTTCTAAATATTATTCGTATAAATATTTATAATGCAATTTATAAGTCTAAATGTAGTATTTGTAATTAGACAAACTATTTGTAACATGTAATAAACGTTATTATACAGAGACAATGTTCGTTAGGGTTCTATAATAATATTTCTTATTGAAATATATGATCAATTAATAAGTACTATGTTTTCTTCATAAAAACAAACACATCATTTTGTTGATCACGATAATCTCTCTTTAAATATAAACTTTAAACCAAATTTTTCAAATATATTTAGCAAAATTTAAATTTTCAAAAATAAATTATTTGTAAATTACCCGAAATTATTTGGTATTTGTAAAATAACGTAGGTTATTCTTATTTATCAGAATGGTCGCACTATGGAATTTTAAATGTGTAAAATGTTTAAGGCTGAAAAAGTATACTTTTAAACTAATCATAGAAGCTGTCCTTGAATGGTTTTACTATGAAACAGCAAATATTTTTTAATGAGGAATATGTTTAAGACAAGAATGACAATTAATCATTACCTTTGCCAGTCGATAATGCTGATAATGCTGCTTGGTTCAGTAGTGGAGAGAGATATCTATTATGTTAAATATATATTTCTTCGAAAAAAGAAGTAAAGATGATGTTTAGTCTAAATTGGTAAATAATTGTTTTTTCAACCTTTGAAAACTTGATAAAAATAAATAGACTTGAAGCATAACATTGAACTCACACACTTAACTAGAAAACTTGATAGTTTAGTTAGAGATGTTTATTTAAAGAGTCCCTGTTTTATTATTTTTATCTTCATTCTTGACAATCGACGGTATATATCTGCAAAACGTAGCTATAATAAAAACTTTCTGTTGATACACAAAACTTTATAAAAAATATGATATAACTTTAGTTTGTTCTCTCACCGATGATTATAAGAAAGATAAATCTTTGAAATTATTTTTGAAAATGTATTCATCATCAACAATGTTTTGAACTAAAGCTTGAAGTTACATTGTAAGAAAAGATTTAATTATCTCATCAGCACACAACTGAATTAATGCTATGTTTGAAGTGGAGATACGGTGAGTTTTAAAACATGTATGATTTATATCAGCTTATGAAATAACCTCGACTGTATATTCCATCTTAAAATATAGATCGTATTTTTTTAGAAAAGATTTGTTTAAGATGGAAATGAAGTAGATGTGACAGTTCAAGTTAAAGAAATACATTAATAAATTATTTATTTGCTAACCCTCTTTTAAAGACAGCTATAACATTTAAATATCTTACGCGTAAATGATTAACGTTTGTAATAAGAAAAATAGAGCAGGAAATGTTGGAAAGTTGTATTTTAAATAGCTTGACTAATCGTTCGTGGTGGATGAGACCTCGTTTACTTAACATGGTGAGGGAGGCGGTGTTATTATAATATTAAAACTTATAATGTCCGTTTACACACACACGCACAGCGTCTTACTACCCGTACTAATTACTATAATCGGTTAGGAATTGGGAAGTTTGAGTCCGCATTTGCGTAAAGGGAGAGTGGAAAAACCTCTAGTTTACTTGGCTGAGATTCAAACTCGATCTCACTGTCCTCAGTCTACCACGAGAGTAACGCATTGGACCACGCGGGTAAAATATCACCAACAAGACATAGTGTTTAAAGTTCAACTATGAGAGTTTGTGGAAATTACTTATCAATATTTTATGTTATAGAAAAAATAATAAAAGTGTATCTAATTTTTTTAAAGGAACCAAGACATTATCTACACGGATGAGATTGTTTCAATATTTTACTAGAAATATATCGCTTCATCCTAACCATCGACATCTATACATTATTTTAAAACACCCCAGCAAGATATAAACTAAATTAATATTTGTTTTAAATATTGTTTCTCCCCGGAACTGCAATGTTATAATAATTATTTAAATAGTTTCATAACCATTATTTTCTTCAACAATACTAAACCAGTTATATTTTTTCAATACATTGTGTTTTCTTTTTCTTTTAACTACTAAATATATTTAAATATAATTTATTGAATATATTAAATTTCAATCTTTATCTCCTCAAAGATTGTAATATTTATGTGTCTGTTTTGTTTTAAATAATTTTGTAACACTTAGTTTTATACGAACACGGATATCCCTAGGGAGGTACAGTGAAATGCATTTTTCTAAGATTACATAAATAAGATAAATTATATTTAAATATATTTAGTAGTTAAAAGAAAAAGAAAACACAATGTATTGAAAAAATATAACTGGTTTAGTATTGTTGAAGAAAATAATGGTTATGAAACTATTTAAATAATTATTATAACATTGCAGTTCCGGGGAGAAACAATATTTAAAACAAATATTAATTTAGTTTATATCTTGCTGGGGTGTTTTAAAATAATGTATAGATGTCGATGGTTAGGATGAAGCGATATATTTCTAGTAAAATATTGAAACAATCTCATCCGTGTAGATAATGTCTTGGTTCCTTTAAAAAAATTAGATACACTTTTATTATTTTTTCTATAACATAAAATATTGATAAGTAATTTCCACAAACTCTCATAGTTGAACTTTAAACACTATGTCTTGTTGGTGATATTTTACCCGCGTGGTCCAATGCGTTACTCTCGTGGTAGACTGAGGACAGTGAGATCGAGTTTGAATCTCAGCCAAGTAAACTAGAGGTTTTTCCACTCTCCCTTTACGCAAATGCGGACTCAAACTTCCCAATTCCTAACCGATTATAGTAATTAGTACGGGTAGTAAGACGCTGTGCGTGTGTGTGTAAACGGACATTATAAGTTTTAATATTATAATAACACCGCCTCCCTCACCATGTTAAGTAAACGAGGTCTCATCCACCACGAACGATTAGTCAAGCTATTTAAAATACAACTTTCCAACATTTCCTGCTCTATTTTTCTTATTACAAACGTTAATCATTTACGCGTAAGATATTTAAATGTTATAGCTGTCTTTAAAAGAGGGTTAGCAAATAAATAATTTATTAATGTATTTCTTTAACTTGAACTGTCACATCTACTTCATTTCCATCTTAAACAAATCTTTTCTAAAAAAATACGATCTATATTTTAAGATGGAATATACAGTCGAGGTTATTTCATAAGCTGATATAAATCATACATGTTTTAAAACTCACCGTATCTCCACTTCAAACATAGCATTAATTCAGTTGTGTGCTGATGAGATAATTAAATCTTTTCTTACAATGTAACTTCAAGCTTTAGTTCAAAACATTGTTGATGATGAATACATTTTCAAAAATAATTTCAAAGATTTATCTTTCTTATAATCATCGGTGAGAGAACAAACTAAAGTTATATCATATTTTTTATAAAGTTTTGTGTATCAACAGAAAGTTTTTATTATAGCTACGTTTTGCAGATATATACCGTCGATTGTCAAGAATGAAGATAAAAATAATAAAACAGGGACTCTTTAAATAAACATCTCTAACTAAACTATCAAGTTTTCTAGTTAAGTGTGTGAGTTCAATGTTATGCTTCAAGTCTATTTATTTTTATCAAGTTTTCAAAGGTTGAAAAAACAATTATTTACCAATTTAGACTAAACATCATCTTTACTTCTTTTTTCGAAGAAATATATATTTAACATAATAGATATCTCTCTCCACTACTGAACCAAGCAGCATTATCAGCATTATCGACTGGCAAAGGTAATGATTAATTGTCATTCTTGTCTTAAACATATTCCTCATTAAAAAATATTTGCTGTTTCATAGTAAAACCATTCAAGGACAGCTTCTATGATTAGTTTAAAAGTATACTTTTTCAGCCTTAAACATTTTACACATTTAAAATTCCATAGTGCGACCATTCTGATAAATAAGAATAACCTACGTTATTTTACAAATACCAAATAATTTCGGGTAATTTACAAATAATTTATTTTTGAAAATTTAAATTTTGCTAAATATATTTGAAAAATTTGGTTTAAAGTTTATATTTAAAGAGAGATTATCGTGATCAACAAAATGATGTGTTTGTTTTTATGAAGAAAACATAGTACTTATTAATTGATCATATATTTCAATAAGAAATATTATTATAGAACCCTAACGAACATTGTCTCTGTATAATAACGTTTATTACATGTTACAAATAGTTTGTCTAATTACAAATACTACATTTAGACTTATAAATTGCATTATAAATATTTATACGAATAATATTTAGAACAATGTTTACATGTCTTTATTATTAGCATTTTCTCCTACAGAGTTTGCAACATTTTAATATATATATATATATTTATTTATTACCTATAAACTCATAAAAAAACGAACGTAGAAATGTAGGCATACCAGTTTTTAATGTTGTAATAAAGTTTTATGGATATATTTGAATTGTTATATTTTTTTGCAGATTTTTGTAAAAAATATACTAAACTTTCTACCAAACAGTCTTATATTTATGTTTATATTGAATGGTGACAAAAGTTCAATATGATATGTAATATAATTACATTTTCTCTATTCTTGAAATTAGTTAAAAATTTAATACTAGGCTTAAACCGTATGAGCATTAAAACTGTTATTAGGGTATATTTTAAGTTGTTTGTTTTATTATCATTGTTATATTATTCCTTAAACTCAGCTATCTAAGGTTTTAATTTCATGAAATATATTATATTAATCATAAATTAATACTAAAATTGCTTCTACAAATACATTACAACGATAAGCAAAAATATATATTGCAATACTAAAAACCCTTCCATGAAAAATGTATTAACATGTAAATATATTGTTTGCGTATTACCACATTAAATGTCGGAGTTTGAAATGCTATAAACCTGTACAGATTTATGACGACCTTTTGGTTTTTTTAATTATGGTAAATAGGCCTAATTTTAACGCCTTCATGTTGAAGTATAAGCTTAACCAATAAAGAATTCCAACTACAAACTATTTAAAAAAAAGTAACGTTTATTTAAATTATAGAATAAATAAAACATTAATATCAAAATAGAGTAGGTTCAAAATTTTGAAACATTTATAAAATCAAGTCACTAAATGTTAGCCCGTGGAATGTTTAAAACCTTAGCATCATTTATTGTAAACTCTTAGTAGAATTTATTTTAATTGTTTGTAGAATTTATTTTAATTCGCGTTGCACTTTATTTGAGTTCTTAACGAATTTATATAGCATAGTTTTTAATTTTATAGTTTTATTTTATCATGACATGTAACTAGTATTCCCTACCTGAGATATGATAACAACAATGATATATGTTTAGACTAAGTGATATTTATTTAACAACTATAACGTTTAAAACATTAACAGTTTCATTTTAATCTCACTAAGTTTACCGTGACATATTTAAAGACACATAATATTTCTATGAAAAGATCCTCATGACTTGTGGATATTTCTCCCTGAGTCTATTTGCTTACATCTTTCAAAAGTCAAATATAATTTATTATTTAGCTGATAGATGTGAATGCTTAGTGATTGTATGTGAGATTTATGTGATTGAAATGTTTTTTATACATTGTAATTGCTTGAAGACAATCAAATAATACACATTGTAAATTATTAATTATAATAATATAGTTACATGGTAAGTTTTCATCAGTTGTGTTGATAAGCTATCATATTAAATAAAAAGGCTCATTCATGTTAACCTATAGGTTTATTTCTACGAACAATTATCAGTTAAATCTAGTCAGAGCTTTTTATCAGCTGAATTTTATTGAGCGGTTCAAAGGTAGCATTACATGTATTAGAATATAATAACGCGTGAGGTCTTAAATAGGTGTTCTATCCACCTCCCTCCTCCACCTTCCTCTACAAGCCCCTCAACCCTCTTACCACTACATATACTCCGAGTTGTAAATTAGGTAATTACAAGTTCCCAGAAAGTTGTTTTTCAAACAATTTTCCCTATCCGGGTGTTTAGGACAACCAAAGTCAAGGTTTTTGGAAGATTGTTTAGTTTCTCCTTTTCACTCAAGCTCGTTGAATTCCTCTTTGTACATGTATAACCCCCGCAGGGTAAATTTATGAAAGGCTTCTATCACTAGTTTCCTATGCTTTATGGAACATTAAATATAATTAATTATTAAATAATAATGTTTTATTTGCTTATCATCTAGACAGGTAGTATTATTCAAAGATAAACTAGTGCTACGAGCTGTTTCTTAAACTTTATGGAACATTTAATAAGTTAAATACTTTTTTATCGATATTCAGACTGTTTTATTTGTTTGTAACATAGACGGGTAGTAAGTGGTGACCAAGAGTAAAGATGAGTCCAGAGTCGATAGGTGCGGTACAGCGTGTAAATTACGAGAACAGGTTCATCAGCGACGAGTTCTGGTTTGAAGATAGAGGATACCTTCAAGAATCTTCAATCTATCTATAAGATATAGTGAATGGGCTCCAACACTATAGCAGATTGAGAAGAAAGCGATCTGGACTATACTGGGTCTGTAGACTTGGTTTATACACTTAGACGTTCAGCCTATTTTGGAAAAGATAAAGCCTCCTTTATAAAATATATAAGTTTTCCAGATTGTGTTATTGTAAAGGCTTCGCAAAATTATACTATCCTCGTGTATTTACTGTTCATGCTATGAAATACTGGTATTTAGCTATGATTAATGTTTATAAAGAGAGTCGGGATATCAAACCCTGTCCTCCGGAGAAGAGTAAGCCATCTTATTCTAGAAATTCTATATTATCACAATCATTAATCTTTCTTGTTGTTTACCATTATCCATGTAACTTTTGAAAATAAATTTTAAACCTCTGTTCATTCCTGTCAAATCTTGCCAGCAACAGCATATAACCTAGTAGAGAGGGTATGTCTATACTATATTAAAAAGGACAAACATGATATTCAGATAGGTTTTAATAGCACTTTAAGATTAATTATTAAATAATCAAAAATTTTTTATTTGCTTATCATCTAGACGGGTAGTAATATTCAAAGACAAAATAGTGCTACGAGTTGTTTCTTAAACTTTATGGAACATTTATAAGTTAAATAATTTTCTTATCGATATTCAGACTATTTTATTTGTTTGTAACCTAGACGGGTAGTATATATTCTTAACATAGAATATTAGGTTTGAAACTGTGTCTGTTCCCCGATTATTTAGCACATAAACGTGTAATCAGAATGAAATAGTAAGATTCAATAACAACTTATTTGGTTTACATTCGCTAAAATTAATATTATATTAAGTCTTTAAATACTCTCAACGATGTCAAATATTCTGTAGCAAGATGCTTTGTCGCGCTAATGGATTAAGAATCGGGAAGGTTGAGTTAACACACAAACCACCCCAGTGAGATTCGAACCTCGACAGTCTATCTCACGCCACAGGACTACTACGCAGCTCAATTTCCCAGGCCTTTTTTACTACTAGAATCCTAGTTGGGCTCTAGACCTTTCAGAAATGTTTTAATCATACAAAACCTGTCTGTCTCTTACACGCCGGCCGCACACCCCCCGGTAGATACCAAACAGGCAATTTGGGGCCCCATCAATGCTCCCTCTATTAGCACAAAGTGTTTTGACCCAGTGGGGGTTCCCTGAAAAGTTTAATTCTCCATTCTTAGCGAAAACGATGTATATAGTTTCACAGTCTCCCTTCTTAGCGAAAACAACGTATGGTTCTTCATAGCCTAAGCTTAATGGGCTGCCTGAGGCAATATCTGTTTGCGATAATTGAGACCGTTCTTGGTATGAAGGAACTAATAGCTATTTGGCGGGGTAGCAATATAACGTCACAGAAATTATAATTTATAAATGAATATGTGTGTGTGTGTATGTGTGTGTGTGCGCGCGCATGCCCGACACCTTACATTAGTTAAAATTATAAACTACTCACATTTACCATTCTGGAATTGTTGACACGTGTATATTGTCACAACATATTTTAGGGATTTAAAAAATAATAACATTTTATTGCTAGTTTTTTATTGACAAGCAACAATTAATTAATTTAAAACATTCATAACTTGCAGCCACAACATAGAGTAATTTTTTTTTAGTTCTTGTGACGAATTAAGATTAGAGTGCAACATGAATTATAAAAAAAACATATAATCACTCTTTTACCTAATAAAAAACATCAGGAGAGAATAACATTTTTAACCATCTAGGTATTTTTACATTGACAATTTGGACATTCGGACTATACCTCACAGTTTCTCCCTTCTTAGCATAAACGGTGTATAAACTACCAAGTGACGAGACGTGTTTACACTCTAATTCAAGGTTAAAAGTGATCTGAGAAGCCCCACTAGAGTAGTCAGGCATCGAACCAGGGACTCTTAGATAAGTGGGCAAACACGCTACCGACTGTGCTAAGGTGTCGGACTCTTTCTAACGGGTTATTAAAAAGTGCCGTAGATTGTATTTAATGTTGCAAAGTGTTATGGCCGCGACCGTACGTATGTGAACCAGCCTTAGCATAGTCGCCAACTAATCTTACGCAATCATTTCCTGTGAACAAACAAACATTCGCACCTGGATGGAGCCCTTGGATCCGTGAGACGAGTCTTATCAGGGCTGATAACATTGGACAAGAGGGAACAAGATGCGCGCGCACCTGCTCTACAAACAATGCTCCCAACGTATCAAACACTTGACAAGGTCGGAGTTTGCCTTTCCACATATTTACACTAGAGTTGTTCTAACATTACCGTACATTCACACGTCCGCAGAACAGCAACGTGGTCACGTGACGCGCTCTAAGCCAATCACAAGATTTATGCTTAATCGGCGCGAGCTGTTCTGCTGAAGTTCAACTATTCTCTGCTTTGTCCGCTCTGCTCGAGATGTTAAGCACAGGGGAACCAATCAAATCTCAGAACCAACCACCTCACATCAGTGCGCATGCGCTGTAGAGCTAGAAGCAAGCAGACAGCTTCGTTGTCCGTTGTGAGGAGATTTGTAATAACCCGTTAATGTAAAGCTTGTATCGATGTATTGGATTGTGCCACGACACAGCGTTATAATTTGTAAACATCCATCGGGAGAATTATCTAAAATATATGTTTATACACTGGAAAATAAGATATGTCAATTTAATCAGCTGTTTTAAGTTATCGTTACAATGCATCATGAGTCAACTTAAGGTGTGTGAATTACTGCGTAGATTCTGCTTTCTATTTTTCGTCGAACGAGTGAATCAAGCTCTAAACAGATTTCCTCTCGGCGTGACTGGAAATAACTTGAGCTTTCCTTTTCCCGCGCGACGTCAGCTTGAGAGACTCATTCAAACCAACCGACGCATTCAGTGTGTATTCGCAGGGAGATACTAGCAGACAGCTGCAACTGCTGAGAAATGATTTCAAATAACTCGTTGAACGAGAAGCTCGCGTGTCGTTTGTGTTATGTTTTCATTTGTTTCGAGATACATTATAATGATTTGAAAAAAAAAATCTTGATGTGAATCTTAAAGATCTGTTTATTTAGTATAAAATAATATATCGTTCTAATAAGCTGTTTATAAGAATCATGGACCAACATACATGTCTGCCAACATACATGTCAACCAACATACATGTCAACCAACCTACATGTTTGCCAACATACATGTCAACCAACCTACATGTCTGCCAACATACATGTCTACCAACATACATGTCAACCAACCTACATGTTTGCCAACATACATGTCAACCAACCTACATGTCTGCCAACCTACATGTCTGCCAACATACATGTCTGCCAACATACATGTCTACCAACATACATGTCAACCAACCTACATGTTTGCCAACATACATGTCAACCAACCTACATGTCTGCCAACCTACATGTTTGCCAACATACATGTTTGCCAACGTGTGGACTACTGCTACGCTCAAGAATATTCTGCTCTACATTTTCAACGAACGTGTGAATCAAGTTTTAGACTGGATTGCAAATAATAGAGAGTTCGAATCCCGGTCGACTGTATTGAGATTTTTTCTCACATGATTTCCCAGTCCCCTTCCACGCGAATGCGGTTACATTTTCTCTATCTTCTTCATCCATACACCATTAGCATACATTATTTGCAACATATCTTATCCCTTCTTTGGGCTATCCGCATTTTTACATTTTTTAAATAAAGACTAATAAGATATAACTTTGAGGAAATGTACCCACATTTGCGTGGCGGGAGAGCGTAATTTCATTTAGGAACAGATCACATACTGTAGTACACCCATTCAGAATTAAGATCCCATTTTCCCCTAATATGGCCGCCTATATACCGCCACTCGAGTAAATAAAACCAAAGATGTTACAGCCAAACCTCTACAGCTCAGAGGTAGGAAGTTACGTTCTTTTCTATTGATTGTCTTTGTTGGCGCGAATAGATTATACCAAAGATGTTACTGCCAAACCTCTACAGCTCAGAGGTAGGAAGTTACGTTCTTTTCTATTGATTGTCTTTGTTGGCGCGAATAGATTATACCAAAGATGTTACTGCCAAACCTCTACAGCTCAGAGGTAGGAAGTTACGTTCTTTTCTATTGATTGTCTTTGTTGGCGCGTTTATGATTGACCTTGGCTCCCGCCGAATAACGAAACCACCATCATCATCATCATCATCTGCGAGGGAGAGCCAGGCAGGTCAAAGACAGGTGTGAGTGATTCCATACAAGTCCCTCAACAATACAAGCTGTGAACTTAGGTTGAGACAGTAAATAAATAATTTGATTATTAGTTTTATTATTGATCACTTTCCTTCCCTTCATATCTTCATTAGCACCGCGTCTTACTACCCGTTCGGTTATACGCACTTACGGTAATGTGTAATGGTAGGGTGATTGTGAGATGAACTGGAGGACCTACAGTTTAACGTGGGATCCGAACCACGGTGGAGGCCTGGCATTCCTCACATTCACAAGTTCACGTCTTGTCAGAGGTGAAGGAAGGGTTTGGCAAGTCATTTTAAAATATTCAACAATGATGGCGACTAGAAAATATCTTAACAATATGTGTTTAAATATTACCACAATATATTCCATAGTTCATTATTGTAATTGATTTGTTTCGAGTATCCTATTGGCGAGTATCTTATAATATAGTCCTTTCTTAGGTCCAGTGGACACATAGATAAAGGCATCAGTCTCATATCGTCTGGTTTGTCGGTGACATGGAGGTCAGAATTCGAATACCGGTCGGATGTAACCATGGTTGTATTCCCAAAGATGTTCCCCACACTTTCTTCACGCAAATGCTGGTATATTTCTTCTAAATTTTACTTTAATTTCTATCTCTGATGTAATTAATATGCTTCTAGTCCGAGCGGGTAGCGTTTATTTCTAGAGCGGGCAGTTAACGAGGCGTAGGAAAATAGATATTGAATGGAAGGGTTTCATTTACTGCTTTGCAAAGCCCCTAGGTCTGAATAGAAAAACATCGAGTGCTCGCACAGTCTAGGCCGTCAAGTTCACAATAGGCTGAATATCGGGTTCCAATCTTGGTGTTAAAGTACTATTTGGTCTAATATTCGCTCTGACTGGAGGTGTGATGGAAACTATAGTAGGTTTTTGGTAGAAAGAACCTTTACAAAATACTATAGACCCTAGTATTTTTGTTGCGGTCGACAATAATACAGATCACATGACTTGACGTATGGATACGTGAACGTTTATCTATGTCCGACACCTTAGATCAGTCGGTAGCTTGTCTGTCAACTGAGCTAAGAGTCCCGGGTTTTATTCTCAACATAACCGAAAACTGCATCATTGGTGAAATTAGGGTTACCCCTTTTCACGATGATGAATTAACGGTCGGGGGCTGGATGTTGTGTCTGTTATAGTTTAGTTAGTTTATTTATAATCAGTCGGTTCAGAAAGTAGGCCTACACGTTAAATTAAATAAAAATCGTCGATCTAGTAACATTTTTTAGCCGTAGATTGAGATTGGACTGGAATCTGTGGAATTCTTACGGCAATTCTCTTTTACAACACTGAGAGTAGGATAGCATGTAGGAAAACCACCCAACCGGATGTGAACCTTGATATCCCCGCCCTCGGCAGTTTATTCTAACACGAGAGTAGCGCCTCAGACCACATGGCCACCGAACCGGGTGTAAAAACATTTAACGGACTATTTGCGGCCAAGGACAAAACAGTAATAATATTAAAATATACATTAATTAATACGACTAGTGATTTTAAAACGTCTGTCCGTTAGGGTCACGCCTACAGTTCAAGTTATATCTAGTTAACAACTTTATAAATTAATGTTTTATTATCATCTTGTGTTAGTTGTCAAAACATGAACCAAACAAAATATACTTTGAGCATTTATAATCTCTTAAGATCAAAAACATTTAACTTATATCATATACAATAAAAATATATGTTTACATAATTATATTGATCAATAACATTGCGTTTTAATGAAAACACAAGCTATTTTTTTGGCAATATATTTCTAGTGGACACCATAATGTATTCCATCAATAAATAACATTCTCGGGCATAGTTGAGACGTTATTCCAATTTTTGTTGCGAGGAATCGTTTCTGAGCGGAAAAAACTAAACTTTAATTTTCAAATAAAAGTGTTCTGTATTAGCTCAACAAACATTTAAACGTGAACATGGAATTTTACAGTACTCACAAACAACAATGAATGTCCTAGTTGACGTCAATATGGAATTTACAAACAAAACCTGAATAAATTGAATGATTGCGTGTTACAAATGACGTCAAAACAATAATCTTCGCGTAATGTAGTGACAAGTTTATTTTCCGTCATCATGATTAAAATATTCACGAAATAATGGCGGTCCTCATTGGCCGAACAATGTTGCAAATCATCATCACTTAGTTTGGCGCGCGAAAATCGTTGCTGGGACCTTGAAGAACCTGTTCAGAAATGTTTGACTTTGAGAGCTGTGGTGCGAAGTTACGAGGAACGATGACGCAGCAGGAACAACAGAACGTACAGAAAACATGGCGGACATGAAACGAAGAGTGAACGGAACAGCATTCCTTTCCCCTCTCAGCCATCAACTAGTCCACCGGTCATGACGCAATCCCGCCCGCCCGCGGTTTGAATTCAAACAGCCCAGTGTTGCCACGTGCACAATGTTGATTTCTCACATTGGATAACGTTTATTTGGAAACAAAGAAATTATTGTAAAATGATCATTTTTTAGCTATGATTATGATAACTAAGAAACAACACCAATATGACAAACTTGTCTGTGTTCCTCATAACTTTAAACTGTGGCCACTTTCACATGACATATTAGGGTTTGATTGTTCATCCACCATTTTGAACACAGCTTTGCTCAAAGTGGGCAAGTTTTGTGCTACAGAAGTAAAACGATTCAGTTATACTTAAGTCTATGAGAGTTACAAGGCTACGCCAATTATTGGGATGCAAAACTATAAAAAATAATAAGGCCGACGAGTGTAAAAAAACATGGAACCTTTTTTCTATCTTAAAGTAAGCATTATTGTTTAGTATCAGTAACGTATACATTTGTTATTTATAATCAAATTAGTAGAGCTTGCTTTGTTTATATTAGGTAAATGCTATTATAGGATGAAATTATGTTAAATTAAATCAGGCATAATCAGTAGGTACAAATTTGCTCAAACCCCATTTAGATTTTTTAAGGTATTTTGACGTGAATGAGGTTATATTTTAATTTTATATAGTCACGCCTCTTTTATGTTGTTTGGATCTATTTAAATGTAGTTCAATTCTTTGGGACACAAAACATTATTATTCAACCTTGGCCCATTTAACAACCGTTTTATTGACCCTTTAAAAGAAGTATTTTGTGAGATCAAGTTTTGTCAAAAACAGTTGAAATTATTTTTAATTTTTAAAAGGTAGGCTATACCTACCTCGAATCTTATAAAATAAATTATTCTAGTATAAACGTTTTATTTTGAAAGTGTAATGCCTATTTATTGAGTTTGGTAGTAAATCTTTAAAATATATCCCTACATTTGCTTTTAGCAGTCTTTGTGAACATAGGCCTAATCTTACTTAAACCCGCAGTGGCATTGGAAAAAATATGGCTGATCTCACAAAATTTAAACATTCATCTTAACACTTCCTAAAAGGTTTTGAATAAAATTCTTTACTGTCCTTCCTTTGGAAAGTTCAAGAATCCTTTCTTGAATCTGTGATGTCATAATGCAACAGAATAATATTTACTGACAAACAGTTTAATATTCGCCAGAACTCTTGATAACTCTTTAAATTGTTTTAAAATCTCTTTTAAAGGGTTTCTAAACTTCATGTTGACCATGTCCTCAATAGATCGATTTTTAACGTTCTATCACTGAAGGCATTAATAGGAATCTTACAGGATAACAAGCGATTAAAAAAATTGCTGAGATTTCTTTTTTTTAGCGTAGCTGATATCACGAGGGTTCGTCGGTTTGACGTCCCTGGTCTTTACTGGCAGTGGCGGATATAACTCTCTTGGGACACTGAAGGTGAGGTTAATTCACCCTAACGAGATGATCAGATGATTTGGTGCCAGTAGAAGTCTTAAACCTAGCTTGAGCCTAATTAGCCAGACCAAGGCAACCGTAGCAACAACTACTCCTCGGAAAAATACTTATGGTACTACTTGGAATTGAACCTGAGACCTCTGGATCAGTAGCCAGGAGTGCTGACTACTAGACCATTATCACCAATAAAAATATTAAACTTGATATTGTTCTGATAACTCATATTTTTATTTTCGTTTGTAATAGCTTTAACTTTGCCAAGTTTATAATGATATTTGTACTATTCGACCTCGGTGGCTTTGGGGCAAAGTGCTAGCCTCAGGACCCGAGGTTAGTGGGTTCAAACCCAGCTGGGTATCGACGGAATTTTCTTGAGAGATACAAATCCGTAGCACAACTTCCTTCGGGGGTGAAGTAAAGCCGTCGGTCCCTTGTAGAAGAACCCTGGAAAGGTGCTAATATAAACAGTCGGTTCAGAAACCGCACGTTAAATTCCTCCAATAAATAAACAAAAAATAAATATTTGTACTACTTCATTCGGGGAGGGATTTGAGAGTGCTTGGAGCACCCTCCATCCATAAGGTGTGGGAACCTGTGGAATTGAGAGCTACCCTCTTACAGAGATGACCAAACGAAAGGAGAATTTTGTCCACTAGTCAGTAAGTCGTGTACTAATATAACCATGTGAAGAGTGCAGGGGAAAAAAGATGAAGGTTCATTTTTTGTTAAAACCGAGCTAGTAGCGGTTTTGAACTCTTTGTAGGGAGTAGAATATTGTAGAAGCTTCAGTGAGGGTTCGAAGATATTCACGTTTTAAAGTTTGTTGTACAGGAGAAGAAAGAAGAGAGTGCCAACCTTTGTGGGGAAAATGGATGAGTGTCCATCCAAGGTTCTGTGCCGTGCCATAAACATTGTGTATTTACACTTCTCGTTAGTTTAGTCAAGCTCACCGAGTGAGACATCATTTTGATTTTGATTTTACATATCTATGAGTGATTGTGATTGCGATTTATTGAGTTTTCGACTTCCTTTTTCATCACACAATGGAGGACGACGAGCCTACATCTAATTCATCAAGAAAGCAAAGGTCGCACGGTAGGATGAAAGATGTGGACTAGAAATTGAGGTTAAGGAGCCATAAAACTGGTGATCCATGCAAGTGCGAGCATTTGAAATGTTTTGAAGTTCCCACGCCTGAGGGTGTTACATCCATCATCGTAAGATTAAATAATTTGAACTCTTTTGATGAACAATCCATGTATCTTTGTGGTTTGGTTGCTTGTAATCCAGTTCTTCGTCATCTTCCTAAAAAATTGAAGGAAGATGCAGATTTCCGTTCTTTTTCTTACTCGTATAAAGTACGAGTTGTCAGAAATGAAGAACTGATAGAAATACCGGTTTGCTATAAAGCTTTTCTATCTTTGCATGGGCTCACATCCAAACTTTGCAGCGTGGGCTTATTTCTACAGGTTCAACCCCTCTGGATATGCGTGGGAAGCATAGTTCCAAGTCTAACAAACTGTCGGAGGAGACTGTTAACAACACCATAGACCACATCAAGTCGTTTAAAAGTAGGAAATACCACTACAGCCTTATGAAACAAACAAAGTCTACTTACCTGATGGGTTAAACATTAAAAAATGCACAACATGTACTTAGAAAAATTCCCAAATAAATCGGTTTCCTATGAGAAATATCGAGAACTATTTAACACAAGGTTCAATATATCATTTGGCTACCCCAGGTGTGACACCTGTAGCTCCTTTAATGAATTTAAGGTGAAAGTTGAAAGCCTGCAGTAAACACTCAAAAACCACAAAAAAAGACACTGAGGATGATACTACTCTCTCGCTCTCTTCATAAATGAGAAAAATGGAAGTGGAAAAGGAGTTGCACTTAAAAAAATCAGAGACGTTTTACAAAAAGAAGAAAGCTGCTCAATTGGAAGCAGAGAAACACAAGAAAAAAGAAGCGATTTTGATGGACTTCCAAAAGAACGTACAGTTCTCCAATATCAACCAATGATACTTACTACCGAAGACAGCTATCCTTATTTATGTTTAACATACATGTTCTTTCAACAGAGGAACTATTACTTACTTTTCGATAAATATGTTTATAACTTTATTAGGAATTTTTGATTATTTTTACATAATAATCTGCCTAAAATAACTGATTTTTTTCAATGAGTTTTGATAATTTTTATCCTAATAAAGTTCCAGTTTACTATTATTATTTTTAAGATAAACCTATTACTTAAGTTTGGTTTACTACTAAACTAAGAACTTTTTCTGTTTTGTCTTTTTTTAATACCTAAATTATTTGCTATGTGAATTTTGATTTTTTTTTGTCAGACTTAAGTTCCATTTTACTCATTTCTTAAGAAGGAAACATTAAATACATTTTATTTGATACCTCTAATAAGGATTCTGTTCTTTTTTTAGCATTTTTGAGAATAATATGGACCCTCATCTTTCATGTTTTTTTGTTTTTTTTTTGAGAATTTAATGGACCCTCATCTTTGTTGCCCTTTATTTTTTTACTTTTGAATACATTTTGATTGTTTTAATTTAAAATACTGATTAATTTTTTTTTTACAAAATTGTCAAAATGTACACGTGGATCTAGTTAAAATAATTATCCTCTAGTCTTTGCTCTAACTATTAAAATAAAAGAAGGAACACGTTTCAAACTTTGAAATTGAGTTTTCTCGGTTTCACATTTTTTGAACCTTCATCTTTTTTACCCTGCGCTCTTCATATGTATAAAAGGTGCATGTTAAACAGGGCAACTCCTAGTAGACCTAATTAACATTTTGTTCATTAAAAGCTGCTATCACGTGACATCTGCTAGCCGTAGACCCACAACTTGAAGTTCTGTCCCATCATTTGCGACGACAGATAAATGAAATAGTATACAGGTGAATCACTCGTTAGCGTCAAAGAGAATTGGCAACGTCTCAGCAGCAAACAGCGGTTGGAAAATTCGAATCCCAAGCTTCTCTAAATTCCCCCTCCCTGTCCTACCGACATTATCTAGTTGTTTTTTTCTCCTTATCTTCCAGCCATTGCCACAAACACTGCTGCGATTGGTCGGAGGACGACGCAACGACATTATCAACAGTTTGCAAATAAAAATAACAAAAAGTTTGCTAAACTTGTTCAACCGTCAAGTTGTTTGTCTGTGGTGGGGGGTTTTAACAGAAATGGCTCCATCTATCCCACGGGTCGTTGTGTGTGTAGAGATAGATAGATAGATATCTTGCTCATTCTAATAATTACCTCCCACACGCACCTGCCTCTGGTTGAATAATTACTTTCTGCAGCGCTCTACGAGGGCGTGGGGAAAAAGGCAGTTACAAGCATATATAGGCTACTAATTATATTAAAATAAAAGGTGATTAGTGCAGGGCGTTGAAAGATTAGTTTGGTAACAAACAACAAAGTTGCCATTTCCTCGCTCTAAGGCTGAATCTTTCCCGTTGATATTTGAATACTTTTTCAAAATAATAGCTGCCCTTAATTCGTATCATACTTTATCTAACTATCAACAGATTGTACGAAATTTATATTATTTGAAATGAAATTAAGAGATCACCTCACCCTTTAAAAATTTCAGACTTAGGCCTACACGATTTCTTTCTTTGATGAATGACAAGTTCCCAATTGTTTTTTCAACACATGAAAAGTTTCATGAAGTTTCTGTGGTTTCCTACTAGCCTACTGAATAAGTTTCTTCGTGCTATTTGCTTCCAAAACTCAATTCTATAATTTCAGTCGATTTCACAATTTCTTCCCTCCCATTTTATAAGTTGTAGATGTTTCTTTATATCCTGTACTTATCCTTTCTATGATGATTTGGCAATAGGATACTTTCAATGACATGTTTGAACATTAGAATAAGAGTGAATGCTTGCTTCATGTAAATGAATGTGTTGATCTAATGTACAGTACATGTTTACATGCCTTATGTAATAACTAAATAATATATATTTTAACCAGACGTTTGGGGGGAAAAAAGAGCAATATTTTCGATGAGAAGCTATCGTATAGCTTATTCAAGATAGTATTACTCTATGTTCTCTGCAAAATACTTTCCTTAAGACATTTTTTTTTAAATCTTATTTTCGTTTATTGCATTGAGGTAAACTCTTTGAAAAACGAGATATTCGAATCTTCTGTCGAAATGCCTTGAAACATATTTTATCGGTTGCGCTAAAAAAAGGCCCACGATATTCTTGGCAAAGTTCTTGTTCTCGCAGTCCTTATGTCATGCCCCAACTTTCTTAGTTTTATTTTGTTGACTAAAAATAGAATACCCCCAGTGAATAGTTTGTAAATGTTTAAAAAATATACACTTAGCGTTCATACATGGTTACACTTAGGCCTAAACAATATTTTAGGAAAATGTTAAGCCAGTAAATCGGGAAGTTAAGACCAAATTCGTCTCTGAATCATGTTTTCAGTATTTGGCTTTTGGTTGGAAGACGCTTTTTGAAAATACAAACGGTTTTTTTTTGCCGTCAACAATGATAGCATTTCACTATATCATTATTGTCATTTAATAGGTGTTGATTGGTACAGAAGAGTATAGCTTGAAACATGAATTGAAGTCGTTCTATTTTTAACAATGAAACCCCCGCTGAAAGACGTAACATGATGTTAACCCAGCAGACTCGGAGTCTGGAGGCCAGGGTTCAAGAGACTGAGCACAACACATTTCCAAATAACTGTCTTTTACAATCTTAATGTTTGCACACTTGGAGAATTAGCAAGCTTACCTTACTTGTTTCCACTATGGCACAGCTTATATGATAGCCACAATGTAGGACTGAGGGTAGTGTACATTTTTATTAAAATACTCCCTTCTCACCTTGCTCTTTATAACTAGTTAATTTAGGTAATGATGGTAGTTGTTGGTAGCCCTGGAATGATGACATATTAAAACAAACGAATGAGTATCGATCTTTAACCCAAGTAGATCTGTTGGGTTGTACACCTCCAGCTAAGTGTTTTATTACCGCGGCGGAGGAAAATAGATCTCGCGAGTGTGTTGTGGTGATTATATTTTATGATTCTAGTTTTTATTACGACTCAGTCTAAAAATAGACTAACACTTAACCTCCCAGCGTATTTTCCTTCCCATTCACATGCAATCTCGACAACACTTTTATAACTCATTGTATAACATGCGTAGCTGGGAGCTAGGAACAGTAAATGGATCAAATGCAGAGCCATTAGATTATCAGCACTGGCGTTAGATCATCAACACTGGCGTTAGATCATCAACACTGGCATTAGATCATCAGCACCGGAGTTAGATCATCAACACTGGCATTAGATCATCAGTACCGCCGTTAGATCATCAGCACCGCCGTTAGATCATCAGCACCGCCATTAGATCATCAGTACCGCCGTTAGATCATCAGTACCGCCGTTATATCATCAGTACCGCCGTTATATCATCAGTACCGCCGTTATATCATCAGTACCGCCGTTAGATCATCAGTACCGCCGTTATATCATCAGCACTGCCGTTATATCATCAGTACCGCCGTTATATCATCAGCACTGGCATTAGATCATCAGCACTGCCGTTAGATAATCAGTACCGCCGTTATATTATCAGTACCGCCGTTAGATCATCAGTACCGCCGTTAGATCATCAGTACCGCCGTTAGATCATCAGCACTGCCGTTAGATCATCAGCACTGCCGTTAGATCATCAGCACTGCCGTTAGATCATCAGCACTGCCGTTATATTATCAGCACTGCCGTTATATTTTATCTACAGGTTCATCGTTAGTCCTGAGTGTTTTGTTTTTAATGAAACTTTTCATGCGTCGCAACTTGTTTCCACCCATCTGAGGTATCCGCATATATTTACACTAATGTGGATAAATAAGGTATGATTTTAGAGGAAATGTAGCCACATTTGTGTGTAAAGCCGTAATATATGTAAACACACTCCCGCCAGTAGGCCTGCACGCCCCGCTGAGATTCAAACCTCGACCTTCCTGTCACATCTCACAATAAAACAAGGTTGACGTCTTTGTCTGCGTGTCCACCAGTGCGGTGACTTCAGTTGTACAATCTCAAGATTCGTTGAAAGGCCTGGAATTCAGCAGTCAGTTGTGGTTCGAATCCCAGTTAGACGCGTAACTTGCTCAACTGTATTAAAATCCACCCTCCCCGTCGTGTGTTGTAGAGCCCTTAATGTAATTTATTAAGAACCCAAAAGGGCAGTAATCCGCTCTAGTGGCAATAGACTGGGCTGTCAAACGGGGAGATCAGGGTTCGAGCCTAGGTAAAGTTTACTGAGGGTGTTTTTCCACTCTCCCTCCACACCAATCTAGGTCAACACATCAGGCCTAGGTGCAACCTGAGCAGGTTGCAAGAAGCCGGGCTGAAGAAAACTGGCAGTTCTATAAATTATAATCTAGATCAGAGGTCGGCAACACGTCGATCACGATCGACCGGTTTAACTCACAACAATTATCAGTCGATCACGATCGACCAGTTTATCTCACAACAATTATCAGTCGATCACGATCGACCAGTTTATCTCACAACAATTATCAGTCGATCACGTAAAAGAAAACTACATCGTCAGGAAAAAGCGAGCTTACCTTGCATTATTCCACTATGGTACAGCTTATAATATAGGGCCATAGTGTAATCAGTCACGGTAAGACTGATATTTCTTCAGGGTAACCGGGGTGTACAATTTATTTATTTTCTATAAAGCAGAGACATAAATATTGGAAACAATATTGAATTTAAGGAGTAAATACAAGTATAGGGGAGGGAGGGGGGGATAAAAGTACCGTGGAGAAACGAGGCACTATTGCTGTTTTATTTTCAAAATTTCATTTTTAAATATTGTTATTGTACAAAGTTGTCTAATTAATAAAATATAATATAGGTCTAGGCCTCCAAAAAACACAAGGTAGGGGCTACTTTACTTTAAACAACAAATTCAAAAGGTTATGTATCCATAAAGTCACCTAAAGTTTGGTTGAATCCTCAACATTTCCACCGTCGGCTGTGAAGCCTAGGCAGCACTGAAGAGGAGTACTAGGGAAATGAGGGGTGAGGTAGTTTCCTCACCCAGCCAGAAAGTACTATTGCACATCAGTCTGGCAAACCCACAGAAATTCATACAGTTACAATTTAAATTAATTTAATTTATTTATAGAATGTATGGTAAATAGTGACTATGCACAGATCAGAAGCACCCAAAAATAGCAATATGCCGCTAGTTTGCGAAAATAATCAATACTAAAACTCAGGGATGGTCAATCTTTTTGTAAAAAATGATTCGATTGAGAGGTCTAACTTACCGGCCCGTTAGTCACTCACGACCAAACAATCCGAACCATCCTCTGGTTGTAGGTTGAAAACTGCGTTCATATTGTCTCCTTGTGTTATGTTTTGAAAGGAGACATTTTGTGGACCGCAGAACTCTCCCGGAACTGTGACCAGTCGCTGCTAGTACCGGGGAATGAGCAGACGATACTTGTTCACTAAGTTCACGTCAATCTTATCGTACCTGGTGACAGGAAGGACCAGGTTCATATCCCGGCCGGTCGTACTGAGGTGTTTATTTCCTAAATGCTGTCCTATGACCAAGAAAAGCCAAGCTCCATTGGTCCTGCTGTTCCACTTTAGCTAGTTGTTGACTCAGACTCGAGAGGATGTAGGTTTCATATTGTGCGTGTGATGGTGTTTGCTTTGGTGCTACTACCTGTCTCACAAACATGTCGAGCTTTGGTGCTACTACCTGTCTCACAAACATGTCGAGCTTTGGTGCTACTACCTGTCTCACAAACATGTCGAGCTTTGGTGCTACTACATGTCTCACAAACATGTCGAGCTTTGGTGCTACTACCTGTCCCACAAACATGTCGAGCTTTGGTGCTACTACCTGTCTCACAAACATGTCGAGCTTTGGTGCTACTACCTGTCTCACAAACATGTCGAGCTTTGGTGCTACTACCTGTCTCACAAACATGTCGAGCTTTGGTGCTACTACCTGTCTCACAAACATGTCGAGCTTTGGTGCTACTACCTGATCAAAAAACATGTCGAGCTTTGGTGCTACTACCTGTCTCACAAACATGTCGAGCTTTGGTGCTACGTAAGTACAAGTTTAAACAATTATACATCTATTTAAAAAATTAAAACTGAAATTAAATAAGCAAAGTAGTAACATTAACTTAACTTTATTATCACAATATTATCACATTTCAAATGGTACTGGAAATGGCTGCTTTAACATGGCTGAAATACCTTCCTATAATCACAAAATTCCATGACGATTTACGTTTCAAAATTGTTTACAAGTTTTAACAACAGCTCACCTCTTGCCGTGACTTAGTGAGAAGGAAGTGCTTGCTTTGGATAGAACAGAGCTTTAGAAAGGAACCACAGACGATAAATAAAGTCTCAAGTCACTTTCAGAGTTGAGCCTGTTTCTGTTGTGGATAGCCTAACAAATTATTGGTGGAGGAGTAGAAAGAGTAAGCGTAGTTTTCTGAAAAGATAATGGACAGAAACCTCATTAAGTTTATATAATATAATCTTGTAAATGTGCCTCACAAAATTTCACAAACTGTTCGTTAAAAATTCGCCATAACGGAAATATTTTGTCGGACCCATTGGAAGATTTCGCGAGCCCCCGTTTGGGAATCAATGACTAGGAGGGTGAAATTTTCACACTATTAGGCCTATATACCACAGGACAAAACCTTACAGAGCCGGATTTTCAATTTTTTTTCTCTATTAAATAATAACGAGAATAATTTAGTTCATTCTCACTTTTAATGAATAATTGACAGAACAAAGAAAGTCCAACCTTGTGTGACTAGTTGGTTATCGAAACATCGTCCCCTCTGTTGATCGACATTTCTAACTAGTCTAACTTCTCCTTCTTTGTCCAGTGGGTTCATTAATAATAATGGGGGGTGGAGAATTTATTCGAATAAAAAGATTTAATTTGATGAGGTTGATTCGGAAATTTTTATTTTGAAGAAACGTTAACACTTGACATTTTAATCTTTAACACTACATATGGTGAGAAAAAAATGTTAATTAATACTTTAATACATAATTATATTGTTAATGCTGTGATAATTTAGCAAGATGGTGGTCTCCTGTTCTATAAGTTTAGTACCCTCAGTCTCTTGTTAGTGTTAACATGATTTCTAATAAACTTAAGGGGGGATGTTGTAAAATTATATATAAAATGTTATTAAATGTCTTTGAATATTATAATTACCGGGCACTTGCAAGCTATTACAACCATGGTGAATTTAGTGGTTGTAAGAATGGTATTAGATTAACAAAATAAACTATGACAAAGTTTTATATATAAATGGAAAGGTCAAGAGCTAAGGGCTTAAAACCCCGACCCCTTTGCACTTGCTTACCCTGGTAAAATAAATATAAGTATAGAATAGAAACTCGTTCATCCGAATTTGATGGAATCACCCAGATCCAATCCGAATAATCGTAACTCCAAATAATACATAATTTTGTGATTTAACTTTTAGGGATGTACACAATTTGGACAAAAGTAATGTCGTGTAAGTGACGTATATTTATTTAAAGTATGGATGAGGGAAAATATGTGATTCTGTTGTCGGTATAAAGACAAAAATAAAGACTTAAAAGTTAAAAGCCGGAGACTTGACTTTAGCCGAGCTTTGTAATGCAAGGCTCGTCTCGACACTGCTCCGGTTTTTACTCATTTCTGTGAAAAGTCGCGAGTGCAGAGTTTTTAAATTTATTATAATGTTCGTCGATCCCTCAAATTAGTTTTCTTCCTATATTGTTCAATAAAAACTAAAGTGTTTTCTTGGTTCCCCTCCATTTTATTCCGACACTTGCTGCAGAACGGTAACAGCACAAAACACGTGTTTCCTCCAGTATTTTGACGACTGGATGACTGTGTTCGGCGCTAACACTGACTAGCGCGCTACCCTTCTCTAGTTTTCAACACATGATCGTTGTAATCGGAGCTTTTTAGTTAATATTGATACACTTTGTTTTAGTCGCAAGATTTCCCAGGACAAACCGGATTTCCGGGTAGACGGGTTTCCTAACTCTAGTGAATACCTTTAACCGTGGTCACATTCTTACTAATTTGTATTATTATATGGTTAAAACACAAAGTGGAAAGTTTTGTGGAACTTATAATAATTACCGGGTGAAACTAATTAAGGTCCTTCGCTTCATTTCAGAGAGAGAAAAGCTGGATTTCATTTTCTGACATCAGAATCTGTAAATACCAAAATAACTATAACACCTGCTTGGATTTCTTGATTAAATACAGAGAGTAAAACTTGGGTAGCCAAAACGTGCTTTGTTTTAAGGGTTTTATTTAGTTGAGGTAGAGTTATTTATGTATCCACATGGACTAAATAAAGAACTCGTATTAACCTACTATTGAAAGGCTTTGGGAATAAATTTAAAGAAAAATCATTTCCATGTGTATTTTTAACGCAACAATTCGAATTTAGAGGACGTTTCGAAATTTTGGTTACCCCTATTTCGAAAGTATTATTTTTATAGGTGTTAAAGACCCTATAAATAAGTTTTTCACGCAATTTAATTGACGTTTACTTTTACCCTTCATTAGATTAAATAATTTCAGTCTTGGATATTTAATAAAAAAAATTGATACAATAAATCTTATTATTAGGGATGATTTGCGGATTCTTAGATACACACTTTTTTTAGAATTCTATTTTTTTTTAACTAAAAAAAAGTAAATTCAAATTTTGAATATAATTTGTCTGTGTGTGCTATGGTGCCTACCAGTGGTTTATCCCTACAACACTTCAACCAGAATCCAGAGCATTAATTCAACTGTTTGTCGTGAGATATTTCTACGGACACGTCTGGGCTGCAAGAAACACGAGTTGGCCGTGAACAAGCTATAGAAGAGAACATAGATTGAGGAACGGTAACATATTTATGTTACAGCTGTCAACATTGACATCAACAGCTGCCAAACACTCGGCTTGAAGTGTGAACGCATGGAATTATCTGGCTAGCTGCGTGTGCTAGTAAGTTTATGTTAAGTGGGCAATTAACAATATTGCATTGTAATGATATGAAATTATACATCCCAGTAATTTATTATTCACATTTGTATTCAAAATTACGATATTATAAATGCGAGCGGGTAGTAAGATTTATTTGTGTTAAGTTGTTAAGTTGCAAGGTATGGCGACATCTTTCTACGTCTCTGTTTGAAAAGCCAACTCAGTCTTGTAAACAGAAACGCGCCTGGATGACCACAACCTTTTTTCTTTTGGGAAGTTTCTAGAAGGAAATGTCGCTAGATATACCTACTTCAAGGTACGCATCTCTTCACTTGCCCTCCTGACGAGGAGCCGTGTAGGTTGAGTCTATGACATATTAATCTATATTCTAAATTTCACGTGTCGGGAATTATCATACATATAACGCAATGGTCGGGCTCTTATAAAAAACTACAACGTGTGAGATATCTAGCAAAAAACTGTTTATCTACTAAAAATAAAACACACACCAGAACTTTTGTTTTCTAAAATAAGACATTATCCCTTTTAATTATTATAATACAGAATAACAAACTTGAAACCAATTTAATAATTATATAAAATATCACACTAATTGTGGCGAACAAACATTAACATATCAGGCTAGCTCTTTTATACGTTACAGTACTAGTTCAAACATTTGATTGTAGAGGGCACCCATGATTCCACCCCTCCCAAGTTGACTACTTAGTCAGCGTGACCAGCGATGCGTTATATCGACCAGTATTCACACATTATATTACTTTGCTCTCCCCTGGAGGTGAGTCTTGAAGACGACTTGAGCTTGCGTGACGTAATCTAACATTCGAGCTTCCTCGTATGTTGCGCTCAAAGATCAACATGGCGTCGTTTCTTTACACTCATCTAACGGAGCGAAATTTACTGGATCTACTTTCACATAAGTCAAATGATATCATCCGCTGCTGTTTCTTCCGATAGTTATCAATATCTATATAAAAATAACACTAATAATAAAATGTGACCGCAGCAAGATGTTTGTATTTTTCTAAAAGAGACTCCAAATGTCGATTCATAAGAAAATTAAGGACTACAAATTGTACAGCAGAATTCTGATGGGCCTTTTAGAAAATACAAACATATTTTATGTTCAACATTGATAACAAATGTAAGTTACTATATTATTATTAATATTTCAGGTATTGATTATATCAATAAAAAGGAGCCGCTCAAAAGTCAATGACTTGACGCAACATCAAAGTGTTGCTTGAAATAGATCACTTTTTAAAAATTAATATTTAAACTTCAAAAAATATTTTTCAAGAATGGTAAAGGAGAATACAATTTAATATAAATTATAATTTCAATTTTTTTTAACTACACGCTTTTTTAATTCATAAGCTTGACACTTTTTATAAATGTAGTTTGATGACTTTTTTTTTACTTTTTAAGTGAAAAGGGATTTTTTTCTAGGCCTACTCAACATTTTTTTTAAATTGTGAAAAATGTTGGGCCCGGTTGAAGCAGAAATAAAATACCAAGTATTAATTGTGTGCTAATTAAGTTATGTCTCTAATAGACCATGACCCGTGTATAAAGTTTGGTTGGTTTTTAACTTTTTATTTGTATTAATATCAGCAGCTTTTCAACAATGTTAGTTTTATTCAAACTTTGGACAAAGATGTGGCCTGGTTAGTATGGGTTGTAGGGACAATGGTAGGAAGAAGAATATCTTTCTTTATCTTTGAATACCGAGTTTGGTTGGAATACATTTTTAATCAACTTAAAATATAACTTTCTTAAATCTAAAAATATGTTAGTTGATTTCTTGGGCGAGGATTACACTATAATACTTTCATCATAATTTTTAATAAAATTATTTGTTTTATAAAATAAATTATCTAAAAATTGTAATTAAAAATAAATTTGTAATAACTTTGTGAAGTCTCGTAAAGTTAAATTAGAAAAGAATACCGTTATTAATGTTCCTATTTGGAATCTTATTTGCGTGGAAAGACTTGAAAGTTACCTGAATCTGTTAGTTAGTTTTAATAAGTTAAAAAAATGAGGCCAAGACTTGCGGGAATAAATTCCGTGGCCAGGTGTAGTTTCTCAACTAATTACAATTAATTGAATTGTGGTTTCCTCTATACGGACAGTGGCGTTTTACAACATGTGTGTTGATATTCGTTATTGGTTCTATGTGGGTAGATTCAACCCTTGTCAGTGTCGAGGGACGAACCAGGCACCCCTGCGCTGTGTCCACTGACCGAGGGCACGTTTAGGAACAGCTCACAATCAAGTGCATGGAGATTTAATAAACAACAATAGCCTACACTTGATCAAAGTTGTATTCTTTATAACTAGATTTATAGCACTTACATGATTATTTATAAATGAAGAAAACGTGGTTTTTAATTTAGTTAATCATTTTAAAAATATACGTTGACATTTCTTGTTGCTTGTTCTGATTACACGGAATATGTGGACATTTTGTATAATTTGATTGAGACGCCATATTTAAAAAGATAGTTGAATGGATCTGCCACGGAATGAAAGTGGTCATTCTGTAGTTTGATTGACTGTATATAAAGAAGTCAGTGATCTTTTGTCAATGTTAGTTATTCTCCGTGTAACTTATCGTCTGGATCATTTTACTTGTCAGTAGATTTAGGCCTATCATACAATATTAGTAGAATATACAAACTGATGAAGGTTTCCGTTGGGATTCCTTGACAATTAGATGAGATACTTATCGTTCTAGAAATGGATTGGCACTGTGTTAGACCTATGTGCGTGTATTCTACTGTACCAGATGGTGCATCGTCTAGTAACATATGGTCCAGCTGGTCGAAAACCAGTCGAGGTGCATTGTCCAAGCTGTGTTTTACTAGACACGACCAGCCAACTAACATCATGTGTGTTTTACTAGACACGACCCAGCCAACTAACATCATGTGTGTGTTTTACTAGACACGACCAGCCAACTAACATCATGTGTGTTTTACTAGACACGACCAGCCAACTAACATCATGTGTGTGTTTTACTAGACACGACCAGCCAACTAACTCATGTGTGTTTTACTAGACACGACCAGCCAACTAACTATGTGTTTTACTAGACACGACCAGCCAACTAACTCATGTGTGTGTTTTATAGACAGACCCAACTAACATCATTGTGTTTTATAGACACGACCAGCCAACTAACATCATGTTGTTTTACTGACACGACCAGCCAACTAACATCATGGTGTTTTACTAGACACGACCAGCAACTAAATCATGTGTGTTTTACTAGACACGACCAGCCAATAACATCATGTGTGTTTTATAGACACGACCACCAACTAATCATGTGTGTTTTACTAGACACGACCAGCCAACTAACCATGTGTGTTTTACTAGACACGACCAGCCAACTATCATGTGTGTTTACTAGACACGACCAGCAACTAACTCATGTGTTTTTACTAGACACGACAGCCAACTAATCATGTGTGTTTTACTAGACACGACCAGCCAACTAATCATGTGTGTGTTTTACTAGACACGACCAGCAACTAACATCATTGTGTGTTTTACTAGACACGACCAGCCAACTAATCATGTGTGTTTTACTAGACACGACCAGCAACTAATCATGTGTGTTTTATAGACACGACCAGCCAACTAACATCATGTGTGTTTTACTAGACACGACCAGCCAACAAATCATGTGTGTTTTACTAGACACGACCAGCCAACTAACATCATGTGGTGTTTTACTAGACACGACCAGCCAACTAAATCATGTGTGTGTTTTACTAGACCGACCAGCCAACTAACATCATGTGTGTTTTACTAGACACGACACCAACTAACATCATGTGTGTGTTTTACTAGACACGACCAGCCAACTAACATCATGTGTGTTTTACTAACACGACCAGCAACTAATCATGTGTTGTTTTACTAGACACGACCAGCCACTAACATCAGTGTGTGTTTTACTAGACACGACCAGCCAACTAAATCATGTGTGTTTTTACTAGACACGACCAGCCAACTAATCATGTGTTGTTTTACTAGACACGACCAGCCAACTAACATCATGTGTGTTTTACTAGACACGACAGCCAACTAAATCATGTGTGTTTTACTAGACACGACCAGCCAACTAACATCATGTGTGTTTTACTAGACACGACCAGCCAACAACATCTGTGTTTTACTAGACCGACCAGCCAACTAATCATGTGTGTTTTACTAGACACGACCAGCCAACTAGAGTCATGTGTGTTTACTAGACACGACCAGCCAACTAATCATGTGTGTGTTTTACTAGACACGACCAGCCAACTAGAGTCATGTGTGTTTTACTAGACACGACAGCCAACTACATCATGTGTGTTTTTACTAGACACGACCAGCCAACTAACATCATGTGTGTTTTACTAGACCGACCAGCCAACTAACATCATGTGTGTGTTTTACTAGACACGACCAGCCAACTAATCATGTGTGTTTTACTAGACACGACCACCAACTAACATCATGTGTGGTTTTACTAGACACGACCAGCCAACTAACATCAGCACACACTGTGTGTTTTAGAACGACAGCACAATGGTTTTTAGACAGCAGCAATATCATGTGTGTTTACTAGACACGACCATAATGTGTGTTATAGAACAGATACAGGGTTCGAACGACAGCCAAACATGTGTGTTTTATACACGACACCAATCATGTGTGTTTTACTGACAACCATAATGTGTGTTTATAGCGACACATAATGTGTGTTACTAGCACGACCACCAACTAATATGTGTGTTTACTAGACACGACAGCAACTACATCATTGGTTATAGACACGCAACTATCAGTGTGTTTCTAACACGACACAACTAATCATGGTTGTTATAGACGACGCACTATCTGTTGTTTACTAACAGACAGCAATAATCATGTGTTTACCGCAGATATTGTGTTTTTACTAGACAGACGCCAACTATCTGTGTGTTTATGACACACAGCCAACTACTGTGTGTTTTACTAGACACGACCACAACATCATGTTGTTACTAGACACACAGCACTATCATGTGGTTTCTAGACACGACAGCCAACACACATGTGTGTGTTACTAGACACGACAGCAATAACATGTTGTTTATAGACACGACGCCAACTAAATGTGTGTTTACAGACACGACAGCCAATACATGTGTGTTTTACTAGACACGACAGCCAACTAATCAGTGTGTTTACTAGACACGCAGCACTAATCTGTGTGTTTACTAACACGACCAGCCAATAACTCATTGTGTGTTTTACTAGACAGACAGCACTAACATCATGTGTGTTTACTAGACACGACCAGCAACTAAATCATGTGTGTTTATAGACACGACAGCCAACTAAATCATGGTGTTTATAGACACGACAGCCAATAATATGTGTGTTTACTAGACACGACCAGCCAACTAATCATGTGTGTGTTTTACTAGACACGACCAGCCAACTAACATCATGTGTGTTTTACTAGACACGACCAGCCACTAACCAATGTGTGTGTTTTACTAGACACGACAGCCAACTAATCATGTGTGTTTTACTAGACACGACCAGCCAACTAACATCATGTGTGTGTTTTACTAGACACGACCAGCCAACTGAGTCATGTTGGTTTTTTACTAGACACGACCAGCCAACTACATCATGTGTGTTTTACTAGACACGACCAGCCAACTAACATCTGTGTGTTTTACTAGACACGACCAGCAACTAACATGTGTGGTTTACTAGACACGACCAGCCAACTAAGTCATGTGTGTTTTACTAGACACGACCAGCCAACTAACATCATGTGTGTGTTTTACTAGACACGACCAGCCAACTAACATCATGTGTGTTTTACTAGACACGACCAGCCAACTAACATCATGTGTGTGTTTTACTAGACACGACCCAGCCAACTAGAGTCATGTGTGTTTTACTAGACACGACCAGCCAACTAACATCATGTGTGTTTTACTAGACACGACCAGCCAACTAACATCATGTGTGTGTTTTACTAGACACGACCAGCCAACTAACATCATGTGTGTTTTACTAGACACGACCAGCCAACTAACATCATGTGTGTGTTTTACTAGACACGACCAGCCAACTAACATCATGTGTGTTTTACTAGACACGACCAGCCAACTAACATCATGTGTGTGTTTTACTAGACACGACCAGCCAACTAACATCATGTGTGTGTTTTACTAGACACGACCCAGCCAACTAGAGTCATGTGTGTTTTACTAGACACGACCAGCCAACTAGAGTCATGTGTGTGTTTTACTAGACACGACCAGCCAACTAGAGTCATGTGTGTGTTTTACTAGAGCACACGACCAGCCAACTAACATCATGTGTGTGTTTTACTAGACACGACCAGCCAACTAACATCATGTGTGTTTTACTAGACACGACCAGCCAACTAACATCATGTGTGTGTTTTACTAGACACGACCAGCCAACTAACATCATGTGTGTTTTACTAGACACGACCAGCCAACTAACATCATGTGTGTGTTTTACTAGACACGACCCAGCCAACTAGAGTCATGTGTGTGTTTTACTAGACACGACCCAGCCAACTAGAGTCATGTGTGTTTTACTAGACACGACCAGCCAACTAACATCATGTGTGTGTTTTACTAGACACGACCCAGCCAACTAGAGTCATGTGTGTTTTACTAGACACGACCAGCCAACTAACATCATGTGTGTGTTTTACTAGACACGACCAGCCAACTAACATCATGTGTGTGTTTTACTAGACACGACCAGCCAACTAACATCATGTGTGTGTTTTACTAGACACGACCCAGCCAACTAACATCATGTGTGTGTTTTACTAGACACGACCCAGCCAACTAGAGTCATGTGTGTGTTTTACTAGACACGACCAGCCAACTAACATCATGTGTGTGTGTTTTACTAGACACGACCCAGCCAACTAACATCATGTGTGTTTTACTAGACACGACCAGCCAACTAACATCATGTGTGTGTTTTACTAGACACGACCCAGCCAACTAGAGTCATGTGTGTGTTTTACTAGACACGACCCAGCCAACTAGAGTCATGTGTGTTTTACTAGACACGACCAGCCAACTAACATCATGTGTGTGTTTTACTAGACACGACCAGCCAACTAACATCATGTGTGTGTTTTACTAGACACGACCCAGCCAACTAGAGTCATGTGTGTGTTTTACTAGACACGACCAGCCAACTAACATCATGTGTGTGTTTTACTAGACACGACCAGCCAACTAACATCATGTGTGTGTTTTACTAGACACGACCAGCCAACTAACATCATGTGTGTGTTTTACTAGACACGACCCAGCCAACTAGAGTCATGTGTGTTTTACTAGACACGACCAGCCAACTAACATCATGTGTGTGTTTTACTAGACACGACCAGCCAACTAACATCATGTGTGTGTTTTACTAGACACGACCAGCCAACTAACATCATGTGTGTGTTTTACTAGACACGACCCAGCCAACTAGAGTCATGTGTGTTTTACTAGACACGACCAGCCAACTAACATCATGTGTGTGTTTTACTAGACACGACCCAGCCAACTAGAGTCATGTGTGTTTTACTAGACACGACCAGCCAACTAACATCATGTGTGTGTTTTACTAGACACGACCCAGCCAACTAGAGTCATGTGTGTTTTACTAGACACGACCAGCCAACTAACATCATGTGTGTGTTTTACTAGACACGACCCAGCCAACTAGAGTCATGTGTGTTTTACTAGACACGACCAGCCAACTAACATCATGTGTGTGTTTTACTAGACACGACCAGCCAACTAACATCATGTGTGTTTTTACTAGACACGACCCAGCCAACTAGAGTCATGTGTGTGTTTTACTAGACACGACCAGCCAACTAACATCATGTGTGTGTTTTACTAGACACGACCAGCCAACTAACATCATGTGTGTGTTTTACTAGACACGACCAGCCAACTAACATCATGTGTGTTTTACTAGACACGACCAGCCAACTAACATCATGTGTGTGTTTTACTAGACACGACCCAGCCAACTAGAGTCATGTGTGTTTTACTAGACACGACCAGCCAACTAACATCATGTGTGTGTTTTACTAGACACGACCCAGCCAACTAGAGTCATGTGTGTTTTACTAGACACGACCAGCCAACTAACATCATGTGTGTGTTTTACTAGACACGACCCAGCCAACTAGAGTCATGTGTGTTTTACTAGACACGACCAGCCAACTAACATCATGTGTGTGTTTTACTAGACACGACCAGCCAACTAACATCATGTGTGTGTTTTACTAGACACGACCCAGCCAACTAGAGTCATGTGTGTGTTTTACTAGACACGACCAGCCAACTAACATCATGTGTGTGTTTTACTAGACACGACCAGCCAACTAACATCATGTGTGTGTTTTACTAGACACGACCAGCCAACTAACATCATGTGTGTTTTACTAGACACGACCAGCCAACTAACATCATGTGTGTTTTACTAGACACGACCAGCCAACTAACATCATGTGTGTGTTTTACTAGACACGACCAGCCAACTAACATCATGTGTGTGTTTTACTAGACACGACCAGCCAACTAGAGTCATGTGTGTGTTTTACTAGACACGACCAGCCAACTAACATCATGTGTGTGTTTTACTAGACACGACCCAGCCAACTAGAGTCATGTGTGTGTTTTACTAGACACGACCAGCCAACTAACATCATGTGTGTTTTACTAGACACGACCCAGCCAACTAGAGTCATGTGTGTTTTACTAGACACGACCAGCCAACTAACATCATGTGTGTGTTTTACTAGACACGACCAGCCAACTAACATCATGTGTGTGTTTTACTAGACACGACCAGCCAACTAACATCATGTGTGTTTTACTAGACACGACCAGCCAACTAACATCATGTGTGTGTTTTACTAGACACGACCAGCCAACTAACATCATGTGTGTGTTTTACTAGACACGACCAGCCAACTAACATCATGTGTGTGTTTTACTAGACACGACCAGCCAACTAACATCATGTGTGTGTTTTACTAGACACGACCCAGCCAACTAACATCATGTGTGTGTTTTACTAGACACGACCAGCCAACTAACATCATGTGTGTTTTACTAGACACGACCCAGCCAACTAGAGTCATGTGTGTGTTTTACTAGACACGACCAGCCAACTAACATCATGTGTGTGTTTTACTAGACACGACCAGCCAACTAACATCATGTATGTTTTACTAGACACGACCCAGCCAACTAGAGTCATGTATGTGTTTTACTAGACACGACCCAGCCAACTAGCGACATGTGTGTGTTTTACTAGACACGACCAGCCAACTAACATCATGTGTGTGTTTTACTAGACACGACCCAGCCAACTAGAGTCATGTATGTGTTTTACTAGACACGACCAGCCAACTAACATCATGTGTGTGTTTTACTAGACACGACCAGCCAACTAACATCATGTGTGTGTTTTACTAGACACGACCAGCCAACTAACATCATGTATGTTTTACTAGACACGACCCAGCCAACTAGAGTCATGTATGTGTTTTACTAGACACGACCAGCCAACTAACATCATGTGTGTTTTACTAGACACGACCCAGCCAACTAACATCATGTATGTTTTACTAGACACGACCCAGCCAACTAGCGACATGTGTGTGTTTTACTAGACACGACCAGCCAACTAACATCATGTATGTTTTACTAGACACGACCCAGCCAACTAGCGACATGTGTGTGTTTTACTAGACACGACCAGCCAACTAACATCATGTGTGTGTTTTACTAGACACGACCCAGCCAACTAGAGTTATGTATGTGTTTTACTAGACACGACCAGCCAACTAACATCATGTGTGTGTTTTACTAGACACGACCAGCCAACTAACATCATGTATGTTTTACTAGACACGACCCAGCCAACTAGAGTCATGTATGTGTTTTACTAGACACGACCAGCCAACTAACATCATGTGTGTGTTTTACTAGACACGACCCAGCCAACTAGAGTCATGTGTGTTTTACTAGACACGACCAGCCAACTAACATCATGTGTGTGTTTTACTAGACACGACCAGCCAACTAGCATCATGTATGTTTTACTAGACACGACCCAGCCAACTAGAGTCATGTATGTGTTTTACTAGACACGACCCAGCCAACTAGCGACATGTGTGTGTTTTACTAGACACGACCAGCCAACTAACATCATGTGTGTTTTACTAGACACGACCAGCCAACTAACATCATGTGTGTGTTTTACTAGACACGACCAGCCAACTAACATCATGTGTGTGTTTTACTAGACACGACCAGCCAACTAACATCATGTGTGTGTTTTACTAGACACGACCCAGCCAACTAACATCATGTGTGTTTTACTAGACACGACCAGCCAACTAACATCATGTATGTGTTTTACTAGACACGACCCAGCCAACTAGCGACATGTGTGTGTTTTACTAGACACGACCAGCCAACTAACATCATGTGTGTGTTTTACTAGACACGACCCAGCCAACTAGAGTCATGTATGTGTTTTACTAGACACGACCAGCCAACTAACATCATGTGTGTGTTTTACTAGACACGACCAGCCAACTAACATCATGTGTGTTTTACTAGACACGACCAGCCAACTAGCATCATGTATGTTTTACTAGACACGACCAGCCAACTAACATCATGTGTGTTTTACTAGACACGACCAGCCAACTAGCATCATGTGTGTGTTTTACTAGACACGACCAGCCAACTAGAGTCAGGTGTATGTTTTACTAGACACGACCAGCCAACTAACATCATGTGTGTTTTACTAGACACGACCCAGCCAACTAGCGACCTGGCAAAAGCACTAATAACTCTTCTTCTTGAAGATGAATAGAAGTTATTAACCCTTTTCCGATGTCCGAGAGCTGCCATAAGCAATGTATTTACATCCCTGTGAGAAATTACTTTTTTACAAGCGACAACTTTCGACAATTTTATCGATTGTGTAAAAAAATTAATGTATTTAATAAGTTAAGAGCTATTCCCAAGAATATTTGAAGAAGTGCAGTTATAACAATAGTTTTTTCAAATGTTCTTTTCCTGGCGATGATCATACAAACAGGATACTTCTCGACCATCTCAATCAATTGTTCATCTTCTTCTACATTCCGTTTCGCCGTTGTACAGCAAACTATAGGGAGTGTCAACTAATCTAGCAGCTGTCCAGCTAAAAGTAACTCTTGAGAAACTACCTCTTCGTTTTACAATATTATTTATAGTATTCCCTTCAAATAAAAGCCGCCTTTGTCTCAAGCCGCCCTGTCTGGTCCAAGGAGTCCCGACAGCCGCCAGTTAGGACCAAATTCTCGCGGCACGACTGAGCTGTCCATTCAGAATTAGAACAAGTGGATCGCGACCGCCAGTCGTAGCAACCAACCCCACAACTTTACCTGCGACTGGAGTCGCGCGGCTACGACCGCAACAGACCATGGGTGGAAGTGGCCTAAATGATGACCTAGGCCTAGAACTTGTGAACATTGCAGGCTACTAAGTAATGATTATTCTTTCAAATGTCAACTATTGTGCTCCAATGTGTTATGTAACCTTCGTTTAACCTTGGTTCTCCTGAGGTGCAGCTAATAAGATAGGACTATAGTGTAGTTCCAGGGTAAACAGTGCAGGCCTACAGTACATATGTTCGATAGGGCTTACACCAATAATATAGCCTACATTTTAAAAACATGCACAGTTAGGAGTGCGTTAGTTATCAAATATATTCTAAGGGAAAGCATTGTAATGATATGAAATTATACATCCCAGTAATTTATTATTCACATTTGTATTCAAAATTACGATATTATAAATGCGAGCGGGTAGTAAGATTTATTTGTGTTAAGTTGTTAAGTTGCAAGGTATGGCGACATCTTACTACGTCTCTGTTTGAAAAGCCAACTCAGTCTTGTAAACAGAAACGCGCCTGGATGACCACAACCTTTTTTCTTTTGGGAAGTTTCTAGAAGGAAATGTCGCTAGATATACCTACTTCAAGGTACGCATCTCTTCACTTGCCTTCCTGACGAGGAGCCGTGTAGGTTGAGTCTATCACATATTAATCTATATTCTAAATTTCACGTGTCGGGAATTATCATACATATAACGCAATGGTCGGGCTCTTATAAAAAACTGCAACGTGTGAGATATCTATCAAAAAACTGTTTATCTAATATAAATAAAAAAACACACCAGAACTTTTGTTTTCTAAAATAAGACATTATCCCTTTTTAATTATTATAATACAGAATAACAAACTTGAAACCAATTTAATAATTATATAAAATATCACACTAATTGTGGCGAACAAACATTAATATATCAGGCTAGCTCTTTTATACGTTACAGCTTGGCAACTCTTATTCAAACAATTTTACTAAAATTTGAACCATTACAGATTAAAATCAGGCTGGTAATTTTGTACACCTGATAAAAAATCACTTTTAACATTTTTACTAGGCTATAATCTATACATAACTTCAAAATTAGGTTAAATCTTAGGCCTATTGGTTTATACTTATTTCACTTTCAGTTTGTTTCGAAATGTTTCGTCGAAATAAATTAAAATGTATTTAGTTTCGTAATTTTGGTCTACCCTAAACACACTTTGCCAAAATTGTATTCCGATTTCATCTTAGTGATTATTCTTGTTATTCCATTGGGGTTTACTGGACTCTTTGGAAAAAACAATAAAACTTACGTCATCAGGGACATTTTATACACACTTTGATACGAATTAATAATTTAAAATTATTTGGCATACTTTGGACAAATTTTTCAAAAATTGCTTTCAAATCTCAGCCTTTTTTCCCCACACAATAGCATCTTTGTAAAGTTTGAGCATTTTTAAAATTAAAGTAGCAGTTCAATGTTTCGAGTTATCTTTAAAGTGCCAAACAATGACTGTTCTCAGTGGCGTGGCGTGTTGCCAGGATAAGCAGAGCTTGTTTAACCGGTCCTTGTGAATTGTGTGATTGGTCAAATGGGGATATAGATACAGTATTAGCAAGCTCTGCTTATCCTGGCAACAATGCTCGACACGGTGTTGGTTCTTCAACCTATCTAGGCCTAAATGTTGGACACACGTAGTTAGCAGAACATATGACTAATTATGTTATCATGTTCTGTAGTTGACCATATTGAACCATTTTTCAAAATTCAAGCGAAAATTTTAACTATTTCTTAAAGAATTACATTTTAGTATAATTTATTTTTTTATTTTTGGCACCGTGTCTTATTACTCGTTCGGATTATACGCTTAGGTACTAATTACTCTAATGGTTTAAAGGAAGGTTATATTTATAGGAAGTAAACCATCATTTGCGTGGAAGGAGAGTGGGAAACCATTTTGTAAAAAAAAACCTCAGTACACTCGACCTATAATTATAGGCCCCTATTTTGATTTCGTCGGTCTGTCTAGTGAAATATCTCTAGTTTTCACAATTTGTGTTAGTTAAGTGTCGACTGCTATTGGGGCTCATCTCATAGTTTAGGACAAACAAAAGTGCTCCAACTAAACACACACCTCGCTGTGGCGCAGCATAAATCATAGAAAATAAGGACAGCCAGAGTTCTAGTTATTTAAATGTATTTTGTAAAAAATATTAAATATAATCTAGTCATTTTATGGTCAGATTTACAAGCCTACTATTAATAACAGTACATATTACTTATTCCATGCAAGGTGATTCAAATAATAAAATTGTTCTCACATTTAAGAAAACAAAGAGGTTACTATTTATATATTCATACGCCATGGGTGCTATGAAACTGTCTTCTTTGATACCTAGTTGTAATATTACAAAAGTGAGTTTAGTTATTTTCATATCGTTAAGAACATTTTAAAGGATATTAATCTTTTGCCTTAAACTGTTTTAAAATTCAACTCTCTGGTAGAAATTTGATATCAAGAGCCTTTTTAAAAAAAATTAATTCGGTTGATAACATTTGATTAAAAATATGAACTGTATCGATAATGCGCGAGCATGGCAGAGAAAGTAGTTATAGTACAAAGTCCCTGATTGGTCTAATGTGTCGAGACGTAGCCACGCCCTGAAGGTTCGTCAACAGCCAATGACTGAGGGCTCTAGACTCCCCGCCTACCCGACGCTGGCACACCGAGATAGGTCAGAACATTAGGGAAGGGCTCAGTGCAAGAGTGTCTTTAGTACCGACTTATATCATACATGAATTAAATGAAAAATAAAATAAGTAGTTTAGAAAAAACAAGGAAAGCAGTTTTTAAAAAATATGTACTTAACATTTCTTAAACCCGTCCGAGATATAGGTATATTCACACCGATGGGTTAGGGGTGAGTAGGATAAAGTTTGGAGGAAATATACCAGCATCTGTGGAGGGAGAGTAAGGAATCATTTAGGAAAAAACCCCACCTTCAGTACACCCTGTCGGGATTCGAGCCCTGACCTACTATAGAGAGTATCAGAGTTTCTGAACCTGTGAGATTCGAGGGCCGCCTTTCTCCAACCGACACAGATCAGTGCTTACAAACTATAAATATACTTAGGGCCTACTTAACCTAAAACAACCTTGATGAAGTTAGGCAAGGAGGCTCAGGGCGGCGGACAAGATTTACGTTTTTAAAAATACTATTTTGGTTTATTCACGAAAATGGCCAGTAGGCTTTCCAGCCATGATGCAGACTTAAATAGTCCTATGGGGAAACAATGGAAGTCAATGGTGTAAATAGTAGAGTGAGTGTTTATATTCGTCAGTGGAAGAGGGGACACATAAACAAGAGGTTGAGCCGCTCATTTTCCTACCTACTTCTCTGTTTCGTGTCTATTGGTGTCCAAGCGTGATTGTTTTTAATGTTTCAAGTGCAAGATGCAACCCGCTCAGCAAGAAGCCAACGTTAAGGCGTGTTTAGAGCAAGTGACAGAATGCTCGTTCTTCGCCTGAATCCGCTCAGTGCCAACTGAGCTGGGGTTTCGGGTTATATTCCCGGCTTGGTTGAAGATTTATTACTGCTCAATTGTCGTATTTGTGTTTTTATTAGTATTATGCTAGTTTGTAAGTCGTGTGTTGATATAATCAGGCAGGACGTTTGGAAAATGCACGTAAAATTAACTCAATAAACAATTATCTGGAGTTGGTTTTTCCATAGTTCCAGGAATATCTTAAACAACTTCATCTTTAAGACATATTGTTGATTCAAATGATTGTATGTTGATAACAGTCAGATGTGAACTAGTGTCCTCTTGGAAAGACAAAACACACCTAAGAGGGAGACTTGTACTGAGCTGTAAGACTTGTACTGAGCTGTAAGACTTGTACTGAGCTGTAAGATCTGTACTGAGATGTAAGTCATTAAAATATCCTAAAGTTGTATGAACCAAACGGGTAGTAAGACACGGTGCTAAAAGATCCTACAATAATTTATCTGTACATTAATAGACTAGTATTAAACATCAACATTACTAATACAACTAGACCTATAAACCTAAACAATAAAACCTTTTATAAATTAAAAAATTAAAATAACCTTCATGATATTATTGTAACTTCAAATAGTTTTTGTTTTATAAAATATGAATATTCAATTTCACACAAACAGTTCTATATGGAGTAGGCTACTATTTAAGTCCACCTGAAAAGTTAAGTTTAAGGTTCACAAAACTGAAGGAAGAAACGAACATGATGTCTTCAATTGAACCTTTCATTGCCAAATTATCTTAAAAAGTTACTTAAGTTGGCCACTACATCATTAACCCACAAATAAAACTCACTGTAGCAAAAGTTTTTCATTTAATATTTATAATTGGTTCTAATTGTTAAAAGGAACTAATGATTTAAACAGAACATATTTCATTTTACAAAGTAATCTTTTATTTATGGCGGGAAAAATAGACGTGTACAGATCGTCGCAGATGAAGTTAAACCCAAACTAACGACAAAACATTTGTTTGTCGAGAAATCAATATAGTTGTTTAATGCAATGTAAGAAGTATTGTCAGTAAAACACTCAACTATAAGAGAACTGGCAGGCAGTCCAGAAGATGTCGGGGAATGTAGACATCGGATTTATAAGCACAGGTCGGCGCATCAAATTGCCAAAGTGTTGTCAAGTGTCAGCCTGGGAGGTCATGACACTTGACTGACCTAGTGCAAGTAAGCCCAATGTCTGGTCGGAGATCCACTCGCCGGAACATTTCGTCAGATTTACTCTTGAGAACCAGTTTAAGGTTTGTAACGCAACGGTCCAGATGTTTGGGGGAATATTACGATACAATGTCGTGTTGTGAACGTCCATCTTGTTCCACGACGAGTATTTCGGCGAGGGGATAGGAGAGAGAAAAAGACTGACTTCTGAATGAACCGAGCCAAAGTCTGTTTCTATCCCCCATCTCAACACCGACACATCTTCTGGTCAGGTTCCTCATCACTAGGCAGTGACGAGACTCAAAATTCTGTCGGTCCAAAGCAGTGAGTAAGTACATCACTACAAACACATCTTCTGGTCAGGTTCCTCATCACTAGGCAGTGACCGCTAGAGGGTACATCACTACAAACATCTCTTTTGGTCCAGTTCCTCGGCCTTCACATCACTAGGCAGTGACCGCTAGGATACATCACTACAAACACATCTTTTGGTCCGGTTCCTCGGCCTTCACATCACTAGGCAGTGACCGCTAGAGGGTACATCACTACAAACATCTCTTTTGGTCCAGTTCCTCGGCCTTCACATCACTAGGCAGTGACCGCTAGGATACATCACTACAAACACATCTTTTGGTCCGGTTCCTCGGCCTTCACATCACTAGGCAGTGACCGCTAGGATACATCACTACAAACATCTCTTTTGGTCCGGTTCCTCGGCCTTCACATCACTAGACAGTGATCACTACAAACAAGTTTTACTATAATACAAACATGTTTAATGTTGAGGCGTATTTTAACTATATTTAGGGCATCTCGGCTCTATCATGATGATAAAATAATGTCTACAGCATTCTTTAATTAATTACAAAAAAATTTATATAATAAAAATTTACAAAATATTAGTTAATATTTTAGGCCTAAGAACTTTTTATAAAAAATTATGTTATATTTAGACAAGATTTTCAGGCAACTTAAAGTATGGCCTAAACTATTTTAATAAAAGTCAAATTTATAGTGTTATTTAAATTTTAATTGATTGTTTTATGTACCATAAAGAACATATTTCTCGTTTTCAAGGTCTCAAAATTTTGAATTCCGCCAATTAGTGATATTTGTGGATACAATGAAACTGATAATAATAGATAGCGAGGTTGAACCCACTCTGCTGGTATAAAGACTAATCTAAATATTTTCACCCGTTTTCAAATTAAATGAACATTATCGACAACAATGAAATCAAGCAATTATCTGAACCAAAAATGTAAAATTATTAAAATAGTTTATATTTAGACAAGTTGGCGTGATTATTTTCCTTCAGAGAATGTTACTTTCACAACAATTGGTAGGCCTACGATGTAAAACATGTGTTAGAACAACGTTACAGTATCAACAGAACATGTCAACACGGAGCTACAGTGTGTGGGTCTAGCCTTTAGTTTGGCGGGAAAGTTAAATTGTTTTTTTGGGCGAGCTCTTAAAATGTCTACTTTACTAGATACGATCAAGTTAACGACAAATACACCTGATTTTTTTAATAGAAAAAGAACTTTATAACTGAAAAAATCTAAAATTAGATAGAAGCATTCTTCTATTAGGGGAGTTATCAATATAGGCCTATTGGAAGTCTATATTTATATTAAATAACAATTAAAATTAGTATCGATTTAAACAAGTTCAAGTAACAATGCTAGTGAACTACATAAATTTGAAAATGTTTATAAGATGTTTACACGAGTAATAATAAAAACTATTTTCTTAACTGTAGACCTAAGATAAATTAAAAAATATTACTTAATTATGCCTATTATCAAATAGGTTTATTATTTAACTAAAGACTAATTTACGGCTATTATTAGGCTGAGGACGTTTAGGCCTAACCTCATTCATTAAGAGTCAGCCACGTGGAACAATATTAATACTTAAGTTAGTAAATAATTGGATGTGCTATACAAATTAGAATATAGTAGTTCTAAGCCTGTGAATGGACTTCGCAAAACAATACAATTAACATGAAACAAAGTAGGCCTACTTGTTCGCGAAGAAATTACCTCAACTTAGAAATAAATTATTTCAAAGTTTAGCTTTTATAATATTAAGCATTAGGTATACTGACTAATAAATATATTAATGTATTCTAAAAAGGTCTATTTAGAATGCATAGTTATTAAAAATAACTAAACTAGATTATTACTGCTGAAGAACTTTTAAAATCGTAACAAACGATTTAAAATATTTTTTAAGATTAACAAAAAAAATTAAATCAAGAAAAATCAAACACGATAGAAGATGGAAAAACAAATAAAATTAAGGCTACTTGCCAAAAAACTCGTTCGAGAAACTGAAGATTCACTAAAACTTCTCATTGTTCTCAATAATGCACTAAACACATTTCCTCTTGAAGATATTAACGAACTTTGATTGTACCGTAAAACACGACCATCACCGCTCGAGTCCAAGACACAAATGTCCTTCTCCGAGGCGAGATCTAGAGAACTGCTTCAAGCCCCGCCCACTGCTACCAGCTTCGACTGCGCGCGCGCATCGTCGATTGGCTCCCCTCACGGTCCTCACCCGTCATTGGCTACTGGAACGACCCTTCTCTCTGGTTGGTCCGAGCACGTTTAACGATCGAGGCATCAGTGAAGCGTCTGCGCCCAACGGATCTCCACGTGCAGTATCAACCGTGTTGATAACTCAGGAGAGGGGATGTCTGCATTACATCATAATATGCGCATGCGCACTATCCTTCTGGCACTAGAATATGGTGTGTGCATCTAAAGCTCTCTCATTTCTGCTAGTTATTTTTCACATCTTACAATAACGGAAACATTATTTAATTTATTTTTATTCTTTGCCCCTCCCCAACATTTTATTATTTAAAAAATAGGTTTTCAAACGGCTTAAATCATGGAGTAGGTATGATGGTAGTTTAGAAGAAATGAACCATCAGTAGACGTTAAAGAGTATGGGAAAACCAAAGTAATAGCATGTAGAAAATCACCCCTGATGTACTCGAACGGGGTTCGAGTCTAGACCTCCATGTCACCGTCACGAGACATAGCCCAACAACATGTAAGTCCCTCATGTTTGTTACAGCTGAGTTATTATAATATTGACCTACATGTTTTAATGTTCTATTTTCATAGATAAACATCAAAACTGAATAAAATTCTTACAGAATGATAATTTTAAGGCCTATATAGTCATAAAAACAAATGGTGGACTTACGGTACGTCGCACAGACTTTCTCCCTATTTTATCAATGGACATTAATTACTAAAAACTCGTAATATTTGTGAAATGCAATAATAGGTCTATCATTGTTGTAGAACACTACAACAATGATAATAATGAAATAATATAAAATACATTGTTACTTACTGTATGGAACTAGGAACTAGGAACAATGTTAGAAAAATTGAGAAACTTCTTTGTCCACCAAAGAGCATAAAAATCAAATTAATTTTCAAAGACCTGAATTGAAAAGTAAGGGCTATATATTTGCCTATAGCTCGGAAACTATTGGTTTTATAAAAACATATTTCAAATAAAAGATTTTTACCTTTACTAGTCCTAGTACTACAACTTTACAATTAAAAGTTATTTCTTATCTTAAATTTTTGCGGAGAAATGACCAAAATTGGAAAAAATTTCCTGTTAGACATATAATTTGAAACAAACCGGACCTTATGAAAACTGAAGATACCAAATTTCATCCCAATCGGTAAAATCGTTTCGGCTCTATCCCGAGGTACAGACGAGACGGCATCGCGAAAACAAACTTTCTCTAATTCAGAGGGCCATGAAACATCGACATTTATCAGAATATCGAGTTCGATTCTTTTGACGATCACAATACTTCTTTCTCAGAGGTGTCGAGAGAAAGTAAAAACATGTTAAAGAAATGGGTCAGCTCTGGATTAGGTTTAAATCAGACAGGCCTACCAAATTTTAAAATGTAAGCTTAGTTGATTATTAAAATTACTCAGTTCCAGATAAATATTTTCGACAGTTAAATGGAGACGAATCTAAAATAAATGTATTTCTACGCCATGTGACGCTTAGTCAGACACCGGCAGACAGACGCCAGACAGACGCCAGACGTTGCGATGACGTCACGTATCGATTCTAAAGCTGTGGAGGGTTTTGAATAATTCAATCGACATGGAAGGCAAGGCAACAGTCCTACCTTAACTTTTTAGTATTTAAACAGAACTACACAAGAATATTGACGTGAGCCGGGGATCAGTTACTATTTTTAGGTGTTCTGTCTTTCGACAGCTACGTCCAGATTGAGTCCTCCAGAATATTTTATCAGGGACAGTTATTAAGGCCTAGAAATGATTAATTATCGTATTTGAGTGACCGGACTCTATAAACTTACAGAATGTGCCATTTCGGACACGAGGGGTGGGGTGGAGAGAAGAGAACTTTTAGCACCGCGTTTTACTACCCGTTCGGGTTATACCCTTATGTAGCCTACTAATCATGCTAATGGGCTAGAAATGAGGAAGAATGGATTCAGAGGAAGTGTACTTTCATTTGCGTTGATCTGTAGGCTACATGTTGTAGTTAAATAGGGGTAGGGCTATATGAATATATTATGTTGTAGTTGTCAAATGGGTGTCGATAGTGTCAGTTGAAGTATTCATATTTATTAGCAATTAACATGAAATATTCTTACAACAAAAATTTTAAAAATCCTAGGATGTTTACGATTATTGAGTAAAAAAGGGTACTTTCAAAAAAAATGTTTATATTTTCATCTAGGCCTAAATTCTATTCATTCCGTACTACGAACCGTCAGTAAGCCCACCATTCATTCTACTACTGTCATTAAACCCACCATTCATTCAGTACTACGGACTGTCACCTAGCCCACCATTCCTTCTACTACTAACTGTTAGTAAGCCCACCATTCATTCTACTACTGTCATTAAACCCACCATTCATTCAGTACTACGGACTGTCACCTAGCCCACCATTCATTCTACTACTAACTGTCAGTAAGCCCACCATTCATTCTACTACTGTCATTAAACCCACCATTCATTCAGTACTACGGACTGTCACCTAGCCCACCATTCCTTCTACTACTAACTGTCAGTAAGCCCACCATTCATTCTACTACCGTCAGTAAGCCCACCATTCATTCTACTACTGTCATTAAACCCACCATTCATTCAGTACTACTAACTGTCATTAAACCCACCATTCATTCCGTACTACGAACTGTCATTAAGCCCACCATTCATTCCGTACTACGAACTGTCATTAAGCCCACCATTCATTCAGTACTACGAACTGTCATTAAACCCACCATTCATTCAGTACTACGAACTGTCATTAAACCCACCATTCATTCAGTACTACTAACTGTCATTAAACCCACCATTCATTCGTACTACAAACTGTCAGTAAGCCCACCATTCATCCTACTACTAACTGTCATTAAACCCACCATTCATTCCGTACTACGAACTGTCATTAAACCCACCATTCATTCAGTACTACGGACTGTCACCTAGCCCACCATTCCTTCTACTACTAACTGTCAGTAAGCCCACCATTCATTCTACTACCGTCAGTAAGCCCACCATTCATTCTACTACTGTCATTAAACCCACCATTCATTCAGTACTACTAACTGTCATTAAACCCACCATTCATTCCGTACTACGAACTGTCATTAAGCCCACCATTCATTCCGTACTACGAACTGTCATTAAGCCCACCATTCATTCAGTACTACGAACTGTCATTAAACCCACCATTCATTCAGTACTACGAACTGTCATTAAACCCACCATTCATTCAGTACTACGAACTGTCAGTAAGCCCACCATTCATCCTACTACTAACTGTCATTAAACCCACCATTCATTCCGTACTACTAACTGTCATTAAACCCACCATTCATTCAGTACTACGAACAGTCATTAAACCCACCATTCATTCAGTACTACGGACTGTCACCTAGCCCACCATTCCTTCTACTACTAACTGTTAGTAAGCCCACCATTCATTCTACTACTGTCATTAAACCCACCATTCATTCAGTACTACGGACTGTCACCTAGCCCACCATTCATTCTACTACTAACTGTCAGTAAGCCCACCATTCATTCTACTACTGTCATTAAACCCACCATTCATTCAGTACTACGAAATGTCACCTAGCCCACCACTATAAGTTATCTGCTGCACATCACAAAATTACACAAAAGATAAATTTCAAAAGTTGAGCTAGTATTTTTAATTTATAAATATGATTAGTGCTAGGGACTGATACATAATGAACTCCGATTGAATGGCTTTAATCACCAAGTGTGAGTAAATTAAGAGCAACAATGTAAAACACGTGATGTGCCGAGTGCTTTACATGTCACTGTCAGCAAACAATCACTTCTATTACTAGCAGAACAACTACTATAATATATTAATATAAATAGAGACAAATATTTTATTCCTGAAAGTTTGAGATCTTTGTAAATAAAGAACTAAGAAACGCAAGTCTGAGTAAACAGTTCATTGTCTCATTGAAATGTGTTTATTATTTCAAACAATCCGAGCGCGTGTTCGTTAACAATGAACTTTCCAACAACGCGAAGAGTTCAATGAACTCTAATCAAGATACAGTTAAAATTGTGCAACGTTCAAAACTGTATTAACATATTGTATTAATATTTATTAACATAAACAAATGAATCGGTAAAACGACTTATTCATGACGTAGGATTATTTTTAAAAAATTAATTCAAGTGACAAAGCTAAATGAAGAACTTATTTTAACAGTTACGCTGTGTCAAGTACATTTTTAACCGGAAACTTTGGAAGTATCAGATGACAGTTTGGGTTGAACGACATGTCACTCACCAGGAGAAGAAAAGTCCAAGTTGACCCCAAGTCACGGAAAGACGACCGACCCACTCGCCTACACTTGGTCGAATGTAAAACAGGAGATGGTACAGAACCAAAATGGCTACCCGGGAGATGCTGAAGAGAAGGGGGGGGGGAAGACATGCGCGCGACCTTGTCGGGGCCGACGACCCCCGGACTCCACGTGGAACAGAGGGGGGCCTTCTGTTGCCGCGGCATGAACCCCCCGCGCGTTCACAAGGGTCAACGCCCTCGAGCCCCGTACTAGGCCTACTCCAACACCTCCCCCACGGTTGTAAATCCTAGTGCGGCGCGAAGGAACAAAATAATACATACATAACAAAAAGTACAGGTAAAATTCAATACGTCAAGAAAACACGAGTTAGAGAGAGAGAGAGAGCGAGAGATAGAGTGATTGTAGGCCTATTTGCGATAGGTCCCTTCACTAGCGTACCGAGATAAAGTTGGCAACACCGCAGTGAGGTCGTTGAGCCCCCGAGGTTCATCGCCGTGTGATAAGAATGGACAATGAATGATAAGAGGTATTATTACCTCTTTCTCGGAACAAAAGAAATGGAGACTTTAGGGGATTCTTTGTGTTGTGACTTCTATATCATTCATCAGTCACACCTCGTCACAATCAAGTTTATAACAGGTGACTTTGTGTGACCAACTTTTAACAGAAATAGTCCGTTTCGTTTTTTACCGTAAATATATAAACCTTCTATTAAAAATAAACTTTTAAGTTTTGTGAAATTAAAAAGGTCATGAAATGTTTCTGAATTTTCTCGTTTTTTCCAAGTCGGTTAGTAACAACCTACCATATTTTCTTACTATTAGAGTTAACGAAAGTTATTATAGTTCAAATAACCGGTCAGTGGACCTGGCTACGAGCCTAGGGGTCCCGGGTTCAGTTCTCGGCTGGGGTATTCTTCCCTTTAAGGGAATAATCCCAACGGTCACCAGGGTTTGGTAAATCAGGCTCAAGTTAGGTTAAGACTCACCCCGGCTCCATAACTTCATAATAACTATCACCTCATCTCATCACGGGTACGACGTGTGACAACCTCCTGTGTTGTACCCACAGAGCGGCTAGTAGTCTACATACAGGGGCGACCGAACGTGGATGTCGAAGTCTCTCCCGGTCAAAATGTGCAATACGATTTTTTTTAAGTTCAAATGAACTAAAACACCTCAAGTCATGATCGACCTGGCACAGATAACATGTTACGTATTCGGTCCTGAACAACCTTCTGCAGCTATAATGTGTTCAACTTCTGTTCTGATCAGATGTCGCTAATCTTGTAATAAGCTAATTACTGGTAGTGACAATCCTGTAAGCCACAGACCAATGCAAACAGGTATTTATGATCATTATGGTAAGTTTAGGTTATACCTGGACATAGGACCAAGCAATGGAGAAAGGTTGAGGAATTGAAGTATCACATCACACCAAATCACAACACATCACACCATATCACACCACATCACATCACATCTCGACTAAATAATGTTCAGATTGCGGGAAGTTTGTCCCAGCCTGCAACAATGAGAGATACATCGTTAGCCGAATGGTCTGACGCGTCACCCTCGTGTTGGACCTAGTTTCCTGTTACCGGGAGTTCGGCGTTCGAATCTCAGTCGGGTGCAATGAGGCTGGTTTTTCCTAAATGGTTCCTCGTTCACTCTCCACCCGAATGCGGGCATATTTATTCTAAACAAATGCTACCTTCCTCGTCTCCATACCACTAGCGTAATTAATGTATGCGAATGGGTAGTAAGACGCGGGGTCGGAGCCAAGACACCCATAGATATAGATATAGTGAAACCTGTGTGGAGTACTACAATGGCCGATACCAGCTACCCTCAAGGCAGTCACTGACCATATAAACAACTTGTAGTTCAAGAGCCAAGACATCACTGCTATCCTGTTCTTGTACTTGTCCATCAACACTGGTGACACTGACAGAGTGGTTCGGGGAAACATGTCTAACACGACTCTTCGGCTTTAGCCCAAGGCTAGAAATGAGGAAGACTGTTTCAGAGTAAATGCATCCGCATTAGTTAGAGTGTAAAGGGAATGATAAATATCAGTGACCAATATCCACCTAATGTAACTAGGCCCACACTAACAAGTAGGGGGAGGACGGTAGAGTGCTCAGATTTGCTTGGAGAGAGAGTGGGAAACCATTTAATTATCATCCCCTTGATACGAGGCCGAGGTTCAAACCCCGACCTCCTCGTCAACAGCGATACGAATCTTACATTTGATGCGCATTTTAAAACCGACTGATCAAAACAAACGACGTACAAACTAACTTAATCCAAGAACAGTCCCAACAGCCCTACCGATAAGTACAACCTTACGGTGAAAGGGAAATCCCCCAATTTCACCAGTGATAATATTTCCGGACGTCCTGAGAAATGAACCCGAGATCCTCAACTCAATTGACAGAAAATGTCAGACAATTTATTGACGTAAGTTTGCAAGCTCTTAACTCGTTTTTCCGCGATCGTCTGTTGTTTGATAACTGACAAAACATCAGATCACACGCTTCAAGGCGTCAGGCCAGCACAACACTGAATTACCGGTGATAGGAAGGTCGGGATTCGAATCTAGGCCGACGGTGGTTTATCACTGTGGTTTTCCCAATCCTCTCTCCACGCTAATCTGGGTGTATTCCCTCTGAACTACGTTCATCAATATTTTAACTTAGGTGCGGCTGTAGGAGAAGCGAGAAAAGGTCTAGTGTTTTTCACATGGTCAAAATAAATGAATATTTCTCCAGTAGAAACACAGAGTTTAATTTTCTTCCCAAGGTGATATCAACAATTGTTGAATATCTGTGAAGGGTGTCTTGGAATTTAATGACTTTTTATCTTCATTTAAAAAGTTTGTCATCTAATGTCGTTAATCTACGTCCACCTTAAGCCTCGATGATGTTGAACGTAATAATTAATAAGGAAATATTTGTCAGTTACATAATTTTAATTAGTGGTCACTAATCAGTCGTAACAACAATATTCTGAGTAACAAACGGCTCACCAGAAAATCAAGTAGACTAATACCATTTACACGTAAGACCCCAAATTGTTCACGTTTTGCGACCAAGTCACTGTCACTAGCAGTGGTGTCACTACCACCATGGACCTCCTCCCGAACCAGAACACACAGGATTCTTAGTCATGTTCGTTTATACTAATGTCACTCGCAAATCGTGATTATTTTACAAGTTTCTTCATCTGGTTGAACAGAGAGTTCGGTAGGAAAACAATAGCATTCCAAGTAAAAACGTTTAATTGTGTTCATTTTAACTCGTTAAACTTTACCGTTACATGAGCTACATTAATGGGTTGGGTTTACAAAATCAATAACGGCCCAAATAATATAGAAGTTGTGGACAATATTACAGTGTACTCAAAATCTTGTAGCTAAAATAGCAGAAATTTGACAACAAAGGACTAAAAACACCGGCACGTGCAAGACGAAATTCGAAGCGTCAATATAATTGGGTAATAAATACAACTCTTATCGGAGCGCATGCGCCTTAGAAGGTTCACTTTGGTGTCACCCGATGCTGTCCGCGTAGTAATCCGTCACCATTGCGTCTTGGTCGCAAGTATGGCCGTAGCCTTAGTTGAAAATATTCGGACAGTTTGTAAGACGCGGAGGGAAAAGTAGCCTACCCATTATTTAGCCTCACTGTAACAAAAGCAACAAAGTTACAAAAACTAACCGAAGTATCTGTCGCGGGGGGGAAAAAAAATGTTCTAAGGTGCGACGAAACAGGTTTTTAGCATTATCACGGAACAATTCTTTTTAATAAATATTCAAAATGGCTGCGTCTTGAGTGCAAAGAGAATGAAGGTAAATATGTTAAGAACACTGACCTTGAACACTGTCCTATGCCAAACAAAGATAGTGAAGACAAAACACGATCTTTAAATGTATCTTAGTTTGGTCAGTATCATTGATAAGATTGGTTGGTGCTTTCTTTTTATATCATAATTTGGAGGACTGTAGAGTCAAGTTAGTTTGTAAGTCGTTCGCTAATCTAGCCCCATCGCTGAAGGTGCAAGTTTAACTACCAGTTCTATTTCGAATGGATAAAAATAAATAAAACCAGTAGAACAATATATAAATCAATATATATTTTATATTAAATGTATCAAATTAGTCCTTTTTGACTCGAATCAACCTCCCCTGTGAAGTAAGGGGAATCCAAAAATTGCACTCTATTCTGAGGGTGAGTCAGATAGGGTGCAGTAGGTTTATTAGGTTGTTAGCATCAATGTCCTCACTAGACGTTCATTGGACATTATGCTCTCCTAGACATGGACTGAAGCAAGAGGTTTTAAAAAACTATTTATAATTGGCACAAACAAATTGATCAGCGAGTAGTACTCGGATAAACAAGTGTTTGTAAATACTTTTAACTGATGTTAATATAAACGGTTGTGCGGTTATTGTTGGTTACACAAGCCTTCACAAGAAAATAAACACGGGGTCAGTTTTTGTTCGATAAACAAAAGAATGCATGTGAAAATGTTCTGGATAGAATACAAAGCAGCAAGTGTCGCCTAGTGCTGACATCTAGTGTCGAGTAATGCAACCTCTACGGACAACAAGCAGAGGTTCCTCTCAACAGATCTAACAAGGGTGGAACTATCAGGAGGGGCGGATTGGGCACGCAGCCCTCTGACCAATGGTCCACCCCATGGCGGAGTTATTCTTAAACATTCCTAGAACATCATTATGGAAGTCAAAGGGGGCCACCGTACTTGATGCCCAGTCGAAGGGCTGAGTGCATGCCTGATTGATAGAAATCACATCAAACCAACCCTCGGGTTCAATGCCTAAGTTAGTTGTTTATTGAAGTCCAATCAAATCAATAACACCTTAAATACACGAGTTAGAACATTTTTAAACTTGAACTTGCTGAAAGAGGGATTTAATGTTAAAAAACTTGTTTTTCTATTGTTGTGGGACTTGAAGAGCTAATGCAGGTAATGGAGATGTGCGAAGGTCATTTTTTAAGATTAAAGCGAAACTTGAAACATATCATAATAAACCTGGTGGAGTACTATTATTTTCCCTAACTGATCAGACTGCCACCATATTTCGACTCTAGCCGGTCCTCGAACCGGGGTATGGTGATTCCGTGTCCAGTCCCTTTTTATTGAATCAATATGTCCTCCTAATGTTCCTCTTTCCTGTTTCTAGTGTAATCTTATCATTCTGTACTACGTCTACTGCACACTTCACATTTCAAAGTCTGCCCACGGGTAGTGGGCAGCACAATTGATTCTGATTGCAATACATATGTTTATTTATACTTTCCCTGCGGCGCCAGATGGGCAGAAATTGCCCACTGGGAAAAGTTTATTTTGTTTTCACACCAGGGTTACGTCTGAAAATGCCATCGTAGCCCTGGTAGTGTACTAGTATTTACTCTGACCGTCCCCGGCGGCTCGCTCGACCGGGGTCATCTAAACTCTTTTTTTCCTTTTAATATTCTACATCTGGTTTTTATTTTTCTACGGTTTGTTTCCCCTTCCTCCACTTCTGTACCATTGTATTTTTTAAGGTCCCCGTCGACCCCGTATGAGCGATAGGTCGTTTTTTTAAATTATTTTCCCGCCCCTATACCTTTTGCAACCATACTATCAGCCCGTCAGGGCGCTATATGTATTCTTGTTGTTTATATATATGTTCTATGTCGGTCAACGATCGAGAGCCCCTCGGGGGTTGGTGTTTGTTATAGATATTCTTTATGTTGATCTGTCTTTCATGTATATATCTGTTATATTGTTACAACAAAATAAATCCTATCAAACAAACAAACAAACTTGAGACACACGAATTAAAGTTAAAGCCGAAAATAAGGTTTTTGTTGCTGCCACCTAACACTACTTAGTACAGAACTTAGAACTTAGCACATCAAGGTAAAAAAGAAAGGTTTATGTCTTTAACGCTGACATAAATTTATCTACGCTTACGTCCATGATGTAATTTAATCACCAGGCGATGATTGTTAAGTAGCTAATTATAAAAACTGTTTTATGTTCAAACTTGAAGGGATAAGGGGGGTAGTCTCACTACATACACATTCCAGGACAACTAAGTTTTTGGGCCAGTTCCATAGTCAGATTTAGTAGGCCTCAAGTGCGGCGCTATACTAAATACAAGACGTCACCTACCTGAAATTGAATGGAATGGGCCAGTTCCATAGTCAGACTTAGTACGTCTCAAGTGCGGCGCTATACTAAATACAAGACGTCACCTACCTGAAATTGAATGGAATGGGCCAGTTTCCCCATTCCATTTCGGTCTAGGTAGGTGTCGTCCTGCACTTGAGGCGTACTAAGTCTGACTATGAAACTGGCCCATCTCAAACCACATATGGACACCGGCAAATACTTTGTTGTTAATTAATTTAAATTCGACAGATACCTGTTTTAATCATAGTGCATTAGAAATGTTTCATCGTTGTCTAACACAGAGGTTGGCAGCACATTTGTCAATGCGACACACTAAGTAACAATTGAGAAATTAGTGTGCTCGATCAAACATTCAAAGCAACACACACTGAACAAGTTTATTAAAAACATGTGCTCGGTTACAACTGCGTCAGACGCAAGTAATGAAAACTGTTCACATTGAAACTATAAGACAGTTTCATGAGAAATTTGACAATACTCTCGTCTGCCAAGCGGCACATACAAGTGAGAACTGGTAAACTCAAATTCGCCACATTTTTATGGGCAATGGGCCAAGGGTTGCCCACCCAGATGACAGCACTAACTCTATTTGACCCCTGTACCCTTCCCGTCATGTTTAGTGAGATATTTCAAAATGTTTCGAAGATAAGTTCTTTTTTTTTATCACCACGTCTTACTACCCGCTCATCTTATATGATAAATACTATAATGGGGTAGGGATGATGAAGGTAATCTACCCGCATCTGCGTGGAAGGAGATTGGGAAACCAGAAGAAGCCACCCTCAGTAGAGCCAATGATAAATACGTTGTTTCGAAACAGAACAGGTTACCTCGGATCTTAGTCTTGCAACATTTACAGTTGTTTCTTTTCGCAAGAAGCAACAAACAGTCTACCGTAGCGAGGCCTTCAACATCTTACAGATGTAAGTTCTTTATTCCCTTTACTCAAAACATTCACACGTAGCTTTACCTGCCTGAGCTATATTACCTACCTGAGATAGGTGTTACCTGTGGGGTGAGAGCTATATTACCTGCCTGAGCTAGGTGTTACCTGTGGGGTGAGAGCTATATTACCTGCCTGAGCTAGGTGTTACCTGTGGGGTGAGAGCTATATTACCTGCCTGAGCTAGGTGTTACCTGTGGGGTGAGAGCTATATTACCTACCTGAGCTAGGTGTTACTTGTGGGGTGAGAGCTATATTACCTGCCTGAGCTAGGTGTTACCTGTGGGGTGAGAGCTATATTACCTACCTGAGCTAGGTGTTACCTGTGGGGTGAGAGCTATATTACCTGCCTGAGCTAGGTGTTACCTGTGGGGTGAGAGCTATATTACCTGCCTGAGCTGGGTGTTACCTGTGGGGTGAGAGCTATATTACCTGCCTGAGCTAGGTGTTACCTGTGGGCTGAGAGCTATATTACCTGCCTGAGCTAGGTGTTACCCGTTATCTGGTCTATCTCCAGTTTTCCTCCACACAATGAATTGTTGAATGTCGAAACAAATAACACTCGTAACTGGAAAAATCATTAACTAATAACTTTAAAAATACTGGATCCTAAAATCTCGATTCAAGGCCCAACTAAAGTCACATTTTACAATTTTCTCGTGGCTGGGGGGTATTCCCCACCCTTAAAACCCCCGGTGTTCTCACCGTTGCCCTTGTTATTGGTCACGTGGGAAGTTGTTCATCTCAGAAAGCTCGAGTTGGGAAATTCAATGTCCCCCTCTCAAATATATACCGTAAGACGCCTCTGTTCTGGTGAGAACACTTTCATAAGGTAGCTCAATAGGAGTCCCCTTAGCTCAGTCGGTATCTTGTCTGTCTACTGAGCTGAGAGTCCCGGGTTCGATTCCCGACATGGCCCAAGAATGTATCACGGGTGAAATGTAGGTTTCCTCTTTCCCCGTGATGAACTAAAGGGGCGTTTGGACTATGCCTCTTTCCGCACAGGAGAGGCACGTTGAGGCACGTTGAGGCACGTAGTATCTTGTTTTGAAACGGGTGGTTTAACCATACTCAGCAAAATATCTAAACCACTTGGGGACCTTCTCGTGACCTCTATCTAGGATCATACGTGGTTCTAGAAACTAGGATCATACGTGGTTCTAGAAACTGACTCCTCCAGAACTCACGACGCTTCTGTTCCTTTCGACGCCGTAAAATGACGCCAGCAGCAAGTACTTACCGCGACGACATCTCTAAGTACACTGACCCATGGAAAGAGAGGCAAAAGTGAAAATAGCTCGGGTTACATGAGGCACCTATAGAGGCAAGATGCCTCTGCGCATACAATGTTGCATGAAATAAGGTCTAAGGGCCAGTTTCATAGTCAGATTTAGTACGCCTCAAGTGCGGCGCTATACTAAATACAGGACGACACCTACCTAGACCAAAATGGAATGGTGAAACTGGCCCATTCCATTCAATTTAAGGTAGGTGACGTCTTGTATTTAGTATAGCGCCGCACTTGGGGCGTACTAACTCTGACTATGGAACTGGCCCTATTTCCAAGTGCAGTAAGAAAATTATGTCGTGTCAACTCTAGAAGTTAAGTTGGTAAAAACTTTGTCGGTTCAGAAAATGCCATAACACTTTTCTTTGCTTTAATCAGACAGAAAAAAAAATATCTCGTCATTTTATTTCTTCTGACCCAGTTTTGAATTAATTATATAAAAAATATCAAAATCATAATTTTAAAATTCCCAATTCTAGGTGTTCATGTTAGTACACAGGGGCTACGAATGTTAAAATGTCAGCCCTTCAAGTGCGGTAGACATAACGAAAAGCTCATGGCAGACAGACAGACCCTTCATTTTATTAATAACGGACTGTTTTGACAGATAAAAGTTACTAAAACAGTTTTCATTGATCGTACCTAAGTCGTGTTAGTTGTAGCTGTCAATATTAATATATAATACAATAAAATGTCATCAATGTTCACTGTAAAACAATAATAATATGGTTATATTTGTTAAAATCCCCCTTTACTAGTGGAATCTCACCAGAGGGAGAGGAAAGATCATTCTTCTCCGCCTTAAAATATGTCTAGTTAGCAAGTTTGAATATTGCCAGGTCCTAAAAGTGATGTGGCATAAAGAATTTGGTTCACATCGGCTGAGATATGTTTACTAAGATGTTATACACTTGACTCTATTAATATGGGCCGAAGGAACACAGCACAGTAATATTATTTTAATTGAGCTCACTATGAGGAAAGAAGACAATTCAGGAATCTGAAGGAGGAGGCAAAGGACAGGACGCATTTGCGGTCTAAGTTCACTGACAAAAAGAATGGACCTGTCGTAAGACAGAACACCTAATAATAATTTATTAGGACGTAACTTTGAGAAAATACAAACCCATATTTAGGCTATTTGCTAATATCACTAATAATATTCTATTGTTTCTACTATTGTTAGTGCTATTTTATACTAGATGTTGAAATTATGTCTTAAAGGTGATTGTTGCAGTGACTTAACGTATGAATACGTGAAAGTAGATCAAGTAACTTTTTCTGTCAGATATTCCCATTCGTAAGAAAATTGGGTTAAGATTGCTCTAATTACAGATGTTTTATTTTCTTATAATGAGGAAGGTGAAATTTTAAAATAAGTGCATCCACATTTGCGTGAAAAACAATTTAGGTAAAAAAAAATCAGTACACGTAGCCGGGATTCAAACTCCGACCTCTTCATTATAATCAAACTTGCCCAAACAAAAGTGTCCACTTATAAGGAATAAAACTTGATCTCAATCAACAATAAAAGGCCCATGTTCCTTTCCTATACGATTTAAATTTTAAGTTAATATTGTAAAGAAAATATTATGTTAATTACGTTGTTACTTTCGCCATTTTGTTACCGTGTACATCATTGATCTCTATACTATAACTGGATGGACATCTGTGGCTAAAATTTTCGAGCTGTCGTCTGCATACCATTGGGTAAGAGAGAAAGAAACTTTCGGGTATCTCTTTCTCTCTTTCACCCATACAAGGCAATGTGGCATTTTGACATCGTTCATTAATTTGATTGATTATATGAGATACATCAATGTGAGAGTGGTTAAATTAAATAAATATGTTAGTTAAAGCTTTGAAGAGCATATAAAAGTTCAAAACAGGTTAGTTTTTTCTTTAAATAAGTTGATGTAGCCTAATATGTACGATGATTTTTGAAGGAAGCTTACTTTTAAGGCTTTATCTCGTACCAGAATCCTACCCTATATTTGTGTCTAGTTAGGATAAAAGACCTTCCAGAAGGAAATTTCTACTTCTGTTCTAAATTGCCGTTCATCCTACCAAAATATTATATATATGATAGTATTCTGGTACGAAATAAAGCCTTACAGATTGGAATTATTACTAAAATCCGGGTTTATAAGATATTGTACTTCCTACAAGCCAATAACCTAAATTATCATTTGAACGTAAGACTTCTACACAAAATGTGTTATTCAAACAAATGTAATACAGTTTTTAGCTAACTTGTTTCATTATAGTTATCGAAATGTCAAGTCAACATAATATGATTTCTGAAAGATATGAGCCAACTTAAAAAAAAAGGTATTATTACAATAATACTTTCCACAAGCCTATAACCTAAGTGATAGTTTGAATGCATGGCAACTATTCAAAGTTTGTCATTCAAACAAATGTAATCAATTTTTAAGATACCTTGTTCATTATATTTATCGAACTTTCAATAAAATATGGTTTCTGAAACCAATATACACGCTAATAACCAACTTTAAATATAAGTGTTGTCGTGGCAGACTGTAAACAACATTGATGGTAACTACATAAAAATTGAAATATCTAAGGTTTTATTCGTATTTGTACAGTATTACCTGTAAAACTGGATTGTATATCCTTTAATGTAAATGTTTCTTCAGGAAAGTATGGTATAATACTTCACTATTTTCAAACAATAACACTTTTATTCATCAGAGACATGTTTTCGCATAAGAACATTTAAAGAAACCGTTAAATCTTTCCCCCCTCAGTGTAGCAGACGATACACTTGAGCGTCACGCTTTTGTCCTTGGAATGTGCATGTGTATGTCCATCCAGTTATACTATAGAGATCAATGGTGTACATAATCACACGAGCGTAGGCAACTGACAGGGAGCATTTTTTAAACTAGTATTAATTATAGAATGGCAAATATTAATATATCATTTTCCAAGTCTCGTCATTCTAAATACAAGATAGTGAAATAATATTTAAATAAAACATTGTTAAAATGAGAAGTAGAGTATCTTAACTCTCGCTAGGTAGCGTCCCTGTGGCGCTTGTAGTTCCAAAGAATGGCAACAGAGCGCGACCAAAGCACAAGTTTCCACTGTGACCACACGGAACAGCACCCGTCAACCACGCGTCACGAGCAGTGCTGCCACACGCGGGATAATCGAGTAGCTTTATCCGTCCTATGCTTCACAACGGTCCGGTTTCAGAACAATTTAACTTAAAATTAATGTACACACGGAAAATAATTAAACTAATAGGACACACCCATAATAAAGTTATTTTTCTATTTTGCATTGTATAAATGGGTTTCGAGCAACATAAATTATTTATCAAATATAAATAAAATAACACTTCCTAAGAGAAAAATAGTAAAAGTAGGAATACCAATGTGATTACAGAACAATTGGCTGCACTGATATTAATAACGCACTATCGTGATAAACATTAAACTTTCAAAATCATAATAAAAAAAGTCCTGGGAAACTAGTGTTACACTTAACTAAATTAACAAGAGATTTTAAAGATAAGCGTTAATTAGTAAAACCAGTCAATACTATATAGTCGTCACAAATAAATGATATTTGAAAATAATTAAATGCGCCCAAATGTATCAAACCATAGTTAAATATTTAAAGTATATTCTTGTAAGAAAATAAGAATATTAACAACTTTAACTTTGTTTATATACTTATCCAAAAGAACAATTCCAAACTGTGACTACTATTTCTTCACGACACTCGCACAAAATTGTTGTATTTTTAATATTAATTTTCATCTTAAAACTATTCGCCAAAAATAATTCACAGTTGCGTGTCATTTCCGAATAAGCACTTGATTGTTAAACCAGTATGATCTTCCACAAATGCACATTTCATCCAAATAGTTCGGTTTAAAATACGAGTGTAAAAATGAAGTATGTCACACGCAAGAGTGTACTATTGAAAGAACGTCCCCGTTTCGCGGGAGGCTGGCAGGCTACCAATTAGGTCACAATAGTGGGGGAAGGGGGGAGGAGAAACAGGCGGGGGATTCAAGGTCGAAACACGTGTCATGCCAATCCACGTCAGCTTTGCAATTCACTCAATTGTTTCACAATTGTCACTCACAATCTTGAATATATGCAAACTTATTTTATTGGTTGGGGCAATAAATTGATTTGAAAATAAACACTAGTGTTTTTAAATGAATAAATATTAAGGCATAAGGGAATGAATCTAATAACTAAGTCCATTGTTAAGGATAATATGCCTAAGATTATTTTATATGTTTAAAAGATAGCATAAAATTTGAAATAAGCCTAATTAAAAACATCAGGTAGTTACGATCTAAAAATTTAAATAGTTTGAAATAAATAATAAAAATAATAAGTGGGAAAAGATTAATATGTCTCGGTATCAGAATTAAAATCTTGTATGCATTTAAAAAAAATACAACTAATTTTAAAAAGCAAAGTCATAAAACAAATACCTACTAAACTAACTGAGAGTATAAATTAAAAATGAGTAGAATATAAAAGTATAAAATATAAAACTATCTTACTTTCAATAGCAGACCTCATTAAAGCATTGTTGCACTACTCCATTCCACATAACGAAAAGCGCACCAAATTCACACAGAACTTGTCAAACAACAATACATTTCGTCTCACCTTAATATCGATGGTCGTGGGTTTTCATCCAGCCGCGGATGAAAATACAGCCAGTCCTGAAGTTCTAAGCGGTGGCTGTGAGACGCTTGTGATGCCGGCTTTGAACCGCTGCCGTAATACTGCGCAAACCCGCGCCGCGGACTTCCACATGGATATCGGTTTTACTCTAACGGACGCGCAGTCCCAGTTCCCCACTGACAACCAGCGTGCATGCATGGTTAGAAAAGAGAGAGCGATACAGCAGCAGGCAGCTTGTTGCGAATGGGGAAGGTTTGGCGGAGGACGGTCCTTTTCCTTGGACAATAGTGGCTTGTGACGTCACAGCGCAATTATGATGTCATTGTCGGGAGAACAAGTGGAGAAATGCGCGGGCAATGTGATAAAGTACGACATCTCCATAAGGGTCATGGATGTTGCTACTGACGTCTATCAACGTTTCAAACAAACTCACATCACTACAATTTAACTCGTCTGTAAGAAAGATGATGTCTAAATTTCACTTTTCTTAACGGAAACTTAACGTATTTGTAAGCAATTTTGTCAAGCTCAAAGATACATTAAAAATCACAGTTAAAACAGCAGAAAGGATAATTTAGAAAATTAAAACTTTTTGTTAATAATATTTTATCAGTATTAACACTATCACCCCGCATCAGTGGTCACGCGGACAAGTGTCAGGTTCATATAATCTGGTCTGTCGGTGACAGGGAGGTCAAGGTTCGATTACAGGTTGGGTGTAATGAGGATGTTTTGTCTTAAAGGTTTCCCACTATTCTGATATAATTTCAACCTTCCCCTGTATTCTCTTGTTCTGGTGAGTCAACTGTATAATATGTTGTGAGGTTAGCAAGGAATGTGATCTCTTTGCAGAAAAAAACAAAGTTTTGGTTGGATCATCTTTGGCGAGGCTCTTCTAATCTAGTAACAATAGCCATGAATGTGCTCGTACAAGGAATACTCTAAAACTTTAAATAATTCATTTCAATAAAGCAAACTACACTTGTGTAATTAACAAGACGAATCAACAGTGCAACGTTGAATGTGATTTCCATCAAGAGTTGTTCAGTACTTTATGAAACTATAAAAAATGGCAAAATTCTCACATAATACTTAGCACAGCGTCTTACTACCCATTCGGAAATAGAAAATTCTCAAATAACTTATTATTTTTGGATCATATCAATGGGTGAGTTTGTAACAAACCCTTTAACTCAGAACATCCACGCAGACCACGCTATCACCAATTTGGAATTTTAATAACTACTGTTTATGTTTTGATATTTTTAAATGACATAAATATATTATTTTCTTATTTACTCTTTTATTAATTATTGACATTTATAAACTATTATGTTATTATTTACTGTAATACAAGACTTGTAAATAGACGAGTAATCACAGTGTAGGCTTTTGTTGGAATAATTAAAAAAAAACATAATCCCCGTTTACTTGTCAATATTAGCACCGCGTCTTACTACCCGTTCGGGTTATGCGCACTTATGCTAATGTATAATGGTAGAGTGATTGTGAGATGAAATGGAGGAGCTACAGTTTAACGTGGGATCCGAACCACGGTGGAGGTCTGGCATTCCACACATTCACAAGTTGTGATTAATACACGTCTTGTCAGAGGTGAAGGAAGGGTTTGACAATCAGATAAATCTGTGCCGGGACCGAGGATTGAACCCCGGACCCTCAGCACAGAAGTCTGACTACTTACCCTTAGACTGCCAGGTCACCCCTCATTTTAATAATGGTTATTTCTCCATATTGTTAGATTAAAACAAAAAGATAGTAAAACTATTTCACTGGTTTCAATCTCGCTGTTTTATGAAGTAGAGTACAGAAAACCGCGCCACGATTCGATGACCTTCCAAAGTGAGATATTATCCGAGGATTGAGACAATCGAGTCGCACACGTCCATCCCAGACTCTGCCTTCTAAACTGAGTGTAGAATGGCCTTGAGTACTGGATAGCTCAGTGGTAAAGTTTTATTGGGGTAAGTCAAAGGTCCCAGTTTCGATTCTTGTGTCCAAGTGTAACTTTTCAGTTTGTTAGAATAACTTACTATGGCAATTTTCAACTAAATAATAATCTTAGCTTTAATTATAAAATTTTATCCTGAAAAGTTTCATTCTATCAATTTTCTCAGAATTAGTTGCTATTTATAAGGGGTGAGGGGAGGTTGTAGACCCCCCCTAATTTCTTCCAGCTCCCCTTTCTTGGCTACGTGCGTATGTAGGTCTCCCCCTCCGCCCCCCAAAAAGCCCCCCTCACCAGCCAATAGTCTGACCCAATTTCTGGGCGAACCTGTCAGACAATCAATAAGTTATGTCACAGCCTCCCGCAGCATTTGCATGCTCCATTTTGATCTCTACTGGGTTCGAGCCAAAGAAAGAGAGAGAGAGATAGATGTGCAACAATGTATCTGATAGAGCGCATGCGCGGTCCTTATTTGGGTCAACCGACCGACCGCGTCCTCTTCCCAAGGAGTTCACTGGAGTTCACTGGAGTTTAGAAACAGGGATGAGAATATTCTGTTCATTTGATCACAAAACATAAATCACGCGTCCAGTTTTCATAAGAATGGCCTTTTAGAAAAACATAACTTATATTTTGGCGGTCATAATCGATGACATTTTCTTAAATAATTAGTGTTATTCTTTTGGAATTGATGATATCAATCAGCTGTAGCCCTTTCAGGTTATTTGCATACATATTAAATACGCTTGAGTTTTATGGATGAAGAAGGTAGAGTTTAGACTAAATGTACCCTCATTTGCGAAGAGGAATAGTTGGAAAATATTTAGGATGAACCTAATCGGGATTCGAACCCCGACATCCCCGTTAACGTCAAACCATATGAGCTTGACATTTAATTGACGCCATCATTGATTGGAGCCAAAGGTTGTATAGATTGTTGTTGTCAATATTATGATGGTATGAATGACGACATTGCAGTAGGGCTCACATAACCTCAAGAGCGCTTGGAAGAACATCAGCCATCTGTGTCGGTTCATTGTTCAAAACCTGTCTGTTCATGATTTCACATCACATCAATATTAGGGACACTAGGGACACTGCTGAAACTGTAACGTATTCGTGGAGGAATCACCAACGGCTCAAAGAACGTTTATGGTCACTTTTTCTTCTCAACTGTACATCTCCGTCATGAGTCTGTCTATCTTTTGGTAAGGAGTGGTAAAACCCAGAGGCCTGAATCTGATAGGGTTATAATTTGATAAAAAATACTCTTTCATGTGTTTGTAGTCAACCAAGCTTAATCTAGCCCTCCAAGTCCATCAAAGTTAAATTTCAACACAAATATGGATGGATTAATACAAAAATATGTCCTCAAAAGTGATCTGTGACCAGCTCGTATGGCCTAGGTTCGTGTCTCATGTGTGTGGAGCATCAGAGAGGACCCATTGTCATTAGAATCGTTTGGTAGGGCAATTAATAAAGAAAATACAGCTTCCCTACAGGTAAGTCAGTTTAATTAAATTATCTTTCTCAATGACAAAATTGGAACTGTCACAAAGTGTTGCAGACATTCCATCTTTTTAAAAGTGCTCAGATGGTGCAATGTGGAGGAAGACTTTCCCAAGCCAGGCTGTAAAACTCAGATGGAGCAATGTGGAGGAAGCCTTTCCCAAGCCAGGCTGTAAAACTCAGATGGAGCAATGTGGAGGAAGACTTTCCCAAGCCAGGCTGTAAAACTCAGATGGAGCAATGTGGAGGAAGACTTTCCCAAGCCAGGCTGTAAAACTCAGATGGAGCAATGTGGAGGAAGCCTTTCCCAAGCCAGGCTGTAAAACTCAGATGGAGCAATGTGGAGGAAGCCTTCCCAAGCCAGGCTGTAAAACTCAGATGGAGCAATGTGGAGGAAGACTTTCCCAAGCCAGGCTGTAAAACTCAGATGGAGCAATGTGGAGGAAACCTTTCCCAGGTCAGGCTATAAAACTCAGATATAGCAGTGTGGAGGAAGACTTTCCCAAGCCAGGCTGTAAAACTCAGATATACAGTAGCCCCATGGCTTCTTTGGTGCTGACTGACAGTTCACAGCTGACTTTTGACAGTCAACATTTAGGTATATACCTAAATTTTGACTGTCAGAAGTGACAACTGCTAAAGATATGTTTTTTGCAGATCATATGGTTCGGCGTAGGGATACATAATTTGGTCTGGTAGCTTTTCAAAGCCGTCAGAAGTCAGCTGTGAGCTGTCAGTCAGCACCACAAAAGCTAAAACTGAGGTATAGCAGTGTGGAGGAAGACTTTCCCAAGCCAGGCTGTAAAACTCACATGAAACCTGTTTGCTATTAGTTTATTATTATGTTGAGAGTAATTATACTACTATAAAGCCACATGGCTGACTCACTCACTCGCTGACATTAATGTTTATCCACTTCCAGATGAGCTAGAAACTTGAGATTTGGCAAACTTATAGCTTCTAGCCTGTAACTGACGGGAAAATTACAAAAAGTTAAAAAAATTAATTTTTAACCCCCGAAAAAAATTCAAAATGGTGGAACAACTTTAAAGCCGGTGCGATGTATAGAATACAATACAATACCGGTAACTTTAAGTTGTTACGTTCAAAACATTGCATTAGTTTACATCCACTTGCAAAGAAAACTAACTGGGGGGTTTGAGGGCGTAGCCCCCAACGAGCAAAGCGAGTATATTCAAACAACTGTTACAAGGAGAAGACTACAAGTCCAACGGCTCCTAACTATTTAGGCTACCAACAATAAATAGTGCAAATATTATTTAAACCAGTGAATTTCATTATATTTTTCTTCAAGACTTTTATGGTTAAGTAGATGGTGTATCTTTAATGGACATAGAGCAAGTTGATGGAATACTTAACACACCGTTATAGGTATGTTTTGAACACTGTCCTGTTGACTAAGTGTCTTGCTAAGAAACTATGTCTACAGAATGTGACTCAGAGTCAAACACAACCTGGTCAAGAGGACAGGAAGTGACAAAGTTTGTTTTCTTTTCTCTGTGAATTATTCTTAAAGAAATTTAAAGTTAAAAAAAATAGAATATGTAGTTGAAGTTGAAGATGCTATGAATTTTATAAACCTCCAAAAAGCTACTATACTATGCATCAAAGAGGAATATAACATATTATTAATAATATTTAGGGGACTGGCAAAACAGCAGGGGTGGGTCTCGAACACGGTCCACACTGTATCACGTGGTAGACGGACAAGCGCTGAGATCTTGAGATGGTCGTTAGACGATATCTACGAGTCGCGTCCTTGAAGCACTACACACATACGTGTCAGCCGCACCCACATGTGAGCACATATGAGGGGACATTGCACACCTGTCGTGGTTAGGGACATTGGAGTGTGTGCGTGAACTAAAACTACTAAACTATTGTTTCTAGGATGTTTACTACTTCTCTAAGTATTACGATAGTTCCAAAACACAAGTGAAGGAATGTTCCAGAGATTTTGCGACTTTCAGGGCTTTGAAGAAAGCTTGATTTCTGATATTTCATGAAATCATGATAGAATAAGACTTTCCTCACATAAAAATGTTACTTTCTTTCCCCAAAATACTTTAACATATTTAAAAAGACTCTTGACTAATTGTTGATGGATTTCTGACAATTTACATATTTTTGACCTAGTTTTCATTAAACCGAGTGGTGTGGGAGGGAGGAGGAGGGGTGCTAAGTCCTATATTTTATATTCCAAGTGGTGTGGGAGGGAGAGAGGGGTGCTAAGTCCTATATCTTATATTCCAGGTAGTGTGGGAAGGAGGGAGGGGTGCTAAGTCCTATATCTTATATTCCAGGTGGTGTGGGAGGGAGAGAGGGGTGCTAAGTCCTATATCTTATATTCCAGGTGGTGTGGGAAGGAGAGAGGGATGCTAAGTCCTATATATTATACTCCAGGTGGTGTGGGAAGGAGAGAGGGGTGCTAAGTCCTATATCTTATATTCCAGGTGCTGTGGGAAGGAGAGAGGGGTGCTAAGTCCTATATCTTATACTCCAGGTGGTGTGGGAAGGAGAGAGGGGTGCTAAGTCCTATATCTTATACTCCAGGTGGTGTGGGAAGGAGAGAGGGGTGCTAAGTCCTATATCTTATATTCCAGGTGGTGTGGGAAGGAGAGAGGGGTGCTAAGTCCTATATCTTATATTCCAGGTGCTGTGGGAAGGAGAGAGGGGTGCTAAGTCCTATATATTATATTCCAAGTGCTGTGGGAAGGAGAGAGGGGTGCTAAGTCTTATATCTTATATTCCAGGTGCTGTGGGAAGGAGAGAGGGGTGCTAAGTCCTATATCTTATATTCCAGGTGGTGTGGGAAGGAGAGAGGGGTGCTAAGTCCTATATATTATATTCCAGGTGGTGTGGGAAGGAGAGAGGGGTGCTAAGTCCTATATCTTATATTCCATGTGGTGTGGGAAGGAGAGAGGGATGATAAGTCCTATATCTTATATTCCAGGTGGTGTGGGAAGGAGAGAGGGGTGCTAAGTCCTATATCTTATATTCCAAGTGCTGTGGGAAGGAGAGAGGGGTGCTAAGTCCTATATCTTATATTCCAGGTGCTGTGGGAAGGAGAGAGGGGTGCTAAGTCCTATATCTTATATTCCAGGTGCTGTGGGAAGGAGAGAGGGGTGCTAAGTCCTATATCTTATATTCCAGGTGCTGTGGGAAGGAGAGAGGGGTGCTAAGTCCTATATCTTATATTCCAGGTGCTGTGGGAAGGAGAGAGGGGTGCTAAGTCCTATATCTTATATTCCAGGTGGTGTGGGAAGGAGAGAGGGGTGCTAAGTCCTATATATTATATTCCAGGTGGTGTGGGAAGGAGAGAGGGGTGCTAAGTCCTATATCTTATATTCCATGTGGTGTGGGAAGGAGAGAGGGATGATAAGTCCTATATCTTATATTCCAGGTGCTGTGGGAAGGAGAGAGGGGTGCTAAGTCCTATATCTTATATTCCAGGTGCTGTGGGAAGGAGAGAGGGGTGCTAAGTCCTATATCTTATATTCCAGGTGGTGTGGGAAGGAGAGAGGGGTGCTAAGTCTTATATCTTATATTCCAGGTGCTGTGGGAAGGAGAGAGGGGTGCTAAGTCCTATATCTTATATTCCAGGTGCTGTGGGAAGGAGAGAGGGGTTCTAAGTCCTATATCTTATATTCCAGGTGCTGTGGGAAGGAGAGAGGGATGATAAGTCCTATATTTTATATTCCAGGTGGTGTGGGAAGGAGAGAGGGGTGCTAAGTCCTATATCTTATATTCCAGGTGGTGTGGGAAGGAGAGAGGGGTGCTAAGTCCTATATCTTATATTCCAGGTGGTGTGGGAAGGAGAGAGAGGGTGCTAAGTCCTATATCTTATATTCCAGGTGCTGTGGGAAGGAGAGAGGGGTGCTAAGTCCTATATCTTATATTCCAGGTGCTGTGGGAAGGAGAGAGGGATGATAAGTCTTATATTTTATATTCCAGGTGCTGTGGGAAGGAGAGAGGGGTGCTAAGTCCTATATCTTATATTCCAGGTGCTGTGGGAAGGAGAGAGGGGTGCTAAGTCCTATATCTTATATTCCAGGTGCTGTGGGAAGGAGAGAGGGGTGCTAAGTCCTATATCTTATATTCCAGGTGCTGTGGGAAGGAGAGAGGGGTGCTAAGTCCTATATCTTATATTCCAGGTGCTGTGGGGAAGGAGAGAGGGGTGCTAAGTCCTATATCTTATATTCCAGGTGTGTGGGAAGGAGAGGGGTGCTAAGTCCTATATCTTATATTCCAGGTGGTGTGGGAAGGAGAGAGGGGTGCTAAGTCCTATATCTTATATTCCAGGTGGTGTGGGAAGGAGAGAGGGGTGCTAAGTCCTATATCTTATATTCCAGGTGGTGTGGGAGGAGAGAGGGGTGCTAAGTCCTATATCTTATATTCCAGGTGGTGTGGGAAGGAGAGAGGGGTGCTAAGTCCTATATCTTATATTCCAGGTGTGTGTGGGAAGGAGAGAGGGGTGCTAAGTCCTATATCTTATATTCCAGGTGGCTGTGGGAAGGAGAGAGGGGTGCTAAGTCCTATATCTTATATTCCAGGTGGCTGTGGGAAGGAGAGAGGGTGCTAAGTCCTATATCTTATATTCCAGGTGGTGTGGGAAGGAGAGAGGGGTGCTAAGTCCTATATCTTATATTCCAGGTGGTGTGGGAAGGAGAGAGGGGGGTTGCTTAAGTCCTATATCTTATATTCCAGGTGGTGTGGGAAGGAGGTAGGGATGATAAGTCCTATTTTTTATATTCCATATTCTGCTAACAGCTAAACCCCCCCCCCCCCACGTCGGTCCAATATTTAAAATCAGGGATCCAAAATAGCATTTGGCCACAAACAAAAGTATTCTAAAATTTCATAATACTCACTTTATTACCAATCCTTATGATAAAATACCAAACGATTAAAATAATCTAATTTACCAAATAGTAAACCAATACCTAAGTCAAAGGAAGGAGAAAGAGGTCGAGAATCTGGAGGGAAAAAACCTTATATAATATAGGAGGGCCGCTAAAGGCAATAGCGAATGATCTAATCCCTGACCTTGAAACAGGCAACAGTGGAAGAACGCTGAACATAAAACAATATTAAAGTTTCATAGAACGTTTGATGAGCAGATTGTAGTTTTGTAGAATAGCACCGGGACCCTTTACTTGACGTGCTGAGGGACGATATACCTTCATACATGTCATATTCCTGTTACGAAACAAAACTATTGGATACAGGCCTCCTACAGCTAGGATGATCTATAGAAGGTAGAACTGTTGGATACAGGCCTCCTACAGCTAGGATGATCTATAGAAAGTAGAACTATTGGATACAGACCTCCTACAGCTAAGATGCTCTATATAAAGTAGAACTATTGGATACAGACCTCCTACAGCTAAGATGCTCTATATAAAGTAGAACTGTTGGATACAGGCCTCCTACAGCTAAGGATGATCTATATAAAGTAGAACTGTTGGATACAGGCCTCCTACAGCTAGGATATCTATAGAAGTTAGAACTGTTGGATACAGGCCTCCTACAGCTAGGATAATCTATAGAAGTTAGAACTGTTAGATACAGGCCTCCTACAGCTAGGATAATCTATAGAAGTTAGAACTGTTAGATACAGGCCTCCTACAGCTAGGATAATCTATAGAAGGTAGAACTGTTGATACAGGCCTCCTACAGCTAGGATGATCTATAGAAAGTAGAACTATTGGATACAGACCTCCTACAGCTAGATGATCTATATAAAGTAGAACTATTGGATACAGACCTCCTAAGCAAGCTATAGATTGTTCCCTATATTAAAGAGACTATAATTGGAATCACAGCAACCGTCCTACACGTTGAATTCATACTTTAGGGTCTGTTCCCTAACGTTTTATCCTGTAACAGGATCGAGGGTACAAGATGTTTGAACCATCACGGGGTTGCATATTCCTGGTTCATAACGTTGAGTCCAATTACTGTCTCTTAAGGATCGGGGAGGTGGAGGGTGACAATGTACTGTCCTGCTTGGAGGAGCCATCACGAGGGGGTGGAGGGTGACAATGTACTGTCCTGCTTGGAGGAGCCATCACGAGGGGGGTGGAGGGTGACAATGTACTGTCCTGCTTGGAGGAGCCATCACGAGGGAGGTGGAGGGTGACAATGTACTACAGAGTAGAGTTTTAGTAATTATTATTACGAACGTACAACACTAGGATTTGGTTAGTTAGAAAAATTTGATCATTTGAACCCATTCCATGATTTTCTATGCAATTTCTATTTAAATCGATGGTAGAAAAAAACATTTAATTCTAATTTTAGAAAGAAATATTTGGATAATTAGAAGTCTGTAGATTGTTTTTTTCCCCCAGTTTGTACCCATTTTAAATCCAACTAACTCTTTTTATTAAACCCCCCATGTTCGGAGATTGTCCAATAAAGTTGGAGTTGGTTTATCGACACGTAGTAAATGAGAAGGCGGGGAATTCTGCACCGCGGCGAGCGGGTTGCCTAATATAGGGGATGTGATAGTTCGGCTTTCATCAGTTCTAAAGTAAGTCTGCAATGTTCGTATGTTAAGTTTTCCAAAGTTTTTATATTTTGTGTTTGAATTTTTCTTGTTTTTTCATTAAAGTATATATTGTGTATGTGTATTTTATAAAGCATATATAAAATGTGTTTGTTTACATGAAGCATATGTTGAGATTATTGATTGATGAGCACCAACCGCCTGGGTACTCGTGAAAATGATTCATTTGAATTTGGATATTTCGAGTTTTATTTTTTAAATATCTCTTGTACTTAGAATTAAAAAAGTTCAGCGGTTTTTAGGATTCTCGCTACTTTGGATCCAAATGTGTGTCTTCAGAGCTTCTGTGCGAGCCACTTGGTTCACTAGATATATTCTAGAACGAGAACAGACAACTGTGCGAGACACTTGGTTCACTAGATATATTCTAGAACGAGAACAGACATCTGTGCGAGCCACTTGGTTCACTAGATATATTCTAGAACGAGAACAGACATCTGTGCGAGCCACTTGGTTCACTAGATATATTCTAGAACGAGAACAGACATCTGTGCGAGCCACTTGGTTCACTAGATATATTCTAGAACGAGAACAGACATCTGTGCAAGCCACTTGGTTCACTAGATATATTCTAGAACGAGGACAGACATCTGTGCGAGCCACTTGGTTCACTAGATATATTCTAGAACGAGGACAGACATATGTGTGTGGGGTAGAAATGAGGTACGTAGAATTAAGAGGAAACTGCCATCTCCTGCGGCTCATGACGAGGAAACTGCCATTTCCTGCGGCTAATGACGAGGAAACTGCCATCTCCTGCGGCTAATGATGAGGAAACTGCCATCTCCTGCGGCTCATGACGAGGAAACTGCCATCTCCTGCGGCTAATGACGAGGAAACTGCCATTGCCTGCGGCTCATGACGAGGAAACTGCCATCTCCTGCGGCTTATGACGAGGAAACTGCCATCTCCTGCGGCTCATGACGAGGAAACTGCCATCTCCTGCGGCTCATGACGAGGAAACTGCCATCTCCTGCGGCTCATGACGAGGAAACTGCCATCTCCTGCGGCTCATGACAAGGAAACTGCCATTTCCTGCGGCTCATGACGAGGAAACTGTCATCTCCTGCGGCTCATGACGAGGAAACTGTCATCTCCTGCGGCTCATGACGAGGAAACTGCCATCTCCTGCGGCTCATGACGAGGAAACTGCCATCTCCTGCGGCTCATGACGAGGAAACTGTCATCTACTATTGAAGTATTTCATCCCGAATTTGACGCCGATACGGAAACCATGTTCAGTAACTTTATCAGTGGAGGACATTTGGCGCACATAATGGTGGTATTATCTGTGGGTGAGCTGTGAATGTCGCAACTCACAATGAGTTGTCGGTGACTCAACTTCTATCCTTGGCGTAAAGACTTCCTGGTTCAAAGTAACAGTTTTATGTCAGCCTTGCCAAAGACACGCGCAGATCAATTGACGCGTCACCTTGGAAGTGGACTGTTGACATCTGAAAGGTCTTCTTCCTTACCAGAACACTACCAGAACAAAAGGATTCCATTGGATGAAAGGCCTTTCAGGTGTCCATTCCTATAAACATCGGTGCATCAATATGTTACTGGGCTGTTAGAGTAAGGCTGAGACCAGAGCCGAGAAAAACAGTTTTACAGATTCAAACCCCGCCCTAATACTTTATTAAAAGACCGGCTACACAAATCGCCGAGGGAACATTACGGTGCGTTGCGCGGACCGTGTAGCCACCAACACCCGAATACTCATGACAATTCGGGTATTTCCGGAAACGTTCGGTAGCTTCCGAGCTATGTTTTCATTCCAACCACCAAGCAATGCATATGAGAACGTACATTTACACCAGGGTTGGTAAAAACCAAGGTTATTTAAAAAAAAGGCCTAATTACTTGGATTTCATTGTTTTTTGGGGCGGATTTTATTGGGCTTTTTCTAGATTTTTTGAGGTTATATTTGATTTACTATGCGTGCTAACTGATCTGAGTAATTATTCTAAATCAAGTGAAGCTCGAGCTGAAACACTTTGAGAATTGTTCGTCCATGGCTTCCCCAACACGACTAAAGATGGCAGGAGTGTAGCGACGCACGTATGTACATTCGGTGGGTACGTAGGCTAAATGTAACAAATGAAAGGACTACTTCTTGTAGGTGATTAAAGCAGGCCTTCATGTTCTTCTCAACAAGCGATTACTCGCATTGATGTGTACGAGGGCTAAGGCGTCAATCTAATCGTATTTTCTGGTGACGGGGAGGTAGGAGTCAGTGGCGACGGAACCACAGGGCCAGAATTCACCCCTCTACTAGATTTATTTCACTCACTTCTGATATCATCGAATATGAAGTTACAAGATTGCGTTGTACCAAACTACAAATAGCTTCTAGAGGTACCCAATTTTCAAAACGTTGCCGAGGGAGATCCATTCTAAATAGTTTCCAGAGCAGAGATTCTCGGAGTTTTCCTTATAAAAGCATTCGATACGGACTATCTAACTTAATATAGAACCCTTAACTATGCGGGATTTGTTTTATCACCACGTCTTACTACCTGCTCAGGTTATACACATTATTTATGATTAGGTGTTCTGTCTTACGACAGGTCCATTTCTTTCATCAGTGAACTTAGACCGCCAATGACCCTGTCCTCTGCCTCCTCCTGAAGCTCCCAGAATTTTCTTCTTTCCTTCAAGTCACCCAATATTTGAATCCTCCTCCTTCCTAAGCTCCTCTTTCCCTCAACCTTTCCTTCTATGACGTTGTACAGAAGACAGTTCCTCCTAAAGATGTGTCCGATTCAGTTTGCTTTGTACCGAAGAATCACATCCAAAATGGTTCTCTTCCCACCCACTCTTCCTAGGACTTCAATTGTCGGTCCACATGATCTTCTCCGGGAACATTTCTGCTCCAAATTTAGCATTACATCAGTTTCTTCCTCAGTTCCAAGGTCAACTTGCTGGTCAACAGTAACCTCTTCTTGTTGAAAACTTCCTTGGTCACGACGATACGCATGTATATGAGAACTACTCTAACGGGGTAGGGATGAGGAAGGAAGCATTTTATTGGTAATCTACTCGCATTAGTGTAGAAGAAGATGGGAAACCATTTAGGAAATAAACACCCTCAGTGCAACCGACCGGTATTCGAACCCCGATCTCCCCATCCCCGACAATCAACAAATACAGGTGTTCCCTACACTCGCTCTCAGTCAGCTAACTTGTTCTGTGTTCCGAGATGCAAAACTAACTTTTATTTACAATCTTTCACTGTCTCATCTGCCTTAGCCTGGAACAAATCATCTGTAGACTTCACAGATGTGAATGGACCATCTGATTTTAGAAACAAACTCACCAATCAGTATATCTCTAGCGTGTGAGCTGCGGCACAATCATGTGTGTGAGTGTGTGAATGAGTGTGTGTGCGTGTTTGGTGTAAGCATGTTTACTAGTTTTTATTTTATTTCATCTCTCTGTTTCCATTACTGATCTAGAGATATTTTGTTCAAGTTGATTACTGTTTTGATTGTTGGTTTTTTTACGTGTTTATCTCATTGCAATGTTTTATATGTTTCATGTTCATGTGTATGTTTACCTCAAATACTTGTCCCCTGTGTTTTATTTAATGATGATAGTTGATAAATGCATTGTTGTGTTAACTTAAAGACATTGTTGAATGTAAGAGAAGGCTTATGCCTTAATTTCGCCATGTAAATAAAGACAATAATGGTAATAATCCGGTCTAACACGAGTGTGACGCGTTAGATCACGCGGACAGCGATGCGGGTCTTGGGATAAGTTAAACTACTTAAGTGTCGACTTCCCAACTTGGGATATCTCGATTGCATTCGTTCGTGTTTAAATAATTTGTAAACCGTTGTATCTGACATCTGACATCTGGCGATAGAAGAGTGAACAAGCACGTCTGGAAAGTGTGCTCGGAGGTTTCACCGAGTGGACACGGCGGACCGAGGACTTATGTCCGCAAGTTGCGAAGGTTAACAAGTTATTTCTAGCTGCCATCACCTCGACGCGTGTCTTACTGGTGTTACAAGGACGGAGTGGGGGGAGATTGTGGCTACCACGCCATGATTGTGCTGGCAACAATGACATTTACAAAAACATCCGATATATCGATATAATTCATACATAGAACTACGCTTTAAGGCTTCACAATAAAATTAATTGAACTATTGTAATTTTTTTCCAGGCCTAAACCTGTTTGCTAATTTCAACAGCTAAATAAAACGTTTAAAAAAATTAAAAGATGCGAGTGATGTCATTACAGAAGAGCAGCCATCTTGGTCTCACAGTGTCCACCATGCTATCTGGTATCTACAGTACTATATCCATCAGAAATATAGACACATTATTATTTCATATTAGCTCTTTTTTTCTTAGATAGATTTTCCAAAAATAATCAAAAAGCAAACAAATTAAAAAAAACACCGGTCCAGTTTTCCCGGTAGAATGCAACTCAACATATTGGAAAAAACCAATAGGCTAACTTAAATAGATATAATTCGATTAATATCGTAGCTTTGAACCTTGCGATATATCGAATGGTAAATATATCGATAGACGTGATGGGTATGACTGGCTCATATTTTCTGTAATATTAACTCTTCTAAAAAAGAATGTATTAATATTATCATTATTGCCTTTATTTACATGGCGAAATTAAGGCATAAGCCTTCTCTTACATTCAACAATGTCTTTAAGTTAACATAACAATACATTTATCAACTATCATCATTAAATAAAACACAGGAGACAAGTATTTGAGGTAAACATACACATGAACATGAAACATATAAAACATTGCAATGAGATAAACACGTAAAAAACCAACAATCAAAACAGTAATCAACTTGAACAAAATATCTCTAGATCAGTAATGGAAACAGAGAGATGAAATAAAATAAAAACTAGTAAACATTCTTACACCAAACACGCACCTCTCCTCTCCTGTTCACCCAACTAGTGTATCCAGCTGGGATTCGAACTATGACCCCCCATCTTCCATGAGCACCTCCTCAGGGAATTGCGACCAACTGCAATGAGACTCTAACGCACAAGACAGCATGGCCAACTGTTCGAGAAACAGATTTCTGTGGTGGTTTTTCTTTATCACTTTGAATTAAATCTCGCGTCAAATTAATGTTTGGAGTTAACCCTTTTGTACTTTCTTGTATAACTAACTTTTGTTTTGTTGGCAACATCCATTAATATCTTAATTGTTGAATTAAAAATACTTTCATATTTTTTGAAGTCTTTAATGATTTATTATTAAAACCTCAATAAAAACATTATAGTTGCTTTTAAGACAATATAAATGTTAAGGTAGACCCCTAACAATGTTTTATTTTTAAACAGAAACTCTTAAATTGTGAGAGTACAAAATAGTTTCTCAAACAAAACTTTTTTTTTGAATCGTTTTCTAAAAATATTTTAAAACTCGCTTGGTATCATGAAAAAGGAAAGCAAAGTCAGGTACATGATAATATGTGAAAATTACGTCAAGATCTAGGATTTGTTTCCTTCCACACAGTAATCATAGCTGACAGGAAGTTGAACAGAAGAACAAGGATAATGAAGCAAGGAGGCTGACTCAGTGTGGACAGGAAGTTGAACAGAAGAACAAGGATTATTATTATTATTATTATTATTATTATTATTATTATTATTATTATTATTATTATTATTATTATTATTATTATATTATTATTAGCACCGCGTCTTACTACCCGTTCGGGTTATACGCACTTACGCTAATGTGCAATGGTAGGGTGATTGTGAGATGAAATGGAGGACCTACAGTTTAACATGGAATCCGAACCACGGTAGAGGCCTGGCACTCCTCACATTCACAAGTTGTGTTTAATACACGTCCTGTCAGAGGTGAAGGAAGGGTTTGGTAATCAGATAAATCTGTGCCAGGACCGAGGATTGAACCCCGGACCCCCAGCACAGAAGTCTGACGCCTTACCCCTAGACCACCAGGTCACAAACAAGGATAATGAAGCAAGGAGGCTGACTCAGTGCGGACAGGAAGTTGAACAAAATAACAAGGATAATGAAGCAAGGAGGCTGACTCAGTGCGGACAGGAAGTTGAACAAAAGAACGAGGATAATGAAGCAAGGAGACTGACTCAGTGCGGACAGGAAGTTGAACAAAAGAACGAGGATAATGAAGCCAGGAGACTGACTCAGTGCGGACAGGAAGTTGAACAAAAGAACGAGGATAATGAAGCAAGGAGGCTGACTCAGTGCGGACAGGAAGTTGAACAAAATAACAAGGATAATGAAGCAAGGAGGCTGACTCAGTGCGGACAGGAAGTTGAACAAAAGAACGAGGATAATGAAGCGAGGAGGCTGACTCAGTGCGGACAGGAAGTTGAACAAAATAACGAGGATAATGAAGCGAGGAGACTGACTCAGTGCGGACAGGAAGTTGAACAAAATAACGAGGATAATGAAGCGAGGAGACTGACTCAGTGCGGACAGGAAGTTGAACAAAAGAACGAGGATAATGAAGCCAGGAGGCTGACTCTGTGCGGACAGGAAGTTGAACAAAAGAACAAGGATAATGAAGCAAGGAGGCTGACTCAGTGCTGACAGGAAGTTGAACAAAAGAACGAGGATAATGAAGCAAGGAGACTGACTCAGTGCGGACAGGAAGTTGAACAAAAGAACGAGGATAATGAAGCAAGGAGACTGACTCAGTGCGGACAGGAAGTTGAACAAAAGAACGAGGATAATGAAGCAAGGAGACTGACTCAGTGCGGACAGGAAGTTGAACAATAGAACGAGGATAATGAAGCCAGGAGGCTGACTCAGTGCGGACAGGAAGTTGAACAAAAGAACGAGGATAATGAAGTAAGGAGACTGACTCAGTGCGGACAGGAAGTTGAACAAAAGAACGAGGATAATGAAGCCAGGAGGCTGACTCAGTGCGGACAGGAAGTTGAACAAAATAACAAGGATAATGAAGCGAGGAGGCTGACTCAGTGCGGACAGGAAGTTGAACAAAAGAACGAGGATAATGAAGCGAGGAGGCTGACTCAGTGCGGACAGGAAGTTGAACAAAAGAACAAGGATAATGAAGCAAGGAGGCTGACTCAGTGCGGACAGGAAGTTGAACAAAAGAACGAGGATAATGAAGCAAGGAGACTGACTCAGTGCGGACAGGAAGTTGAACAAAAGAACGAGGATAATGAAGCCAGGAGGCTGACTCAGTGCGGTCCGGGACTTGGTGTTCTTACATGGATTCACAGAAAACATATTTTTTTAAACGGTTTACTGGACGGGTACGAACCTCAGATCCTTGAATGAGGGCGCCACTGCGATAACAAAATTCACTTCAGTCCTAGTTTCACAACAACTTTATCTTAATATGTAGAACAGTTGTTTTTTAACACCGCGTCTTGCTACCCGTTCGGGTTATACGCGTGTAGAACAGTTACTAGATCTAATTTAACGTATTCATACGTCAAGTCTTGTGATCTGTAGCTGCCACTTGTGTTATATATTATCAATATAACACTAATAATATCAATATTAGCCACAAAGAACTATGTCTGTAATTTTTAAAAACCTTCCTATCAAAATTGGACTGTATCTAGGCTCTTATACTTTCCCCTGCTCCGCGTCAAACTACCTGTAGGAGCTATCCGTATATTTACACAACGGGGGTAGTAATCAGGAGGGTTGAATAGGAAATGTACCCACATTTGCGTGGAATAACTTTTAGGAGAAAAAACAGGCCGAGTCAGTGGTATCGGAATCTTATTTGTGAAAGAGAAATGGGGGAACGGGGGCAAGCAAAAGATATATATTTTTTAGGAACTTCCCTTTCACTCCTACCCCCTCCCCTAGCTTCGATAACTGTTTGAAAATTAGATGTCCCTTAGAAGATATTTTAAGTGATTTTCTCAGAATTAAAAAAAAATTAAATGCATCTAGAATTCATTCAGAGTTTTCAGTTTCATATTACTGTATAAAGTATCAGTAAATATCTCTAGGTGGGGGGCAAATTTATTCCGGGGGGGGGTGGCTGATTATATCCAGAGGGGGCAAAAAACACCGTTGCCCCTCACCCAGGAATAAACTCCTCACAAAAAATCCTAATTAATTCCTGTTATAATCACATTTTAAAACATATTTGCTAATATTATTTCGTAAAGAAATAGATAAACTGTGTAGTATTTACGGATAAATGTATTTCCTTGTAGCAGCTCGAAATAAAGTGTTGCCCGATATTATATTGTAGGGGTGGTAGCCCTGCACCCCCCCCCCCTCAAGCTGACAGCACACGTGGAGAACACCCCGCGATCCCCTCCAGGACTATGCAGCCACGTGGAGCAGGAAATGCAGCGGACACAGGTCGATAACGAGATGGAACAAGAGCGAGAGAGAACTGGACTTCCTATCGCTCTCCAACATCTCTTCTCTCTCTCTACGATAGTGGCGCTCCAAGCGTGAAGCCCACAGGTTAGTGGTTCGCTCTCTCTTTGTGTCAGCACAGCGACTAAATCTAAGGGGTTAGGATGAGGAGGTAGATTTAGAAATAAGTTGTCATCTGTCCGACGTGAAGATATGAACCACCTGGTACTTTTACCAGCCTGTCAGGTCAGAGGTCACCAGAGCACCTGGTTCTTTTACCAGCCTGTCAAGTCAGAGGTCACAGAACACCTGGTCCTTTTACCGGCCTGTCAGGTCAGAGGTCACCAGAGCACCTGGTTCTTTTACCGGCCTGTCAGGTCAGAGGTCACCAGAGCACCTGGTCCTTTTACCAGCCTGTCATGTCAGAGGTCACCAGAGCACCTGGTACTTTTACCGGCCTGTCAGGTCAGAGGTCACCAGAGCACCTGGTTCTTTTACCAGCCTGTCATGTCAGAGGTCACCAGACCACCTGGTACTTTTACCAGCCTATCAGGTCAGAGGTCACAGAACACCTGGTCCTTTTACCAGCCTGTCAGGTCAGAGGTCACCAGACCACCTGGTACTTTTACCAGCCTGTCAGGTCAGAGGTCACAGAACACCTGGTCCTTTTACCGGCCTGTCATGTCAGAGGTCACCAGAGCACCTGGTTCTTTTACCGGCCTGTCATGTCAGAGGTCACCAGAGCACCTGGTCCTTTTACCGGCCTGTCAGGTCAGAGGTCACCAGAGCACCTGGTTCTTTTACCGGCCTGTCAGGTCAGAGGTCACCAGACCACCTGGTCCTTTTACCAGCCTGTCAGGTCAGAGGTCATCAGAGCACCTGGTCCTTTTTCCAGCCTGTCAGGTCAGAGGTCACCTGACCACCTAGTACTTTTACCAGCCTGTCAAGTCAGAGGTCACCAGAGCACCTGGTCCTTTTACCAGCCTGTCATGTCAGAGGTCACCAGAGCACCTGGTCCTTTTACCGGCCTGTCATGTCAGAGGTCACCAGAGCACCTGGTCCTTTTACCGGCCTGTCAGGTCAGAGGTCACCAGAGCACCTGGTCCTTTTACCGGCCTGTCATGTCAGAGGTCACCAGAGCACCTGGTTCTTTTACCGGCCTGTCAGGTCAGAGGTCACCACACTATAGTCTACAGTACAATTCTCATATAAAGAGCCTTTTAGAGAAAAAACTACTTATTTTTTAAGTTCAACATTAATAACATTTTACTGTATACCTAATTATTGTTATTTTATAGATTTATCAAAAGTGACAGTTGCAGATCACATGACTTGACGTATGAATACGTGAAAGTAGATCTAGTAATTTTTCTAGTGGCGAGATAAGGCCTGTCCTATGAAAATTGGACTGTAGTCGTTATCAAACATACACACATCTCTGAAAAACAGAATACGAACCCAGGACAATCAACGCACACCTGACTCTGCCGACAGATGTTGGTTTCACTAGTTGCGGCTCCCCAAGATTGCATGCAAAACTATCCTCGTGACTTCCCCGGCCTCTGCCCTATATCCAGAGCTGGGTGCGCCACGGCGAGGTCATTGACCTCTGGGACAACCTCGTGTTGCCCAAACATCGTCCCACAGGTCACTGGGCAACCAGCGTGGGATGTGTTAGGTTAAGTGTGCTGTCGTTATAACTGATGTACCATGATATCATAAATTAGCTCAATTAACTTGTAGCATCACTTTTGAATTTGGAACTTTTTTTCAATTCCAAATATTTGTTCCAGTTTTGAAGCGTATTTTTTTACCTCAAAGAACAAGTTTTGTACCCGCCATCTTTGTGCGTGAGATATTATTGTTGCTACGTTTGTGTCTTCAACTCATTATCATGTTTACAAAATGAATATTAAATATTGTCCAGCCAGCTCTAGTAAAGGTTGTAAGGAAGGAGTTTTTTACTTGAGCCGCAACTGAAATGGTACACCGTAAAGAGTTTGATGGGGGATTTATGAATGAACAAACATTGTGTACTGGCCTTGGCTGTGGGTGGTCGTGAGACAATCTCACAGCCGATTAACCGGGGTATTTGATATCCTAAATTATTACGCTCGAACTAGAAATTACTTCGAGGTGCGGTTTTCAGCAATCTTACTTTTTATCCACCACGTTTTAGTAACCACTGAGTTACATGTATATTATGTGTATGTATAGCCTGATTTTATCACAAGTAGCCCGCGGAAAGGCCTTGTTTCCTTCTAGAGCGCTACTATATAGGCCTTGTTTCCTGCCAGAGCGCTACTATATAGGCCTTGTTTCCTTCTAGAGCGTTACTATATAGGCCTTGTTTCCTGCCAGAGCCCTACTATATAGGCCTTGTTTCCTTCTAGAGCGCTACTATATAGGCCTTGTTTCCTGCCAGAGCCCTACTATATAGGCCTTGTTTCCTGCCAGAGCCCTACTATATAGGCCTTGTTTCCTCTAGAGCGTTACTATATAGGCCTTGTTTCCTGCCAGAGCCCTACTATATAGGCCTTGTTTCCTGCTAGAGCGCTACTATATAGGCCTTGTTTCCTGCCAGAGCGCTACTATATAGGCCTTGTTTCCTGCCAGAGCCCTACTATATAGGCCTTGTTTCCTGCCAGAGCCCTACTATATAGGCCTTGTTTCCTGCCAGAGCCCTACTATATAGGCCTTGTTTCCTTCTAGAGCGTTACTATATAGGCCTTGTTTCCTGCCAGAGCCTACTATATAGGCCTTGTTTCCTGCCAGAGCCCTACTATATAGGCCTTGTTTCCTGCCAGAGCCCTACTATATAGGCCTTGTTTCCTGCCAGAGCCCTACTATATAGGCCTTGTTTCCTGCCAGAGCCCTACTATATAGGCCTTGTTTCCTTCTAGAGCGTTACTATATAGGCCTTGTTTCCTGCCAGAGCCCTACTATATAGCCTTGTTTCCTGCTAGAGCGCTACTAATAGGCCTTGTTTCCTGCCAGAGCCCTACTGGACAATCCTTCCTTCCATCAACACAAAGGACGAGGGAGTGATTCAGGTGGAGCCGGTTAAGATCAAACCTGGACTACCCACTTTTAGCAAAGAGGTCATGGGTTCATGTCCTTAATATTTTATTAAAATACAGCTCATGAGATGAGAGTTGCCGACATTCACAAAGTCAACATAATTAAATAATAATATTATCTAAACACCACGTCTTACTACCCGTTCGAGTTATACCCTTAGACCCCTATGTAGTCTAGTACGCTAATGGTCTTAGGGATTAGGAACGCTATTTTTAAAAAGTGTACCCGCATTTGCGTGGAGAGAGAGTGAAGAAAACAGCCGCAATACAACCAACCGATATTCGAACCTCGATCTTCCCGTCATCGGCTACCTAGTTTACTGCGAGAGTAGCGCGTTAGACCACGCGGGTAGTAATAATAATAATAATAATAATAGTGTCCCGCACAGTAGAGGGAACACACCTTCCTTGGATTCCTTACAAACAGAATCGTCATTCTTGATAAAAAAAACTGCTCACTTTTCCTAGAAAACAATCATGACCATCCAAAACTGTGTTTATTTTCCAAAAAGAACTGGGGAGATGGAGGGGGGGTTCTTGTATCTTTGTAAGAAAAGAACAAAGAGCAGCGGGAACACACGGAGGGGCGCGGGGAGAGGCGCGTGTGAGGTACACGTGTCGGATTGACCAATCCCAGGGCAGGTCGACACAGCCCAGAGGTCAACGAACTCCTCAACTCCCGAACTGCAGCTTTATTTTGATGACATCACAAAAGAAGGGGGGAGGGGAGAGGTGCTCCCAAAAATTTCGGGAGGTCGTCGAACTCTCTTAGAGCTCTGGAAGCGTGGCTGTCGTATATATATCTCTCTCACTCGCGCGCAAACCCCTTCTTCCCCTCTCCTGCATTGATCGCGAGTAGTGGGGGAGGGGGGTGAAGAAATCCCTCTCTCTCGTCTTCATCCCTCGGAGGCTGCTACATCGATCAGGGGGTGGTTTGCACGTGGAGGCCGACGACACCACACCTACAAGACGAGGAGGGGTGGTTTGCTTGCTTGGATTCAGATAATTAAACTATCTTAGTTCCCCTGTTTGGCCAGAGACAGATTGCAGTGGTGGTGACGCGAGCTAAGGAGTCAGGCTCGTGTGATGGATTGGGGGGGGACCCTACAGATATATAAATACCACAACTATTAGAAACACGCGCGCTCGTCAGAAATGGGCCGTGTATTTATTTAAAAATTAAGGTGGCTATTGTGCATTTATATTATATTAGAACTATGAGTTCCGTCTCAATTTTATTATATATAAAAAGACTGATTTCTGACAAACGCACGACGTATTTGTAATAATTTTGACTTTAATAATAATTATGTTCAGAGTCACGTGCTAATGAACGAACCCATACAGAAATACTAAATTGTTCAGGACCCGTCGCCCCGTACCACTCAGCTACGAGCTCGGATCTTTATTTTTTTTGACAAATAAAAATCTACTATAATATACGGAACGAGATATAAAGAGTTACAATTTTTTGACATTAAATCACCTAATTTATTATTTAAAAGTTCTTTGAGGCAACTATAGTAGGCCTACTATGTAAGAACGAAGCTGAGGGGGCCAGTAGTGACGTTGAGCCTGGTCCAGGATGTGACGTCATAACGTGAGTAGCGCGCTCTCGAGCACGATACTTGCCCTGACAGCTTCGTTCTGGCATAATTTACACGCAATTATTATTAGGAGCCCTTTTTTGACAGTTATAAAAGAACAATGTTTATCTAAATAAAGTCACATGGTCTGCAACTGTCACTGTTGATAGATAGTATCAATGTTGATAAAATACCACTAATAAAGTAAAATGTTATCAACGTTGATTTTAAAAAACTACAGAAGATTTGATTACACATTTTCCTGTTCAAAAGGAATGACTGATGTTTATCTTAGTATCACTATTGTACATTATTTTAAAAGTGATGTTTAAGGTAAACTTGGCGACTTACTAACATAATCCCATAACAGACACAACAGCCAGCGCTCCACACGCCGGTCCATCACTGTGAGAGGGGAAGCCGATTATAAAAGTTTTCGAGCGTGTCGGGGATCGAACGTGGCAACCTTAGCTCTACAGGGGACGTGTTACCGACTGAATAAAGAGTAGGGATGTGAAAAAAGTATCGATACTTTACTAATATCGATATTTTTTCCTGATACTTTTCCTGATATTAGTACTCGTACTCCGGTATCGAAAGAAACGACTTTTTTTGCTATCTTCACTCATGCTGGGAATGTTTACTAGGGTGAAGAACAAGTGACGCTATTTCTCATTTCTCACTCATTTCCTGCATGACAATCTCGTTTAGCTCGTCCTAATAACATAGCTGTTCTTTCATCTTTGTTTATCAATTACAGCCTGATACCTGACTGTCGAGTGGCAACAGGTATAGTACCAGTTTATCAATGCGCAAGGTTATCATAAACTAAACAAAAGAAGCTTTTGTAGACAACTCAAAAGTCCCCCAAGCAGACGAAGCAGAAAAGTTTATATGAGTTTCAATACAGAGACTTACTGTTTTCGATACTTTTAATGAGTCCAGTATCGATACTACTTCCCTAATTAAGAGGCGAGTCTGTATTGGGTTCCAAGATCACAAAGCCACACAATTTAACCCATAAAACTTTTTACTGATAAATCGCTGCTATATTTTACCGACGAGATCATAACAAAATCTATGTATACAAGTTTTTCTCTAAGTTAAGGAAAGACGTAACCATTCAAAGAATGGCCCGCTGACCTCATTTGTGAGATCAGATTCAAATCAATAAAATAATTTCAATTTAAATTCCTTTATTATATTTTTGACTAAAAGTCACAAGACCTATTAGAACAGGCCAGTAATGAACATAAATAAAAAATAAAACAGAATATATAACAATTAAATTGAGGGCTCAATTATAATGGAACAAAAATTTAAATTAGAAAATGAATACGTTAGGTTAATTCAATAAATCAATAAAGAAAAAATAACTATAGCAATAAAATTAATAAAAAGAGAAAGGATTTTTTACAATTTACTGTCGAACATAATTTAAAGCCCTCATTGTAAAAGAACTGTATTAATAGGTATTAGTGTTATTTTGCCTACTGGTAATAATACATTATTATTATAATAATTAAATTTACTAATGAATACCTACTCAAACACTTTACTAACAACTATCCTCACCTCGATATGAACTACACAAACACAAAGCAGCGAAATCTAAAAATATCCCCTCGCCCCTGTTTCCTCGCGGTCCACATGTTGCGAGGGGTGAATGACCCCTGGTGGGGGTCGATGGCCTGCACGTGCGATGTTTTAGCCACGTGTCGCGCCGCTCTAAGGGCGTCACACAAAGCCCACCACCGTAGGAATGCCCCCCCCCCCCCTCAAACTTCCACCACTAATTTATCCCCTCGTGATTGTCAAGTTATTGAGTCTTCGTTCCCCTGGTAGTGTTTTCTAGCCAAGATACTATCTGTAAGTATCATCAGGACCAACCACACATCGATGTCTCCCTCATCTTGTCTGATAACGGGGGAGAGATCGCTGTTCGAATCCCGGCGGCGCGTAACCAGGGTGAATTTCCCTAAACGAGTTTTCACTCTCTCTACATGCGATTGCGGTTACATTTCTTTTAAATCTTATCCTCCTAGTTCCCACCTCATTCGTATCGCCCGAATGGGTAGTTTTATGTGCGTGTCAAGTCTTACTACCCGTCCGGGCTATATTTGACACTAATGTTGATGAAGAAGGTAACATCTAGAGGAAATGTACCCGAATTCACGTGAACGTAGAGTGGGAAAATCATTTAGTTAAAAGCTACCTAAGTATACCTGGCCAAGATTCGAACACCAACCGCCTACAGTACCTGTAATAACACTAATTACATCTTAGACTGTGTGTCCACGCATACAAACAATGCACGAGAAATGTCTGGCACTCCTGACTCTCACCCGAAAGGACGGAGTTCAACCCGACTGGGGTATCATCTTAAAAATGTATCCTCCTCGTTCTGTATCCTTAGATTCAAATCAAACTTAACAGAGAATATCCCCAAACATTCCCCCTCTGGGCCACAAGTATTCGAATATCTGGGTTCAGCTACAAGCTACAAGTAAATTTTATTTTTTGTTAATTTTTCAGAATTTCATTTTGCGAAAATTGGCTCTTGAAATTCATGATTAGCTCAGAATTATATTCAGCTGCTCTAAAATTCCCGAAATTTTCTCTCGAGAAAGGGGGGCTGCCACCCCCCTATTGATAATAGATATAAGAAGTGACAGTTGCAGACAAGACGACTCAACGTGAACATGAACATGAACATGAACATGGTAGAGTTTGTAACTGTTCCCTTTCTATCGAGACCCCTAACCACTCAGCTACGGCGGCAAACTCTTGGGGGTCTTTAGTGTGCCAGCTAGCCTTTACACTACAACCCTACCCCAGACAGTAATGAAGCCCGATCTGGAGGGGGGAGCATGTCTTGATGGGCAGAACCCTAGATACAACCCCCCCAATATTGGCGCGAAGGTCGAAATACGTTACAAGGCCGGGGTTCGGATTCCTTCCGGGGCTAACCTCGGGTAGTTCCTTGCTCCGTCATATTTCCATAGCTAGGACAGGTAGTAAGACTCCTTTGTTGAAACAAGTGCAGGTCTCAAGTACCGATAACCCGGTAACAACACTATCATAATTAAAACTAAAATAAAAACATGTTCAGTTCCCAAGGGAGCTTGTCTTGGAAGAGGGTGGAACTGGCCGAACTGGGTCAGTTGAACGGTTGGAGAGGGGGAACACACGTGCAGACCGGCTTGCACCGCTGAGCCGCGCAATATTACCACCAGAGGCGCTATCCTCCAACCACGGTACAGAGAACACTTCACTCAAAGGAGCAGTTTATTTCTATAGTCCGGCGAGAAACTTAGATCAAGGAACAAATCTTTGGATATCTATTATCAACTTTATTTTTAAGAACAACACAAGTATTAGAATTTTAACTAATGAGATTTTAAAAACAATCTTTGGTCCTAGATTTTTTCAATAATAAAATTTCCCCTTATAAAAGTGATGGTGTACCTTATTTGGCCATTTGATCTCCTTGTTCAGTGAGCCGTGAGTTCAACCAGTTGATCTTGGTCCAGTCGTTCTCGACCGACCTAGAGCTAAGGTCGAGCCTCACCAGTTCATGACCTGCAGCCGTGTCACTGTACTACCTAGAGCTAAGGTCGAGCCTCACCAGTTCATGACCTGCAGCCGTGTCACTGTACTACCTAGAGCTAAGGTCGAGCCTCACCAGTTCATGACCTGCAGCAGTGTCACTGTACTACCTAGAGCTAAGGTCGAGCCTCACCAGTTCATGACCTGCAGCCGTGTCACTGTACTACCTAGAGCTAAGGTCGAGCCTCACCAGTTCATGACCTGCAGCCGTGTCACTGTACTACCTAGAGCTAAGGTCGAGCCTCACCAGTTCATGACCTGCAGCCGTGTCACTGTACTACCTAGAGCTAAGGTCGAGCCTCACCAGTTCATGACCTGCAGCCGTGTCACTGTACTACCTAGAGCTAAGGTCGAGCCTCACCAGTTCATGACCTGCAGCCGTGTCACTGTACTACCTAGAGCTAAGGTCGAGCCTCACCAGTTCATGACCTGCAGCCGTGTCACTGTACTACCTAGAGCTAAGGTCGAGCCTCACCAGTTCATGACCTGCAGCCGTGTCACTGTACTACCTAGAGCTAAGGTCGAGCCTCACCAGTTCATGACCTGCAGCCGTGTCACTGTACTACCTAGAGCTAAGGTCGAGCCTCACCAGTTCATGACCTGCAGCCGTGTCACTGTACTACCTAGAGCTAAGGTCGAGCCTCACCAGTTCATGACCTGCAGCCGTGTCACTGTACTACCTAGAGCTAAGGTCGAGCCTCACCAGTTCATGACCTGCAGCCGTGTCACTGTACTACCTAGAGCTAAGGTCGAGCCTCACCAGTTCATGACCTGCAGCCGTGTCACTGTACTACCTAGAGCTAAGGTCGAGCCTCACCAGTTCATGACCTGCAGCCGTGTCACTGTACTACCTAGAGCTAAGGTCGAGCCTCACCAGTTCATGACCTGCAGCCGTGTCACTGTACTACCTAGAGCTAAGGTCGAGCCTCACCAGTTCATGACCTGCAGCCGTGTCACTGTACTACCTAGAGCTAAGGTCGAGCCTCACCAGTTCATGACCTGCAGCCGTGTCACTGTACTACCTAGAGCTAAGGTCGAGCCTCACCAGTTCATGACCTGCAGCCGTGTCACTGTACTACCTAGAGCTAAGGTCGAGCCTCACCAGTTCATGACCTGCAGCCGTGTCACTGTACTACCTAGAGCTAAGGTCGAGCCTCACCAGTTCATGACCTGCAGCCGTGTCACTGTACTACCTAGAGCTAAGGTCGAGCCTCACCAGTTCATGACCTGCAGCCGTGTCACTGTACTACCTAGAGCTAAGGTCGAGCCTCACCAGTTCATGACCTGCAGCCGTGTCACTGTACTACCTAGAGCTAAGGTCGAGCCTCACCAGTTCATGACCTGCAGCCGTGTCACTGTACTACCTAGAGCTAAGGTCGAGCCTCACCAGTTCATGACCTGCAGCCGTGTCACTGTACTACCTAGAGCTAAGGTCGAGCCTCACCAGTTCATGACCTGCAGCCGTGTCACTGTACTACCTAGAGCTAAGGTCGAGCCTCACCAGTTCATGACCTGCAGCCGTGTCACTGTACTACCTAGAGCTAAGGTCGAGCCTCACCAGTTCATGACCTGCAGCCGTGTCACTGTACTACCTAGAGCTAAGGTCGAGCCTCACCAGTTCATGACCTGCAGCCGTGTCACTGTACTACCTAGAGCTAAGGTCGAGCCTCACCAGTTCATGACCTGCAGCCGTGTCACTGTACTACCTAGAGCTAAGGTCGAGCCTCACCAGTTCATGACCTGCAGCCGTGTCAATGTGCTACAGTCCCATTTACATAGACTTTTCACTGTTACAAAAGTTACATAAACAATTTTCATATGACAGGGTTATCTCGGAGTGTTTAGAGGGTTGTTTTTCAAAGGATTTTACACAGTTATATTCACGCAAATGCGGGTACACTTCCTGTGAATTCAACCGTTCTGATCCTTGTGTGTGTTGAAAGTGAATAGCACCCCTGGCCGACGACCGACATCAGAGCTAGGTTAGTTATCTCGTGCCTTTTTGTAAGTTTTCCACTCGTCATTTTCATGTCCTCTTGTGATATTTTTAGTCCAAGGTTCGATTCTCGGTCTCCTTCACCTTGGCTTAATCCAAGGAGGTTCTTAATAGACCGCCATTGTAAGGAACCAGCCCACATTGGTAGAGCGGAAAGTCATAAAGGTGTAAGTGCCAAAAATATGAAAAATGAGTTTGACACGTCGAAATGATGCAAGTGTCAAGGCCATTGCTCAGCAAAAGGGTATACATGCCCACATTGTTATTGTGTTTGTTATTGCCACCAATAGATGGGGTTGGTGTAAGTCACTGGCTGAGTTCAGTTCAAAAAGGTGTATGTGCCACAACGCTATTTTTGTGTTAATAGCCTATTGCGGCAAGTTATTTTTTTACCCATGTTAACACACTCTGACATGTACTGCTCAATACAGCTTGGTTGTTATAATTTTAGGTTCCATGTGGTCAATTCGAATGACAGTTTGATGTGTGTGTGGCATGAAGGCGAGTTGTGGAGAGGGGCAAACCAAATTGCATCAAGTTTGTTAAAAGCCCTAAACTCATTAGATCTTATCAATAACAATCATAATAAATTATGTATTTGGAGTGATAACTGCACTGGACAAAATAAGAAGCGCATGATTTTATTCTTATATATGTATCTTGTTAGTATTATTATTATTATTATTATTAGCACCGCGTCTTACTACCCGTTCGGGTTATACGCACTTACGCTAATGTGTAATGGTAGGGTGATTGCGAGATGAAATGGAGGACCTACAGTTTAACGTGGAATCCGAACCACGGTGGAGGCACACATTCACAAGTTGTGATTAATACACGTCTTGTCAGAGGTGAAGGAAGGGTTTGGCAATCAGATAAATCTGTGCCGGGACCGAGGATTGAACCCCGGACCCTCAGCATAGAAGTCTGACACCTTACCCCTAGACCACCAGGTCACCTGTCAGCGCTATAGAACATGTAGAAGAGGTAATTGAAACTGCTAGAATAGTTCAGTCTTTTCTGGTTGTCAGAGTTTGCTTTTTGGATTTTGATAAGGCATCCAACAACAAAATTACAAATTTCTAAGGCAGTGTGGTTGAAGGCATCTAGACAAGATCCTGGTAAATTAATGATGAGGCAAACTTTTGGTGATATTGAGGAATGGAGTAAGATAAATATTTTTAAAAAAGGGAAAACAATGGCAGACATTGAGTCATATGTTCTTCATGGACTGAAGATAGAAAGAGGAATTTCGGCAGAGAAAAAAAAACAGATTTGAAGAAGATGATGGCGTACATTGATGAAGAATTCCATGCATTTTACAATGACATTGTTCAGGAGTAATTATTAATACTGGGATTTGTGTTTTTTGTTTGGTAGCTACTATTATTTCTTGGGTTTATTGTTGTTTTCATTACATAACAATGTTCTTATTTCAACTGTAATTGTGCTCATGCCAATACAGTTATACTATTTATACTTCATGAGGTGTATATTTACCAAACCCTTTTGTTAAATAAATAGAATGGACTTGCACTGTTTGACGTATCATACCTTATGGACTTAAGCTGTTTCTTTTCACACGATGTTTACCATTTTTTACTTTAAGATCAAGTATGAATTTGTAGTTAGTACTATTACAAAAGCTTTTCTCGTAAGTAAAATAACACAGCAAAATATTAACTTTAGGAATATTTTGTTTTTCCTAAAAAATAATAAGTTTTATTTGATTATCTTAAAATTAGATTTTTGGCACTTACACCCTTTTGACTTTCCGCCCTACATTTATAAATATTAAATACTTCTAGAAGCTTCTTGGAGACATTTTTACGGTAACTTTGGAATATTATTTAAGAAAACCTTACTTTCACAAATAGAAAACTAAAATTACCCACTTCGGTGGCTGCATGGTCTAAGGCGCTACTCTCGCAGTAGACTAGACTGCCGATGACAGGGAGATCGAGGTTTGAGCCTCGGTAGTGTGTAGTGAGGGTTTTTCCCAAAATGGTTTATCACTCTCCCTCCACGCAAATGCGGGTACACTTCTCCAAATATAACCTTCCTAATCCCTAAAACCATTCGCCTATTTAGTACATTAGCGTATAACTTGAACGAGTAGTAAGACGCTGTGAAAAAAAAATCTCTAGTGAATTTTACAAATCTGCGCTGTACAGTCGGGGTAAAGTGAGCGAAAATGGGGAATTTAAATACTTGTCTAGTTGTGCACCTGTTTCTTGACCAGGGTGTACCTTGGAGGTTGTCTACAGGATGATAGGACGGTGCTCATTAAGGTGTGAAAATATTAACCATAACTTAGGTCTAATTAACAAGACCATGATGACCCTTTCAGGAAAAATACCTATGATAGAGCGGGGAATCAAACCCTGGACCTCTAGATCACTATCTCTGACGAGACCAAGAGGAGGGTCAATGTCTATTCTACTCCAGAAGCAAAAAAAAAGGAAGATGTCAGCAAGGCCGTAGTCAAGGGGGGTTTTCGGGGTTCAAACCCCCCCCGAAATTTTATGAACCAAATATATATGGCTTTATTTATGGTTCAAACAATATCAAAATTAAGGTACAAGTACAAATTAGCGGGCTTTGTTGCCATAAAAAGCACTTCAGATAGCTTCCATAGGTGTTTATTATTTAGAATTTTTTCTAGTCTCCGTCAATTGGGGGATGGGTCCACCAAACCCCCCCTGAAATTATTGGCTGGCTACGGCCTTGGATGTCAGATTTGAGCAGTGGATTATAAGCACTTTTTCCCCCTTTCCATAGGTCAGTCAATTTTCATTTTCGAGTTTATTTTTGTCTTTTCTTTGTTTTGTTAGTTATTGTTACCATTATTAATATTCAAAGAACAATTCTAATGTGACATTTTTTCATACAACGCCAAAATAATAATTTAATTATATATATAATAAAGTAAAAATGCAATTAATAGATCAAATTAAACAATATTTACATACATTTTTACAAAAATAAGTACTTTATTTTTAAATTCAAAAAATATTTTATTTGTAATAAATAATCTAGGTACCATCAAACTTTAGCCTTGAAATATTAACTTCTAAAAATGTGTTTTTCAAATTTTGTTAAATAACATAAAAAATATTATATACTAACCCAGTGCTCCACAAACATGTGCCATGGCGTCGGTTTAAGTGCGTCGCGCGGCCACAGCCGAGAGTGCCAGCCGTATACGTTCTTAATTCTAATTTACAGCCTTTGGATTTGGGGCATGCAGGCTTAAAATTGGAAATTACTGCTTACATAAAGTACCTTAAAGTAATTTTCATGGGAAAGGGAGAACTGCCATTTTGTTTGTATGATATCGGGGTACAAAATGTAATCAAAATTGCTAGAGCGGATTTTGAGTAAATTAACTTTTTCTCTTTTTTACCTTAGTTCTAGTGTTATCTATTTAATTCCAAAAATCCCTCAGGGCGAACCTAATGAAAACCGAATCTATCAAGGTTCAATCCAATAGGTAAAATAGTTTAAGCTCTAGTCCGAGATACACAGAAACAGACGAAAACAACTTTTTAGAGTTCAGAGGGTCATAAAATGTCATCAAAATCTCAGTTTTGATTTTTTTGACAATCACAACACTTCTCTTTCTTTCTCCGAGGACTCGAGAGAAACTAAAAACTCGACAAAAAGAACCGTGACAATTAATTTAACACTCAACTGAAAGTAAGAATGTTATAATATAAGCCTTAGAACTAACGATGTCAAACTCGGTTTTTATTGGTATTAAAAAAATTAAACTAAAAATTACAATTGGGTAGGCCTAAAGGGGTGTGTGAAGCTTCAAAGCTAATATCAGCTTCGACAATTACCAATCTTTGCCAATAATGTTCAGTTCTTGCCATTCTGAGCTGTTATGTACAGTAAAAACAATATTCACATGGACAAATGTGAAGGATTTTATTCATTTAGCAGTTTACTACCCGTTCGGGTTATACACCTAAGTAATAATCAAGCATCCTCGGCCCCGGCACAGATTTATCTGATTGCCCAAACCCTTCCTTCACCTCTGACAAGACGTGTATTAATCACAACTTGTGAATGTGTGGAATGCCAGGCCTCCACCGTGGTTCGGATCCCACGTTAAACTGTAGGTCCTCCATTTCATCTCACAATCACCCTACCATTACACATTAGCGTAAGTGCGTATAACCCGAATGGGTAGTAAGACGCGGTGCTAATAAAAATAATAATAATAAAGCTAATGCGTTAGAAATTGGGAAGGTTGAATAAAAAGGAAGTGAACCAACATTTGCATGGAGGAAGAGTGAAAAATCATTTAGGATTCACCCGAGCAAGATTCAAACCTCAATATTCCCATCCTCGGCAGTCTAGCTCAACACGAAACTAGCGCGTTAGCTAACTAGGCTACTAAGGCGAGTTTGAAGAAATTGAATTTTAAGTTGTTATACTAGCTTGATTTGTAAGAAATAAACTGAATATTACAAAAAATTGTGCAATAAAACATTTTCAAAATAATTTTATTGCACGACGTTATATAAATAACCAAAATATAATATTTTTTCAATGATAAAACAACCAACAAAAAACATTCAAACTTTATTTGGAGAATATTTCATATATTCGATTCGAGTTCATGGAAAATATACTCAACATGACTCCCGTGTTCGAGACATATTGTGTTTGTTCCTATAAGTATCTAGTGCATTCAACAGAGACTGTAGAGCTGGCAACATTGTGCGCTATAGTAAAAAGTTGTGACCAAAACTGTGACAAGGGTATCTAGATTACAACTCTAAAACTAAAGTGAAGCTCCCATGGAATATAATTGGTTTAAAATATGATTTTGTTCCCTTAGACCAAGCATGTCAAACTTGAACCATTATTTTGTGTGACCTGCTGACCTTTCGAGGAACCATAAACAATGGCTGTAGAAATACGACCTTTGAGAATGTGATATTTGGTATAAACTAGAAATCTGAGGTTGGTGAAACAGACATTAACCAATTCATGTAAGGTTTTGAATCTGTGCAATGTTTGGTAGTGCATACACGTAAGCAGTTATATTCTCGCATGAAACAAAACTAAACACCTTAAAGAGGTCTACGCTTACCGACACACATTTGTCAACAATTATGAAAGCCACTTCAAGCACGAATCACACCATTTCTGGTTTCAAATTTTTGGGCCCCATTAGTATCTAAAATTTTCAATGTAGCCCCCTAGTATTAAACTAAGCACAGTAAAACCTCGTTAGACTGAACCCCAAAAGTCCAAAATTCCAGAGAAACCGAACATACTTTTCAGAAAATAAGAAATAAAATTTAAGTCAAATGAAATATATTTTATGGTTAACAAGCTCAAAGTAAAACAGAGAATTGTAAGAAACAGTTATATTTGAAAATAAATGCTTAGTATTTACCTGTTGTAGTCAACATCAACAAGAGTGTTTTCCTGTAACTACAATAATTACAGTACATATCACGTGTTGTACATCAGTTAAATAAATGAACATTTGACTACACTTATTCAACTGTAATTTAAAACTCGGTAAAATACTGTCCCTGTATTCTCCCGGTCAAGCCGAACAGGCTCTGGTCCCAATCAGTTCGGATTAACCAGGTTCTACTGTAAAAGGTGTTTTAATATTTTGATTCCAAATATACAATTAGAAACTTTGATCAACGAATGGGATTATTTCTTTAGTATCGATTTATTCACACTTCATCTTCACACTGCTGGTTCCCAAAATATCTTATGAGCTCAAGGAATGTGAGTTTGAGCCTTTCAGCTACTTTACTAAGTTTTGGTTTTTAATAGGGATGTCAAATTTGATTCTTCGATACCTTGGTTAATACTGATATTGAAAGAATCGAGAATTGATCTTAATATTACGATTCTCGATTCTTAGTTCTCAACGAAAGTACTGGCAACTAAACTAAATATGACAAAACTCAGAATGAGAAGTAATCAATTATCTCTCATATTAGTTTATTTGCCGTTATTGGCTATATATTTTGGTTGAGTTAAGGACCCTCCCTGTCTGGTGAATTTGAAAGACTTTATTATTTCAACAATTGCTTATTATACCTTTTTATTAAAATTATTTATAACTGTGATTTTTTCTTTTTTAAATATTGCATCATCTCAGCGTCAATTTTACGAGTTCAGATATAAACTGTAAGAAAACTGTTTGAGGCACATATTATAAACAAAGAAGATGCAGGAAAGAGGAATTAAAAGGAACAAACACAAATATGGCTTTTATAGTGAAGAGCGGAACATCAGCGAGACACTTAACCTGCTGCCACCTAAATAAAATCAGTCTTAAAACTCACCTTTCCTTGACCTAGGTTTAGATCTCTTCAGGAGCGGTGTGAACCGTGCAACCAAACTTAAAAAAATAACCAACATGTAATTGGGGGGGGGGGAAGAAGAAGGTAAATTACATCTTTGGACATGGTCTCCTCATTTGTTTTAGTTATTGGACTGAAAGACCAGCGAGGAAACCTTTGTGAGCTATTAATTATCAGTTGTATTAATTAACCATGACTTTGATAATTATTCAAGGCTGTAAAACTTATTTTGAAAAATAATCAAAGGTTAAATGCATTTTTAGATTATCTGTAAAGTTTGATTCTCAACTGTTACATTTTTCTGTTTTGTGCATCACAAAAAACCTGTGACTTTAGTTATGCAATTAAATAAAATAAACATATTTTCTTCAGATCAGATTAGATTGCATGTATACCAAAGTTTTTAAAAAAGTATGATTTTATAACAACCAACTAGATTTCTTTATCTCTCCTGACTAATTTTATTAACCAATGCGTATAACCCGAACGGGTAGTAAGACGCGGTGCTAATAAATAATAATATTAATAATATTAAACCAAGTATATGTTGTGGATAAGAAATGTGCGATCACTTTTCAAAATTAGTAGCTATTAACACTAAAAACAAATTTCTGTGGTCTGTCTAGAACTATTAGGAGGTATCGTCAGTTATATTGACGAGAGACGCATCCAAAAGTGTCGTGTTTTCTGAAAGTTGGCACAGCGCACCTTTGAAGAGTGCTTGGTTTATAATATTCTCAGCAAACAATCTTTGCTGACTGTCCAGTTTTTGTAGTTTGGCCGCTACAACCACTCCAAACGCATCATACTCGTTCATATTATTACACATATGACTATGAGGCAATGTTTTGCTCCCATCATGAGACATTGTACGCTGTTGTTGCGTGGATGTGATGCTACACTGTGACGAACACGGCGTGTTGTTCATTTGTCCGTGATGGCCGTTAGGGAGGAGTGTGATGATATGAGCTCCATCGATATCCTGCATCGCATATTTACGCTTCTCTGCCTTAATGTTTCGTGACATGGTCACACAATCACCTTTTAAGTTCTGTTGGGAAACCGCTGGTTTGTACACGTTTTTCTCACTTTTGAGTGTTATGTTGGGAGTTGTTTCTAAACTAGATTCACAGTTTGGGCTCGGAGATTCATCATATTCTTCTTCCTAAAAAAACAAACATTTTTATATCTCTTAAGCCATTAGCTAACTATATTTATCCATATATCTTAATTTTAAAAAGCTTGTTTTTTTGAAGAAAAAAAAAAAGAGGTTGTTTGTGAGTAGAGAATGCATGCCAGAATACCACACCACCATATCACGCTCATATCATTTTCATAATTCAATGTTCTTAGATATCTTAATATTAGCATCACATCTTTTTTTTTTTTTACACGACCGGCCATGATGACTACTCCAAACTTATTAAAACCATAAATACACTAAACTATTACAACAGTTGTGACCTACTGTAGGTGTCAACAAAGTCTTTAAAACCGGTTCAACAAGAAAAATATTATCTACTAAAAATATGAGCATATTAGATCAGAGTTGTATTTTTACTAACGATGGACCTTAGTGTCAAAATATATTTTAAAATAATCTTGTTTAGGTTAAGTGAGATTTAGCACCATCTAGTATATGCTGCTCAATGGTTTTATAGACAGTCTTTCAAAAATAAGTTGTAAGGGACATTTTTGAATCTATATTATCACAGGGGGTTCATGGTTCAAATATTGGTCAGTTGTACTAAGTTTTCCCTCCAAAACAGGTTTTCACTCTCCCTCCAAGCAAATGTGGGTACACTTCCTCTAAATTGAACCTTCATCATCCCTAACTCGTTAGCGTAATCAGCACATATGCGTATAATCTGAACCCATAGTAAGGCGCAGTGCTAATAAATACACTATATATATTCGTGTCTATTGTCCATGCACTTTGATTTTGGAGTATATCTTTTAAAGGGGGGAAAAAACTCCCATTTTAAACACAAGTAAATATGGTAGTTTTTACAAAAGAATAATTAGATACATGTTAAAATTAATGAATGATTTAAAAAAACTTTCATTTCACATTCTCTCTTCAGATGAATTTACTTCAAATTCACATTCATCCCTATCCTATGACTAAGGTAGTTTAGTTATTGATGATATTTACAGAAAAATAATTACTTTTACAAAAAAAAAAATCGGTTTATCTAACTGCCCATAGAAGTGGCTAAAGAGGTGCACATTTAGAGATGGGGGGTAGTTATAAGGTGGGGCGAGGGAGTGTTTGAAACTTCCCCTCAGTATTACAAATAATGTTTATTATATACACTAGAGTTGACATTTGTTCCGTATTGCAAGTAGTTGGCCCCAGATAAAAAAAGATGTAGTTTAATATCAATGTCAATATTTAATACAAATGATCTCAATAAGACTCACGGCCAGCGCAGACCAAGTGCAATACTATGATATATAGCCGACTTTAGTACATAGTGTAAATATATGGAAGACCACCTACCAAATAAAAAACTAGTGCTCTATAGTGATTGGTGTGCGCATGTTAGAGAGTGGTATATAGAATAGCGGCCGGTTTGTGCCGGCCTTAACGTTTTGACCAAAACATTCCATACCGAAATAATTAATTTACTAAACCCAATTTCAACCTTCCTTCACCCCCAAAATAATATAACTATAGGCCTTCCATCCACGCCACTACATCGGGCCCTTTCTCTGGCTTGGAAGCAAACATTCACTCTAGAAAATAAACCATCGGGAGTCAGTTTATGACAAGTTTATAACCAGAGACTGTCAGTTGAAGGCCGCTATAAATTGGGCCTAGGGGGACTTACATTTTCTCGGTCAGTTATAGCTTTCTTCATAGCTTCATAAAATGGCCAGTTGGTTGATGTTTGAACTCCAATACAGGTTTCAACTTCATCTTTTTCAGTCTTCAAAGTCTGGGCACACAAAAAAACAAAAAAATAGTAGTCCCTAACAATTAAAGAAGAGAGTTTCAACCACTTATACCTCTCCCGACTTAGCTTTGCAGGAACATTTCAAACCTAACCGAACCAGGATTTAAATTAATTGATAATTGCATGTAGATTAATGTTGACATTCTTGATCACACTTGACGCGTGATAGTATATTTACTTCTCAAAGTTAGGCCTACATTTAAAGTAATTAAATACACCAACCCCGACAAACTTTTCCAGCATTGTGTGTGTGTGGTGTGTGTGTGTGGGGGGGGGGGGGGGGGGGGGGGAAGAGAAGATTGTTTGTGTGTAAGACGTATGTTTGAATCAATGTGATCATTTCTTGAGTTTGTTTTTTCCTCCATGCAAATACCCGATATTTAATCAAAGCTTGCAGTTTAGTGGCCCAGATTCCCAAATGTTCCAGTAGTGTTTTTGTGGGGAATTCCCTGTTTTTCAAGTGCTTAGGAGCCCGACCATTTACTAAACTCGGATGCACTTGATGGATCTCTTGAAAGTTCAAAGTAGTATTATGTGATAGCAACACAAACCTTAACTTCGACTTCAACTTTGTTTGGTATATTTTAGCTTTACTTCACATTTATAAAGTGAACTTTGAAAACCCCTACTGTTTTTTTGATATGAACAAAAATTTCAAATGAGTTATATTTATTTTTATTAAATTTGAACTTTTATATACAAAAAATACAAAATAAAACTTTACACCAAAAAACATAAACTTATCACAAATTAGAATCAATGAACTGTCTCTTTAAAATATAACATCTAAATTGTGTTCATTTAAAAAAATATATTACCTGAGTGTTTGCATTGGTGGTCACGCAAACTAAATGTCAGGCTCGTCTAGTCTGGTTTACAGCTGAGGGGAGAGGGGGTTGGAGTGAGGTTTTCCCTAAATAGTTTCTCATTTTCCCTCCAAGCTAATGCAGGTACATTTACTACCTTACACATCCCTCAAGTGTTGATAGTCCAAAGAGGTAGTAGTAATATTCAGTGTACAGTTATTACTTACTCTGAATTTTCTCACCAAGTTGTCCCATTTCTTCTTTGCTTGTTCGATAGAAAGCACTTCCTCTAAGCCGATATCCCGTAGAACAGCCCTGAAATGATATATTTCTAGAAAAATTAAACTGCCACTTAAATGAAATCAACAATACTTTGTCTTATTATTTACTTTCAATCAAAGGATAAATATTATTTTCAATACTTCCTTTCTTGGTATCATGTACAATATTATTCTGACCAAGCAACTGCTGCTGGTACAAATAAAAAAGGTAGCCGGCCCCTGGTTTTGAGTATAACAAAATAAAAAAAGGTTGTGCATCTTCAGTATTGCTCCAAATAACAATACAGTCCTTTTATAAGTAAGTAGGGGGTTGGTGGTAGTGTTTTTACCAGCAATACAACTTGATTTACATCTAATGATTTGTTTTCATTTGGAATATTAATACAATAATTATGTCATTCAGATTTTTATTTATTAAAATACAATAACTTACATTCTATGATCTTTTTTGGTGTAAATTATTTTACCTTTCCTCCACGCTAAGAATGACATCATCACTACTTCACCCCCCTCCTCCCCTGTAGTCTGAGGAAGGGGAGAGGGTGATTTACAAAACATACACAACTCTTGACTTAGACTACTAATATACGTAAATGAGCGAGGCACACGACAACGTACACAACTGTGACCGCCATGGTCCAAGTGGGATGCACCCACCCTGACAGACCCTCGTTTGTATCCAGTCTCTATTGTTTTGACCGATCATTCTCTTATAAGAGAACACAATACGACGAGTGGATATAGCTGTGTGTTGGTTGCATACTTCAATTACATTAATTTATTTTTAAAATGACACAGGAATCGAACCCAGGACTTTTGGCATAGTGCGCCATTATTTAACCACTGAACTATCCAGTAATCATATTAGACTCATGGTTCAGGCAGAGTCAATAATTGACTCGTCTACTTGAGCTATCTTTGAACCATTCACTGACGACTCAGGACCAGAGAGCATCTGTACTCCTCAAGAGGTCCTGAGAGGGTCCTTCCCCTGGCAGCATCTTGAAGTGGCTGGCAAGCAATTCTCTGATCCCTCCAGTGTCCGTGTCCTAATTCACAGGTTACTGATATAATACCATCACCCTGACCTCCTTTGGACAAGTAAACTTCATACTTCACCGTCAAAACAAAATATGTGGCAAACTAAGCTGAGAAAACAAACTATTTCTAAAAACCTACCTTTCTATTCAAGTGGTAGTCCTGTAATAATATCATATTTATTTGGGCAAAGTTAAGGCCAGCGCCCCAAGTAGGTCCTGGAAATAAAACTAGACTTACGAATATCCTTCAACAGCAGACTGCCTCCTCCCTGTGAATAGATCCTGGTGTCGTCTGCGTGAGTTGATAAAACTCAATGTCTGCTCATTCGTCCCTAGGAGATGTAACATGAACAAGTTGTGGGAAAATCTTGTCTGGAACTTAAGCAAGAGGTAAACCTCCCCAAGTCGTGTCTTAGCACTGATTCAAGCTATAGAGTATGAAACATTAAAGGATAAAACACCGTTAAAACCAGGGCTAGGCGTCGGTAGCCTTCAACTCAAGACTCCTTCATAAATTGCTAAACTACATTAATTAGTAATAACAAGTCAACTAGAATGAAATACTTCAATTCAGATAATTTCATGGGAAGCTTCGATGAAATCCAAGTTATAAATATTGGTCTTAAAAGAATAGAAAAAAAGGAAGATTAAAATGCTATAGTTACCATAATATATAGTTATAATATTTAAGTTTTTATTTTGAGGTCGGAGTCGGTACATTTGACTGACTCCCCAGCCCTGGTTGGAACACTCAAGTGAAATTTTGACATACATTGTAATTAGCTTTATCAGATCCTAATGAATGTTATTAATGTTAATAATTATTATTATTGCATTTAAGACCATGGTTATTAATTTTTGAACTACCTTGGTCGGGTGTATCGTGGGTGGCTTTTGCTAAATGGTTTTCAACTTTCTCTCCAAGCAAATAAGATAAGATTTTATTTTTTCCAAACGATTTAGGTGTAACAGTTTACAAAAGATAAACTTTAAAGTGTCTTGATTAGTTTTTTTATTATTCTCAATATTTGTTAATTCTCATATTTTTATTTTAATAACATTTACATTAATACCTTAGAATTTTATTTTTACCAAACAAACTTTATTTCAACTTATTCTTTCAATTAAAATAACTTATTTTAGAACATCGTAATAATTATTCTTACCATACTTTTTTAAATGTTTAAATGTTCTACTATCTTGAATCTTATATTCTATAAAACCCTTTTAAAATTAACAATTGCAATATATGTTCTTTGAATATTCTCATCTTTTATAAAAAACATTTTAATCAAATCTTATCTTATATAATGCTCCTTTCTATCAATCATTTAGAATGTTTTCTAAAAATGGTTTCATGCAAATGCTGGTACATTTAATATAAATTCTACCTTCCTCATCAATACCCCACTATCCTAATAGTCTGAATGGGTACTAAGCCACAATGCACACAAAAATAACTTTTTATAGAACCTCCAATAAAAATAGATAGATAGTTAATTGAACAAAATGTTTTATTACCTCACCTATTAATGTTTTCCTGAATATTGATAGAAATATTGTGGAATACAGGCCTAGGCCTACTTTAGTTGTTTTATCATTCACATATTAAAATTATTATAGTTAGTTATCATGTTGGCCTCCATGCCATCTAAATATGTGCAATACAGTTAAAGTTATATTTTGTGGGTTTTATCAATTAAGGGATGTCCTTAAATTACATAAGGTTTCATTTCATGATATTAACCCCCCCCCTCCCCCGGCTTTTCGGATCATAACATTTTTCTTATCCTCCTCCCCTTTCTATATTATGTTATTTTTTACAAATTGGTGAATAAGATCAATTTAATTTATTTTTAGACATTAAGATTGGTAACAAAGAGAATGATATGAAATTTTAGGAGACCCACCCCACACTTTAAAAAAAAAATACCGAGCCCCCTTCCCATCAAAAACCCTTACGTGATTTAAGGATGGCCCCTAAGGTATTTCAAGCAATTTTGAATTTTGTACCTTTAAAAGTGCTTGTATCTAAACCAGAGAATACGTACAGAAAGTGTTGTATCTCCTCTCTGCGGATGTTGTATCAGGAGCTGAAATAGTCGACAGACACTCAAACAAAGGAAACTCAGTTAGAAAATTGAAAGTTCATGACCACCAACTTTGTGGAAAATAATATACAGGCTTTGTTTTAATCACTGTAATTAAAGCCAGACAGGTAAGAAAAGTATCTTGTACCGTTACTTAACCATTTAGGATTATGTAAGTTATGTTTTACTTTCTGGTCTAATTTTTACAAATTATTAATTTAAAAATATTCACTTTGTTTAAATGTTTTATTAATATTGTTAAATATATAACAAATAGGCCTATATATATATATATTTTCTAAAACATGGTTGGGAAGTACATAGGTAACAAGTTAAGTACGTATATAAAATATGTTTTTGCCAAATGCGGACGACGCACACAAAGTCCTTCAATCGGACGTATTTGTTTGACTAAGTTCGCAATCATACTTGTATTGACAGGTGTGCTAAGCAAGAACAAAAAAATGTTGTTTTTTAATCAACAAACTGAACTATGAGTCAGATCGCTGTGCAGTTAATACAGCACATATCATGTAGAGCCCAGTTTCAGTCCTGGTCGCCAAAATTGCAACCAAAATACAAAGAATATGCACATTTATTGATGCTAAAGATGCGCAGAGTTTTCGTTAAGCTTATCACATACCTAACAGGAATTGTCAGGGTGATTAAGACATTTCCTTTGCTTCGACATTTTAACAATACAATGATCTAGGCAAATCAGAAGATAAAAATAAACACAGATCAACCGCTCACGCTAGAGCTGTTTCTCTGTTACGAGGGGTATTTTTTTAAAAAGTAAGGACCGTTTTGCAATAAAATAGAAACTACCAAATTTTTTAGGTAGTTTTTTTTATCAGATTCTACATATTTTCTGTTACTATTCAAACATTTGTCTTTTGTGAGATTAGTTTGTGCAGACCCTCGACATAGAAGAGAAAACAACAGTTTAGGAATGGCTTCCCTAGCTGGCGGCAGATTTATATGTCGAGGGTCTATAACAACTTATCACATGAAACGACAAATGATTAAAATTTTGTGAGTTTTCTAAGAAAAAAAAACACAATTGAAATAATTATCTTACAATATGCATTTCACTATCATTAAAAATTTGCTTTTGTTGTTGTTTATAGGTGATTAAAAATATAAAATGTATCATTATATGACAGATTTTTTTTTATAAAGAATCTCGCCCTTGGTGTGTACTATTCCCGTAAAGAGAGGTAATGCAACTTTCAAGTACACTTAGATTTCAAGGTCCCTTTTCCCCTATTCCAGTTCAAAATAATAATCAAATGGGATCCTAATAATTTACATATGGAGAGATTGCTACTTTAAATCTGTATATTTTACATACTAAAATTATTAACAAATCAACCTTTAATACATATAACGACTCAACTTGACATTGTTCAAACAAAAACTTTAACTTACATTTCGTAGTACCGTCTGGACTTAACATTTGCCCTTTAGAAAAAAACATTAGGCGCTTATGGGTATCCATTAAATACTGTAAATATACTTAAATGTATTTTTTTTAAGCAATTAAATAATGGTACAATCTAATTTCTAATGAGTTTCCTTCACTTTAGGACGCCATTATAACAAAGAAAAGGATGAAAGGAGAGACTTTGGGAAAAGGCAAGGACTCAAGGACACGTATCACTAACATTTTGTAGTTATTATTTCTTTATATAAGCTATTATTTGGCACTAGTGTCAAGCACCGAAATCGATGTATTTTATATTGGGGCACAGCAGCCATTATGGTTTGAATGCGATTCTCCGACTTTATACGAGAAGGTGATTTATTTAATATCTTTATTTTGATAAATTCTAGCGAAATCAAGGCTAGTTATGATTTTTCTTACATTTAACCATTACATGAACTAAACAAGCTTATTTAACAAAAGTAGCTGTAACTGACTATATTTTAAATGTAATACTAAGAGATTATCGCAATTCATTCATACAATTATTTCAATATTTGTTTATAAACAGTTTTATTCTTTATTTCTACAAAAGCATGAAGCACTAGATTATCCAAGAAATAATCTTTTATTTGAGTTAAATTTTGAAAGCAACCAATACAATCAGGTAGTTATACCAAGTCATGTATTGTTTTACTTATCTTTGGTTTTGGGCAACTGTAGATTTGACTACTTGTTCCAATGCTGGCCGCTGGTTCGTTCACTCTTTACTTGCATTTGTAAGCGACGGATGGTTATTTGTACTGTTCTATCTTTATTTTCATTATTTTCTAAAGCAATGGCGGCTAATAGGGAACGTACTTTTATTATGGTTAAGCCAGATGGTGTTCAAAGAGGATTGGTTGGAAAAATTATAAAACGATTCGAATCTAAAGGTTTTAAGCTAGTCGCCTTGAAATTCACGTGGGTAAGTGGGAAGTTTTATATTATTTATTTCTAAAATTATTAAAATGACTAGATTATTATGTCCTGCTCATGTGCTAAACAAGCTCACAATTTTTTTTTTTTTTCCTCAGCCATCTGAAGAACTTTTGAAGAAACATTATGCTGACCTATCTGCAAGACCATTTTTCAATGGGCTTGTCAAATATATGTCATCTGGGCCTGTTGTTCCTATGGTAAGATTTGCATTACTTTGGAAATAAACAACTATTTTTTCTTTTTAATATTCATTCATTTAAACAGTAAAGTAAAGTAGAATACATTATTATTTTGGAACCCAATGTGAATTAGTAAAATTTTCACTAAAACTTTGTGATTTTAAGAATTTATCAAATATAATACCTACATGTTTAAATTTATAAGCACTATTTTTACTTTTGGTAGCACACACGTCATCTGTTGCAAATGAAAAACGATTTTTCTTTCATATTGTTTAAAAATTATTGTTATAACACTTAAAACTGTTTAAATTAGATACAATTGGGAAGTAAGATAGAACTTCACGAAATATAAATAAAAAATGGCCTGGTTGATATTTTGGTGTGAAGCAAATAAGCAAAATGATGCACAAGCACCTTATCATACACTTTATTTCACTTAAGCTACCAAATAATTTAAAACTTAACACTATTACACACAATAAAATAGCAAATCCATTGATACTAAGATTAATATATTTATTTAAAATTATTTTATTTTTAAAACATTTAACCAACTTAATAAACTTGAAATTCCAAAGTTAAACATACTGGACCGACACGTGATTTGATCCATGGTTCTCTATGAAATGTGATCTAGTAAGTTAACAAAGTCAAATAGCTTATTTGTGAGCATACGAGATTCTAATTGTGAGTGAAAGCCGTACTAAGGCTATTTCACTCCATTACAGGGGGATCTGTATAGTCCTCATTTATAGAAATTAGACACAAGGTTAGTATGTATACATTACTGTGCAGGTCATAGAAACATTAGTATGGTTTGAAAGAGATGTCTTCCAGTTAGTGAGGTCTGTCATTCCTCTGTTTTAGGAACGTTCTTAGTATAACAGGTGCTCCAGAAGTCATTCTGTTATTCTAGTCTTAGAGTGTTTTTTAACTGGGGTCTCTTAAGATTGTCTGGAAGAACGTTAAGAGGTTGCTCCTCTGTATGATGGCTTCTTTTCATACAGACTAAGGTGGTGAGGTGTTGGAGGCTCGCATGTAGAGTGGCCATTCGAGACTGCAAACACTATTGTCTCTAGGATGTATCGTGACATTCTGTTATTCTGTAGCAGTCCATTGAGTGCTCTGATTGCCTTTTTTTTAACACTACTTGCCTAACCCTTCGGAGGTTTATGGCTGTTGTCCTGCCCCAGACGACCAGTCTGTATCTCAAATGAGATTCAAATCGCAAGTAGTAAGCTATTGGTCACCCTTGCTAACTCATACCTTAAATTACGGATTTAAAAAAATATATGTAGTGTTTGAAAATAAGGTGCTTGGAATGATATTTGGTCCAAAAAGGAATGAGGCTACTAGAGAATAGAGGAGGTTACATAATGATGAGTTAAATACTCTGTACTCATCACAAGACATTGTTAAGATATTAGTCTTGTCATTTATGGTGTGCAGGACATACAGCGCGAATGGGAGAATCTAAAACAATGTTCAAGGTACTGAGTGGTAAATACCATTATGAAGGTGTAAATGCAGTTAGGAGGATAACATTAGAATGGACTGAAAAAGATGGGTGTAATGAGGTGGACTGGATAGAACTAGCTCAAGATAGGGATAGATAGTGTACTTTTGTAAGTGCAGTAATTAACTCTTATTTCCTAATACCATGGATCATGTAAGTAATAAAATTATGTTGTGCGTCGACTGTACGGAGTAAAGTACCTGGTGACCATTCAGAGACCTATAGCAGAAAATTACACCCCCTGGTGAGACAGGCAGGGCCACCTAGTAGCGAGCGGGCACACCAGGTCACCCCCTTCCCACCCCACCATACGATCAGCCCCCGCACGGCCGATGAGACGATCAGCCACCCTCCCAAACCCCCCTAGTGTGCGATCAGTGGAACAGCCATGTAGTTACAAACTCTCGCAAGAGATTGTGCCAAAGCAAAAGGACCCAACAAACTCTCCATAGACAAACATCCATAAAACCATTTCCCTTCAATCCATGAACCCCCCACCCCTCACGACATCACACCCCTTTACCTGGCACAAGGGAGGGCAAAACAGAAGAAACCGAGTGGAAACCTATGCCATATTCAAAGACCCTTTTGCTCCCACACTCCTCCCCACCCCATCTTCGTCATCCCAACCTGCTCCCCCACGACCACGCTCCCTGCAGAACCTCTATCAACTAAGATCCCTCCCCTGTACAAGTCTTCCGAACGCTGATCTCTACTGATCCCAGAAGAACTCACATCCGAGACCTCGACAACAGGAAACTCAGCAGCGACTTTTGGAGCTAGGCTTGGACATTTCACCTCCCTCTCCTGCGTTCCTGCCATTCAAACAGCACTCATCTCGCTCTCAGAGTTACAATCCCTCTCCGACGCCTGTACGGCATATATCATTGCAAATACTGCAAAGAACCCGTCCTTAGGGACATCTGGACACACGCCTCCTCTGGGGACCCCCATGGACGTCTGGACACACGCCTCCTCAGGGGACCCCATGGACATCTGGACACACGCCTCCTCTGGGGACCCCATGGACGTCTGGATACACGCCTCCTCTGGGGACCCCATGGACGTCTAGACACACGCCTCTTCTGGGGACCCCGATGGACGTCTGGACACACGCCTCCTTTGGGGACCCCCATGGACGTCTGGACACACGCCTCCTTTGGGGACCCCCATGGACGTCTGGATACACGCCTCCTTTGGGGACCCCCATGGACGTCTGGATACACGCCTCCTCTGTGGACCCCCATGGACGTCTGGACACACACCCCTCTGTGGACCCCCATGGACGTCTGGACACACGCCTCCTTTGGGACCCCCATGGACGTCTGGACACACGCCTCCTCTGTGGACCCCCATGGATGTCTGGATACACCCTCCTCTGTGGACCCCCATGGACGTCTGGACACACACCTCCTCTGTGGACCCCCATGGATGTCTGGATACACGCCTCCTCTGTGGACCCCCATGGACATCTGGACACACGCCTCCTCTGGGGACCCCCATGGACGTCTGGACACACGCCTCCTCTGTGGACCCCCATGGACGTCTGGACACACGCCTCCTCTGTGGACCCCCATGGACGTCTGGACACACGCCTCCTCTGTGGACCCCCATGGACGTCTAGACACACGCCTCCTCTGGGGACCCCCATGGACGTCTGGACACACACCTCCTCTGTGGACCCCCATGGACGTCTGGACACACGCCTCCTCTGTGGACCCCCATGGACGTCTAGACACACACCTCCTCTGGGGACCCCCATGGACGTCTAGACACACGCCTCCTCTGGGGACCCCCATGGACGTCTGACACACGCCTCCTCTGTGGACCCCCATGGACGTCTAGACACACACCTCCTCTGGGGACCCCCATGGACGTCTGGATACACGCCTCCTCTGGGGACCCCCATGGACGTCTGGACACACGCCTCCTCTGGGGACCCCCATGGACGTCTGGACACACACCTCCTCTGTGGACCCCCACTCAAGCTCGACTCAACCCCAAAGGAGGAAAAATCAATAAAGAAGCAAGACAGGACGTACTCCGCCAACTCCCCTCCCAAGGAACCGCTCTCCGGCCTAAAAACTAACACCCAGCCTGGAGACCTCACAACCACAACCAGAGTCCGACGAGAGAGATAAACAATGTCGTGTACTGCCAACAATCAAGGGTCAACGCAAGAACAAGTATTAACACAAAATATAAACCAGGCCTACTCATTATTTAGGTTTCTACATTTCTCTTGTGATTTTAGTTTTAATATTATAACTATTCATAGTTATCAAACTTCCTGTCTTATTCTATTTGCTATCTTAAGTGTGTAGTAATATAATGGATAAATGTAAAAAGACAAAGAGAATCATTTCTATATGAATGTGATATCTGATGATCCCTGTGTCGAGATGTAACACGGCTACATCGGTGGTCACACGGTCGCCAGTGACAGGCAGGCTAAAGTTGGAATTTGTCGGGCACTGTGGTTTCCACATTGCCTCTTAACTACCCTACTCACATTCACCGCGGAGATTTAGTTGTTAAATACGCATGACCTAAAATAGAGAATAACATTTATACATACAGCGACAAACCGCTACTGGTCAGGCTTTTGGAACTAAAGAATTAATTTAGGAAAAAATAAAACTTTCAGCTGTTCATTGTAAAGTTACAAGCCGCCTTTTTAACTCTAGATGATTTCTTATTGGGCTTGAGGGAAGATAAATTATTGGTCATAGGAAATAATCTGTGATTAGCAAAAATATTGTAAATTATACGAAGAAAGTACAAATATACCTGGATATAAATCAAGAATTTATTGGTTTCACCCAAAATAAAATGACAGTTTAATGATATAAATCTTATCATCTTAAAGTCATATTTACAATATCTGGAACAAAGTTGATAAATTTAATGTAAAAATATGTGACTAGCTACAAGTTATAACTGAAATCTTGTAAATTTCCTGATTCTCAATTTTTGTTTTATTACAGGTGTGGGAAGGTTTAAATGTGGTAAAGACTGGCCGAGTGATGCTCGGTGCGACAGACCCCAAAGATTCGGCCCCAGGTACCATAAGAGGTGACCTCTGCATTCAGGTCGGAAGGTGAGATTTCAAATTTAGATTTACAGGCTAGAGCTAAAAAAAAAGGATGTATTAATCTTTTTTTTAATTTTCCCCATATATTCAAGTCACAACATATTAATCCAAGATTGGGGTTTTCAAATATCAGCACCTGAAACTCAGGGAAAACTTCGACTCCAATTCCTTCAATTCGAGAGTAAAAATCTGAATTAATTCGACATTAATGTAGCTTCTCCCCCCCCCCCCCCAAAAAAAAAAGTTTAAACACACAGTTATGTTTATTTTTTAAATTTTCATGCTGTTAATTCTATTGTTAATTATTGTTATTGTAAAAAAAAAATTTTTTAAATAGTTATATTACATTTTGTAATAATTATTAAATTTATCATTTTAAGACAAAATATATAAATTACATTCAGAAAATAGCATTTATTAAATTAAATTTAATAAGTAAATTAAGTAAATTAGCACAGTTATGTAAAGTATAATATTATTATTATTTGACATTGTTTTAAGTATTCGAACGTCTGTTCGCTGTTAATTTATCACGGTGAAAGGCTAAACCCACATTTCACCAATGATACATTTTTCGGACATGCCGGGAATAAAACCCGGGACCCTTAGCTCAGTAGGTAAACTTGCATCTGACAGAGCTGAGGTGTCAGATTAATATAATAGCCTTTGAAAACTATTGGTTGGAATGGAGGTTTTCCAATGAATCTTGGTATTAAAATATGTTTAATGCAATCTTAGCCTTGTATAGTTTATTTGTGTGTAACTTCAAACATATTAGAAATTATAAACTAAATAGTATCAGGGGTGTGAGTATGAGTATTCATATTCTTATAGATGGTAAACTGAATTAGTGCTATTGGCTTGGAAAAGTATAATAAAGACAGTGTAGAAACGCTGTACAATATTGTAAGGAAAGAGTGAAGGAAGACAACCTTAAAGGAGAGTTAGGTTAGGTCTGAACAGAAAAAAACACTTCTTTCTTCATTTCTCAAACTATTGCACTATATTACACTTCACAAATTGTTGAGTTTTCAAAGATTTTCCTTTATCATTAGAAGAAACTCATTGAAAACACAAAGATAAGTAACTAAAAAACTCTTTAGTAACATTAGGTATTTTTCCATTTCCAAATCCAACCAATATTTTATAAAAAGTGGGGACGGTGTTAACTTCTCTGTATGCTCCGGTAAAACTCGTACCATACAATTGTTTGTTGATTTATTCCAGGAATATACTTCACGGACCATACAATTGTTTGTTGATTTATTCCAGGAATATACTTCACGGACCATACAATTGTTTGTTGATTCTTTCCAGGAATATACTTCACGGACCATACAATTGTTTGTTGATTCTTTCCAGGAATATACTTCACGGACCATACAATTGTTTGTTGATTCTTTCCAGGAATATACTTCACATATCATACAATTGTTTGTTGATTCTTTCCAGGAATATACTTCACGGACCATACAATTGTTTGTTGATTCTTTCCAGGAATATACTTCACATACCATACAATTGTTTGTTGATTCTTCCCAGGAATATACTTCACATATCATACAATTGTTTGTTGATTCTTTCCAGGAATATACTTCACGGCTCAGACTCTGTTGAGTCGGCTAAAAAAGAAATTGACCTCTGGTTCTCCGAGAAGGAAGTGGTATCCTGGCAACCAGCTGTGGAATCCTGGGTCTATGAAGATTAATCAACATTTAGGACGATGGATCAGTGACTGTTTATCAGTTGAAATGGGGGGGGAAATATCACCAACATTTACTCAAACTAGAAAATTAATTTGTCAAAAGTTGTACAATTTTACAGGCCAAAGCCTGTTTTTGTATTGTACTTTTTTTTAAAATGAATTTACTGTTTAAATTTGTAGAATAACGACTGTTTATTTGTTCTAAAATAAAAAGGAAATAAATTAAACTTATAGTTACATTTATTAAGATTCTAATTATTATATATTGTTGATACTCCTGAAATTTTTGATTTTATATTTCCATGTTCTAGTAATAGCATAAACCAAATAAACTATTGCTGATCAAATTAAGACTTTTTTTTACATTTCTAAATTTATCATTGACCTCATCTTGCCAAGAGCAAAGCTTTTCACCTTTTTGTGGCACACCTTTAAATGTCCTATATTCACGAGACGGTATTAACACAACATAGATATAGGTCAAGGACAGAAGAGTTCAATTCAGAGTTTATGATCTGGAGGGTGATTCATTTCTTCAATAAATGTCTGGAATATGACCCTTCTTTTATAAACTGCTAGGGGCAGCATCGAGTTTGAAAGTAACAAATCAAACCTTTGTTAGGGCTGGGTTGATTCCAATTATTGAGATCAATATTCCTAATGATTGCCAATCGGACCGGTGGTCGTTTCAGATGACAGCTGAATGTCTACTTGTGTGTTGGGATAGATTATTGGATGTGGACAGTCTAAAGTCGTATTCATCAGTTACGTTTATAAAATTATTGTTGGATTAAAAAAATTCTTAACTAACATAGTGAAATTTACATTCGCAATGTTGACAAATTGATTTGGGAGTGTATGGGAAATGGTTTTGGGACTAACTTGGCATATTCAAGATAAAATAAGGTAAATGTCCCAGTACCTGTCTCGGTGGTCGCAACAGCTAACCCGTCACTATTATCAAGCACCATTTGTTCAGCTTATATGCTAATGTGCTAGGATTAGAAAGGTTGAATTTAGAGGAAGTGTACCCACATTTGTATGGAGGGATGGTGGAAAACCACCCTAAGTACACCTGACCAGAATCGGCCCACTGATCTCCGTGTCTTTGGGAGTCTAGCATATTGTGAGACTAGCGCCTTAGACCATGCAGCCACCAAAGTGGGTCATGTCACTCTTGCTTTAAGACTATATTACTGGTGACTGGAAAGTCTGTTTGAATCTTGGTCGAGTCTACCTTCCACAACCTTTTAACGTGAGTGGGTATTTAAAAGGGTCACAAGACTTTAACACACAAATAAATTACAAACCGACAGTGATGATAAGATAGCTTTATTACGGACACTAATATTTTCAAACCCATACCAGTGGGCTTGTGGGTTAAATGTCTAGATCAGTTTGGTTTGTCGGTAAAGAGGTTGGCTCTTCAAGAATACTGCCTGGGTGAAATGTCTTCCTAAATGGTTTCCCACTCTTCCTTTGTGTCAGGCCGGTCAATTTGGGGGGGGGGGCGTTGCCCCCTTTATTACAGGGACTGTGAGTCGATACATCAAGCTTTCAATTCAGACCTCTATTTTTCTACTGTCAAACTCAGACTCCCTCATTAGTGGAGTAAAATGCTACAATACAGATGACTCCATTGGAAGCTTCTTTGGCATTGTGAATTTATATCTGAGTAAATTTGTCAAACTAAATTACAAACATTGATCCTAAAAGATAATATAAAGTTAAAACTATATTTACCATGTATAGTAGAGTCTCTGAAACTGACATTCTGTGTAACTCTGACACTTGTGCATACAGTTGTTGGTGTCATTCAACATAACCTCTCATTTGTTTGTGTAACAGTTGTGCTGTGTGTTTTTACAAGTGATGTGTTGTTAGTTTCCAATTCAGTAACGTGCTATTCAAATCATACAATATTATATGTACAGTACTGACTGCATTTCTGTATATTACATGTATGTAATACACCACTATAATTATTAATACATATATGTACTATATGTATATATGTTACTGTACCGTACAACACTACAGTGCAGTACAACTGCACCTATAATACTTGATACTGTACTGTGATACATCCTTGTTTAGTAAACATGCATCTTATGCAAGTTCATTCATAAAACTCGACAGCATCTCGGTCCACATTAGGTCGAGTTTCTGAGAGACTACTGTACTGTTATAATATTATTATAAGTTTTTATTTTGAAGCCCAAGTTAGTGCATTTTCACCGACGCCACTTAAATTACTTATGAGATTACTCCGCGGCTCTGCCTATAACCGTCAAATTTTTGCCTGGGTGAGCGAGAAGGGGCAAAGATATGTAAAAACAAGATAAAAAGGGGGAAATAAGTTTTCCTCTTTATTATAAAGGCATGTTATAAGTATAGAAGAGAATAAATTAACTAAGCCTGACCCAAAAGAGACCATATGTGGAAAGTGTTTATATGCCCTCACACCCCGAGAGAACATTGCGACCAACTGCTCCACGCGAATATGGTTAAATATCCTTCACCTTCAATTGACTGCTCATCCTAACCCCAAATTAGGCAGAGTCCAGATGGCTAGTAAGAGAGTACAAACAAACCCGCTTTAGTGGCCGAACAGTCTAAAGTGTCGCTCTTGTGTTGGACTGGCATGCTGATGTCTGGGAGATTAGGGCTCTAAAACTGGTCGGTCTACTGAGGTACTTCCAGGCAAATGCAGGTAGATTACCTCAAAATAATTCCACATCCATACCCCATTAGAGTAATTATCTCTGTATAACCTGAATACTGACGTGGTGATAGTAAAAAAAAAAGTTTCAAGAACAAAATGTCTTCTGGAAGGACAGATTTAATAAAATATTAATAGCTAAACAAATTAGATCAGGTCTATTCTTTCAAAGTACTCCATTGACTCTAATTATAAAAGTATTGAGCGATTTACATAACTAGTTTTGGTTGCTGTAACCAATCTTGATAAACCAATTCTTTAAAAGTGGTTTTAAAAATGTTCATATTAATAGAACATTTTGGCTGGTTATAAAACCTACATTAGGGTGAGTTGAAAATAAGGTGGAAGGGAGGGTTTGAGGTGGTCTAAACCCCTCTCTGAATTTGATTTTTTTTTTGTCCTATTACTGTTGAAAGAAGAAAATACACATTTTACACTTGTCATCACCATTGTAATGTTAAACTACAGTTTAAAAATAGTTTTAGGAAGTACTATTGAATGTGGAGAGTTTGAGTTTAGGAAACAACAAAACCGATCAAGTTGAAACTATTTGAACAGGATTCAAGAAGGTATTTAGAAGGGCTCTCATCTTATTTTTTTAATAAGTTTTTAAGTCATCTATAAATGAATAAATGTATTGTATTGTTATAGTTTTTAAATAAGAGCTCTTCAGTAATATATCTTATTTATTTTAATTGGCCCTACCTGTATAGTTACATTTTTCATTTAATATAGGTGAGCGCTCCCCCAAATGATCCAGATTAAGCTGCACCGACATAACTTGTGAGTCGACCCGCCATTGGCCGAATTCAGACATGTTTGTTTTACCTGCTCAGCTCGTTCCAACTAGACACAGTCTCTCCACAAGCTCAATACACGTTCAGAAGTGCTTGTCTCCCTCAATCACTCGTAAAATATAGTCATAGGTTTCTGTGGTCATCCTTTGATGTTCTTTAAACTCTACTGGATTCTCCCACAGCGACAAACATGTAGTGAAATACTCCCTTGTACTCCTCTCCATACTAAACACATGAACCCACAGTTCTTTTTCACTTACCAACCATTTTCAAACATACTCATTTCTAAAGCAGTAGTACCTAATTATCTGGAACTGTGTCTAAACTTAAGAGTTAGCCACAAAACTTAAACATTAGCACATCCAGAAATTACATTTTGGGGAGTTGTGAGAGGGAAGAGTTATAATAAAAGGTAGCTTCAAAGAAAACTAAATTTAGTTGATTTTTTCAAAAAATGCATCAAATTTAGGAATGGGACCGAGATTCAAACCTCTAACTCCCAACCCTATTGTTACCACCTCACATGTAATGTATCAACAGTTTTATTTCTGATACTTTTTTTTAATAGTTGGGAATTTAAGAACACTTTTAATGGCTATGACTATTAACTTTGTGATTATCATTTCCTTATCACAAATATTTTCAGTGCTTCGTATTTGATTTCTACTTTATTTAGACAATTGAAGTTATTTATAAAAAATAATTGTGGTTTTAGGAGGAGAGAGGGGTTGGGGCGGGCCCCACTTATAGGCAATATGGCCTACCCTTCCTATCTCTCCAGGAGATATAGGCCTACCTGAACTCTTTATTTTTGCGCCACATTTAATTGGTCTAAATCATCTTTATAGAAAGTAAGTTACAGTTTGGTAATACTTCCCTTGACCATAATAAATAAGTTGAATCGAATCAATAATCTGAGAATTGTGTGTGAATTTTAAATCAGTATGCCCCCTTAATCTTACTGATATGGTCACTTTGGAATTTGGGGTTCATATAAGTTTGGTGCCGCTACTTTTTTTTTATAAGTAAGTTACGTTAGGCATCCATATTAGGTATTAACATTAATAATTAAAGTTGGAAAAAAATGATTTGCCTATGCCAACAGATTTTTTTCTTGACACTCATATTTGTTCTTTAAAATTAACAATAAAACTAATGGTCTTTTCGGTATTAAATGACTTGCTGTAATTCAATTTGACCTCTAATTAACAATGAAAAGGGTGTTATGATAAAGAGTCACTCACTTTTTTATCTATCTATATGATTTCGCCTATTTAAAAAAAATATAAACTCCGTACATACTGTGTTAAGATTTTTTTTGTTCTGCCTTTTCTAATAAAAATGTCTGATCATGAGACATAATATAAGATTATGATCCATTATAGAACCGATGTCTTGTCAATGAATATTATGAAAAAAATTAATGATTTATCAATATTTTGAAATAAATTTGTTAAATTTATTTTTAAAAGGATCTTATTTGAGGTCCATTTGTGTAAAATTGAATAGATTTAGCTAAAAATATAAATATCTATTTATTTTCCCAAAATAAATAACTTTTGGAATTTTTTTATACCTTATATTTAGTAGGTTTTAGTTTATTTAATGTAGTTTAATTTATTTATAAAAACTGTATTTAATTCAAAACATAATATGTACTCCTATCAATTTAAAAGTATGTCCAAATTCCCTATATTCTCTTATTTATTAAGAATAAGAATAGAAAGTATTTCCACTCAGCAATATGGCGGTCGTGTAAGCACGACACCACGAACATTGATCAGTACCTTCCTCTCCAGCTATAATATTGAGCTCATTGATTTCTACTTTCTAGGTATCTTGCTAGAATGCACTAGAACGTGTGAAATTGCTAGAACCGGATATTACTTTACTAACGCAACGCTATTTTTAATATATTTTAACAAATATCTTTAAAACAGTAATCATAATTATAAAAAATTATATTATTTTAACTATTATTCATAACAAAACATTTTCTTACATTTGCTTGTGGAGTATAATTTTGATTTAGTAAATATTTGGCTAATTATTATAGATATTAAATTGACTATCAGAGTACCGGATACTCATTTAGAGCAGCGCCAACTCCAAGGAATATTCTAGAAAATTCAATACAGTTTATATAAAGCTGTTTGAAGATTTGACGTTATTATAAAGTGGTTATAAGGTGTAAAGTGGCTATAATTCTCTCGAGTACTTGTGTGTTACTTTATTGAATTGTTAACGTTTACAACACCGGTTCTGTGCAAGGTAGGTTGTTATAATTAATTCGTAATAATATATTAAATAATACACCATTTTCGAATTCCAAGTAATGTACCTCTGTTTTTCGCCAAGTGTAAACTCTTAAGTACATTGGTAGAATGGGGGTGCTTACAGTCACCAAGAATTATTTATTTGCAAGCTATTAATTCGAATGATTATAACCGTTTGTAGATTTTTTTAAAAAGTTTTATTCATAAAATATTTCATACCTCAAAAAGCGAGAGCTTTTTCTTAGAGATATAAAAGTCAAGTTAACCCTCAATTACCAACATTCTCATTTAGCCTAATCTCTACTAACCATTACAATTTACTCGCATACTCTTTGGACTAGTTTAAGTGTTTATAAATATTTTCCCCCTTTTAATTGGTTTATTAGCAATATTTTTATCTAGTATAAAGTTTTATATAGGGGGTCTACATATTTTTTTATTGTAAATGACCATAATATTTTAAAATAGAAAAAATATTAATATTTTAAAATATCACAAAATTTTGAAGTTTATCAAATACTCAAAAGATAAGTTTTTTTACATCTTTTAGGCTACATAAAACATAACAAAGTTTGGCAGATTACGTTGATGCTCCCCACAAACAGGTTTATTGCATTTCAAACAATTTTTGAGTGTCCCTTTCCTTTATGTTGGAGCAACATTTCCTTCTTTTGATTACTACATGGTTATTACCTAGATCGATTCCCGCAACTGTCGGGTCTTTTCTTCCCCTTTCAAAATTTTACTAATGCCGAGATCACGATCAACTTAACTTAAGTGAACCGTTCACTTAATGTTAACTTAACGTATGTGTGATCACGATTCACGTAACTTAACGTAACAACTCGAGCCAAACATCTTCATTCTCGATTATGATCCGTGATTGTACTATTTACAGTGATGATCTGTGAATTTTACAGTTTCAATCGATATAATAAATATCTATAACAAACTTTTGATAATTAGCTTTCCTATTTAGTTAATTATTTGTTTCAATCTAACATAATACCTAAAGAGTAAACATTGGTCATATCCAACAATGATACAAATAGCCTGTTGACGTCACTCGCATATGATTGTGGCTAATCGTGATACTCTTCAGTAACGTTCGCTTAAAGTAAAAACCTCCCAGGACATCTCTTACGCTAAGTTAACTGCAAGTCAACGTCAAGTTAACTGCATCGTGATCGCTTCCATTTAAACACACGAGAAGGTCCTTTACGTTAAGTTACCTTAAGTTAACTTTGAGAATAACAATAAATATCAAAAAAATTAACTAGGATAAATGTTATTTTTGCCACGCCTCACAATAATTGATGATTAAATGCCATCAAAATGGAATCCTGGAACTGGTTTATACCCTCATTGTTGTGGTGATAGAAATTGAGTGTACACAACAAAAGCATGTCTGCTATATTGATCATATTAAAATAAGCACATGGCCATCTTCCAATCACTGATGCATCTTCCTTCATAAGCCGATCAAACTGATAGGAAGAGTTTGTTTTAACATCTTTCTTTAACAAGAAATGTGAAGAGTTCAGCTTGCCTGAAATTTTACATTCTGATTGGGAACTCTTTATTTTTTCTTAATGGTTCTTATTGCTTTCAATTTGTCTTCACGGTTTGTCTTCAGTTTCCTACTTCCATTTATAAAACTGATCAACTGTGTTACAAAATAATTTGCTATGGATTAGTTTGGTGATTTTTTTCTAGGAAATGTTTGCATCTCATATTTCGAAGAATTGTCACATAGCATTATTATTTTAATACTGTACCTAGGCTTGAAGGAATGTAAATTCTAATAAAACAATGCCACTAATTGTTCATAAATAGTTAAATAACAAGTTTTTTTCCCGATGAGGCCTAATGTTTCCCTGATTTGTGAAATTGAAGCCAATTTTATTTCTATTTCTATACTTTTCTCTTTATCATTAAATCTTAAAAAATGTAGCAAAAAAATTAAATCTTTCTTTCCACATGTTGTAACGTATCTCTACCCCGAATATGTGGTGACGTTCACGGTCGGTCTTTGAGAGCTTCTTGAAAGGTTCGTCATTTCTCCACTTACTCATTATCAAACCATTGGCATAATAAGGACAGCCGTCCTAACTTGTTTAATTTCACACTATATAGCCGGGTGCATTGGCCTGGCTTGCACAGTTTTTGGATTTCCTTTTAGTTCTAAAAAAAGAGCCAGGTTTGTCAACAACCCTCTTAAAATAGGAAAATGGTCTTGTTAGGCGTTACAGGTTTGCAATGTTTCCTAGTCATTCTGTAGAAGCTGTTGGATGACATCTGATGTCTGTTCTCAAAATGTACTCAAGGAGGTTCCAGCAATCTGGTGCTCCAAAGACCTCCTTGCAGATTGTGTTGTGTCTGTACTTTGAGCTGCAATAGAATAAAATGTTCCTTAGGTACGGCTCGTGTCCAAATATTAGTCCAACCATTTTTATACAAAAGCACATAAGTTTTCAACTGGTGCCCTCCCCCCCCCCCCCCCCCCCTCCTCATAATTTGAATTCTACACATTTCATTCAAATCTAAAATAGATTTACTGTAGGTTAACTTTGATCCAAATTTCAAAATTAAAATGAACCATGAGTGAAAATAAGAATTGATAGTCTTTAAAGAATTGTGTTTGTATTCTAAGTTGTAATTAATATCTCTAGATGCCAGAAGACGTGCAAATGGCCGATACGCCAATGGGTGATGCCGGCGGCGAGGTGGAGACCTTCGCTTTCCAAGCGGAGATTGCCAGCTCATGTCCTTGATCATCAACACGTTTTATTCAAACAAAGAAATCTTTCTACGGGAGCTGATTTCTAACTCGTCTGATGTAAGTACTGCAATATTAGTCTGTTATCGCGCTTATTATAATTACTATAGCAGTCTTGTTCGATTATTTAAAATAAATCGTTGATTATCATTGTCAACAGGTCTAAAGATAAAACAGTTTCACAATTTAACAATTAAAATAAAACTTAAATGGTAAATTAATTTCCTGTATCTTGTATTGCGGGGAATAATAATGTACACATAGGGAATTTTGCAAAAAAAAACATAATATCAGGAATTAAACCAGTTAATTGAAAGTTTGTAGATAAGGACCAATATGTAGGAGGAAAAAAATAGTATAAAGAACTAGCCAATCGAAACACATCTTAGCCTTTTGACCTTCTGGAACATTGGGTTGCATTTCTCACAGATCGTGTTTTAAACATGTTGTCTTGTGACCACACACTAGTTATAGCATTTTTCTAGTAAAAATGCAAACTCCTTCTGTAAACGACTATTTTTAGGAAGACAATGGTGGTAACTTTGAACATTATGATTTTTTTTAGGCCTGCCAGTAGGTAGTTTCTTAGTTTTGATTTTCATTTGGTTTTTGTAACAATGCCCAGACTAACCATTCATTTTAAAATGTATTTTTTTTTTGGGTATAATTTAGGGCTGGTCTTATGACCACAGGCTAAATATTGCTATTGGGAGGTTAAAACTTAGCTACCAGTTAAAGGTTATCAGCCACTTTAATCTTTTACACATTTTATGAACTGAATTTTATCTGCTGGATAGCTCTCTGTAGGATAAATATATTTAAAGTAGAAAAAGCAATGTTGGTACTCTTGTTACTTGTGTGGGCATGCGTATAAGCCAGACGCCACCGCTACAACCTAGTGAGTGGCGAGAATGTTCAACATTTGTTAAATAATGGCGGCTAAACGAGTGCGAGGAAACATGGCGTCACATGGGTGCAGAAGCTAAAATGTCTTGCAAGTACTAATTTCAGTGTCTGCCGAAATGTGGGCAATAGTTGGGTACAACGTTTACAAAATTTCATTTACTGTACTCGCATTAAAATAATTTTTTTATAAAACAAACTCTACAAATAGCTTTTCAGTTTATATAGAGTGTGAATTAAATGTTCTAATTTTATATATGTAGTTAGATCCCGCGCCTGTGCTTACTAAACACGTGAACCAAGATTTTAAACTAAAAACCGCTTCTGATAGGTGAAACCTCATGGAAAAACGTGTCACTATGGCAACAACCATTTTAACTTTCAGATAAAAGTTATTAGGTAAAAATATGATGGATAAATACATTTCATCTTGCAGTCACAAGAGGCACTTTTGACTTGTCGTCCGGATAGAAATATTTATCTATCAGATTATTTATCCAGGAGTCATAAGACCGGCCCTTAATGTAATTAATTTATCTAGTTGAACCCCTGTGCCCTGCCAAGGCCTGACCTGTGCCAACATATATTGTCTTTTATCGGTCTAAACTCTAAAAACATACTTGTGCAATTAATTTCTGTAAACTAAAGCAAGTATTGATGTTTTTTCCTATCTTCAGATTTGTTCATACATTTCATTCATTATACCTTTTGTTTATTCAAGGTTGGTATAATCTGTTTAGACATGGGAACAGTCATATTTATTTAAGACACGTTTAGCCGTTTCAAAATTAGGTTTTGGCTATAGGCAAACAATCCACACTAATTACGGGTTTAGAAGTCTTGTTTCAGACCTTTCATATACAGGTTTCAGACCTTTCATAAACAGGGTTGCCAAATACTGGGGATTTTACCACATAGTTGATACAGGAATATTTGTTAGTTTGGGACATTAAAATTAGCTTGAAATAGGTCTTGAAGAGTTAAACACATCTAATTAATTGCTCCTTTTACCCATGTTGCTGTTTCAAGGCCGAGGCTTGAGACTCGCTCTAGATATCCAAGATGGATTCCCATTGCTCTCACTTATGGGTCCTTGTCTTCCCCCCTGACAGGTATTAAGATACATTTACTTTACTAATCTTGTGTTCATTTTTTCAGGCTCTTGACAAGATTAGGTACGAATCATTGATGGACCCCTCAAAGCTTGACTCTGGAAAAGACCTCTACATAAAAATAATTCCAAATAAAAACGACAGAACCCTCACAATTATAGACACGTAAGTTTCTCTTGTTAGGCTTATCATAAGCCACTTTCTTTTAAATGTGTTGTATATCTTGATTTCACAGCTGTTGACTAAATTAGAGTGGTTTCCTGCGGTTATAGCGACCTATAAGTGCATCAGCTCCGTGACAAGTAATTTTTAACAATATTCATAAGCTTATAAATCATGTGTTGTCTATAACCTAATCATATACACCAATAACGTAAACATTCAAACCTTGGTTATCACATTGTTTTGGACAGGATTTCACTAACCGACAGTACACTTGTCTTAGGCATTCCTTAGCACATCGATCTACTCAGACCCGGCAGCTATTTTTCTTATTTTCACTACACATTCTCTTGTTTATTACTTTATTCCTGGTCATAGATGGGGCTTACCAGTTCAACATTATACTATCAGCTTCAATATGAAGTATTCAGGCTCGCTAAAAGTACAATAACCAGGGAGTGGGTTATTTGTTTCATCTAGCCTAATCTTAGAAATTAACTTGCGCTCAAGATAGAATGATGCTTTTAAATTAACATTAGTGTGAATATAATGTTTGTACAGTAGTGCCTCAATCTGACCTAACTGGACCAATAGGTGGTCAGATTACCGAAATTGTCTGTTGGATAGTAAGGAAACGGGGGGGAGGAGCAGATCCAAATTACTGTAAATATAAGTATGAAATAGGGTTTGTTAGTAATTGTTCTTTTTGAGGCTTAGTTTTTCTTCAATTGAAAGCATTTTGTTTTTCTCTGTTCACTTGCCACATTTCTCACAGTGAAATTACATTAATGGGAAAAAGTGAAACTCTCTGTATAAAAGAATACAGTGCAAACATTCACTACTTAAAGTGGGCTAACAGAGGAATCTCCAACTAAGAGAGCGTTTTACTACACACATTATTCAAAGTATTTTCCTGCTTCATTGCATCCTCTGAGCATTCGTTCCATGCTTTTGTTATACTCTTGTCATGTTAAGTTGATCTAGGATACTCTTGAAACTAAACATCAGACACAGGAGTTGCGTAAATAATGTACTTTAATATCCACAGAGATACAATCCCCCATGACCAATCCATTTTGAGGAAAACCATTATTAACTGGTTATAAACTTAACTTTTGCTCAAAGGTATGCACTCTTATAATATTTGACACCAATTAATATACACCCTGAATATTACAAAAAAGTCCATAGCCTATGTAGTGTCCAGGTGTCATTTTTAAATTTTTAGAATATGATATTTAGATAGAGTAATTCCCACTAAAAGCATAAATACTAGCTTTGGCAATTTAATTATTAAGAACTGTGTTGGCCTTAGTACAGCGGTGTAACTAGGGTTGTGATACCTTTTACTTGGTATGGCGGTGTGACCGGGGTTGCGCTGGCCCCTACTTGGTGGGGCTGGTGTGACCGGGTTGCGCTGGCCCTACTTGGTGGGCTGGTGTGACCGGGTTGCGCTGGCCCCTACTTGGTGGGCTGGTGTGACCGGGTTGCGCTGGCCCTACTTGGTGGGGCTGGTGTGACCGGGTTGCGCTGGCCCCTACTTGGGGGCTGGTGTGACGGGGTTGCGCTGGCCCTACTTGGTGGGGCTGGTGTGACCGGGTTGCGCTGGCCCCTACTTGGTGGGCTGGTGTGACCGGGTTGCGCTGGCCCTACTTGGTGGGGCTGGTGTGACCGGGTTGCGTGCCCTACTTGGTGGGGCTGGTGTGACCGGGTTGTTATCACTTGTTTCTTCCATCTTGCAGTATTTAACGTTGTCTGAACAGAGATTGTGAAAATAAAGAAGTGGTACTCATCATTTGAAATATCATTTCTTCAAAATTAATTATAAAATGGAAACATAAGTGAACTTATTGCATTTGTAAGAATGTGAAAAGATAAATGGTGTACACACAAAAAAATTACTAATTTCAAATACTTTACCCTCAAAACTAAGCAGTAAAATGAAAACGCAGCTTAACTTATGTATTTGTATTGTTACTATTTGCTAAAATTAACATCAAAACCCATTTACACCAATTGCACCATAACTCATACTTAAAGTTAAAATAGATTTTTTTTTTAACACTGATAAAGATAATTTATCTGGATTTTGGGCATACAATACATACCATAACATATTTAAAAATAATTTTATCATGCGCGAAACAAAATAAACTTTTTAACGAACTTAACAATCCCTAAAAGATGATGGGTCAGGGCAATAAACTTTACAAACATGCCAAAACCACTGGCGACATATTTATAGTTTCAAGGACCCGCAGCTATAGACTTGGGAGTGAGAAGGGATGAGTTGTCTACTCTGCTCTAACCAGGCCGTTTTGCTTTGACTATTGGGGGTTGAATCAGATATATTTTTCTAATCCGGGGCAAAATATGAAGCACTTCATCTTGTACAAGTTTTCATAATAAAAAAATTCTCACAAATTATTAATAACTGTTTTCTTGTTTAAACTTGCTGAATGTTCCCTTGTGCATCTGTTAATGTTGCGTAAAGGTGGTAGAGCTCAGTCATGCTTATATGCTAATTGCTGTCATCTTTTAAACTTTCTTTCCTTCCACATCTCCTCAACTTTTGCGTTAGTCGCAGGACATTTCATGTTTCTGTTGTAATATTTTTAAAGTTAGTCTTTTAAATTTTTATAAAACTAGTTTTTTTAATTTTACTTCACTAACTTAGCCTTTGCATGCATCCTTACGAAAGTGATGTTTCTCAATGTGTTTTCATTGTGATGTATTATATCCTTTATTGCTTTATATTCTTATACCAATTGAACTAACCTGTTTCATCCTTCATTGAATATACCAGATTTCTTTTTATGAACAGTTCTTTCAAGCCATCTAATTTCTTGCCGACGCTATCACGTTTCTACGAATTTCTCACTTTTCCTGGGATTTTTTAGTTTGTCCTAGAAATTTGTTGTCCGGGTCCCCCGCCCCCAGTTTTTTCCCTAACAGGTCAATAATCTGAAGGAAACGAGTGTCGGATGAAATTGCTGAGTCTCTTTAAACCCCAGTAAATTTTGTTCCAAGCTACTGAATCATTCATTAAATATAAAATAGGTTATATTATTCATAATTTATATACATTTTATTTTGTTTTGTAATTTAATAGGTAATGTGTATTTTGCCATGATTACTTTATACACCTGTCCTGGAGGAATTGTAGAAAATCCTTGAAATGTTCTGGAAAATATTTTTCATGATTTTGTGTAGATCATGTATGTATAAATTTTGTACCTGTGTACTTAAGATAATACAGACTTTGTAGTTCCTAGTTGTTAAATGATAACACTTGGTGTCTTATGAGGCTGCTTTTAAGGTTTGAAACAATTTTGTGTGGGCTGGTAGCCCTCAACAGTTTTTTTCCCCCCTGGATTAGGACCTGTTTATCCCAGACAAGCAGAGTGGTGTTAGTTATACAGACCTGTGATGTCACTCGAGATATTATTAGGGTGTAAATTTTCGCATATAAAATTGTATTGCTAGGTTGAAATTAACTCTGCTACCCCTTAGATTTTAACTGTCCCTCCTTTGATTGGAGGTTGAAGCTATTGTTGATTAATCTTTGTTGCAGAGGAATTGGAATGACCAAGTCTGATCTTGTCAACAACCTAGGAACCATTGCCAAGTCTGGAACAAAAACCTTTATGGAAGCTCTACAAGCTGGTGCCGATATCTCTATGATTGGTCAATTTGGTGTTGGTTTCTACTCTGCCTACCTGGTGGCTGACCGAGTCACTGTATCTTCAAAGCACAACGATGATGAGCAGTATCTCTGGGAATCGTCGGCCGGAGGGTCCTTCACAATCCGTACGGATCCAGGTGAACCTCTTGGTCGCGGAACAAAGATTACCTTGTACATCAAAGAGGACCAAGCAGAGTTTTTGGAGGAAAAGAAGATCAAGGAAATTGTGAAGAAGCATTCCCAGTTTATTGGATATCCCATCAAGCTGTTGGTGGAGAAGGAACGAGACAAGGAATTAAGTGATGATGAGGAAGAGGAAGAAAAAGATAAGGATAAGGTCGAAGGTGAGGAGGGTGAAGAGTCAAAACCAAAGATTGAGGATGTAGGAGAAGATGATGAAGATGGAGAAAAGGAGAAGAAGAAAAGGAAGAAGAAAACTGTAAAGGAGAAGTACACTGAAGATGAGGAATTGAACAAGACCAAACCAATTTGGACACGCAACCCTGATGATATCAGCCAAGAAGAGTATGGAGAGTTCTACAAATCTCTAACAAATGACTGGGAAGATCATCTTGCTGTGAAACATTTCTCTGTGGAGGGGCAACTTGAGTTCAGGGCCCTTCTGTTTGTACCAAGGAGAGCACCTTTTGACCTATTTGAGAACAAGAAGCGCAAGAACAACATCAAGTTGTATGTCCGTCGAGTGTTTATCATGGACAATTGTGAAGACCTGATTCCAGAGTATCTCAACTTTATCAAAGGAGTTGTGGACAGTGAAGATCTGCCTCTGAACATCTCTCGAGAAATGCTACAACAGAATAAAATTCTCAAGGTGATCCGCAAAAATTTGGTTAAGAAGTGTTTGGAACTGTTTGAGGAATTGGCTGAAGATGGTGATAATTATAAGAAATTCTATGAACAATTTGGCAAAAATCTCAAGTTGGGCATCCATGAAGACAGCACCAACCGCAAGAAGCTGGCAGACCTTCTCAGATATCACACATCATCTGCTGGTGATGAGGCATGTTCTCTTAAAGATTATGTTGCACGTATGAAAGAAAACCAGAAGCACATCTATTACATCACTGGTGAAAGCAAAGATCAAGTGGCCAATTCTTCTTTTGTAGAGCGGGTGAAGAAGCGTGGGTTTGAGGTTGTGTACATGATTGAACCAATTGACGAGTATGTTGTTCAGCAGATGAAAGAATATGATGGCAAACAGCTGGTGTCTGTTACCAAAGAAGGATTGGAGTTGCCAGAAGACGAGGAAGATAAGAAGAAACAAGAGGAATATAAAACAAAGTTTGAGGGTTTGTGCAAAGTTATGAAGGACATCTTGGACAAGAAAGTTGAGAAGGTTGTGGTCAGTAATAGGCTTGTAGAATCTCCCTGCTGTATTGTTACTTCACAATATGGTTGGACTGCGAACATGGAGAGGATTATGAAGGCTCAAGCTCTGCGCGATACATCTACTATGGGCTACATGGCTGCAAAGAAACACTTGGAGATCAACCCAGAACATCCTGTAATGGAAACTTTGAGACAAAAGGCTGAAGCAGATAAACATGATAAGGCTGTTAAAGATTTGGTCATGCTTCTTTTTGAAACGGCTCTGTTGTCGTCTGGATTTGCGCTTGAAGAACCTCAGGTCCATGCAGCCAGAATCTACCGAATGATCAAGTTGGGTCTTGGAATTGACGAAGAAGATACACAGCCAATGGAAGAAGACAAGGTTGATGAAGAGATGCCGCCTCTCGAAGGAGGAGAGAGATGCCTCACGGATGGAGGAGGTTGATTAAATAGACTATTTATAATAATCTCTTAATTAAGACTGATTATGGTTACTACTTTTCTTAACTAACTTATCCTATTTTTATCATTACCTTAAGTTTTTTAATGTAAATGTTCATATATTGAGATTGATATTTATTGTCTCCTTTGACAACTAAATTTATTTTGAAAGTTGTTGTATTATCAGTTATCTGCCACCATTTACTTTTGATATTTAAAGAATTGTCATTGTTGATTCCAATTGTTTAGTAGTATTGATAGGAGCCTTCCTATAAATGTTTAGATAAAGTTTTATCGTGCCAATTAACATAATTGCATTTTTATGATGTAAGATTCCTAACGCTTAACGCCATTGTAAAATTCCTTATCCTAAATAAATGTCAATACTTGATAAATTTTGAAGTTTGTGCATTTCTTTACCTGTTCCTCAATAAACTGTTGGTTTTAAATCCCATTGTGCAAAGCTATATCAATTTTATTTAAAGTGTTAATCCAGGGTGTCTACCATCCGGGCAAAACAGGAATTAGCTGGGAATTTGAAGTGATGGGGGGAAACGACAATTTGGTAAATTATAATAAAAATCTGGGAAAATGTTTTTTAATCAAAATATGAAATATAATAATCAGTAAATTATGTGATTCAAACAATCATTGTTTGTTTGTACCTGTGCAATAAATTTCTAATTTATAGTAAACAATGTTAGTACAAATTAAAAAAAAAAGTTTATTTAAATTAATTAATAACAAACGGGGGGGAGGGGGGGTAGAAGGATGTGACACACAAGTCTGGAATTTTTAGGAAATGATCAGGGAAAAGGTCGGGGATTTCATTGGTCGAGTTGAGTAGACGCCATGTAATCTTAATAAAATCTGCTGTTGATTGTACTTTTGGTTTAGAGTTTAATATTTGATATGGAAAAAAGATTGAGGGAGGTCTATCTTGATTAATCTGGAATTTAGCAGTTTTGGTAAATTGAAAGCTAATGAAGACTAAATTTCTAGTAGTCATTTTATATATTGGTAAGTTCTGGGTCGAGAGCTTAATTAATGGATTTTAACAAATCCTTAGCTCAGAGCAGTGATAATATATATAGTCCTTGGCTGGGTGTCCTGGTATATTTATCCTAAAGTGGTTATACTCTGTTACCAATACAAATATACTTTATAGAAATATGGTAGAAATAGTTGAAAGAAGCCAAGGAATTTGAATAGCCCTTTTTTCCTACGAGGACTCTAATTCACCAATGGCAACATATTCCTGCTGGAAATAAAACCCAGGACCCTCAATCAATAGTAAAATTAAAAAAAGAAAGTAAATTGGTCAAAACCAATTTGAAAGTAAAACAATTATGCAACTTTGTATTTGTTTCTTCTAACAATGTTTCCATCGGCTTCATAGTATAAAACTCTGGACGACCCCAATCTGCCTGCTCGAAGGTTAATGCTAGGAGATAATGTACCACAGTGATCTCTTTAAACCCTGGTTCTTTGGGTGAGTTTTGAAAACTTTATTTTTGATTACACTAATAATTGATAATCTGCCCATTTATTTTGCGAACTATTCATGGGTTTGTCTGAAATGCAAACTAGATTGGAATTACACTTTTTTTATTGTACTTTTCCTTTCTAATGCCACCAAGTAATTATCAGAGTGTAAATGAATGTTTGCTGTGTAAATACATATTCACATAAATACACACTGAGCACTGATATAACTATATAGTTAAATGACAAATCTAGCTCAAACATGGTTGTCAGTTTGTGTAAAGAAGTAGTCTAGCACATCCTCATCTGTCTGCTGCGACCTGGCAATATACTTGTGCAGCCAAGTGTCGATCCATGTTCAACTTCATTATGAGACCTACTCGCTACAGAATGTATGCTTTTTTTTCACTTCAGTTGAAACTACATTATTTCTTAGTGAATAATTTACTATTCCTATTTTATTCCTTTTTCTTACAATGCAACATGAAGTCGTAACCAATTTTGGGTGAGTCGGAGTCAGTAAAAATGGACCGCTCCAACTCGGGCTTAAAAAAACCTTCAATATTATAACAATATATGGTATGAGTACAAATTAAATTTATGCTTTTTTTTATTTAGGAACAAATATTGTATGACAAATTAATTCAAATATAAAACTTACCATGAAATAATCTATTAGAACACTTTATTTCAGTAAGTTTATTATTACTGAGTGATATATTTTAGACATTTCTGAAGGAGTCTTGAGTCGAAGCCTTGGCACACCAACTGTTCAACCTTGCTAATCAATGCTTGTTACATCAAAGTAGGAAATAGCCGAATACTACTTATGCCAAGATATTAGCCTTAACCAGATATATTTGTAAGGTGAAAGGAATGTTTTAGTTGTGGTGGCTTGTGGTGAAATCCTCCAACAGGAGAATCAAGGTATTTTTTAAAAAACATTTAATCTCTTTTCAAGCAATTTAAAAGCTTTTTTTTACATAAATGGGATTGTAGGTGTTCTGTATTTTATGAGGCTCTAATTAGCTATTAGCTAGATAGCCATTGGGAAAGAATATAACACATTAATCTTTTTTTTAGCACAGCGTCATTCAGGTTATACACCTATGTGATAAGGATGAGAAAGGATGAATTTAGAGGAAGTATGCCCGCATTTGTGTGGAGGGAGAGTGGAAAACTATTTAGGAAAGATCACTCCGTACACTTGACCAGAATCGAGCCTCGATCTCCCTGTCATCGGCATTCTATAGTCTATTGCAAGGGTGACACAAGATAGTTTTCCACCAGACCGACACACGACTGAGTTGTGTTTCTGAAAATACAAACAAGTTCAAGTTTTTGGAAACAAAAGTGAAACTATGTTTCTACTGAACCATCTGAAAAAAAGATGCAGTTTTGTTTTAGTTTCAGTTTTATGCCTTTAGACCATACGGCCACCAGAGTGGGAACAAATAGTTTTCATTTTCCATTTTATTTATTTATTTATTTTAGGTACTTAATGTGATTTTATGAACCCACTAATTATATCAGCACACAACTTATAAACCAACTTACATCACCCAGCCGTTACCAATTAATCACTATGAAAGGGTAAACCTACATTTCATCAATGATCAATTTTTCGGCCATGCCAGGAAACGAACCCTGGGACTCTTAGCTTAGCAGACAAACACAACTGAGCTAAGGTGTCAGACTCACATATTGTTAATTCCTAAACAAACTTGTTCACTACCTATTACAACTTTAATGCCCACAAATAAATATAAATTTATTTGATTATTATCTTAAATATGTTTGTATATATAGGCCTAAACTGTTGTTTTAATGGATTAATTTCTATCAAGAGATTAATTAGACAAGGAATTTTATTTTTTACTTATTGTAATTTCTATTGTAAATTTATCAAAATGTACACTATAAAAAGGCTTGTGGTTGTTTTAATTCACACTTAGGCTAAGTATTTTTTTAAAGAGTCTAGGCTCATATAAACATCAACAAATAGGCCTAAATAATTTTGTTAAATAATGGTACCTATTTTGTTGTGACATTTGATATTATAGTGCTTTAGATAGTGGGTTTTATAAAATTAAGTGTGTACAAGCCTTTAAGATTTTATATAGTTAAAATTACTATTTATAAACGTATCTTTCATATGAATGACATTTTTCAAAAATTATGCCGTGATCCATGATATTAATTGCTTTGGGTACGTCTAGAAAAAATCTGAATATACATCTTTATTTCTATCCATAAAATCAATAACATTTTTAGTATAGTATGTTCCACTGACATGATAAAGTAGGCCTATGTGAGTTTACTTTGGTCCTTTTATTTAAAAAAAAAAGTCAATTGGAGTTGTTAAGTCCCAACATTCTCATTAATATGCGTGTTTGTCTTTTTTCACTTTAGCCCTACTTTTTGGAAAAATTGTAAACCTGGTCAGTTTTTTTAATAAAGAAGGTAAAATGAAACACATTAACATTTGTTTGACAGGCAAATATATAATTCTACTCAAAACGTCTTTAACGCAAAATATATTTATTCTCCATATATCTATGAAAGGTATCAAACTTCCACTATGGTCGAGCTAATAGGATAGATAGGGTCATGTCATAGTGAAATCTGTCAAGGTAGGGATTTTTCTTTCAGGGCGACGGGGTGTCTATTTAAAACTGTGGCCTGCCGTTTGGAAATAATATGCACTACTATGCCACTGGCGGCCTCTAAAATCGATGCGGTTCAGTAAAACAAACTAGTTTGGTTGTTGGGCTATACAAAAAAAAAACTTATCTGTCGCAGAGTCCTATTCACTCACATTAAGAAATGACATGAGTATAACGTAAAAACTCCAAGGTATTGATCATTCAAAAAGTAAGCATGTATTTGACAATGACGTAAACGGATCACGTGGTGCAATATACTCAGGAGAGAGAGAGAGATAAAGATATATACCTTAAGAAAAAAACAACCTTCTGGAATATTATGGAATGTTCTAGAACAGATTTGCAAAGAACAGGAAGTAAAGACGTATTGAGTCAATGGAAAGATCTTGTACTAAAGATAATTTAAAGTTTAACTAAAGTTATTAAGTTGATTAGATTGTTTCAAAAAAAGACACATTGTACATTGTATGAATAAACAAAATACTTTTCTTTATTTTAATTTCAATATTTCACTTTCAATTTCATTTTAGAATAAAGGCGGGGCTCTCTTGCCGGAAGTTCTCTCAACTGCTAGTGTTCTGAAAATGCCGGTGTAAGGTCTTATAAGTGAACAAAACAGTTCGATTCGGTCATTTGCCGGAAATTTGCTTGTTAGTCAGGATTGTTGTGTCTTGTGTGCGGCAACAATTTATTGATTCACTGCAAAGGCATTCAAATAACAAAGGTAAGTTATATCAAATATATATTAAGTAGTTTTTACTTGATAACATTTCATTTTGAAAGAATAATCATGCGATTGACTTGACTTAATCTTTATGAAAGATCTCTAATAGCTATTTTAGATTTTATTATACTTCGGATGTGTGAAATTTGAGGTAAAGTTTGTATTATTGTGCTAGTGTATTAGGTTGTAGAGTTTTATCATTTTCTAAGATTAATATATTATGTGATTGTTATAGATGCCAGAGGACGTCAAAATGCAGGACGCCGGCGAGGTGGAGACCTTCGCCTTTCAGGCGGAGATTGCCCAGCTCATGTCCTTGATCATCAACACGTTTTATTCAAACAAAGAAATCTTTCTACGGGAGCTGATTTCTAACTCATCTGATGTAAGTATCCTTCCAATCTTTACTATAGGAAACATTTAATCGGATAGTATTTTCAAGGTCGCGCTTATTTGTGTACTGCAAGTCATGCATTTGTTCAATTAACAATTTTTTTATGTGCTCTGTTTATCTGCCTCATATCCGCCTAAAATTCATGTGATAATATTCTTGGGTATAGATTATGTCTCATTTTAGGCAATTTATTGAAATATCAAAAAGATATAAGCCGTTATTCCAAACATTAAAACACAGAATCCATTTGAAGTGAAAAACAAACTCGAGTTTAATAAGAAAATATTCAACCCACCAAAGCAATGGTAGGTATCTTTCGGCTGTTCTACAACTATCTCTGTAAATTACACTAAACCCCAAACATAATTTAGACAGTCTTTACGAAAGCGTATTAACTCTTGAAATAAATAACACAACTAGTTAATATTAATTATGAACATCCAACCCAGTCCAACCCAACATTTCATTTATTAAACTAAATTTATAATAGATAAAATCTTACAAAGTAATAATTACAGGATACATTGCTGTATCTGAATAGTCTACTTCAGGCGCTGTCGACCCTTGACGTTCACTTGATAGTTGCATTGGCAATCACATGATCAAGTGTAGAACCGTCCGAATAGTCAAATGTGCCGATCACCCCTCACAAGCCCTTGATAGATCACGGGTAGGAAGCAGCACTGCGGACTCAAGGGTGTGTAAAGGGTAGTTTGCTGTTCGAAAAGTCTGTATCAGTCTTTGATCTCAAGTGCGTGTAAAGTGTAAATTTATAAGTCAAGTGTATTCGACTATTCTGATACAGCCACAATGACAAGACAATCTACTGCTCAAGGTCACAATGATTTTTATTAAATGTTATAGCTAGGCACAGTTTATCATTATAAACAAGATGGCAGTTCTCATTTTATCATGAAAACGACCCGAGGGAAAGTTTACAATTTTCATCATTTCTCTGCAACTATTTGAGAAACAAAATATCTCATTGTAAAGTTGTAGTACTATCAAAGATAAAACTCATTATTTGAAATATATTTATATAAAACCAACAGTTTCTGAGCTATAATCAAATAAATATACTTTAATTCATGTTTATGAAAATTTAATTGATTCATAATGCTCTGGTGAACAAAGATATCTCTCTTTGACATTTTTCTGTAACATGGTATTTAAAAACTTTTGATCATATAATGAATTAACCTGAAACCAACGTGGAACGGTGATGCGCGCATCCTTGCGGTAAAGTGCTACCTGGTCTCGGGATCCGAAGTTAGTGGGTTCACACCCAGAAGGGATCGACACATTTTTCTTGGGCGATTACATTTTGTAGCACAACGAACGTAAAGTGTGTGCAGATGTAATCAGTTCAGAAAGTTCATCAAGTTTAAATATCTTTGATAAAATAGTTTAAATTTGTAATTGTTTATAAAATAATTTACTAACACATGAAAGGTTAGGTTAGACCGTGTCGAGAAAGTATTGACCAGTTGTCTCTCGACGAATGTCGAGGTGCAAGTCTTATTTGATCGATTCCGTTTTTGTTTGTAAAAATATATGGCCAATATCAATATTTTAGCAATTTGAGAAAGGGACAGATAAAGTGGACTACTCCTAGTTTATTAAAATATACATTCAAAATAATTCAGTTAAATTAAAAACATTTGGGATAAAGAACATTATGGTTCCACAAGTTCTGAGCTTGCACTGTTATTTGTTGCGGAAAACAAGCGTCATTCGCCCATTGAAATATTTTGATTGGTTGTACGAATAAATAAATTATAATGGTTTTATCAGAATAAGTCACATGACAACTTTGTATGGAAATAAATTGTCTTTAAATCTTTTAATCGGTCCAAAATTTTATTTTTATTAACTTGACTTAAGGCTGGGAACGAAAGGTTAAGCTTGTTTGATTATTTTTTTTTTTTGTTTTAACCAACAAAAGATGATTTTCATATTATATCAATTAACTATGGGGAAAAAAACTTGTTGGAAACCAAAGCTCGAGAATTGCCAACTTTAAAACTCCAACCATCATTTAGTCATAATGTTAATATTTTGAGTAGTTATTTATAATTATTCAACCAACTTTAACTTAAACTTCCAAGTCAATAATTGTGTAAATAATTGACAATTTTGGTCCAGTAGTTGTGGATAATGTTTAAAAAAACTTTAATGAGAAGTGAGGAAATCTGATTGCTCATGATTTGAGACTAATATTTAGAAATGAGCGGTTCAATATTATTTAGAATAATATTAACTAGCTATTGGTAACAAGTTTACATGACAAACAGTTTCCCGAATAAAGGTCCAAATGTTGGCTACATGCAGGGAAAAGTCAGAATTCTTTGGTGTCAAGGAATTAAAATAGGCCTACTGAACTAATTATACAGTTAAACATTAAAAAAGGATGTCAACAAAATGCATTGCCAAGTTATATCAGGCCACATTTACACAGGGACACAGTACTAGACAATCCCCGTGAGGTAATGCCTAGCGGCGGTTCCGTGGGGGAGTAATAGTCGAGGAGAAGAGGGTCAGGTTTTTTAGTCGGTAGGGGTTGGTCACACTAACATCTCGTGGCCAAACAGTCCGACATGCTGTGTAAATGCACTTTTCCCCCCCTCACAAAAAAAAAGTACTAGACAAACAATAACTTGTAAGAATGTTATAAACTAAAAAGGCCAGGCCTGGAATTCTACAATAAAAGTTGTTGTAGCCAGCCTGTCATGGGCTGAAACCAATCTGTGGGCATGTTGCTGTCATTTTTCATTTCTATTAAACTTGAATTTTAGGAAAGCAGGAGAAATGTCTAGAATTAAGTTAGTCTTTGAATACTTGTTGATGTTTTTGTTTATTTGTGTCTCACCAAACACTACCACTATTACATTATTTGTTCTTTGCTAATATGAAAAATGAAACGCCCTATATATCCAAACGGGAGACTTCAAACCTGGTACTTCCACATAAATATGAAGATGTTGGGGTGGATTATCCTGATCTTTAAGATTTATTTCATCCCTATAGGAATCACTCCTATTATCAATGTCAGCTGCCACTCCTACTTGTTCCGATCTTTCAATCTCACTAGAATATAATTCCTGCTCAGTTTCATTATTTATGAATTAATAATCACTGCTTTCATAATCGGTAACAAATTGATCACTCTCGTGAGCTATCAATAATTATTGCAAGTATTTCTGTGTCTTGAATCACAGCTCTCCTCTTAGTAACGATGTTTACAAACAAGATCAAAGATAAAACTCATAGTTAGAAAATAAGTTTAATGTTTGATATATTGAAACTCGTGCAAAGACAAATAAAAGCAGCTTGAACATACGAGAATACAGTGGGAAATAATCTACCCTATCTGTTGACTTAATATTGAACTAATATCTCAAACATGGGATCGGGTTAGTTAGAAAAGGTAATAGATGGTTTTTGTGGTAATTAGACTTAAAACATGTTTAATTAGAGGCCATCCTCAAATTGTGTATACATAACAGTTTTTGATGGAAGGGAATTGAGTATTTTTTAATTTTTCCATCATGGGGAAAGGGTGTATCAGAAACCATCTTATGTTTTCTATAAATGTAATGGTGAGACAGTCTAAAAAAATTATCAGAAAATAAATTAGAATATTTCACTTTACTTACTGCAATTAAAATATTCCAAAATTTATCAGTTGCTTTATTTCTAATCCTAAAAGTCTAAAATTCATACGATTGAAATACCAATTTACCAAATTAAAAAAAAAAATTCTTAAGATAAAATAAGGCAGGTGGGTCAGAAAAGCTTACCATTTCTTATCTGGGTGGTGGGGAGGGGGTGTGGTATCTTAGGGTCTCTTATGTGGGATGCAGTAGCATGGTCAAATCATTTAACAAACTTAGCCATTAGTCTAAAATGTTTGAAATCTAATTAGATGTTGTCCTTCATTTTATTTCAGGCGTTAGACAAGATCCGCTATGAGTCCTTGACGGATCCATCTAAACTGGATAATGGAAAGGATCTTTACATCAAGTTAATACCTAACAAGAACGACAGGACTCTTACCATCATTGATACGTAAGTATCCTGTTATTGTCAGATACACTAAAACTGCTTCATAGACTACAGATTAACCATTACTAATGACAAATGAAGGATTAACACTTGTAAATAAAAAGGGTTTGACTTTGAGTGCATAGGAACTTACTGGTCTTCATTGTTATAGCAACCAACAGTACAAAAACTGTGACATTTGTAGTCTAATACTAAAATATTAGTTGCATGCACAATCACTCTGTTCCCTTGACAACTCCCTTGGCTTCAACAACATCCATACACTGAGTCATACATGCTCTTTTATTATTAAAACTATTAATGCCTCATCCACACTCGCCGAGACATTTGGCAGGTCTGTATAGACAGATGAGAAGAGCCACTATATACACTCACCAGTCGACCATGTCCATTATTTATTATGTCGAACATGCTATAAACATAAACATATGCGATTTTCAGTTCCTACTAAACTGTGTCTTTGTTTTGATTCAAAATTGTTTGTATCATTTGCCACACCATCTGTCGATCTATCATCTAATCTTCCAATTATTAAAACATTCTACCAATATACAATCATTCATATCTCTAATAGTTTTCCATTCATACTTAGCTGACAATCATTTCTTGTCACCTTAGTTTTGGAGACATTTATACAACCATCATTTCTGCCTGTCTCCTCATTAAGTTAAAATGTTTTAATGCATTCCAAAAGTCAAGTTTCATTATCAGCCATGAATACGGTATCATCTGCATCTAACAGCACCCACATTATTGCGCAATGTGGTGTGCCCATTACATAAACAAGGCTAGCACACCAGTGGTGCGATCTAGAAGTTCTAGCAACACCTCCCCTGAACACACATTAGCGAGTGAGTCACCAGACAAAACTCCCCCACTAGAATGCGAGGTGCAAGACTCAACATGAAAACATGCAAAGATACATATAAAATTGTAGCACATAAATAATCATGTAACATAATTAATATAAGAGGTTAAGGAAACTGTATAAAGATATGAAACTATAATTAAAGTTAAGAGACAAACAAGTGGAATACTACCCACATTTAGACTAACATACTTGTCATCTATATATAAGAAATATTTTTGTAATTTAAAGTAGTTCTAAACCAGTACAGAAATAAAGCTATCATAAAATATACCAGGACCACCACCACTCTCGGAACATTCCATAACTCCCTATTCACCTGATCGTATGCTTATAAACACTTCCATACTGCCATTAATTTCTCAATCACTTGTAATGCAAATATCTGGTCCATGAAACCACACGCACCTTCTCATTTAAAACTCACAAGTATTAATGAACATAAATAAATCTTGTTTGGAGCATCCTAAATTTGAGCTAAGAATAAAATAAATATTTTGAATGAGTTACATTTTATTAATGTTCTTTGTTTTTTGAGGTTCACAAATACTGTGATCCGCCTAAGTGGCGTAGTTGGCTAAAGCCACATACACACCAGCGTACCGTATGGCGAACACTGACCGGGGGGGTGGGGGGGGTTCGGTTCGTTGTTTTTCTGTTACTATCGTCCAAACCCAAGGACAATAATACGTACAGACAAGAATCGGCAGCTGCAAATATTTGCATCCATCGCCTTGAAGAAGCAAAGTAAAAAAAACTTAGGTGCAGAGATGTATTCTTTTATTAATATTATGGTCAATCAACTACTCAGATTTAATAAATATTTCTAAATGATAATTACTTTCTATTAGATTTTATAAATTAAGTAGGGTGGTTCCACGAGTAACGGAATGACGATGTTTAATTCTTTCGTAGTATTGTAAAGAAAATTTAATTAGAACAATTCAAATGGATAAAATTTCTATTAAACTCATTACAAAACAACAAACTTTATTTTAATAACCTAAAAAAAATCATATTGATATTATCTACTAATTAAATATAGTTGGTAACGGAATGACATAGTTCGGACACAGTTATCCGACTTGTAAAAAGAGTACAAACTCATCCCAACCATTCACATGTAGAAGCTACAAAATTTAGACCCCTTAAGAAAACTTATCGGCTATACAATGATATATTAGAAGTTACATTTAGTAAATATTTACTTATTTAAAAATTAAATTTAAAAGTAGCAGAATGACCATTTTGTGTTAACGAATGGTAAGTTGACAATGTTATTGTGCTTCATAGATAGGTGTGGGTAAAAAGTACCTATCCCTGCTATCACTATTAGCTGACTAATATCCTAATGACTTGTTTTGATTCAACCCAAATCTTGTTCTCCTTTGAACGAAAGTAAGTTTGTGATCACTTTTCCTCAAAAACTTCATTCATAACAAGCATGAGCTAGTAAATTGTTTTTTCTTTTGGAGAGCCTCGAGAAAGTGCTCCACTGTACTGTCCATGTCTTGAAGAGGGACTCTTTGGTTCATTGTTTCCTACTTTTCCATTTCACAATAGTTTTCATCAATATTTTATCTAAAGGATACTTAAATTCCGTTACCAACATGAGTCGTTCCGTTATCGTTAAATATGGGTTTAATAAATTACTGTACTTTTTTTTAAAACATCAGTTAATTTTCTATGAGCAAATCTATATTTGCATACAAAGTTTAAATTTCCTGATTATTAAGCTTATTTCTTCTCGGGGAACAACAATTAGCCTTTTAACGGTAACGAAATGACATGTTGATGAGTATGGGGAAAACTGTTTTGGACACCAAGATTTGACTTATCTAGTTAGTGTTGTAACATTATTTGCCACCCTACCATTTATTTCCCTATATTTTTCCAATCCTTGTAAATAGTTTCAAATTTATTTTCATTTTAAATTATGCATTTCAAAGTTCGGCAGCAGCTTAACAAGCTGTGTTGCAGGTGAAAAATAATACTATTTACGTCCATTCAAAAAAATAAAAAGGACCTAAGGAAGAAACACTTACTTACTTACATTATTAATTTCCTTCTGAGAAGTTTGTTGACTTTTATTTATTATTTTCAATGTCGGCCATGATTTATTCCAACGCATGCGCAATATGGCAAACTAGTGAGTGGTGTGTCTCGTGATTTTAAAAGAAGTAATAAAAGAAAGGAAGACGAGATGTAAACATCCAAATAGCGCGCATTCATTTTGACAGATTAAATAACATTTAATTTTTTACCCTTTGCTGCGTTATCGGATATATCATCTCAGAATTTACCCATTGACTGCGGAAATGACTTACCACGACTTGTAAACTTATTACCTTGCTGCAACAGTCAGAAATAGTCAAAGGTGTTAGAACGTTGATTTTCATACTAGCATGCACGGCGCCTCTGACATCTGGTTTTAATTTCGAACAGCAGTTCAGCTGCAAATCATAACAGTAGTACGCTTGATTACTTCCATTTAATTACTTGTGCACACGTGCAATATTTATGTGCGAAACTTTGTTGAGGATTAATGGATTGCTATTTTATTTTTGTTTGACCTATTTCTTATTTGAAATCTGCTAAGATAATATATGATTTTATAGACTACACTACACCGAGAAAGTACCAATGTAGCACAAAATTGTTCAAGTTGTGTTTATTTAACTAATTTCCAAATTTTCTTTTTATTACATTTGGACCATATTAGGCCAATATAGGGCTGTCAATTCTTATTTAGCAATTAGTTTGACATATTGTGGGTTGAAGTAGATAAAGAATGGTTCTGATAGCAGAATAACATTGCATTTGGAGTAAATGTGACTAATAAACTGTGACATATACAATTTTATCGATATAAATATTATATTATGCGATTTTATAGACAATTTGTGCTAAATTTAATATTAAAATGCATTACTAGTTGAAATCACATTAATTAATCATGATCATATGCAATTTCAGATTCAATTTTTGACCTATAATTACATTTTGAAGGTAAGAATAAATTAATTACGCAGCAAAGGGTTAAGAACATTGTTATATACATTGACGTATACTTAGATCTTTATATTAAATTTGCATTATTTTATATTCAGTTCATAGCCATCTTTATTTTAATGTATTGTTTTCTCTTTGGACTTTGTAGAAAATAGAAGTTTTAAATTTATCTAGAACATTTTTGAAGATGAGGTCTTTTCAGAGTGTCATTTTAACAGGAGCAAATCTGATAAGCTCCTGACTAAATTAAATTAAAGTGGAACAATGGCTGGAAAGTTAAGTGTCTGGGGACGAACTAGAGGCTGTTTATTTCTTCAAATTGTGGACGAATTGGAATAAATAAAAGGAAACAGACTTCAAAAATTCTGTTTCAACATGGATGAATTCATTGGTGAGATCCAGCCAAATCTTCAATTTTAAATATATTTCTTTCTCTCTTTTTATCAAGCACCAGATTTATGCAAGAACTTTCAGAAAGGACTAAATACATTCAAACTCTTGATATTCCAGAGAATTAATTAATATTTTATTTTATGTACAAATATTAGTTCTATTGATTTCTTTTTCTCTTTCCTCAACAATACCATTTTTTTTTGTCTTACTCAAAACTATATATACTATAAAACTTGAGCCTATATATATATATATATATATATATATATTTTCTTATCATTATTATATATATTAAAACTCCTAAATTTAACCCTGTTCAGAGATTATTTTAGTTGATTAACTTTGTTTAAGAATTTATGTAATACCATATATTTAGTTTCAAAAATTGTATATATTTTTTTTATTGTAATCTAAATTAGTACATTTTGTTTTAATGATCCATTTTATTTAAATTATTCTTGTTTTTTTATCTTAAGTACTCTTTCAACTCTTGTAGAGACTTACAGCACACCATTGTAACATTGACATTGTAATATCCAGGTAAACGTTCCCGAGCACACCCATTGGTCTCAGTATTAAGAGTCATCGTGCCTTTGTCAAAGTTAGTTGAGCTAAAGTTTATTTGTATTTTTTTTATTCTTTCTCCTAGTTTCCTAGGAGTGAGCGCCCAATACAAATTTTTATCCATCTCGACGTTATCTTTTGTTGATAAAACATTATATTTTTATTAGAGTGTAGAAGTTTTATCACAATTTAAAATGACTCAGACTCTTTTTAAATGCCATTTTTGACTACCATAAAGAGCAATGCTTTAATTCAAATGGGGTTTGCTATCATGTGACTAATGTTTGATAGTAATTTACTCTTTGATAACTCGTCATTTTTGTTAAATTGTTCAACTATAAAACTAGTGTATTTTAGCTATCCAATGATAGTTGACTTTATTATAAATTAATTTTTAAGTTAAATGTCTGCTTTTTCGTGGAAATGCCGGTAATCACTTTTAGAATAATGGACCCCCCACCAGCTCAACGTTTCCGTCACCCCTGCCTGAAGATATTTGTCTCAATTTACCTTACTCAATGAACATGCATCAAAGAGTTTTTTCCTCATCTCTAGGCCTGAAGTAAAATCTATGTTCGTTTAAATGTTTGCTTACCCATCCACACTGTTGGAACACGTTTGATGGTTTTCGAAATACTGACATAGGACAGATCGGGGAAATGCACGCGGTTTTGTGGTGTGTACGAAGCTTTACATATTAGATTCGTGTTGCTAGACTGCTGAGGTTCAAATCTCGCTTGGGTGAACTGTGAGTGGTATTTCCCAAATGGTTTTACACTCTCCCTCCACAAAAGCAGGTTCACTTCTTCTATATTCAACCTTCTCGATTCCTAACCCATTAGCATAATTAGTACTTAAGCCTTTAACCCGAACGGATAGTAAGATGCGGGGCTAAATAAACAATACTATGGGGCACTGCTTGGTTAATTTTTTCCCGAACTAAGGCAGTCGAGATATTTTGTACAACAATAATGACCCATATCCTGTATTAATTTCTTAATATTGGGCAATTAACTCATTTGAGGCATCATGTGGCTGTCCCCTAAACTCAATAATGACCTTGTCCTTTAACTTCACTAATCACCTTGTCAAGTCTTGACTTAATATTTGTGTTAGTTAAAATTTAACACAGGTTTAGTATACTGAACTAATGACAAATAATTAACCCATTAAATTGCATTTGTAGCTACAAGATTACTTAGTTTTGACACTTTTCCTAATTTCTTAAAACTTAAAATGAATTCTCTTGTAAATTGTAAACTTGTAGCTTTATAAAACAGCCCCAGGTCTTCAACTGAGGTTTTCTGATGGTATAGTACTTTTGATAATAAATAAGACTAGCAGTCAAGAGTGATCTTATATTTATATACAGTACATCTGAACTGTCAATCCCTAGGGTTAGTTTGTGAGAGGAAGTTGGAATTACACGGACAGAGGATAAACTAAGGATTATTTTACCATGTGGGTATTGAAAGAGTCTAAACTAAACTGCTCCACTACCTGGATACATTTAAAAATAAAGCTACCACCAATCTCGAGTGTATTTAAAAGTAGCTTTGTCATTAATTATTTCTAGATTTTTAGTAGATACATTTACCAAGTGAAATATTTTAATTTTATTTGCTCACTGTCAGAAGTACCAGGCTTGGCCCAGGGTACCCACACAATGCAATTATTTGCTTAAGACACTTATTTTTTCCTGCCCGTTTTTTAATAAATTATCAAAACAAAATTAAAATTCCAGGATTGAAGTCCACAGGGCTAGTAATTTTAAAATTTGAGTCCGCTGCGTGTGGTCGATATTGTCCGATACTCATGACCGATAAACTAATTTTATAAATATAGATATATATGTGCATGAATCGTATTGACCAAAAAATAGGCAACACTTTGTCACATTAATGACTCTAAGTAAGATAAAAGGAAAAATGGTAAGGGTGGGTGAGGATGACCGGCATTCGGGGTCCCTGTTGACCCCTACCATTTTGTGTTTGGGACTGTAGATCTGAATTTAGTCATTACTTTGCTTAAGGGGCTATTTTAACTCTTTTGGGAAACATAAAAGTTGGGAAGCACGTAATTTATTGATTGTGCTTTATCTACAATTATCTGTTAGGTTTGGGAAGCAAGAGTGCAAGGTTCTTGGCTTTCTGCAGACAATTATGTAATGGTCATTTAGCCAATTCTGTTAATAATAATAAAATTACTGTGCTCTGAGTGTTTAAGTGCTTTAACCATTCATTTTAATTTATTAACCTTCTGTGTACTCTACATGGTTATAGAATAATGACAGTAAAATAATTGAAATGTTTTGTATGTTGCAGAGGAATTGGAATGACCAAGTCTGACCTTGTCAACAACCTAGGAACCATTGCCAAGTCTGGAACAAAAGCCTTTATGGAAGCTCTACAAGCTGGTGCCGATATCTCTATGATTGGTCAATTTGGTGTTGGTTTCTACTCTGCCTACCTGGTGGCTGACCGAGTCACTGTATCTTCAAAGCACAACGATGATGAGCAGTACCTTTGGGAATCGTCGGCCGGAGGGTCCTTCACGATCTGTACAGATCCAGGTGAACCTCTTGGTCGCGGCACAAAGATTACCTTGTACATCAAAGAGGACCAAGCAGAGTTTTTGGAGGAAAAGAAGATCAAGGAAATTGTGAAGAAGCATTCCCAGTTTATTGGATATCCCATCAAGCTGTTGGTGGAGAAGGAACGAGACAAGGAATTAAGTGATGATGAGGAAGAGGAAGAAAAGGAAAAAGAAAAGAAAGAGGATGAGGAAAAGGAGGGTGAAGAGTCCAAACCAAAGATTGAGGATGTAGGAGAAGATGAGGATGAGGAAAAGGAGAAGAAGAAAAAGAAGAAAACTGTAAAGGAGAAGTACACTGAAGATGAGGAATTGAACAAGACCAAACCAATTTGGACACGCAACCCTGATGATATCAGCCAAGAAGAGTATGGAGAGTTCTACAAATCTCTAACAAATGACTGGGAAGATCATCTTGCTGTGAAACATTTCTCTGTGGAGGGGCAACTTGAGTTCAGGGCCCTTCTGTTTGTACCAAGGAGAGCACCTTTTGACCTATTTGAGAACAAGAAGCGCAAGAACAACATCAAGTTGTATGTCCGTCGAGTGTTTATCATGGACAATTGTGAAGACCTGATTCCAGAGTATCTCAACTTTGTCAAAGGAGTTGTGGACAGTGAAGATCTGCCTCTGAACATCTCTCGAGAAATGCTACAACAGAATAAAATTCTCAAGGTGATCCGCAAAAATTTGGTTAAGAAGTGTTTGGAACTGTTTTGAGGAATTGGCTGAAGATAATGACAACTATAAAAAGTATTATGAACAGTTTAGCAAGAACCTTAAGTTGGGGATCCATGAAGACAGCACCAACCGCAAGAAGCTGGCAGACCTTCTCAGATACCCCACATCAGCGGCTGGTGACGAAATCTGCTCTCTAAAGGAATATGTTGCCCGCATGAAGGAAAGTCAGAAGCACATCTATTACATCACTGGTGAAAGCAAAGATCAAGTGGCCAATTCTTCTTTTGTAGAGCGGGTGAAGAAGCGTGGGTTTGAGGTTGTGTACATGACTGAACCAATTGACGAGTATGTTGTTCAGCAGATGAAAGAATATGATGGCAAACAGCTGGTGTCTGTTACCAAAGAAGGATTGGAGTTGCCAGAAGACGAGGAAGATAAGAAGAAACAAGAGGAATATAAAACAAAGTTTGAGGGTTTGTGCAAAGTTATGAAGGACATCTTGGACAAGAAAGTTGAGAAGGTTGTGGTCAGTAATAGGCTTGTAGAATCTCCCTGCTGTATTGTTACTTCACAATATGGTTGGACTGCGAACATGGAGAGGATTATGAAGGCTCAAGCTCTGCGTGATACATCTACTATGGGCTACATGGCTGCAAAGAAACACTTGGAGATCAACCCAGAACATCCTGTAATGGAAACTTTGAGACAAAAGGCTGAAGCAGATAAACATGATAAGGCTGTTAAAGATTTGGTTATGCTTCTTTTTGAAACTGCTCTGTTGTCGTCTGGATTTGCGCTTGAAGAACCTCAGGTCCATGCAGCCAGAATCTACCGAATGATCAAGTTGGGTCTTGGAATTGACGAAGAAGACCCACATCTAGTGGAGGAGGAAAAAGTAGATGAAGAGATGCCTCCACTTGAGGGAGAAGGTGAAGATGCCTCTAGGATGGAGGAAGTTGACTAAATGGAAATAGTGCAATTTGGACTCAAAAGTGAGATTTTAAGTGTGCATCATCTAAAGCTTTAAGATAACTTTAAGTTTTTATGTGTTGTTTTTGATCAAATCATTTTAATGAAATGTGTGAATCTGGATTTTTGTATGAATGTCTTCTGTATATTAATTGTTATTAAAAATGCTCAGCATTTGTGTAAACCCTTGTTTCATCATTCTACTATTTTTCACTGTATATGTATTTGATTAAATAATAAATAATTCACCAATAATTGCTTCATTAGATTTTTAGATATTTTTCTTGTGGCTATAAATGGCTGCCAGCCAATAATTAAATTACGACTAAACTGTGCTGCTTTAGTGCCAAGGTTACTAATGCACTTTTTAGGCCTCTTATAATTTTATAATTGAAAATAGTGTTTTCATCCTAGCACACTCGAACTTAACAAAAAATAGGCAATCTTTCCAGTCATGTTTCAATTATTAAGATTTACTGGTTATAGTTATTATTTCACATACATCGATTGTAATAAATAACATAATAGCCTGTAATTAATGAACACACTAGTTTCATGTGGAGCTAGATTGTCGAGGATGGAGAGATCAAGGTTTGAATCTTGCTCGGATTAACTGGGGTGGTTATTCTCAAATAGTTTTCCACTCCCATGCAAATGTGGGCTCACTTCCTCTAAATTCAACCTTCACTAGTTCTAAGACATTAGCGTAATTAGTACTTAAGCATATAATCCGATTGGGTAGCTTGTTAAGTAAATGTGTTCACACATTGAAATAAAACATAGCATGGAAAGTTTAAATCTTGTTATATAGCTATTGGGATTATACTTTTCAGTTATCAAGTTGTCATATTTTGTGCACTCCGAATGAAAGAGGGAGCACAGTATATAAACATAAGAGCCAATTGTTTGACATGCCGTGACGAGATGTGAAGAGTTCCACCGAGTATAAAAAGGCATTGTCCGGGGAATGAACTAGGTCTGGTTAGTACTCAGTGCTGGCACGGTGGTTGTTTCCCTTAGACCCTAAGATAACATTTTTATTTTGACATTTTATCTGTAGCATTAGTCTGCCTAAGTGTTAACTATTCAACTAATAATTTTTAGTTTATAATAAGTCCTGTTATAATTTTATTACTAATTTTGCATGACCCCCAAATGTTTTAAATATTTTATTAAATTCTCTTTAAACTAAGAGTATTGTATAAATTTAGAACGTTTGAGTGTTGTTTTTTTTAATTTCTATAAACTGAAAATAAATAATTTACAACACTTGTGTTATTAAAATCTCTGCTCAATCACCATAAAAAAAACTCGGTACAACTTCAAGGGGCACTTTTAATTAATACTTTTTATCATATTAATACAATATAATTGGATGTGTATATGTTTGTAGATACAGGAGCTCCAAAAGCACCTCTTTGTACACTTATTTCGAGAAATCAAATAGGTATGCACCTCAAATTGAGATAATTGCCCCATGATCGGGAGCCAATTATCGTGCCACGGTTTGTTTATCCCGCGATTGCACCTATCAAGATGATGCGGTTTAATATTGGTATTTATAGCCCCGTGATCAGGCACCAATTAAAGTTGTTACAGTTTAATTAGCTGATATTTGCCCCGTGATCGAGCACTAACTAAAGCGGTACGGATTGTAATCGTGATCGTGCCCTGTGATTGAACACTAGATTATTAATTAAACAAGACTTTTGATGTTGTACACGGTTTATTAAGATGATTACACCTTCGGTACGAAGATATATAAAATGATACAATTTTCGTTGAACTACAGATTATTTTTCTGTGTACTCTATGGATTTAAGCTAGTGGCAGTCTCTGTGTGTTCATACGCACAAGCGGCTTATATATGACCTACCCCTTGCCTCTTGGACCCCTTGTCTCCAGTGTCTAAACCAACCAATAGAAAGACTCCTGGGAACACGATGTTATGAAGGCTGGCTTCCTATTGGGTATATGGAGCCAGCGTCATAAGATCTTTTCAATACTACGGAGTTGATTGAAAAAAAAGTTAAAAACTTGTTACATTGACATTATTTCTGAAAACGCGTCATTTTCCATGGATGAAGTATTAAAAGGATAATTTACTTATAGCACTTTAAAGAAAATTAAACTTCATCCATGACTTAATATTTCAGAGAGGTCCAAAACAATATTACACTGGGGTGACGTGATCCGTATTTATAATAATTGAATGAGGAAGCATTTCATATTGCTGGGCGCTGTTGAATTAATAAAGAAAGGCTTCAGTGTCAAGCTCAATTGTAAAGTGGCCGCTTCTCGTGATGTCATATAACAGACTGAATAAAAAACGGGTGGGTATCGCCACCCCGTATGAAAGGAGCAATGGAAATGTTCCTACCCACTGGTCATGCGACCCTGGTGGTGGCTGACACCAACATAAATGGGACTAGCAGTCTTCTAGAATGTTCCTTTCGAATCTCATCAGGTTTGGAGCAAGGAAGCTCTCCACAGGAGTGTCAGTTGAGGGACGCAGTTGTCTGAAGCAAAAGATGATCCAGATAACTATAAATGTAATCAGCCTAACTTGCAATAAACATTCTTCATCAATTGAATTATTAATACATTACTCCAGTTTAGCTAACTAACTCTTAATACGCATCGCAAGTTAAAATGCTATTTTATTGATGAAAATCTACGACAGTTATGGTTTCGCAGGGAAGAATTTGAACGTAACAAAATACAGGGTGAGTGGTAATTCGCAGATTTGGACAGTACCCCATGTTTAGGTCGATAAATATAAGTTGAAAAAACACTTTGCAAAAAAAAAGTCAGTGCTTCCCATACCCTTTGAGAAAAACGAAAAACCACATTAAAGTTAGAGAGGGCTGATGTGTCAACGCTGTGCTGAAATTTAATATAGTCACCGGCGATTAGAAGTAAACACAAATGCAATATACCATATACTCTGTTGCACAAGCAATGGGATGTCCTCCAGCAGCCCAGGTAAAATCATGTCAAGAGAACAAACGGTATTTGTAGGGATACAAGTAATATGGTAGAAAATAGGGGCTTCCCACTTCCTGCCCTTAAGTTCACGCTGAATCGATGTTGATACGCACACACGCGAGTGGAGTGGGGGTTAGCGCTTGCTTACAGGTGATTGTCATGGTGTTATTATTTCCCTCTAGTGGGAAACAGGTTTCATCACTTAACAGAATGTGCTCAATAAAGTCTGTATACACGGCATGCTGCTGGAGGCACTAGCAAAACTGTAAATGGCAAGGCAGATCAGCCTGGAGGGATGCCGTGAAGCTGTATAATGGTATTGATAGTATCCTCATCATGCACACCCGAAAAACCAACCACTGTTACATGTACAAAGCTTGTGTGCGTCTCTTGAGCTGCACGTTGGCTGCTGTTGTCTTCCAAACTTGCTGTACGTTGCATGGCCGTCCTGCATCCACTAGTGGCGCTGGTCCCATTCGACCTGTCTCCCGACAACGCTGTTCCAAACAGTGAAATACATTTATTCGGATGACGTCTGTCGGAAAAGCAGCCAGTATACAGCCTGCCGTAGGTCCGACTCGATTGTCAGATGCTCCCAGGGTCATTGCCATATTCCAGTATTCTGCCTGTGTGTAATTCATAGTGGCTTACACAACACTGATCTCGCATTTGTACCTACGTTTAATCTCCGGCTATTTGGGGAAAAGAACGGATTTTTTTTGCAAATAGTGTTTTGGACTTATATTTACCCAATCAATCATGTGATACTGTCCGTATCAGCGAATTACCACTCAACCTGTATTATTTGTTTTGGTTTGTATCACCGCGTCTTATTACCTGTTTAGGTTATATGCATATATGATGATTACACTAATGGGGATTCTGCCCTCATTTTTGTGAAAGGAGAGTGGGAAACCATGTAGGAAAAAACCGTCAGAAACCCGACCGTAGTTAGAAACCCCAATCTCCCTGAGACCAGGAGGCAGTCTAACACTAGAATGGCGCCTTAGACTGTTCAGACATTGAAGCTAGTGGCACTTATGATGAATGGTTGAGGACTATGAAGGAAAAGGTGTGAAATATATAAACAAAAATAAAAACAAATAAGTACACCCGATCGGAATTTGAACCCCAACCCCCTCACCATCAGAAAACTAGCATATACAAAAATGATACCTTTGTTCACGTGCCCACTTGTGCGGGTAAATTGGTAGAAACTACGTCCTTCTTTAGAAAAATTATCTTTCTTCGCCCTTTGTTTAGAGTAAGTTATGCTCCACTTGGGTGTGCAGTCTTCTAATGACCTTTAAGAAGCCACAAAATAAACACTTGTATAAATTATGGATTTATGTTCATAGATAATTTTATCTTTGATCTGCTGAAGAATTGTCAATTCAGATGGTTAATAATAATAATTATCGATATAGATTCATTCTTAGCCTTTACTTTTACTAAGCTTGTACCACTTACTTTAAGCAATTTGTTACTGTAGACGTGCAGATATATGATTTTTGATAAATAGGCCTATAATAAGCGTAGAAGAATATTTAGAATTGTTTTAAACCACTCATAATAGTTTAATAGTGTATGTGAGCTCCCACCACATTTAGAAACTTGGTAAGTTATTATTAGTGTACCAGGATATCTCAAAATCTTAGACTAAATAGCTGAATTGTAGTAATCTTTCACAGAAACAATGTCAATTTTAATGACTATCGTTTATGATTGCCTTGAGATAGCACGGTGGATCAGTGACTGATTTAGTTTCCGTGAGATTGTGTCGCTCATTGCTAGCAATCTCTTATTCTTTACTTATCCCTCACACAAAACCTTTAATATTCGTGCTATTGATCTGAGGTTCGTGTTCAATTGGTCTGTTAGCTCTAGGGGTGTTCGATTCATGGGCTTTGAATCGATTCTCTGGATTGATCTGGTTGAAGAGGCGTAGTATCGATTCAGGCAAAAGATTGAATGCATTGAATCGATCTTCCAAAGATCGATCTAACGATTTATGTAAATAAAGTTTGCTTTATCTAACTACACTACCCAAAGTGGCGCACTTAGGAATTTACAATGAGGGGGGCGGTGGGGGCAGCAAAAAGTATCAAGGGAAGGTGTGAGAGTGGCGTCAAAATATATCGAGAAGGGGCAGTGAAAATGTATGACTTATTAAATGCCTCTGGAAGATATTTAAATTATTTCTGTGGTAACCACAAAGGGCAGTGATTTAAATAATGTGTGTGACCTTATATACAATGTACATTTTTTCTGGGCCTTTTTTTTCAATTATTAATTTTAGGGGCATTTGTGTATAATGGTAGGCTTGCTATAATATTTTATTCACATTGAGGAGTACTTTAAATGCTCTACTCGAAGAAAAGAATCAGTTGTGATGGAAAACCATATTTATGTAAGGGGACGGAAGTAATTAGTAGAATTATGTATTTTTTTAAAAGGTTTTTGCCCTCTAACTCAAAAGGGAGATTGGGGATCCAGGAGCTTCAGAAGATTCCTAAGAAAATCAAGCTCTATATTGGAGATAAACCAGAACCTTAACCACTAGACCCCAGCGAGGGATGCACTTATTTTCTTTCCTCAGTCACAGAGAATTAAACTTTCAGAAACTGCGAATTCAGTACACCTTATATGCTTGAATTAATTGTTTGAGAATCAGTGATTGTACTAAAACTAAACACACTTGTTGGCATCCGTCTTGAGGAAACCTCACAACTTTTTGTGGGAGGGTGTGTCTCAAAACTTGGGAATCACTCACTAGCTTAGTGGAAGTGTAGATTGTATTATGTAAGCATTTTATAGCTACTAAAACTTCGTCGGGAAAATGAGGTTTTTACGAAATATTTCCAAACTATTTACTTGTTGGCCAACACGTCACCATAAATATATCACGGAATAAAAACGTGATGTGATCATTTACAGAACTTAGACGTAAAAAGATCAAATCAGTGGATTATTTTCTTCACTTTACTAACTAAAGGCAAATAGTAACCAATTAATAACGCAAGATTGCAAGACTTGGTTTCGAAATTTTTCTAATATTAATAGTCAACAAAAACATTTCCTAAGACCAACCAAATTAAATTTCCCTGAATCGTTTGGAAGTTTTGATTTCTTTCGATCTTTTTGAAATCGCTAGAAAAAGAATCGATACGTGAATCAGATCGAGGCCTTTGAATCGATCTAAAAGATCGATTAATCGAGGGCAAAAATCGATCCAATAAGACCATAACTAGTGAATTTTTATTCATAGTGAGCTATCTGTCTTTTATCTCACAATAAAGTTTCATCAATAATCTGTGAAATAGATGAATTTCTAAAGTATAATTTTCGTTGTTAATACGATTTCAAAGTGTAACATCATCTTACGTTTTCGATTGAATTAACTTTGTTAGTATTATTTAAGTGGCTTATATATATTTTAAAATTATATTAAAAAAATAATTGAATGACCAGTTCTAACCTTATCGTTTTGTGGTTTGGAAACATCACAATTTCATATTCAGAACATTTCTATGCATGTTAATTTTCAATACATGGTTTGTTATTCGCGTTTGGAATACATGTTGGTGTTTCATTTTTGTTCAATTCAAAATATCTAGTTAAATATTTTCTAAACGAAATAGCCTTACACATAATTATTCTATTTCCTGTTTCGTATGCGATTGCGCTTCGCCATGAATGTACTTATGTTCCTTAAATATAAAATAATAAAAACAATATGGTTAATCACTATGCTAGGCTACTCAAAAATTAAATTAACTATACCTACTCAAACTAGGCTTATCCTTTCAAATATAGAAACTTAAGAATAATAAAATACTAACTAAACATATTGTAAGGTCAAGCACCCAAATAATTTGGATTTTGGTACCAGCCGAGGGCTGGATAATACCTTTTTTCTGTGTAATTATCAATATTTTAATGTTTTTTAGCACTTGCACACAACATGTACACAATCTATGAGCAAATTTCTGATTATGTTGTAATAAAACAAATATAGCCTAGTAAAAAAAATGTAGAAATTTCAACTAAGTCACCTGATAGTGGTTAGTCATATCGCTTAGCATTTCTTCGCTACACCTCAATTTGATTTTATTTGCAGATGTTTGTTAAATTAAACCTGTTGATGTAGTGGCTATTTAATGTATTTATTAATACTCATTAACTGCCTACAAGTACTACAGATTTATTTTTTAAGTGCATAACAAACCTAATTCTTTTAAATGAGTCTTACCTGATTATGGTTTTATTAACTTGATTAAAAAAACTTTGATAGTCTTTAAAGAAAACAGCCAGAAGTAAATTGTCAAACATCTCAAATGTGTAGGAAATATTTTATTAGGTTACATGTTAATATTTTTTCTTGCACAGCATTTATTATGTATTAAAACAAACAAAAAATCCCAACAAAGCTAGACTTAACCTTTCATATGTGAATAAATAAAAATTTTGATTAACTCTTTTCTTAAGAATATTTTAGTTGAAAGGAATTGAAGGATTAGGACATCCTATTAAAAAAGGACTACCAAATTTAAGACCGGCTTCTAATAGAACACCTTCACAACATGTGTTTTGTTATCATCGAATATTTGCTTATATTGTTTTGTGTATAAATACTAGAAAAGTTTAAATTTATCATAATTTGTCAGAGGGAAAAAATTAAGAATCATGCCCTCGGCGTGAACTATAGCCAGTATTTGTTATCATTTATGCAGTGTAAATTACGAGAATAGTAAGCCACGAAAAGGGGACAGAATTCATTGCCCTTTTCTGTCATATTGTAAATTAGATATTTTACATCATACATACACTAAAAAATAGCAAGTTTCTTATAATAACGAAATTTAAAAAAATATTCTGAGGAAAAAATTAGTTTATTTTAACAGCTTCATTAAATTTTTTATAGTTCATTGATGTATGTAATGTTATGTAAAGTACATAATATTGTAAGGTTGGGATAGTTTTCATATAAACCTAAATAGGCCTATTGTGCACCTAAATACCACTTACCATGCACATTAATTGACACGATTTAAATATATTGGCTGTGGGTTCCAAACCATATAAAAAATACAATATTAATTTTGCTATCATTGGTAATTTGCTGTTATCGTGTGTATGGGCGATAAAAATAAATATTTACCCACCTAAAATATGATACAGAAAAAGTGTAAATAATTCTTCCCTCTTTGTGTACCATCCCATGAATTACAAACTAACCTAACTTAACCTTTCTTGTCTGACAAAATTAAATGTTAATGCAAATTTGGAATGGGGGGGAGGGGGGGGTTTGTACAGTTACATTTATTTGAAGTCTATCTATGTAAAGTTGTGATGGTGAATATTGTGGAAAGAAGTAGTAGCCAACATGACATGATCAGGCCTAGGTCTCTTACAGGGTGTCTACCATCCGGGAAAATCAGGGAAAACGGGAATTAGCCGGGAATTTGGTAAATTACAATACAAATCTGGGAAAATGTGGTTTTACTCAAAATATGAAATATAATAATTATTTAAACAGTAAATAATAATGTTATTCAAACTAGTTTTTTTTGTAGCTGTGTAATAAATTTTATAACTCCTATTAAACAATATTAATACAAATTTAAAAAATAAGTTTATTTAAATTTTAAAACTTATTGTTATTCATAAAAAAAGATTAATAGAAAAATGAGGGGGGAGGTGGGGGAATTATAAGGATTTGACATACCTTTTAGTCGGGAATTTTAGGAAATGATCAGGGGAAAATTCGGGAATTTCAATGGTCAAGTTGAGTAGACACCATGTCTTAGTCGGCTCACAGATGAATCATTTTACGATCACAGCAATTCAAACTTGGCCTTGTGGGGACATATCAGGGGCTACTTGAATAAATAAGTAGCAACCCCGGTCTAGAAAACTGAGCTTAGTGGCCGGAGGGTTCGACCACATGACACCCTATATCCACAAATGTTGGCACTATCATCGCTAACGGCTGCGGCTTGCCATGGAGTCTGGTAACTTAGTGTTAATTTTGTGAAAATACTTTCTTCAAAAATAAATTGTTTGCACACTTGAGCCGTGTTGGCTGCTATGCTAATTATTTCCCACAAAGCTGACTCTCTGGAAATCTTTGCTCTACACTCCTGGCGCGTTTGTGGCGTCAACTCTGTTGTTTGTCACAGGAAGATGTCTCAGTTTATACAACTGTATCGCAGGTAGGGAAACACTCACCCTCATGGAGACACTCGCGCTCACACAGTTGGTTTCACTCAGTCTCCGCGTATGTAGCTCTAGCGGAGGTTGGACCTGACCCACCACTCTTGGACAAGGAAACAGTGTAGTGCCGGCCATTGAGACATCCCAAACTTAGCTCCATGTCAGCGAGTCTTACAACCATCGGTCAAGTGACCTACCCCTTCAACCCCTATCCTGTCATCCTGACACAATAACAGAGGCTAAGGGTGGAACAAGGGGCGGTTACGAATACATGTTTTTGTAACTTTGCAATTTGATAAGAATGAGATTGTATTTTTTCATGAAGACCTTCAGGTGAGATGTGTATCGGGGTGGGTGGGAAGGGGGAGTGTTTCGAGGCTATAAAAGTCTTGTATATTTATTTTGTATGTTTTTTAATCACCCCATGTGAATCTTACTAACCATTCCTCTCCCTACCATTTGGGAATAAACCCATTCATTACACCCGACTGAGACTCAAAACCTTGAACTTCCTGCCCCCTGTAAGCAGGTCTATTGTGAGCTTGACGGTATAAACCTCATGACCATTGGTGCAGATAAATGTTTACTAAATATCTTCCTGAATAAGAAACAATTTATAAATACGACATAGCTCGACAACTTTGAGAGTGGTCTACTTTACATCTCTCCCTCCCTTATTTTAATGAATACTCAACAACAAATAGCAGTGCACTTGGCCCCCTTGATAATAGTATCAGGTGTTCTGTCTTTTGACAGGTCCGTTGTCTTGTCAAAATTGAGTTCTCTAGAATGTCCTATTAACACATTCCTTTTTTAGATCCCGAAACAAAATGTTCTTTCCTTGTTTGAGGATTCTCACCAGTTTCATTTGTCATTTTCTTGGTCGCTTTTTCACTTTGGCTTCTCTATTCTCCTCCAACACCACAGCTCAAAGCTTTCCAAATATTTATTTTTCTTTGTACCCTTGATAAGATTCCCCTAGTTAGCAAAGTAAATAATCAATACTTATAATTAATTTTGTTGTTTGTTTCTAAAATCTCGTGTCTCTCAAAATAATTATTCTTGTAATTCATGTCTGTTGGCTGCACTTATAGTGAACTTTTACCAATCCAGTATCTGTTGGCCTCAACCAAGCCTCTTATTGGTCTCAACATTTGTAAGCCAAACCAATCCCACACGAGGTCAGTTGGTTTAGCAAAAACGTAGCTATTCCAAATAAGTTGTAGATCTATTTTTATTTTCAGGATCGGAGCTCACACAACCGGCGGTCATCATGTTGAAGAGGAAACAAAACTCTCAGAAAGCTGGTAAAAAGAGAAGGTGTGAAGTGAAAAATGAAAAGACTCTCAGAAAAGAAAAGGTAGAGCAGCAAAGTAGGATGAAGACTGAAGAAGAACAAAGGCAAGTTAGTTCTATCTATAGGCCTATAGACTCCCGAGCCGATCTGGTTATAGTAATTAACCGAGTAAAGGTTTGTGACAATCTCGACGTCTTCATAGTTATATGTTCCATTTGACTTTTAATAGATGGTAATTAAATTGGATTAAATTTGAGGTTGGTAACAAATATTAGTTGGTGAGTGCGCGTGCATGCACACGCACACACACACACACACACACACACACACACACACACGCTATCATAGTCTATAACATAATACAAAAATACAGAATATTGATTTTTAAAGGGCATATTAGTCGGATCCGATTGTTGACAGCTTAAAAAATTTCCTTAAATATAAATTTAAGTAATCATCACAAAATAATTCCTTCAAATAAAATATGTCCTAAAAATTAAAACAAAATGTCCCTAAATTTAATGTGTTTATTTTTAAATAAAATAAAATAAGTACCGGTACTTATATAAGTTACTTTCATTAAAACAAGTTAATTCGTTGTTTAACAACTTGAACTTTTGAGAAGATTCTAAATTCTTCTTCAAATGCTAAACTTCCCTTTTATTATTATTTTTTCACGGCTGATATGTAGGGTGATGGCAATCACTTTTTAATCCAGTCAATATGTCTTGAGAAAACATGATTAAGTAATAAAACTCTAATCTATAAGGTCTACTGAAAGTTGGTTTAAGGCAAACTATCTAAAATTCACTTATGTCTAACGAAGTTCATGTCTAAAAACTCTGGGTTTATCGCTAAATATTTAATTTGTAATTCTTAACTGTGTAATTCACTATATAATAGTATTATTGTACCAACACGGTGTTAAAAAATTGTTGATATATTGTGTGAAAAAGTATATTGCCATTTTCAATGGCTGTTTTCTTGATCATCTGGCACCTCGACCTGCAGCTTCATTCGATAACTTACTGCTCTTCAATAGATTGGTACCTCTTTCACTACGGTCTTTGTAATGTTGGTAGCTCCACCTGACATAATTGGTCACCTCAGTTTTTTGATTGGGCAATATGTTCTCTAGCAAATATTGTTTTATTTTATTTACCGTATTCAGAGTCTTCTGTTACACAACACTATACTCTTATAGTTGCATGTCTCGGTAATAAGTCAAAATAAATGTTTTTTGTTATTAAAATAGATCGTAACATGTCACATATGCTCATATTGTTTGATTGGTTCTTTCAGACTTGAGAAAATTGTGTTTGGAGGTGCTTCTGATGTGTTGGATAACATTGATCATTTTGAGAATGTGAGGGAACTGGCCCAGATGAGAATTGGCAGCGCTGAGACTGAAGACTCGGGAGTGGAGGGCGGGGACTCAGACCCCGAATCCAACACCAACATGCTCTCTGATAACGCCCCTGAATATTCAGGACTTCAGCCAGCCTGGCACGACGACGATGATGCAGGAATTAGGTAGGTCTACCTCACACAGTTTTAAGGCTCTCCTCTACACCACGATAACACAGTACCAATAAGATAATCATTGGTTTAGATCAACCACCACTAGTCCATAGATACTTGGTATTATTTATCATACAGCTAAGTACATATATATAAACATTTAGAGAGCAATGAATATAATTCAATTAGGTTCTGATCAACTTTTTTTTTACTAGGATTTTGATATTTATTGAGTTTTTCAAATTAATTTACTGTTTCGATATGTATTGTGTTTTAGAAAACATTATTGATAATTTATTTTGAACAGTATTAAGAACCTATAACCGTGTTCAGGGTACTGACTGGCAAACCCAATGGGAAGACCTATAGGCAGATGGGAAGATAACATTAGAATGGACCTGAAAGAGATGGGGTGTAATGAGGTGGACTGGATAGAACTAGCTCATGATAGGGATAGGGTGTAATGAGGTGGACTGGATAGAACTAGCTCAAGATAGGGATATAGTGTAATGAGGGGGACTGGATAGAACTAGCTCAAGATAGGGATAGGGTGTAATGAGGGGGACTGGATAGAACTAGCTCATGATAGGGATAGGGTGTAATGAGGTGGACTGGATAGAACTAGCTCATGATAGGCATAGGGAGTAATGAGGGGGACTGGATAGAACTAGCTCAAGATAGGGATAGGGTGTAATGAGGTGGACTGGATAGAACTAGCTCATGATAGGGATAGGGTGTAATGAGGGGGACTGGATAGAACTAGCTCAAGATAGAGATAGGGTGTAATGAGGGGGACTGGATAGAATTAGCTCATGATAGGGATAGGGTGTAATGAGGGGGACTGGATAGAACTAGCTCAAGATAGAGATAGGGTGTAATGAGGTGGACTGGATAGAACTAGCTCATGATAGGGATAGGGTGTAATGAGGGGGACTGGATAGAACTAGCTCAAGATAGGGATAGGGTGTAATGAGGGGGACTGGATAGAACTAGCTCATGATAGGGATAGGGTGTAATGAGGGGGACTGGATAGAACTAGCTCAAGATAGAGATAGGGTGTAATGAGGGGGACTGGATAGAACTAGCTCAAATAGGGATAGGGTGTAATGAGAGTGACTGGATAGAACTAGCTCAAGATAGGGATAGGGTGTAATGAGGGGGACTGGATAAAACTAGCTCAAGATAGGGATAGGTTATAATGAGGTGAACTGGATAGAACTAGCTCAAGATAGGGATAGGGTGTAATGAGGGGGACTGGATAGAACTAGCTCAAGATAGGGATAGGGTGTAATGAGGGGGACTGGATAGAACTAGCTCAAGATAGGGATAGGGTGTAATGAGGGGGACTGGATAGAACTAGCTCAAGATAGAGATAGGGTGTAATGAGGTGGACTGGATAGAACTAGCTCATGATAGGGATAGGGTGTAATGAGGGGGACTGGATAGAACTAGCTCAAGATAGAGATAGGGTGTAATGAAGGGGACTGGATAGAACTAGCTCATGATAGGGATAGGGTGTAATGAGAGTGACTGGATAGAACTAGCTCAAGATAGGGATAGGGTGTAATGAGGGGGACTGGATAAAACTAGCTCAAGATAGGGATAGGTTATAATGAGGTGAACTGGATAGAACTAGCTCAAGATAGGGATAGGGTGTAATGAGGGGGACTGGATAGAACTAGCTCAAGATAGGGATAGGGTGTAATGAGGGGGACTGGATAGAACTAGCTCAAGATAGGGATAGGGTGTAATGAGGGGGACTGGATAGAACTAGCTCAAGATAGGGATAGGGTGTAATGAGGGGGACTGGATAGAACTAGCTCAAGATAGGGATAGGGTGTAATGAGGTGGACTGGATAGAACTAGCTCATGATAGGGATAGGGTGTAATGAGAGTGACTGGATAGAACTAGCTCAAGATAGGGATAGGGTGTAATGAGGGGGACTGGATAAAACTAGCTCAAGATAGGGATAGGTTATAATGAGGTGAACTGGATAGAACTAGCTCAAGATAGGGATAGGGTGTAATGAGGTGGACTGGATAGAACTAGCTCAAGATAGGGATAGGGTATAATGAGGTGAACTGGATAGAACTAGCTCAAGATAGTAATAAGCTGTAATGAGATGGACTGGATAGAACTAGCTCAAGATAGGGATACGTGACATACCTTTGTAAGTGTGGCAATGAACTCTCAAGTAAGTAAATAGTTTACATTCACACTTTTGTTTTACGACCAGTGTGAAAGAAGCCTTTGCTTTGCAAGAACGCAGGCAACATGAGAAGAGCGCAGAGAATTATATCAAATCAAGAAAAAACAGGTTTGAGTCCATGATGGGCACTCCAAAATGGGCAACACTGAACAGGAAAGAACAAAATAGTGACTCAGAAGATGACTCGGGGGATGAATTCTTACAAGTAAGTATTTAATTCCATTTTGGTTAAGTACTAAAAGGTAAAATTCTCACCGTAACAAGAAGGGACTAGCTATCATATTTTTCGCACTTGTTATCACACTGCTATGACAATCTGATTATATATATATCTTACTGTGGGATTATTATTGGTATATTTTTGAAATTATTAGAGATTTATCGTTGTAGACGATTATTTTGTTTATCTCACTTTCATTACTATAAAATTGACATTAACATGATACAGTTTTTGTTCATTTACGAACTGACCGGAGAGCCAGAGCTAGTGCAGTTCAAAATTATGTTTTCTGGTTTATAATACTAGGTGTTTCTGTGTGGATTTATATATACAAGCTGCTTATATATGACCTACCCTTACTTCCAGAACTCCTGGCAACCTGATGTAGCGAAGGCTAGCTCCCTATTGAGTAGAGGCAGCCAGCTCATCCATCACCTGATTTTCAAATATAACAGAGGGAGTTTTTTTTAAAAGAAAGAAAGTTTTAAAACTTATTGTATTGAAATCACTTCCGAAAACGCGTGATCCTCCATGGATGAAGTATTAAAAGGAAACTTTACATACAGTTCTTTAAAGAAAAATACACTTCATCCATGACTTTTTAGATAAATGAGAGGGATCCATAACAATATCATTACAATGATTTATAATTTTAATGACAACTAATTTTCACGAGTAGTGTTTTCATAAAACATTTGAAAAATATAATTTGAAAGCAAAACTACTTGTTACAAGTACTTATTTTTAAGTTCATGAAATAAAACATTGAAAATATTTCTATGTGAAATTCCAAGTTTTCAAATAAATTCTCAAATTTTAAAGTGAAATTTGAGTATTTTGTGCAATAAATAGCTTACATAAAAAAAACTTTACCTACCAACATCAAAGTACAGTAGATATCATCATCATCATCATCATCATCCTCATGATCATGAATTGTTTCCAGCCTGTGGCCAGCTCTGTTTGGTAAAATGCCTCCATCTCCCTCTGTCCTTCCACTATTCTTCCTCCTGCACTCTCTTCCTCTCACTTGCACACTTACTGCTATCTGTTTCTCCCATTTCTTCCTTAGCCTTCCTTGTGGTCTCTTCCCTAAATACTTCATATCCATTAATCTTCTTGGAATCCTCGCCCCTTCCATCCTCATTACACGACCATACCATCTCAGTCTTACTTCCTCTACTATCTCATGTACTCCAACATCCTCATTACATGTCCATACCATCTCAGTCTTGCTTCCTCTACTATCTCATGTACTCCAACATCCTCATTACATGACCATACCATCTCAGTCTGGCTTCCTCTACTATATCATGTACTCCAACATCCTCATTACATGTCCATACCATCTCATTGTTACTTCCTCTACTATCTCATGTACTCCAACATCCTCATTACATGTCCATACCATCTCAGTCTTGCTTCCTCTACTATCTCATGTAGTCCAACATCCTCACTACACGACCATACCATCTCAGTGTTGCTTCCTCTACTATCTCATGTACTCCAACATCCTCATTACATGTCCATACCATCTCAGTGTTGCTTCCTCTACTATCTCATGTACTCCAACATCCTCATTACATGTCCATACCATCTCAGTCTTACTTCCTCTACTATCTCATGTAGTCCAACATCCTCACTACACGACCATACCATCTCAGTCTTGCTTCCTCTACTATCTCATGTAGTCCAACATCCTCACTACACGACCATACCATCTCAGTCTTGCTTCCTCTACTATCTCATGTACTCCAACATCCTCATTACATGACCATACCATCTCAGTCTGGCTTCCTCTACTATCTCATGTACTCCAACATCCTCATTACATGTCCATACCATCTCAGTCTGGCTTCCTCTACTATCTCATGTACTCCAACATCCTCATTACATGTCCATACCATCTCAGTCTTGCTTCCTCTACTATATCATGTAGTCCAACATCCTCATTACATGTCCATACCATCTCAGTCTTGCTTCCTCTACTATCTCATGTACTCCAACATCCTCATTACATGTCCATACCATCTCAGTCTTGCTTCCTCTACTATCTCGTGGTCCTATTTCCCCTGGGGACAGCGAGAATGCTCATCAAAAACTTCATTACACCTTCCTGGTCGCTCTTAAATCCATTGCTCAGGTTTCTGCTGCGTACGTAATTAAACTATAACCCACTTCAGTGGCCACATGGTCTAAGGCTCTACTCTCGCAGTAGACTGGACTGCCGATGACAGAGAGATCAAGGTTTGAGTCTACTGAGGGAGGTTTTTCCGCTCTCCCTCCACGCAAATACTTATATACTTCATCTAAATATATACTTCCTAATCACTAAAATCATTATCGTAATTAGTACATAAGCGTATAACCCGAAAGAGTAGTAAGACCTGCTAAAAACTCTAGATACAAAGTTTATCCTTACACTTGAGGTACACTTTTTCCTCTTACACACCTGTAGAACACCTCTTCCATAGCAGGCCTCTTACACACCTGTAGAACACCTGCTCTCTGCTCCTACCTCACTCCCACGATACTTTCCTAAACACTCCTACATCCAATATAGATTCTCTACATCTTATTCTGTTCCTTGGTACCATCAACACTTCACTCTTTGCCGTGCTGGATTTAATCCCACACATTCATTCCATTCCTGTTCCCCCCTTACCGTCTTGCCTTCATGCGTATAGCTTCTTTACTTTAGTCAAATTGGTCTGGTGTTTTCCCCTATATTGGAAGTAACCAGCTGCTGATCCTACCAATCTGAACCAGTTGGCTTGTATTACACAAGGCAGTAGTTCTTGAGAATAAATTATCAAATAGGCTGTAGAGGAACATAAAACTTAGAACAATGGCGAAAATACATCCATACTAAAAATAGCTATAGTTATTATAATTTAATTAAATATGTGAGATTAATAAAGTTTTCAAAAAAAAGGTTTTACTCTAGAGAATACATTGACTTGTTTTGTTTGATGAAAGTTAAAATAACATTTTTTTATGTCCTCTAAATTAAATGTGTTAAAGAATTTGATTTTTTTTATATATCAATAAACTAAACGTTTTTCATTTTTTTTTAGCACTGTGGCAATTTTTTGTCAAAAAAAACTACCGTCTTGCACAAAGGCGTTGTTGAGCTGAAGCGCTTAAGGGATCTCAACATGGAAACTTATACTGAGGGTCCTCAGATCAAGTCGGTACAGTTCCACCCGGGGTCCACTGTTGGGCTGGTGGCAGGTGTGTCAGGGGTCGCTTCGCTCTTCCAGGTAAGTCACGTTGAAACCCTACTGAACTTGAATTACATCATTTGTTGTTTTAGAAGGAACAAATGAAACTAGACATACCTAATTATACTAAAGAGAATCGTACATAAGATTTTAAAAAAACCCAAAAAACTCCACCTTTTTTCTCAAAAAAACTGATTCTAATTGTGTTTCAATTTCAAGACACTATTTTTAATTTTTTCCCTTTTATTTCTTTTATAAGCTGTTTTAACTGATGAAATTAGATGTCTCAAATTTTCCAAACCTATTAACTGCAAGAGTTAGATTTTTTTATGTTTGACTTAATAACTGGCTATTAATGAACGTGTACATATTTTAATACGCCGACTTAATACTTTCTAAACTATTAAATATTTACTAGAACTATTAGATATTTAATTTTTGTCATTAGAAGGTCAGTTTTTAAAATAGCTCGACACACATCTCATGATGTTCATAGTTTTTAAACATCAGTTCACATAAGACATTTTTGTTGGATATGAGCGATTATAGCACTCATTTTAACTAACATTTTATCTCATTTTTAAACCCACACAAAGACCCTTACTATATTAGATCGGTATCTTACACAAGTACACTGGGATTTTACCGATTTATCTGCATTTTCTCTCCTTTTCATTCCTACTATTAAGACCTGACACTTGTGCTAAATGTTAATCAGGTTGATGGCTACAACAATACAAAGCTGCAGTCCGTCCAGTTTGAGCGGTTTCCTATCCACTGTGCACGTTTTACAAATGACGGCTCTCAGTTCTTGGTCGGTTCTCTGCACCATCGTCACTTCTTCTGCTATGACATGATGGCGGACAAGAGTCTTCGAATCATCAACAGCCCGCTGCAGAGATCACGCACATGAAAGTATGTCTATAAATTATCTCATTAGGATAAATAACTTTACACCTGGTTAAAAAATATATACAAGAAGTTCTACTACAACGCAGCAGATACAGGGAATAACAGGTATCAACACAGCAGATACAGGGAATAACAGGTATCAACACAGTAGATACAGGGAACAACAGGTATCAACACAGCAGATACATGGAACAACAGATATCAACACAGCAGATACAGGGAACAACAGGTATAAACACAGCAGATACAGGGAACAAAATATATCAACACAGCGGATACAGGGAACAACATGTATCAACACAGCAGATACAGGGAACAACAGGTATCAACACAGCAGATACAGGGAACAACAGGTATCAACACAGCAGATACAGGGAACAACAGGTATAAACACAGCAGATACAGGGAACAAAATATATCAACACAGCGGATACAGGGAACAACAGGTATCAAGACAGCAGATACAGGGAATAACAGATATCAACACAGCAGATACATGGAACAACAGGTATCAACACAGCAGATACAGGGAACAACAGGTATAAACACAGCAGATACAGGGAACAAAATATATCAACACAGCGGATACAGGGAACAACATGTATCAACACAGCAGATGCAGGGAACAACAGGTATCAACACAGCAGATACAGGGAACAACAGATATCAACACAGCAGATACAGGGAACAACAGATATCAACACAGCAGATACAGGGAACAACATGTATCAACACAGCAGATACAGGGAACAACATATATCAACACAGCAGATACAGGGAACAACAGATATCAACACAGCAGATACAGGGAAAAGCAGATATCAACACAGCAGATACAGGGAACAGCAGATATCAACAGATATCAACACAGCAGATACAGGGAACCACAGATATCAACACAGCAGATACAGGGAACAGCAGATATCAACACAGCAGATACAGGGAACAATAGGTATCAACACAGCAGATACATGGAACAACAGGTATCAACACAGCAGATACAGGAATAACAAATATCAACACAACGGACACAGGGAACAACATATATCAACACAGCAGATACAGGGAACAACATAAATCAACACAGTAGATACAGGGAACAACAGGTATCAACACAGTAGATACAGGGAACAACATGTATCAACACGGTAGATACAGGGAATAACAGATATCAACACAGTAGATACATGGAATAACAGGTATCAACACAGCAGATACAGGGAACAACATATATCAACACAGCAGATACAGGGAACAACAGATATCAACACAGCAGATACAGGGATTGGGCTATCAAAAAATTATTCCTATTCTGCTTATCCCGCTATATCCAAATTGCAAATACACGCGTTGTAAGAGAACTATACCTCAGTTTTATCTTCTGTGGTGCTGACTGACAGCTCACAGCTGACTTCTGACAGTCAACAGTTAGGTATATACCTAAATTTTGACTGTCAGAAGTGACAACTGATAAAGACATGGTTTTTGTAGATCATATGGTTCGGCGTAGGGGATACATAATTTGGTCTGGTAGCTTTTCAAAGCCGTCAGAAGTCAGCTGTGAGCTGTCAGTCAGCACCACAAAAGCTAAAACTGAGGTATAGTTGCACTAATAAGGGATTCCCTTTGAGAAGTCAGATAGTCGATCTTCCTGGTAAATTACACCAACATTAGAAACTTATTTATAAGAAAAACCAAGGAATGAAAAAATATAAGAATCAAATACTCAAAAGAAAGAAATACATTTCGAGGCTGTAAGTGAAAGTGAATATTATATTTATATTTTAAACCTCTTTGGAACACATTTCTTGAATAACAAGCTAGAGATCGCCTTTCACATACACTTTTCATAAACATTTGATGTTTTAATACATTACATTTCATTCGTAACTTACATTACCAAATATAATTCATAACCTCATTTTAGTAATAAATTTGATATTAATACAATAAAAGAGGATTTGTTCATTGTCTTTATTTTAATGTAAAAGTTTTAATTTTTCAATCACATTTTAACTTTACAAATATTTTCTAATCAATCCATTGTATTTAATTAATTATCTTAAAGCATTGATGCGGATCACACCATACAACATGCTATAGTAACTATATGAACATTTTTTAAAAATTTCTTATTGAATTATTTAATTTATTTTCCATTCTAAAATACAAAATGTTTTTCCAATAGATTATTGAAAGTGTCAATATGTTGTAATGGTCTGACACTCTAAGATATTACTTTTACATTAGACTGAACTGCCGGTGATGAGTTTGAGGTTTGAATTACAGGTAAATGTACTGAGAGTAGTATTTCCTACTCTTCCTCCATGCAAATGTTGGTACATTTGCTCTACAATCCTGTCTTCCTCGGTCCTGCTCCATTAACCTAGTGGATATATATATATATGAATATAACCTGACCGGGTAAAGGAACACAGTGAAAAATATTTAAGATTATTTTTGTGTTTTAATTAGCCACCCTTCCCCCCTCGTCCTTCTGTGGGCTTATAATTGTCAGGACGGGTTGCGGCCGAGGATGGGGAAAGTGACTGGATTCTGAGTGTGTGGGTTCATAGTTGACGTCTGGCTTGGGTTTTATTGGTTTTTATTGTACTACTGTGTGTTATTACAAAACATGATGTTGATAATAAATATTAGAGGATATGGAGCTCATCACAGAACAAAGTATGCTAGGCATGCTTAACCAATGTCCTGACGAGTCTCTAGGTGATCCTACACGGTTTATGAACCCCGGTACCCTGGGCTCGATGATAGACCTCCTATACACATACTGATGATCCGATGTTCTAGCCCGCGTAGCCCCAAAAAGGGGCAGAGTGACCCCCTAGACTCGATGGTGATTAGTCAGCCCTGTTAGCTTGGGTACACTACTATTTAACCTGGCTTCCAGCCTGGTTTACCGTGAGGAATGCTGACACTCTGTTTATGTTGTCAGCGCTTGTGTTCCATTTGTTTACTAGCTAATCACAACAACTTGCAATACAACTTGCAATTGTCATTCACAATCCAGAACACAACAATATTAAACAAACACACCTCAATTTAGGTCGTGCCAATTACAGTACAGATTTACTGTTGAGTGATTGCAAAACAACATCTCCTCTTTCTACCCTGCCCCCAATATCTAACATGTAATTTTGTTTTATTGTTGTGGTAGAACTTTGAGATGTCACCTGATGGCCGGGTGATGGTGGTGTGTGGTCGGTATGGCAACATCCACGTCCTTACGGCGCGTACAAGAGAGCACATAGGGACCCTCAAAATGAATGGGGAGGTTACCAGTGTCACGTTCAATGGTGATGGTTCTCGCATGTACTCTCACGGAGGTAAGATATGTGCCACGTTCAACGCTGATGGTTCTCACATGTACTCTCACGGAGGTAAGATATGTGCCACGTTCAACATGGATGGTTCTCGCATGTACTCTCACGGAGGTAAGATATCTGTCACGTTCAATGCTGATGGTTCTCGCATGTACTCTCACGGAGGTAAGATATGTGCACGTTCAACGCTGATGGTTCTCGCATGTACTCTCACGGAGGTAAGATATGTCCCACGTTCAAATGGATGGTTCTCGCATGTACTCTCACGGAGGTAAGATATCTGTCACGTTCAATGCTGATGGTTCTCGCATGTACTCTCACGGAGGTAAGATATCTGTCACGTTCAATGCTGATGGTTCTCGCATGTACTCTAACGGAGGTAAGATATGTGCCACGTTCAATGCTGATGGTTCTCGCATGTACTCTAACGGAGGTAAGATATGTGCCACGTTCAATGCTGATGGTTCTCGCATGTACTCTAACGGAGGTAAGATATGTGCCACGTTCAAGCTGATGGTTCTCGCATGTACTCTCACGGAGGTAAGATATGTCACGTTCAATCCTGATGGTTCTCGCATGTACTCTCACGGAGGTAAGATATCTGTCACGTTCAATCCTGATGGTTCTCGCATGTACTCTCACGGAGGTAAGATATGTGCCACGTTCAATGCTGATGGTTCTCGCATGTACTCTCACGGAGGTAAGATATCTGTCACGCTCAACATGGATGGTCCTTGCATGCTATCTATACTTCCATGTATATTATCACATAACACACATGATACACGTTTTCAAAGTTGTTCTTTCTGTGGAATGTTTTCAGACAGTGGGGAGGTGTACATATGGGACATGCAGGCTCGGGCTTGTGTGCACAGGTTCTTGGATGATGGCTGTATCGTTGGTTCCAGTCTGGCTTTCTCTCCCAACAGTCAGTTTCTGGCGTGCGGCTCTCGCTCCGGCGTAGTGAACGTGTACGATGCTCGCAGTCTTGCCACAAGCAATGCACCCATTCCTCTCAAGATCCTTCTTAACCTCACGACACCCGTCACGTCACTCAAGTTTAACGCTGCCTCAGAGATTCTTGCAATGGCATCCAACGATAAAGACAATGCAATCAAGCTGGTGAGTATTTTGGTTTGCTGTAGTGCAAGATGGGTGGTAGTGAATGTGCAAGTGAGAGGAGAAGAATGGTGGAAGGAAAGAGGAAGATGAAGGCATTTTTTAGTAAAATGACCCGGCCACAGGCTGGAAATAGTTAATGATGATGACTGTGATTCACAAACGAACTGGGAAGCTCTATGCATTAGCCCGGACAATAGTAAAGCCCTACAAACCAAAACTATTATAAGTTTCACATTCCTTCCCGAGGAGTTCTGATAGAATGAAACCTAGTCCAGGGGATTGGGTGGTGGTGATCACTTCTCTTCAAGAGGCAGCCACTATTCCTTTGTTGGGTTCCTCCTCTGTTCCTTATTTCACAAACCACATCCAAACAAGCTGAGAGAATATTAGATGAGTCGCTCGTCACCAGGTACAATGCAATACAATGAATTAAAATTTTTTCAAGGAGATTGTAATTTTGAGCCCAAGCTCAAGTATTTATCTAAAGCTCAGCTCTAAATATGAGCACTCTAAGAGCTCTACTGCTTGGAGATTTGTTTGTATGTTTTTAGCAGTGTCAGTGTCTGTTATCACTGTAAGAGCCCATGTTATTTTGCAGGGGAACTTTAAACTGTCTGTTATAAAGCAGAATCCAATATTCAGAGCTGTCTCTCAAGGGAGATTTCACCAGTAGTATTATCGCTATACCAATGTAGTTAGTGACATCTTTCTTTAAGGAAACCTCTTTTCACTTTTTGAGTTAGTTTGTAATATATATTTGTAAGAAGGTACAGGAAAGGTGGATAGAAAACATATTAAAGAAACGAACCCAATATGGCTGTTACAATGAAAAGGAAATGCACTTGGTGTGATGGCTGTTGTGCTGGAAGAGTTTTGACTATGCAGTTCATATTAACATGCAGATAATGCAGATAATATTTATCTAAAACCCATTGTGATTGGTGAGCCTTGTACGCAAACAGGTCCAGGTAGACCACACTTATCTATATGAAAAGGGAGCGTCTTAAATAAAACAGGGTGTCCACCAGTTAGGAAAAACACACTGAAGTGAGATTTTAGTTATGAAAGTCGGTAAAAATGTCATAAAATTAATTTTAAAATCATACATTTTTGTGAGCCAAGTTAATTATGCAGGAAAGATTTATATACTTTGCTCATAGTAAGCTTATATTTACAACATAACCCCAGAGATGAAATAGTTCGGACACGAGAATATTTTAGAAATCAGATATGTCAAGAATGTGGGTGGGCATCCATTTTCCACTCTTATTTATTTTTCTGGTCGTGAATATTTATGCATAGGTCATGAAAAGTAATGAGATATGGCAAACACCCTGTAAAAGCACCAGCATTCACTCTCACTGCACCGTATTGGAATGACACCCAGATGCCAGGTTAGTCCAATCCACCTGTTTGTAATATTGTAATGTTCTCCGTGTTTGATAGGTACATTTCCCAAGCATGACCGTGTTCAACAACTTCCCTTCGGCTCAGACGAACTTGTTTCGGCCACAGTGTCTGGACTTTTCTCTCAACAGTGGCTACTTCACTCTGGGCAACGGAAAAGGAGCTGCCCTGCTCTTCAGGTGATTGACGCTAGGGCGGTAATTACTCTAACAGGGCACCTGCACTCGCCTGGAAGGAGAGTGGTAAACTACACTCAGTAGACCTGACAGCAGCAGGCTGGTGCTAACTATCAAGCCTTCGCTGATCATTGAACCAGATTATTTACACTGATCTCTTGAACTGTGTCTAGAAGTGATGACTCAGTAACCAGACAACATGACTGTGTACTAGCGTCTATCACTTGTCTGGTGGAGAAGGGTTGTTTACTGGCCATGTTTGGAAGAACGGTCAGTAGTGGCCGGTTCTTGACTACATGGCTGATTGGCCCAGTCTTATTAGAGATTAGTTTTGTAAACAACGTTAGGGAGTGAAAATTCTTTGCCAACAGACCAAGTGTAGGAACAATACATTTAAAACCCTCTACTTCTGAAGTTAACAAGAGTATTGCCTTATTGCCTTATTAGATTTATATTTAACCCTTTATATACTGTATTGGCCCGAATATAGTCGGACTCGTATTATTTTTGAAGGTGTTCTACATACAAAATATCTAATATACCTTGAGGTAAAAAGTTAACAAATCTGACACAGTTTCATTAGGGTCTCTGAATGTGTGTCTTGATGCACAAGCACTCCTAAAATGTTCATTTATTAACCTCGGAAACACTAATCTTGTTATATGTTGCGCCTAACAGATTGCCTTTAATTTAAAACTCATACCGCGGCTTCTTATCATTCCATTGTTTACTTGAGACGCTGAGGAAGTATGTGCTCTGTAGGAATCTGCTTTTTTTTTTCAGTGAAAAATGTTAGTCTGACATGATATGAGTTCATTTTTTGGAAGGACATTTTTAGGAGAAAAGTAATGAATGCACTTGATTTTATTGTTCAATTTAAAGAATCAAAACTAAAGTGAACTATTCAATTTTTTTTATATTGTATGTAACATAATGATTATAGTTTAGATGTCTAGAAAGCTTTGATACAACCAAATTGATTTTATATTATTTGTGAAATTGGGTCGAATCCATTATTTTACGAATCTGAATCTCAAAAACAAATCTTCAATTTACCTCTGAATTCCGAATCTCGATTCTAAATATTGGAAAAAATTGTGAACATAAGAGAAAATATAAATATAATATAATAACAGAAAATATAAATAGTAACTAACGTTAACATTCTTTCATATAATACATTCATTATAACATTTATACATTTACTTATGTGTTAAAATACTGGTCTGGGGCATGGTTGTTGAGTTCATACTATATTTATAATTGGTTCTGAGCCATCATTAAGCAGAGTTAGAGCTATAAAACAAATATCACTTGATTGAAATTTTTTTTAAACAGTTTGAATCTCAAATTTGAAATTTTCTCAAATCTTTGAATCTCAAATACCCTTAAAGATTCTAGGTTACATCCCTAATTATTTGATTCGATGACTCAACATTACATGAAAGTAGAATATATTTTTAGGTCATATGTTTTAACAGAGTATTTAACAAAATCTAGAAAAAAGCCATAAAATGTTTGTCTCACCGTATATTTTAAAACAATTATAACTTTAATCATAAAACATTTGATAGAAACAAGTTTTTATCAGAATGATCTAAGCTGTATTTTTTCTCATTTCAGGTTAAAACACTATGGAAACTATTGATTACACAAGAAGTTTCGCACCAACTGAACTCGAGTCCAATAAACACAATGTACTATTTTAGTAACATTTCACAATTTAATATGTAGCAAGGAATCACGGAGTCAGTTTTTCTTCATTACATCAATGTGTGCGTATTTTGTAATAATTTTATATGTAACTAATATTAATGTACCAGTTTATTAAAATTATTGTCTTAGAAAGTTTGAAGAATTTAATAAGGTGTACCATTATTAATAAAAATAATACTAGACACTCAAGAAGCACACGAAATAATCTTTATGTACCCACTCCCCTCAAAAAGTGAATAGAGGTTTTCCTTAAAGTGATATTTTAATAAAAATAATGAGAAGTTCCAAATAATGAGATCATTGAACATGAAAGTAGGTTGGAGCAGACTCTGAACAAATAAAATACTGAACATGGGTCCACAATATGAGCAAAAATGTTGGAATAGATCTACTTTATTTAGCAAGTTAGTTGTTCACATGTAAGATTGAATGTGAAAGAGGAATACACTAAACCTTGTTCACACAGAGAGAATCAGTTCACATTTCACACTCATGCCTCAGGTTAGACAGAGGTAATGCTGAGGAGTTTCCTTAATTTTGGACACGGAAATATTGTTAGTTTTGTTACCTGTGTCGGTGGACAAAATGTCAAGTGCACTTAGTCTGGTTTGTCGTTGATGGGGAGGTCTTGGGTCCATATTGACGAGACTAGAACGTTGTTTACTGGAGGGAAGCGAGACTCTACAGGGTTTGTGGGGGAACTTTACAAAAAATAAACATTTCAATTATAAAAAAAAGTACAAAACAACATCATTATCATCAATTTCCAGCCACCGACAAGGTCTGTTTAGAACATAAGTCTCTCCTACATCTCCTTCCTCCACAATAACCCACCCTCGTCCTCTCTCCTACACTCTTCTATCCACTCTCTTCAGCACCCGACTCTTGGACTTCTTCTTGGTCTCTTGTACCCCACTTCAACATCCAACATCTTCTTTGATATCTTCTCCTCCATTCTCTTCACATGGCCGTACCACCTCAGTCCTGTCTTCTCTATTCTCTCCTACACTTGTTCCTCCTACCCTCTCATTAATTATCTTATCCGTCCTTGTCACTCCTATAAAACTACTTCTCAGAAATTTCATTTCTCAGGCTTGACACCTGCTTTCCTGCTTCCCCTTCTTTACCCACATTTCCGCTGCGTATGTCAATATTGTCACATGGTACATCATGGTAGAGCACTCCTTTACACTTCTTCGGTACATTCCCGCTCCAAATTAGACATCTCACACTTCTGAAAAAAAGCTTCTGCTTGCCTCCCTCTCTTCCTGATTTCCACTATCACATTCTCCAGGTATTCAAAGCTTTCCTCTATCTTCACCTGTTCCCCTGCTACTGTCTCACCTGTCTCTTTTCCTTACATTAAACCTCCTATACTGGTCCACCACTTCATCCAACTTCTTTCTCCTCACTGTTCCATACCATAAGCTCATCCAGAAATACCATTTCTCTCATCTTTCCCTCCGCTATTCTTTCTACCATCTCCTCCATTATTTCGTCTGTCATAACAATGAACCCTTCTATTGCTTCAGGTCATTTCTCAACTCAAACTGTTCTCCACTCCACTTTCACACAGCACTCACACTCTCTGTACATATTCCTCACTCTCCTTATTGTCTCATCCTCACTCCTACTTCCTCATTACTTCCCATACTCTCCATCTTTACACGCTCTCACAGGAAGGTTATCAACAGGTCCTTCTCGTACTCATAGTGTCTCTCTTGCACTTACTGCAAATATGAGTTCTACTGTGGACCTCCCTGATCTGTTCTTCCTCCAATCCTCTTCCCACTGTTCCTCTATTTCCTCCAGTATCTTTTCATACAACTTGGCACAGTGGCTCATCAGGGTGACTCTCTGTTCTTCTTGTCTCCTTTCCTGAAGATAGTTACTATCACACCTTTCTTCCATGTTACTCTAATCACTCGATAGTCTCTTCTCTCCTGCTGTTCTCACCATCTCAACACTTATATCATCTCCTCCTTCATATTCTTCACTGCTTCTTCCACCTCCCTCCAGGAGGTCTGCTTCATCTTTTCCTTCATCCTCCATTTTCGTTTTATCTTTCAAAATGCTCTCTCCACATTTCCCTCAGTTACTCCTTTTTTACCACAACATTCCTCTTTTTGTTTGCCATTCCAACTTGCTCCTAACTGTTTCTTTTACTCCTGATAATTCCATACTATACTTTCTTACTACCCACACCGTCCTCAATCATTCATGTTCACTTCTTCATCTTACTTCTCTTCTCCCATTTTTTCCTTCCCCAATCTTCCCTCCCTTGTACTGGTATCTATTCCCTTATTGATTCCTGGAAATATGTCTAATGTTCTTCCTCTTTCAACTTCCATACCTTTAACCTCCTCTCCTGATTTTCTTCTGTATTCTTCTCTTACCTTCCTGTCAGGGTTGCAACCGGCCGCTGTTGATCACTGTCCAGAGACTCACATGTGTTATATCCTCCTCCATTTGCAAATCAACGAACATATAGTCTACCGCTGGCTTTCTTGAACAATCGGCGTTGTACCACGTAACAACATCGGTACGATGAAAATAAAACATATGTGTTTTATTCGTTAAATTGAAAAATGACATCTGGACACAGGAATTGAACCCGGTACTTTTATCTAAGTACCCCCACTGCTCTAACCACTGAGCTATCCAGGAGTTGTCCTGTGCCCAGCAGTGGTGTATTCTGAGAAAATCAACAGGTATGCTGCAGGGAGGATTCTGGGGTCAAAGACTCTTAACCACCGTTGGCCAAGAAGGTCAAGAGAGATGCTTCCCCTGGAAATATTTAAACATGAATACCTCTAATTTAGAACAATGGAGCTCAAACATTTATGTTTTTTTCATACTCGCATGCTATTTTGGGAAACTTTTCACCCCCCAAATCCCCTCGTCTCTCTTTTTCGACTAATTAATATCTTTGTTTGTACCTTCACCACTTCTTTTATTTTTAGTGACAACTTTGATATGCACTATTAAATATCTATCTTTCCTAGACTGGGTAAGAGTATTGGAATGTAAAGACTGTAGAATTAACCATCCCTACTGTAGGGCTACTGTAGCTCTTCTGTAGCTATTTAGTTGCAAATTGGATTTGGGGCGTAGAGATATGTAACTTTGATAGAGGACATTTCTAGAAGATTGGACTCAAGTTGAAATGTAAAGAAAATAAGAATATTTGAACTTTGGGTAAATTAGTAAAGCTAGGTAAATATTGGTACACTAATAAAGAAATATAACTTAGTTTAGCAGACATTTAAAAACTGATGGTGCATGATAATTCCTCCACCTGTCAACAAACATGACACCCGCCACAGTGGATAAACAGTCTAGGGCGTCAATCTCGTGTTAGACTGGCCTGCTGATGACCAGGAGATCGAGGTTCTAATCTCGATCAGATCTACTGAGGCTGGTTTTTTCCCCTAAATGGTTTCCCACTCTCCTTCCACGCAATTGGGGGCAGATTACCCTCCACTTATGAAATGCTACAGCCTGACCCACTTGTCTCTTGTCCAGGGACTACTGTAGTCTGTATGTGGTCTACAGCTTGATCCCTCAGCTCTTGTCCAGCGATTACTGTAGTCTGTATGTGGTCTACAGCCTGACCCACTCAACTCTTGTCCAGGGATTACTGTAGTCTGTATGTGGTCTACAGCTTGACCCACTCGGCTCTTGTCCAGCGACTACTGTAGTCTGTATGTGGTCTACAGCTTGATCCACTCGGCTCTTGTCCAGCGACTACTGTAGTCTGTATGTGGTCTACAGCCTGATCCACTCGGCTCTTGCCCAGCGACTACTGTAGTCTGTATGTGGTCTACAGATTGATCCACTTGGCTCTTGTCCAGCGACTACTGTAGTCTGTATGTGGTCTACAGCCTGACCACTCGGCTCTTGTCCAGCGACTACTGTAGTCTGTAGGTGACACATATTAGATACACAGGACCTTTGGTTGATGTTCATCTGTCTTGTCTTACAACCTGTTAGGATTGTATTGAGGTGGGTGGAAAACCATTTAGGATAACAAAGAAACCTCAGTATACCCCACTGGGATTTGAACCTCGATCTACCCATCATCTGCAGTCTAGCATGTTGCGAGAGTGGCTTGCATCGCGTCCTACCAACAATCATGACTAAGGAGTGGAAACCATTGACATGACGTATAACTTGTAATACTACTCAGGGACATGGCGAGTAAGACAGGCTGACAGTAACTACACCAGGAAACACAGTACTGTTCATAAACACGTGCATTATTATCATTTCTGGTTCCGCGAGGGGTGAGGGGGTAACATGGATGGGTGGCCCAGAAAAACTGCTCTAAGACGTCACTCTTGGATTGTCAGTGAGTTCAAGGTTGGGTATTTTCTTTAATGGTTCCCACTCTCCTCTCACGCAAATACGGTTACATTTCCTCTAAAGAGCTCCTTCCTATGCCATGCGGGGAAATATGTGGCTACCTCGGACGGGTAGTAAGACGCGTGGTGCAACAAGTTACACCCGATATCAACCATTTAGTTGGCGAAGGTCTTGGCTTCGTTGACCTTCACTGGTGATCTCTCACAGGAACTGACCCGGTTAGGAGTTATACTGTCCATGACGTCATCTAGACGTGAGTGGTAGTCTCCCGCCTACCCCCCTCCAAGCTCCGGTGGGTTTGTAACGTTACGAGGAATAATACGAGTGTGAAGACGGAACAAGGTGGCCCTGATATTCCGTCATGGAGCTGACGTGTGAGGTCATTCAGTGGTTTGGACTGTTAGGAGAATTTAGTACGGTCCTAGGAGTGGTACAGTCAAGTGCTCCTTGAGGAGACGTTAGTACGGTCTTAGGAGTGGTACGGTCAAGTGCTCTGTTAGGAGACGTTAGTACGGTCTTAGGAGTGGTACGGTCAAGTGCTCTGTTAGGAGACGTTAGTACGGTCTTAGGAGTGGTACGGTCAAGTGCTCCTTGAGGAGACGTTAGTACGGTCTTAGGAGTGGTACAGTCAAGTGCTCCTTGAGGAGACGTTAGTACGGTCTTAGGAGTGGTACGGTCAAGTGCTCCTTGAGGAGACGTTAGTACGGTCTTAGGAGTGGTACGGTCAAGTGCTCCTTGCTACTGTTAGGTAACCTGTGGCCCACGACTCGCTCAAAGGGATTGCATCACAAGGACTTCAGGCAGGTAATAATCTTACACCTTATTTATTTAAGTTTGCTTATTTATTAAAGCACATTCATCCTTTTTAATTATTTACTCTACCCGCTTGGCCACATGGTCTAAGGCGCTATTCTCGCAGTAGCTTAGACTGCCGATAACGGTACGATCGAAATTTGATTAAGCAACATTTTGTGTTTTTTACTTTTTTTTTCCAGAATAAAACATTTTGGGCCCCCAATAAGAATTGTTAGCGACCACGTCTTCCTTCACCCTTTTGGGAAGCCCTTGTCTACAAAATTTCACCCTCCGGGTTTCAAGTTTTTTTTCGGCTGGAACTGGTAAGGAGATGATTTCCTCACACATGGAAGGTTAGGTCGGGTTAGTTTGTAATTCCTAACAACACTGATAGGAATAGATCAGTCGATAATTAACGTTTTATTCAGCGAGTTTGAAAGATATAACGTTTGAACAAAAGCCACACAATCTCAAATAATTCTAAAAATAATCTCAACACTGTCACAAAATTATTATTTAAGAAGTTTTTTTGTAAGCATTTCATCTACGTCTAAGTCTACTTTGCTTGGTCCCGAAAATGTCCTTTAGGAGTCTTTCTGCCAGGATGTAGATTAGAAAAACCCGATGTTTTCAAGACCAAATAGTATAGTGAGTGTGTAAACTCGTCAGAGGAAGAGGGGAAGTGTTATCAGTAGATAAACAAGAGCCCTCTCAGGGTGAACTGCTCATTTTCTTCCCTCTCTTTCTATTTGGTACATTGTTGTCTAAGTGTGATAGCGCTTAGACTGCTTAGGTGCGTCAAGCTAAGTTGCAACCTGCTTAGCAAAATAGCTTCTAAATCTCCACGTAGGCATCGTCGCTAATATTTTCACGTCTTCCCCCTTTATTTGTCAAATAAAGTACCAGCATTTGCGCGGAGGGGGAGTGGGACATCACTTTGGGGAAATCACCCTCACCCAGCCGGGATTCAAGCCTTGACCCCCCCCCCCCTATCGCCGGCAAACCAAACTTTAAAATGGGCTTGAGATTTAGACTGCGTGCCCAAAGTTGCGGGTGGGTCCCGGTTTCAACAGTCAATTTAAGAGTTAGTCAGATTTTTATATTAAGGTACTTTTCGGACAGTCATAAGTTACTAAAACAATTTTCATATATTGTATGTATTCATACGTTAAGCCATGCAGCTATCACTTTTTATAGTGATAGATTAAGCTACATGCCTAAAAATAACAATAATAATCATCTAATAAAATATTTTCAATTTTGATTGCAAAAATATGTATTTGTACTATTTTCTAAAAGTTTCTTCTACCAGAATCCTGCTATAGAAACTCTTTGTCAACTTTGGGTGTTGTACATTTAACTGTGGCTGTCAGACTGTACACATGGCTATCTGTGGAGGTGATGCCCCAGTGGAAATAAACCAGTTTGTTTAGAAAATATGTGAGGGATATAGAGTGGAGGGAGGGTTGTTAGACCGATAACACCAGTCAGAGGGTTGAACTGCAGGGTCAGTTATCTCGCGACAGTGTCGCTGTGTGGTGTGTGCCGGCACTATTGTGTGTGGAATAGGATCGGCTGCATTTCTACGAGGACTGTTCCAGTCAAGGTACTTAACAATAATTACAGTCCACTTTGAATAGGAAGCATCATCTTACAGCTAGAAAAGCTACTAAATCTAATTAATGTATATCCATACGTCAGGTTATGGAGCTGTCTTTTTCATTGATCTCATAAATATCTGGAAAATAACACTACTATAACAGTTGGTGAAATATTATCATTGTTGACTCGTGACAGTAACAAATATGTTTGGCTCTTCCTATGAAATTTGGAATGGTTTGTACTCTAGGACAACAAAACACTGCCTACATTTCTAATAAGTAAAGGTGTATCGAGGTAATGGTCATAAGTTTTTCTAAACATTTATTAAAGTAATCTTATAAATAATATTGCATTAACGTAGTAAAGAATAACATAATCTATTAAAAAGTTCTTGAATAAATATTGTTATAAGAAATAAGTTTCAGGTACAAAGTTTTTTCCATCTTGAATAAAATGCCGTTAAAAAAGTTTTGTTTTCGTTTAAAAAAACAAAGTTGACCTTGAAATAACGTTGAAGATTTTTACCAAATAAAAAATAGCTAGTGTTGGTCTAAACAAACTTTTCTAAAATGCATCATTTTGGGGATATTCTAGTGTCTCAAACAAAATGATTCAACCCGATATTGTTCTAGTTAAAAAAACAGAATGTTTTCGTTTTTGGACAAAAAAATATTAAATTTTCTATACTTCTCTCTCTCCTAAGTTCTACTATAGCTATGTTAGTGTTCTCTCTCTCCCAAGTTCTACTATAGCTATGTTAGTGTTCTCTCTCCCAAGTTCTACTATAGCTATGTTAGTGTTCTCCTCTCCCAAGTTCTACTATAGCTATGTTAGTGTTCTCTCTCCCAAGTTCTACTATAGCTATGTTAGTGTTCTCCCTCTCCTAAGTTCTACTATAGCTATGTTAGTGTTCTCTCTCCCAAGTTCTACTATAGCTATGTTAGTGTTCTCCCTCTCCTAAGTTCTACTATAGCTATGTTAGTGTTCTCTCTCCCAAGTTCTACTATAGCTATGTTAGTGTTCTCCCTCTCCCAAGTTCTACTATAGCTATGTTAGTGTTCTCTCTCCCAAGTTCTACTATAGCTATGTTAGTGTTCTCCCTCTCCCAAGTTCTACTATAGCTATGTTAGTGTTTCTCCCTCTCCTAAGTTCTACTATAGCTATGTTAGTGTTCTCTCTCCCAAGTTCTACTATAGCTATGTTAGTGTTCTCTCTCCCAAGTTCTACTATAGCTATGTTAGTGTTCTCCCTCTCCTAAGTTCTACTATAGCTATGTTAGTGTTCTCTCTCCCAAGTTCTACTATAGCTATGTTAGTGTTCTCTCTCCCAAGTTCTACTATAGCTATGTTAGTGTTCTCTCTCCCCAAGTTCTACTATAGCTATGTTAGTGTTCTCTCTCCCAAGTTCTACTATAGCTATGTTAGTGTTCTCCCTCTCCTAAGTTCTACTATAGCTATGTTAGTGTTCTCTCTCCCAAGTTCTACTATAGCTATGTTAGTGTTCTCCCTCTCCCAAGTTCTACTATAGCTATGTTAGTGTTCTCTCTCTCCCAAGTTCTACTATAGCTATGTTAGTGTTCTCTCTCCCAAGTTCTACTATAGCTATGTTAGTGTTCTCCCTCTCCTAAGTTCTACTATAGCTATGTTAGTGTTCTCTCTCCCAAGTTCTACTATAGCTATGTTAGTGTTCTCCCTCTCCCAAGTTCTACTATAGCTATGTTAGTGTTCTCCCTCTCCTAAGTTCTACTATAGCTATGTTAGTGTTCTCCCTCTCCTAAGTTCTACTATAGCTATGTTAGTGTTCTCTCTCTCCCAAGTTCTACTATAGCTATGTTAGTGTTCTCCCTCTCCCAAGTTCTACTATAGCTATGTTAGTGTTCTCTCTCCCAAGTTCTACTATAGCTATGTTAGTGTTCTCCCTCCAAGTTCTACTATAGCTATGTTAGTGTTCTCCCTCTCCCAAGTTCTACTATAGCTATGTTAGTGTTCTCCCTCTCCTAAGTTCTACTATAGCTATGTTAGTGTTCTCTCTCCCAAGTTCTACTATAGCTATGTTAGTGTTCTCTCTCTCCCAAGTTCTACTATAGCTATGTTAGTGTTCTCTCTCCCAAGTTCTACTATAGCTATGTTAGTGTTCTCTCTCCCAAGTTCTACTATAGCTATGTTAGTGTTCTCTCTCTCCCAAGTTCTACTATAGCTATGTTAGTGTTCTCTCTCCCAAGTTCTACTATAGCTATGTTAGTGTTCTCTCTCTCCCAAGTTCTACTATAGCTATGTTAGTGTTCTCTCTCCCAAGTTCTACTATAGCTATGTTAGTGTTCTCTCTCTCCCTAGTTCTACTATAGCTATGTTAGTGTTCTCTCTCTCCCAAGTTCTACTATAGCTATGTTAGTGTTCTCTCTCCCAAGTTCTACTATAGCTATGTTAGTGTTCTCCCTCTCCCAAGTTCTACTATAGCTATGTTAGTGTTCTCTCTCTCCCAAGTTCTACTATAGCTATGTTAGTGTTCTCCCTCCCAAGTTCTACTATAGCTATGTTAGTGTTCTCTCTCCCAAGTTCTACTATAGCTATGTTAGTGTTCTCTCTCCCAAGTTCTACTATAGCTATGTTAGTGTTCTCTCCTAAGTTCTACTATAGCTATGTTATTCACTCCAATGTTGACAATAGACTCCAACTCATGGTTCAAGGCCACACACTCCAGACGGCACCACTTGACTGCCCATTTAGAACAGCCAGGAAAACACTAGTGCAAGGACTGGCTAACCTAGCAAACACGATGACGAGGGTGAAGGATTTCAATCACTTCTCAACTCAACAAAGAATTAAAAACTTTTAATTACGTTCCCGTTCCGTAGCTATTCCTGTTTTTATTTGAGAATCGTGGCAGTAAACCTATTTATCATCTGCAGTTTCAATTCCTCTTCAGGTCTGGTTGTACTTTGAGGATGAAGATAGAATTTTAGGGTTGCACATTGGGGGGGGGGGGTGATAGTTGTTTCATGTTGGGGAGTCACGAGTTAGGCCATAATGGTCTGTCCAAATATAACATATCCGTGCAGTTGAGAAAGAACCCCCATTACAATACCCCTCTCCTGCACTCAAGGTCCGTAGTCATTGGGGGGGGGGGGGGGTTCAAACCCCCTCTGAAATTTTATGAACAAAATATATATGGCTTTATTAATTTTATGGTTTAAACAATATCAAAATTAAGGTACAAGTACAAATTAGGGGCTGTGTAACCGTAAAAAGCACTTCAGATAGCTTCTAGAATTGTTTAACACTTTGAATTTTTTTTTTAGCATCCGGCATTTGGGAGATGTGCCCACCAAACCCCCCTGAAATTACTGGCTGGCTACGGCCTTGCCTGCACCCCTGGTCTGCTGTTGTCAGTAGCACTCCTTCGGTTGGCCACGTCCGGTGTGGGTAGAATATTCCCAGGGGTTCGGTCAATGACGTCACTTGTGTTACGTGGACCTCCTTGGGTTTGTTTCTCTGGAGTAAAGAGAATGTTTTCACTTAGCTATACTGGTTCTCGGTGTTTGGTGAACTCCTGAACTATTTTCATAGTGCTAGTACCCAGTAATAACACACCAAGAGTCAACATTTGTGCACGTTGGGGTAGGGCAGTTATTTGGAAAATGGTGGCTGATATTTTGTTTTTCACAAAGATCTCATCAACGTTTTAAGATAATTATTGTCTCTCTGCAACGATTACCAATTTATAGGCCAAAGAAAAAGGGAAAATATTGATTTTCTCAGATATTTTCAAACAAAGTATTGACAAAAAGCTGAGAAGAAGACATAACTATTCAAATAAGCTATGTTTAGTTACTTGAGAAGATTTGTCCAGATCAAAAACAGGGAAGTCACCCTGCTTATCTAGAGGTATCAAAAATAACTGAAATTTTATCATATTTCTTCTGTAATGCTAATGATATGAAATAATTATCGATAGCAGTTGAAAAGGTTTACTTGAACATTTTTTTTATTTTTAATAGAATTTTTTTAGGAAGTAAAATATAAAAATTTGACAAAAAGGGACAGTATGATTAACTTGATGAATTACTCACCCAACTTATCGATTTCGGTAACAAGATCCTGCGAGTTTTCCCATGATAGGCCTTCACGCTGACTGCACATTGCTGAACACAGAAGACCTAACTCACTCTCAAGACTTACGAGTGTTTATGTTGGTGCAGGTTCAAGAGAACCGCCAATAAGGTTCTAACTTCATTGTCACGGATCTAGATCCACTGCTGTACAAGGTAATACAAGGTGTGTTGGGAATATGCTGCTGCTGTCGGAGAAATGTGGCTCTCAAAGTTTGACTGCGGCTTTTCTTTAGCTGTCTGTTGGTGTTAGAGAATCTCGTTCTTCTAATGTCTTCTTTTTGGATTTTCCTTAGATAGCTATGATGAATTCCACATATGTCATCTTTAGTCAAATTTTCTTGATTTAATACAGTAGTTTTTTTATTAACTCATCTTCCCTTTTTGTAAATTAGAAACTTTTCCTTTTATAAATACCTACACTGGAGATTGTCCCACTGTGTGAGAAAATAGTTCTGGCCTTTGGTCTGGTGATGAATCTCTCATAGAGATATTGAACACATTTTCTACTTTATTTCCTGTTTGTGTCTGGGGGAACCAAAGGCTTTCAATGGTAGTGACGTCAGTGACACTAAACTGTCTGTATCTTGACCAACCTCAACAACGTGTTCGCCATCAGCCACGTGTTGGAGAGACACTCTAGTGATTAGGATATCTGTATCAACTGTTGCTTGGTGTATTTCAATCCAGGCTCATGAGATGAGTAGTAAGGGCATTTATGAAAGGCTTTTTGTTCTTGACACTGGAGAGAAAGTCAGACTTTGTATGGGTAATGTAAGTATGGTCATTGAACTTAACCAAATTGGCTTTTAATTTAGTAGCGAAAACTGTGCCTCACCTTTGGCTTTCCGGTTAGCTTACAGTCTCTTTTACAAAGTTATTTTCTACGTGGTACTTAATATATGCAACCATCACATCGATATAATTATGTATATGACCTTGGCAAAACCACACAGTTTATCAACTTGTAGGCCCACAACTTCCGGTGGAAATACAATACTTTCCTCTACTGGTACAAATGCAGAAACATACAAAGGAAGTGATGGTATTTGTGGTCGAATATGGCAAATAGGACGTGTGGGAAGGCAGAGGAACGTATTGGGTGCTGAGTCAAGTCATCTGCATCTGCAGATGCACAGGATTCAGGAAACTGGTAGAAATACTAAGCGTTGAGACACAAATGGATGAAGAACTTAAAATGTCTTGTGAAAGAAAGGTTTTCTTGAACTGTAAAGGAAGTAGAATAGAATCATAAATGTGAAGGAAAAAAACAGCCTTTTCCATGATTTTGAATCCAATTTTTCTTGATTATGAACCCAATATCAGGATTTCCCTATTTTTTGATCATTAACTAACCTAACAAAACCTAACCTTCAAGTGATGAGTCCGTGGAAGGTTGGGCTTTGTTTATCTTTCTGTCAATAATGGGTAAGAGTGGATAAAGTGAGAGTGAACTAAATAAATTTTATTTTTATTAAGTAAAAAATAGAAAAAAATAGGAAATTGAAAATCCTGCTCCATTCAAGGTCATCCAAGGACTTCTGAAGGGGGTGGAAAAGACAAAAACATTAGGAAAGTATATATATATATCTATATCTAAAAAGTATCCAAATATTTTTCCATATCAAAAACATTCAAAGGGGAACCCCCATTTTCTGAAAACTGCAGTAATTTCTCAAATTCTACAAAAACCAATATTAATTTTCTTTATAAAAATATAAACCCTTTACTTGGAAGATTATTTTATCAAAGTTTACAAGTTTTTAATATATTTATTATCCACACTGTATGCTATATAATTATAATTTACGTGAGACAGTTAATATATGGATGCTATGAAGGCGCGGTCCTTAGTGTAATAAAATAGTAATTGAGGCCTCTAATGTTTTATGAGCTGCAGAAAATGACAATATCTGAACGTACGCTGGGCGTTACTTCAAACAGTTTGACTTGGGCAAGCAAGAAAGTTGACTTGAAGGATTTTTATAAAGTAATATCTTCATATTATCTTCTTTCCGGAGCAAGTAATTGAGCTGAGTGTCTGATTGCATTAGGAGACGTTTCGAACATAATAGGAGCGACAACAATGCCATTGTTTGGATTGTTGCTGCAATCACGGAACTCTTGTTTTCACAAGATGGCGGTGGTACGAGGACGGCCTTCTTCAGAGATCAATTCGAACTAAAGGGGCCTTTTCAGCTTTAGCTTGCCACTTTACAATATTTCGTGTCGTAGTTTGTTATTTACAGTAAAACAACCCATATAGGTGGCCACTAAGACGTTAACCATTTTGTTTTACGATAGTGGGGAGGATGGGGTTCCAACCCGGCTACGTATATTGAAAGTAATTTATCCTAAATGGTTTTTCCCTTCTACCTTTTCAGCTAAATCTAAACCTTCCTCGTTAGTTTAAACCTGCGGATAGCCCGGACATGCAGTAAGATACTATCCAGCACCTTGTCTGCCTGCTGAGCTAAGGGTCGTGGATTTGAGTACCGGCAAGGTAGTACAATTTTAATGTGTGGAATGTGAGTCCCCCCCCCCCCCCCCCCACACACAGAGGTGTATTAATGCCTGGGGTCTGGGTGTTGTGTCTGTTCTAGATTTAAGCTAGTTTATAAGTCGCGTGGTGATATCAGTCGGTCCAAAAAGTGCACGTTAAATAACTAAAATAAAATTCAAATTTAAAAGTAAGGCGTGGATAGAGATGTTTTTATTTCATAGGTCCTTTACAAAATGTTTTTATATTATTTGTGAGGGACATTAAAGTTAGATAACGAGTAAAATGCAAAGTTATTATAAATACAAGGCATTGACTCAATCCATCTTCTACAGTCCAATTTTTATATGAAGAATGGTAAAAAAAAGTTACTAGAGCTACTCTTACGTCATACGTTTCACACCTTTTCATGTGATAGGTATCTGTCACTTAATATATATTATAGATACCTATAAAGTAACAATAACTAATTAAAATGTTTTCATTTTTAGCCACAAAGATATCTCTATATTCTAAAATACTCTTAATGTGAAAATATATCTGTAAATTCTAAAATATTCTTCATGTGAAAATATATCTGCAAATTCTAAAATATTCCTAATGTGAAAATATATCTGTAAATTCTAAAATACTCTTCATGTGAAAATATATCTGTAAATTCTAAAATACTCTTGATGTGAAAATTGGACAGTACTTATGTACAAAGTAATTGTAAGCTTTCTAGAAGGTTGAATTGAGAGGAAATGAACTTGGTTCACCCGGCCGTGATTCGAACCCATACCTTGACCAAACCAAACAAGACGAGATTGATGCCTTGCCCACTGAGTACTTGTTTCGTAGATACTGGTACAACAGTTTGGTTTGTGATTGATTGACCGGTGAAACATATCGTTAACCAGACAAGGATATCCAGGCGAGGATTGACCGGTGAAACATATCGTTAACCAGACAAGGATATCCAGGCGAGGATTGACCGGTGAAACATATCGTTAACCAGACATGGATATCCAGGCGAGGATTGACCGGTGCAACATATCGTTAACCAGACAAGGATATCCAGGCGAGGATTGACCGGTGAAACATATCGTTAACCAGACATGGATATCCAGGCGAGGATTGACCGGTGCAACATATCGTTAACCAGACAAGGATATCCAGGCGAGGATTGACCGGTGCAACATATCGTTAACCAGACAAGGATATCCAGGCGAGGATTGACCGGTGAAACATATCGTTAACCAGACATGGATATCCAGGCGAGGATTGACCGGTGAAACATATCGTTAACCAGACAAGGATATCCAGGCGAGGATTGACCGGTGAAACATATCGTTAACCAGACATGGATATCCAGGCGAGGATTGACCGGTGAAACATATCGTTAACCAGACAAGGATATCCAGGCGAGGATTGACCGGTGAAACATATCGTTAACCAGACATGGATATCCAGGCGAGGATTGACCGGTGCAACATATCGTTAACCAGACAAGGATATCCAGGCGAGGATTGACCGGTGAAACATATCGTTAACCAGACATGGATATCCAGGCGAGGATTGACCGGTGAAACATATCGTTAACCAGACAAGGATATCCAGGCGAGGATTGACAGGTGAAACATATCGTTAACCAGACAAGGATATCCAGGCGAGGATTGACCGGTGAAACATATCGTTAACCAGACAAGGATATCCAGGCGAGGATTGACCGGTGCAACATATCGTTAACCAGACATGGATATCCAGGCGAGGATTGACCGGTGAAACATATCGTTAACCAGACAAGGATATCCAGGCGAGGATTGACCGGTGCAACATATCGTTAACCAGACATGGATATCCAGGCGAGGATTGACCGGTGAAACATATCGTTAACCAGACAAGGATATCCAGGCGAGGATTGACCGGTGAAACATATCGTTAACCAGACAAGGATATCCAGGCGAGGATTGACCGGTGAAACATATCGTTAACCAGACAAGGATATCCAGGCGAGGATTGACCGGTGAAACATATCGTTAACCAGACAAGGATATCCAGGCGAGGATTGACCGGTGAAACATATCGTTAACCAGACAAGGATATCCATGCGAGGATTGACCGGTGAAACATATCGTTAACCAGACAAGGATATCCAGGCGAGGATTGACCGGTGAAACATATCGTTAACCAGACAAGGATATCCATGCGAGGATTGACCGGTGAAACATATCGTTAACCAGACAAGGATATCCAGGCGAGGATTGACCGGTGAAACATATCGTTAACCAGACAAGGATATCCAGGCGAGGATTGACCGGTGAAACATATCGTTAACCAGACAAGGATATCCAGGCGAGGATTGACCGGTGAAACATATCGTTAACCAGACAAGGATATCCAGGCGAGGATTGACCGGTGAAACATATCGTTAACCAGACAAGGATATTCATGCGAGGATTGACCGGTGAAACATATAGTTAACCAGACAAGGATATCCAGGCGAGGATTGACCGGTGAAACATATCGTTAACCAGACAAGGATATCCATGCGAGGATTGACAGGTGCAACTTCTTGTACAACTTTAAGTTCAAGAAGTTGTGTCGTGTGTACCGGGATTAAAGTTGTGTAGGCACGGGGTCAGTACTTTGACAATCATTTATTAATTTCCCCTTTCATACTATACCATCCCGCTATGTTTTGAAAGGGTAAGAGAGGGCTAGTGACTTCGGTTCTAGTCGTCACCTTTCGGGCAAGAGAAGTCGTAGCTCGGCTGCTTGTATTTTTATCTGGCATCCCCAGATCTTCCCTTTCTCCCCCTCCGAAATCAATGACGTCACAAATAAGAACTACACTAGCTAGAGCAATGGAATGAAACTCTGACAAATACCGGCCTTCAACCACCATTAGATGGACTATTGCTTGCCTTGCTTGCCCTGACGCGACGCCACTGGTTCTGTGTTATCACATACTCGGGTTTAGAAGTGAATACTGAAAGGACTATTTCCTCACAAGCCTCTAATAAAATGTCTACAACAGCTTCCTTACTATTTATTATCAAACAACATAATAACATAACATATTTAATAAATAATTGTCTTTGAAATTTTTTACTCTAGTTAATTTTAGAATTTCACTCGAGTTGTGAACCATTACAAAGTTTTTATTAAACTCTCCAACATAATTTGTCTCTATTAAACCAAGTGTGTTCTTGATACAATCGAGATGGAGAGGTCCGCCATTGCACAAGACGACAATAGAGTACTATAATGAGGTAATACATCATGTCGGCGACCTTGCGGCAAGGTCAAACCTTTAGCGATGTATTATGCACGTCTCTCTACAGCCGAGCTGTTAGCAAATATTTGAACAAGCTGTGCAGCAAGATATTAAAAATGTTGGAGAGCACCTTTCATTTTTCTTTGTAAGGCGGGATGTCATACTTTTGGAATCTACCTGTGGTGCGTGGCTTGTGGCCTATTCCCCAAACAAGCAGGGGACGACCAACGCCCTTGATATAGACCCATGTAACGGCCCTTGATATAGACCATGTAACGGCCCTTGACGTAGACCAATTAACGGCCTTGATATAGACCAATGTAACGGCCCTTGACGTAGACCATTGTAACGGCCCTTGATATAGACCAATTTAACGGCCCTTGATATAGACCAATGTAACGGCCCTTGACGTAGACCATTGTAACGGCCCTTGATATAGACCATTGTAACGGCCCTTGATATAGACCAATGTAACGGCCCTTGACGTAGACCATTGTAACGGCCCTTGATATAGACCAATGTAACGGCCCTTGACGTAGACCAATGTAACGGCCCTTGATATAGACCAATGTAACGGCCCTTGACGTAGAGCATTGTAACGGCCCTAAGTATATACCATTGTAACGGCCCTTGATATAGACCAATGTAACGGCCCTTGACGTAGACCAATGTAACGGCCCTTGACGTAGACCATTGTAACGGCCCTTGATATATACCAATGTAACGGCTCTTGATATAGACCAATGTAACGGCCCTTGATATAGACCAATGTAACGGCCCTTGACGTAGACCAATGTAACGGCCCTTGATATAGACCAATGTAACGGCCTCAGTATATACCATTGTAACGGCCCTCATATATACCATTGTAACGGCCCTCAGTATAGACCAATGTACCAGAACATCTCAAAATACACTCGTTATGATTCCTCAGGTGACAATGAGCTCCCAGGAGCGGTGGACCCGCGCTGTGGTCAAGGCCAACAAAAAGAAGGCTCAGGTCCCGGTGGTGAGGCGGGGATCAAGTAAGGACCTCCTGAAAGATCTGCGCCAAGGACTGGATCTCAGCATATGGGAGCCTGATCTGTGCATCCAGCTACTGCGCATCCCGGCTGCGCAGAACTACACGGCCGTTAAGAAACGCCTTGAGAAGGCTTCAAAGTAACAATTTCACTTTTATAGTTGAATGTTGTCATTGTGGGTCTTGGTATTTTTAACATTGATTATTCTTTGTGCTCCTTTATGAACCAATAGTTCTGTGAACAGTAGACCCCGCTCCCTCTGTATATTTAGGCCGTAGTGGCGCATGAGTATGCAAAACTTTCGGACGCAGTTCTCTTTTATTCGTATTCATGGCACTTAAACAATGTAAAAACATGTGGAACATTCATAATTATTAACATATGTTTCGCGTAATAAAACTCTAGAGTCTAATATTTAGTAATAATCTCCATTCTTCAAGTCGGTGTCCTAAGCCACACGATAGGAAAGCACATCTCCAGTTCCCAAGGAAACGCCGTGAAGATGTTGCGTCTATCCACCAGCGTTACACTCGTGCTATGCGGATCACATACCTCCTAGTAACTGTGACTTCATAGCCACGACTGCATGACGCAAAACTTCGCGGTATTTCATGAGAACTTTCATGTTCTAAAATTAGGAAACAATCATCCTCAATAGCGTACGCTACAGATTACTATTATTTAGAGATTTAGAAGCTATTTTACAAAGCGGGTTGCATCTTATCTTGACGCACCTAAGCAGTCTAAGCGCTAACACACTTAGACGCAAATGTACGAAATAGAAAGAGCGGCAGAAATACGAACAATTCACCCTGAAAGGCCTCTTGTTTACCTGATAACACTTAACCTTTTTTTTCCTGACGAATATAAACATTCATATTATTTGTACCTTGAAAACTTTAACTTAAAAAAAAATCACTTTTTCCTTGTTGCCTATTCTAGACAGAAAAATGCTTCTACGGACTTTTTAAATCTAAATCCTGGCAGGAAGACTCCTACAAGACATTTTTGTGATCAAACTAAATAACCTGATTTACAGACTATTTATAAAAATAAGACGTTTACAAATAAACTATTTAAAGATAAAGATAATAATGTTATGTCACTGTAAGACTATTTTTTAGAATTATTTAAGAACTAATCATTTTGTTTCAATGTTATATTTTTTAAACTCATGACGTCACAGGTAAGCAACGTTCTTAATGACCACCAAAAATGTACCTATTATAACCAAATTAACTAAATTACTTACTACACACTTTTGCATTAATGTTGTAATGTCTAAACACAGCTTGATATTCTTCACATTATAATACACATACAGATGATATTAATCAATAAACATTTATATTAATCATTAAATATAACCGTGTTTGCCTCATATTTAATGTATTTTATATATAGTTTGATACTTTTGAAACCATAACATGCGAAACGCATTTGTGTACAAAACGCAATTAATATAAATATATATTTCACTTAAGATGATAATCGTTCGTAAAATATTTATTATTTATTTTTTCGTTGTGATTTTTGATAATCATTTTGAATACTTTAGTGAATTATAAAATCGTGACTAGATACCTAAAATATTATATTTGGCTGGAAGAACTAATCACACGTTTTACCTAATCAAAATAACAATAAACTTGGGCCAGTTTCATAGTCGGACTTAGTACGTCTCAAGTACGGTGCTGTACTAAATGCAGTACACCTACCTAGACCTGGTTGAGGCGTACTAAGTCTGATTATGAAACTGGTCCAGTCCTTAAAACATTTGAACTTTGTTTGTTTTTTCGTTGTTGACACCCGCCTCGGTGGTGTAGTTGGCTAACGCGCTAGTTTCGTGTTGAGCTAGACCACTAAGGACGGGGAGATCGAGGTTTGAATCTCGGTCAGGTGAACTGGGGTGGTTTTATCCAAGTGGTTTTCCACTCTCCCTCCACACAAATGCGGGTTCACTTCCTTTAAATTCAACCTTCCCAATTCCTACTCCATTAGTGTAATTAGTAACTTAAGCGTATAACCCGAACGGGTAATAAAACGCGGTGCTAAATAATAAATTAATATCGTTGCTGAGATATTAAACACACACACACACAATCGCAGGTCATAAAATATCTTTAATGTTTTTTTTGCTGACGACGAGTAAATTAAAATTCTTAAAGTTTTTTTTCCTGTTGATGGGGTTTAATTAATAAATCTTTGGGATGATCTAGACTTACTCGTCTTGAGCACAGGATCGGAATGCGCCGGTGATTTAATCCTCTTCAGATAACGTTTGGTGCGGCTCAAAGTTCTTTACCGACACTAAATTATTAACTCATGACATAAATATTCTCAAGGGGTTTTAAAATTAAAATAAAATTGATGTTTTTTTTTAGTGAAAGAGCAACACTAAACATAAAAAATCAAAACTTGTCTAAGCGTTTCTTTCAAAATCTGCTAAAACAAACTACTATTCACGTCAGTGGCGCACCCAGAAGTTTTCTTTGGGGTCTGAGGGGCAAACAATCAAGGTTTGTGTCCAGAGTAAAATTTTGAAGGGGAAGGGGGTGAGTTAGGGGGCACAGCTCCATAACCACCGGGGGCAAACGATTCATGACTATTTAATGCCTTTAGAAGCTATTTTAATTCTTTTATGGTAACTAAGGGCAGCAATTTCAATTACGAGTGTGAACCTAGTTTAGATACAATGTATCAATGTTATTTATTAGTACTTTCGATTGTAACTTTTAGGGCCCTTTTTACGCGTGTAGTGGTAGACTTGCAATAATATTTTCCCCACAAACCGAGACACTTTTAGTGTTTTACTCTAAGAGAAGAATCTGTGGTGGTGGAACCCTATTTTTGTAGAGGGGCGAGGCCAGTTAGAAAAATAGTTTTTCCCTCCAACCCAAAGGGGACTCCAAAGATCCTTTCCAGAAAAATGTCGCAAGAAAAATGATCCATGTAGAAGATATTCTTAGGGGTCTTTTATTTGAAATTTTTTAAAATTGAGATGGTCCTAGAAGATTCTCGTAGTAGTGCTTGTCCAGATTTTTTTGAATTTTTTTTTAGAGGCTATTAAAGTATTTTCCCCCAGATTTTTTAAATTCTAAAATTAGTCCTACATTGTCACAAATTTATTATTTTTATCTTGAAGTTGTTTTTTTATAAACGTATCCAGTTCAGTTTTTTATAAATCATCTACGTCTAAGTCTACTTTGCTTGGTCCGAAAATGTCCTTTAGGAGTCTTCTGCCAGGATGTAGATTAGAAAAACCCGATGTTTTCGAGACAAAATAGTATAGTGAGTGTGTAAACTCGTCAGAGGAATAGGGGAAGTTTATTAACAGGTAAACAAGAGCCTCTCGGGGTGAACTACTCATTTTCTTCCCTCTCTTTCTATTTCGTACATTGTTGTCTAAGTGTGATAGTGCTTAGACTGCTTAGGTGCGTCAAGCTAAGTTGCAATCTGCTTCGTAAAACTTCTAAATACCCAAGTTCACAACGCCGTTAATTTGTTCTTCCTCTTAACATCCACATCTGTGAGTTCTGTAACCCAGGCTGTGCTAACTACTATATATTTACTATCTAAGAGTCAATGCTACTATTCAAGTAGTCAATTGAACCGGCACTGGTTTGACCGGTTCTTTCGAACGTGTCGTTTTTCCTAAATATTACATTCTACTTCCATCTCTCTCTCTCTCCCCATTGTTGTAATTGAATGTGTAGAGCCCGGATGGGTAGTAAGACGCGGAACATAATAGGACAAACTCGGTGGCAGGATTACCCTTTGTATATAATAGTACTATTTTGGACTAAGATAGTTTGCAAGTAGTATGCTTATTATGCATGTTTAGAAATTGCACATCAACTAAAAAATTAATATCTTTGTACCCTTTTTTACTTGCGACATTTAAAAAAAATGGTAAACCTTTATATCATCGTTAAAACCTTTTTACTATCGCTACTCCTTTTTTATCATCTTCATTTTTTAACCCTCACCCCTTTTTTCCATCATTCATCCTTTTTTATCACTTGCCTTTTTTATCACTCACCCTTGTTTCACCCCATTTTTTGTAATGCTAGTTTTTGTGACTATCCTCTTCCATGAATTTTTTGCAATTTTTCTCTTACCGTCCTCCTAAATGTTCCGATTCTTTATTCTGGTTGGTTTCCACCGTTTACTCATTTCCCCCTTGTTTTGTCCATACATTACATACAACTTCAACAATCATAATACTCGAGTTTGTGTCGTGTTTACTTCAAAACTCTTACAAAAATAGTTTAAATAAATCCTAGGTTTCCTAACATACATTGTATTGATTTGAACCTAAGAGCTAACATCTCTTGAGAATGTAGCTCAAATCTCGTTGATCCATCAAGTTGATTAATCCCAAGGAAATAGCCCCCTGTCCACTTGAACCATTCGATTATCTAGAGATAACCTCAAGTAACTCTAAACATAATTTAAAACAATAGTTGTTTTGCAAACATATTTTGACCTTTGGTAATAATTTAAAGTGTAGAGAAATATTTGATTGAGGGTTTTAATTGATAGTTTTCTGTTATGAACTCCTAACTGCGCCATTGATAAGGGACTGTTTTATACGAGCAGGTTGTAACAGACAGGCCATGCTCTTTCTTCTCTTGATTAGCGATTGTCAAACAATGAGGTAGATAATCTGCTTGTTTGCGCAAGAAAGTACGTGAACTGCTCCATTCATAAAGAGACAGACAGACACTATCCAACTGATCATGGTAATTCAGATTGAAGTACCTAACACACTATTATCCACCTCCCTACCCAACAAACTTACACGGAACTAACCTACACATGGGGTATGTGGTGAGGAAAGTATAGCCCAGAGATGTGTACCCAAATTACCGTGGGGGGTTAGTGAAAAAAAACACATTTAATATAAGCTACCTTCATTACTCCCGCCGAGATTCGAACACAAACCACCTGGTCAACGTAAAAAACACACTGGTGGAGTTGTTTGACCTCTGGTCTTTGTGCCTAGCGACACGGGACACGTTTAAATTCTCTTTGAGATGAAATTTATACTGACCCACTTCGGTGGCCCAGTGGCTTCGGGTCAGGGCTTGCCTTTGATTGAAGATATGTAGTTGTGTTATTTAATGTTGGCAAAAATATTATCCTGGTAATCTTTTAAATGTAATTCAAGCATCAGTGGGTTTGAAAAAAAAATTCATAATATTTAGGAATGACTAAGAAATTATTTACATTAAATACCAATATTTTCCAAATCATTCAATCATTATTTTCCATAAAAAGAGCAAAAATGCCATGTTTTTTCCTTACTATTGTATGCAATCACAAATGCCACGTGAACAGTCACTGGCTAAAATTTGTATGCAATCCATGTGACCAAGATATTATACAATGTCCCTTGTATATTGTTGGCATTGTACATTACCTCTTCCGAGCTTGCCTAAGAATTTTGGTCACGAGACGGCACTGCGGTGGCCACATTGTCTAAGGTGGTAGCTAATCTCGCAATAGACTTTACTGACGATGACGAGGAGATCGGGCTTAGAATCCCGGTCGAGTGTACTGAAGATGATTTATACAAAATGGTTTTCCACTCTTCTCTCCACACAAATGTGAATACACACTTCCTCTAAATTCAACCTTACTTGTCCTTTATTTACCCAATAACGTAATTAGTACACGCAGGGATAAAAATGTAGCCTTTTTTTACTTTTATCACTGGTCTTACTACCCGTCCACTCGCACTTGTGTGCAGTAAGGTGGAAAGCCATTTAGGAAAACAACTTGACCAGGATTTTCCTCGTCATACGTCAGTCCAGTCTATTATGAGATTTAGCTTAGACGCCGAAGCTAAGCCGTGATGTATCTGGTGCTTGTTTGCTATTCACAAAAACACAACTGTTCACATACACGTCATGTGCTGACAAACATTGCACATCTTTGGGCGCTAATTATCAACTTTGGGGGACCTAGCTCTGAGAGCAAGGAGTTAAAACTTGTACCAACAGCCTCACTTGCTATATTTACCCAAATAATGACCAATTTCCAAATGGCTTGATCCCGAATTGTGTATTCCTACAACTTTTATAATGTGTGTGTTGGCTCATCACATAGTCCGCCGGCTGCACACAATCATGGACCGGAACACAATAGGATGGATAAAATAATAGCTGGGAAGATAAGTCTGAAACAGTTTGACAAAACTTTTAGTTTTGCCAAATTGGTTCAGACTCATCTTCTCGGCTATTTCATTTTATCCGTCCTGTTGTATAGAGAATTTGTTTCTTACTTTTTAAATAAAGATTTCTCCGGTGGTTTCTTACTGTTTGGGGTCAAAGTGTAGCTCAATCGACACCACAAGAAATAGTAGTTGAGGGTTGAGAAAATGAACAAACTATAATTTGTTTAGTATTTTGCGGGGTTGGCAAACTAAGCGTTATTTCCAGTTATCAAGATAATTTTTTGTCATGTCGATTAAAACTTAGGACTTATATTAAACTTGGAGAGCTTTTAATGTGGTGCTGGAGAAGATCAGGTGGACAGACAGGAGACAATGAACAAGTACTGAGAAGATGGGTGGAAGATCAGGTGGACAGACAGGGGACAAATGAACAAGTACTGAGAAGAGAACCATTTTGGATGTGATTTCTCGGTGCAGAGTAAACTGGATTGGACACATCCTTAGGAGGAACTGTCTTCTGCATGACGTCATGGGAGGAGAGATTGAGGGAAAGAAGAGTTTAGGAAGAGGAGGATTAAAATACTAGATAACTTGAAGGAAAGAATAAAATTCTGTGAGCTAAAGGAGGCAGGGGACAGGGCACACTGACAAAAGGAATGGACCTGTCGTAAGACAGAACACCTTATAGTAATAATAATCCAAGTTAACCATAGCAGTTGATCCCTTGTTATTGTACTACGCGCCAGGTAAGATCTGACTGCAGTCACCGCCGACTGTGGTTTCTGAAGGTCCAATGCTAGTTTGACGATATCCTCATGTCCATCACAGACTCTGTCTTGGACTACGAACTATGAGTGAAGAGTGTCCCGGAGCACGGGAATAGGATAGCATTGGCACGCTAAAGCAACGGTCTCGGGATCGATTCCCTTGCCCAGGTGTCATTTTTCAAAATTCGCAAATATGATGGATACAGCTTATGTCCGTAACTAATGATCCGTATTGTGAGCCTCGCTGGCCATGTACTGTACATTGTACAGTATCTACAGCAATGTTATCTTGAGTCTATTTATGAGCAAACTCAATATTTTAGAGAATAATCAGGACTAGTATGAAATGTTATTTAAAAAACAAACATAAAAGATAGTTAGGTTTCACAGACAATTAGTCAATAAATCAAGTTCTGAAGGGCCCATAATTAATGGTTTATTGAATTGTACATAATTTATTTGATATTATGCCCATATCTGTAGATATCTTAGTTCAGGAGCTTAGATATTCAGTTAATAAATTTACTGTCTGATCTTGTGATTAACGAGGGAGGTGGATTACCGTTATCAGCAAATACTGCTCGAGGCGGGTGGTAATGCCACTCTCTCTAAACTCTATTTGGAAACGTCTTCTTTAATTTGTTCGGAACAAATGTCCGCTATTTAAATGGAGGAATACACTCGAGATGTCCTAAGTTATTAAGTTTTCTCCTTTTAGTTCATTTTTTTCCCTGAGAACGACCAGAAAAGTTATCAAAATGAGCTTCAATAAAGTTATTCTGGCTCTTCTCACACTCGCTTATCGACCACAGCGCCTGGTGGTTGATTGCTAAAGTACAACAAACGTCGGGTTCCCTGGTATGATGTAGATAAGATATGTTAATACAGAAAAAGTGAAATAATCCGGACTTAATGAGGTAGATCGCCGGTTACCAAAAGTCCGGATTAACGATAACAATGACAGAGAAAATAAAGATCTAACCTGCAGCAGAGAAGTGTGTTGGATCATTCAGGAGGTTACTTAGAGAGTTGTGACAAGATTTAACACAACTAAACCTGAATCTGATGAGACGGCCAACAAGATATATGTGTGTGTACGCTACCTTGATCCGTCATCCTGAGAGGCTCGATTGGCAACTGCTAGACAAGTGTGCGGCCTCATTTGATGGCCAATACTGTCCCAGAGCAACAATTGGACAATTACCTTTTAGACATCCTCCGGAGGCTTTTAGACTCTTCATTATCCTCACAGAGCCTGGTAGCTATGTTTGGGGAGGGGACGGGAGTGGTGGCCCCCATAATGTTCCGTTTTTCCTTTGTGCTCCCCTAGTGGGGTCATGTGACCTAAGTCTTGAACGAGTGTATGACTCAGACGAACATTTACAATGCATGTAGTGTAGATTACTATAGTTCGTAGATAATATTATGATAATGTAAGAGGCAACATAATATCTCTATTCGGTTTCTTAAAAGGTACATTTCACCTTTAACTATATATACTAATAATCTACATTTCGGAAGGAGAGGGGAGAATGGGGGTAAATATAAACTGTCATCTCTTTTAAAAATCTACCTTAATTATCCAGTTTTACAGCTATAATCAATAAAGTACGCCTGCTGTGGCCTTAGAACCCCCCTTTGACACACCCGGTACATTAGAATACGTGGCGATAAGGTTGATAAAACAAATTAGTTAACATTTCTATTTGATGATTTCATTAGATTAGATTTACTTGTTTGGAGATAAGTTTATTATCGCACTAAAGTAATTGTCCTTCACAAGGACAGAATTTTAGATGAATCACTGATCTAGAGAAAGTCTAATGACCAAAGCTTTTTTTTTTAAATGACCTGGTATAAAATAAACCTTTAATAATTTTTTTTTAAAAAAAGGTTTAAAAGTATAAAAAGATCTTGTTTAAAAAAATTGAATATTTAATTAAAATAATTGCAGATTTTTTCATACACTTGTATACAAAACAAGAACAAAAAAATGAGTATAAAACATTGAATGAGGGGACATTTTGTTGTGAAACTTACTCAAGATTCATATCAGGGACTGCTGATGGAAGTACTCAGGTTTGATCCCAAGGAATGTCCATAAAACTATTAAACTGTGGTTTCCATTATATCTATATATAGTCCGTCCTATAGTAAGAAACATTCATAGAACAAACCAAATAGATGTAGAATATCCAGCATTGACAGTAGTCTTGGCTCTTACAGCTGTCATTATTGACACATTCAAATGAAACCGTGCGTTGTACATGGATTTGCTTATATATACATGAATGTAGTAACTTTATGATGTCAGTTAAGGCTCTACATGATGTCAGTTAAGGCTCTACATCTAGCGATCAGTTAATAATGCTAAAGTGAGGCGTTACTATACATTTTGTCCAACACCTTTGCTCAGTCGATAGCCTGTATCGCAACTGAACTAAGGTTTCTGGGTTTGATTCCTGACATGGTCAAAAACTTATCATTGGTAAAACGTGGGTTTCTCCTTTCACAGTGAAGAATTAATGGCTGGGGGCTGGGTGTTGTGTTTGTGTTAGATTTTAGTTAGTTTATAAGTTGTGTGCTGATATAATCAGTCGTTTCAGAAAGTACGCGTTAAATAACTTAAATAAATGAAAAAAATGTAAAGTACTATAAATTTGGTTAGTATTTAAGGCGTGAGAGGAAATAGGTTCTTTATGATGTTCACACTAAATTTTAAATACAATAAATTTAAATCTACTATTAAAATTAAATACGTACATATTTAATCCGGACCATACATAGTAGTGGCTAGAGAGTAGGGGGGCTACAACCCCCTCACACTTCACTCCCCCAAATATATTAATCATGTACTTTGGTATTGTTCCTTAGTGTCTAGACCAGTAGCTCATTGTTTAGTATTTTTGGTAAATGAAATTATTAAATAATAAAAGTTGAAATGAACCCCACCTGCCAAAAGGAAGGAATTCGGAACACATCTCGTGATCCAAATGAGTTTGAGTAAATCTCTTGTAGGATTTTGGTCGGAACAAAACACAGACACATTCTTTTGAGAACAACATTTATAACATTTTACTATTATTAGTTTTATTGGATATGTTTTGACCCGCTTCAATGAACGAATGGTCTAAGGCGTCACTCTCGTGTTAGAGAAGCCTGCTGAGAGGGGGGTATCGGTGTTCGAATAACGGTCGGTTCTAATTAGGGTTCCTCCCCCTCCCCCATGTAAATAGTTTCCCAGTCTCCTTCCTCGCAAATGCGGGTGTATTACCTCTAAATTAGATAGTTGGAGATCACAAGACTTGACGTTTGAATATATAACTGTCCCAACAAGATAACTGTCAACAAGTTTCTTACTTGCTCCGCTTCCCCCCTCTCTCCCTTGTTTATCAGTCCCCCCCCTCCACTTAGAGGTTCAATGTTCACGTTTTAAATGAGGCACCTTCTTCTTTAGTAGGTGAGACCGTAACTTGCCATTGTTCCACTATCTTGGCCGTCACGGGGCCGTATATTTAGTAGATATGTCACGTTGTAAACCTGCATTTGGTGACAATCTCCATCTTGAAGCCCTTATTTCCTAGTCTACAGTAGCATTCTAATACGGAATAAGGACTTTCAGATCGGGCATGCTACCAAAATCAGGGTATAGCTACATACATTACCCTCTTTCGTGGCCACATGGTACAAGGCGCTACTCTCGCATTAGACTAGACATAGGCTTGATCCAGGTTGGGCGTAATGAGTTTTTTCATAAATGGTTTCCCATTCTCTCTCGACACGCAAATGAGGGTACACTTCCCCTAAATTCAATCTTTCTCATCCTTGACCCATTAGCGTAATGAGTACATAATCATATAGCCGGGTAGTAAGACGCGGTGCTAAAATAAAATGTAAACATTGGTTCAAGCGGTGTTCGATTGTGACCTTCCCAACAGACTATAATCACACTATCAGTTACCTCCGCTCGATGTAATTACTGTTCTCTGGTTGAGATGGAATAAAACATTTACCGCGAGGTAATACTGTAACGTTTGTAATTTGGCAGTTGATAGTAATTAATTAGACATGCAATTACTTCATGACTGCTCGATTACTCTGTAAGTGAAATAATGAACAATGTTGATGACAAAATGATATTGGGTGAATCCCATCACTTGAACTCTACGTTCACGCGCACTCTGGAACACTCGGGTGGATTGTGAGCTTCGCGATGTTGATTACTATTAATTGCTCTTTAATAATTTGTTCCCATCGGACAGCCATTATTTGCTCTATCTTGGACTGGTACTTCGTGTCTCACGCGACAAAGCACTCATTTCAACACCATTTTTCCGAAATAATAATTTGTGCAATGCAGCGAATCGTGGAAATTAATATAATATGGCCTGAGAAAATTAATGGAATTCTCACGTTTGATTGATTTTATGCTGATTGATTGGAAGATATCAGTGGACTAGAATTCTAATATTAATAATCATTGGTAATGATTATTATTTTAATACTACTTTTATTCATACTAAATGATGTCGTATTGTCTCAAGTGATCTATTTACATGTCTTGTTATTTTAAACCACAAACTTTGTGGTAAATTCTCACATAAATATATTTCTACATCAGGATACTAAAGCAGGTGAACATGGGGTCTGAGGCGTCAGGTTTTCAGTAGACTGGATCGCAGGGGACGATTACTCGCAGTTCGAATCTCGGCAGGTACACTGAGGGTGGTTTACTGTGGTCTTATTACCTGTTCAGGTTATGTGCGTATGTACTAATTATGTTAATGGGATAGGGATGAGGAAGGTTAAATTTAGAGTAAATAATACCCGAATTTGCGTGGGTTGATAGTGAAGAACCATTTAGGAGAAACAACCCTTGGTACACCCAACCGGGACTCAAACCCAGATTCCCTGTCGTGTGCATCTAGTCTATTGCGAAAGTGACGCAGGTCCATCCTTTCTTCATACTAATGTAATGCTGGTGCACTTCCTCCGAAGTATGTATCCTCGAGACGAGGTTGTCCCACTCCCCGTGCGGGTAGTAATGTTACAAAAAGCCTCTAATATTGATCCACAGTTAGTAATTGTTTGTGTGAATCAGTTTAGCTTTTATATGTTATGAGGTGTGTCAATGTTAGCTTTAAGTTACGTTGGTAACTTTTCTTGTTCGCTCTCCACAGCCCATCAGGATTCCACTTGTACTAACTGGGCTCATCAGTTTCTCAGCTGGTCAGGATTCTATTACTAACTGGGCTCTCAGTTTCTCAGCGGTCAAGATCCACTTGTACTAACTGGGCTCTCCAGTGTCTCAGCCGGTCAGATTCTACTTGTACTAACTGGGCTCACAGTTTCTCAACCGTCAGGATTCTACTTGTACTAACTGGGTCACCCTTCTCAGCGTCAAGATTCTACTTGTACTAACTGGGCTCACCAGTTTCTCAGCCGGTCAGGATTCTACTTGTACTAACTGGGCTCTCCAGTTTCTCAGCCGGTCAGGATTCTACTTGTACTAACTGGGCTCTCCAGTTTTTCAGCCGGTCAGGATTCTACTTGTACTAACTGGGCTCTCCAGTTTTTCAGCCGGTCAGGATTCTACTTGTACTAACTGGGCTCTCCAGTTGCTCAGCCGGTCAGGATTCTACTTGTACTAACTGGGCTCTCCAGTTTTCAGCCGGTCAGGATTCTACTTGTACTAACTGGGCTCACAGTTTCTCATGGTCAGGATTTACTTGTACTAACTGGCTCTCCAGTGTCTCAGCCGTCAGGATTCTACTTGTACTAACTGGCTCTCCAGTTTCTCGCCGGTCAGGATTCTACTTGTACTAACTGGTCTCCCGTTTTCAGCCGGTCAGGATTCTACTTGTACTAACTGGGCTCTCCAGTTTTCAGCCGGTCAGGATTCTACTTGTACTAACTGGGCTCACCAGTTTCTCAACTGGTCAGGATTCTACTTGTACTAACTGGGCTCTCCAGTTTCTCAGCCGTCAGGATTTACTTGTACTAACTGGGCTCTCCAGTTTTCAGCCGTCAGGATTCTACTTGTACTAACTGGGCTCTCCAGTGTCTCAGCCGGTCAAGATTCCACTTGTACTAACTGGGCTCACCAGTTTCTCAGCCGTCAGGATTCTACTTGTACTAACTGGGCTCACCAGTTTTTCAGCCGGTCAGGACTCTACTTGTACTAACTGGGCTCTCCATTTTCTCACCATGACTTGTTTGCCTGTTTTGACGTCATACATGTCTACCCTGCCAAAAAATGTAGATATCGGATCAACAATATGTGATAATCATAATAAATGGATGTTATCATGACAGGATTAGTCTGAGGTAATCCTCTGGTGATTAGAAGCTTAGCTCCCGAGATACCGGCGTGATGAAACCTTTTACTTCATCATTGGGTCGTTCATCCAGTAAGCTAGTCAGGAGCTACACAAATAACTTGATAAACACAAATGTATGTGCTAAAAATAGTTTTGGTCATGAAGCGGTGGACACGGGGAACAAGGCGTCAGTCTCATCCAGTCCAGTTTTCCAGGGATGGAGAGTTCAAGAATCAAATCTCGTCCAGGTGTACTGGAGTAGTTTTTTTCCTTAAAGTGTTACCTACTCTGCCATGCAAGCGCTGGTACATTTTCTTTTAAACTCTATATTTCTCTTTCCCCTGCCCTGTGGGTAGTAAAATGTGAATCACGAAAAATAAAATGCTGTAGACTTGGTTTTTATTCATACAACTCCTTACTACAGTCCAATTTTCATAAAGAGAACCTTATCTGACAGCTAGAGAAGTTACTAGATCCTCTTTCACCTATTCATACGTCAAGTCATGTTAAATGAGGTTGTCACTTGTATTATATATTATAGCACTACCTATAAAAAAACACTAGTAAAATTGTATCAAATGTGGTCAAAAAAAGCTTTTGTATTTGATAAAAGGCACTTCTTATTAAAGTTGGTCTGTATATGTCTCGACTGACACAAAGCTGAACAGCAATACTTGTCAGTATGATGCTTACAACCGAAAATAAACTCACACAATGCACGACTCAAAGTAGATTAAGCTCTAAAACACGAGGAATATTATGAACCAATAGAACTATAAATAATAACGCAAGAATACACCGGGTATACCGTTAATTTAATGACCGAAACATTTATTAAAAGTCACAGGGACAGGGCTGGTTATAGGGACAGGGCTGGTTATAGGGACAGGGCTGGTTATAGGGACAGGGCCGGTTATAGGGACAGGGCCGGTTATAGGGACAGGGCCGGTTATAGGGACAGGGCCGGTTATAGGGACAGGGCCGGTTATAGGGACAGGGCCGGTTATAGGGACAGGGCCGGTTATAGGGACAGGGCCGGTTATAGGGACAGGGCCGGTTATAGGGACAGGGCCGGTTATAGGGACAGGGCCGGTTATAGGGACAGGGCCGGTTATAGGGACAGGGCCGGTTATAGGGACAGGGCCGGTTATAGGAACAGGGCCGGTTATAGGGACAGGGCTGGTTATAGGGACAGGGCTGGTTATAGGACAGGGCTGGTTATAGGGACAGGGCCGGTTATAGGGACAGGGCCGGTTTATAGGGACAGGGCCGGTTATAGGGACAGGGCTGGTTATAGGACAAGGCCGGTTATAGGAACAGGGCCGGTTATAGGACAGGGCCGGTTATAGGGACAGGGCCGGTTATAGGGACAGGGCCGGTTATAGGGACAGGGCTGGTTATAGGGACAGGGCTGGTTATAGGGACAGGGCTGGTTATAGGGACAGGACCGGTTATAGGAACAGGGCTGGTTATAGGGACAGGGCCGGTTATAGGGACAGGGCTGGTTATAGGGACAGGGCTGGTTATAGGGACAGGGCCGGTTATAGGGACAGGGCTGGTTATAGGAACAGGGCTGGTTATAGGGACAGGGCCGTTATAGGGACAGGGCCGGTTATAGGGACAGGGCCGTGTTATAGGGACAGGGCCGGTTATAGGGACAGGGCCGGTTATAGGGACAGGGCCGGTTATAGGGACAGGGCCGGTTATAGGGACAGGGCTTCCTGGAAAACCGAGAACATACAGAGAATTTCATTAAAAAAACTTAATTTTTCACAACCACCGATCAATATTTAAATGTTTGTTTTGACTTACATAGCTCGATTGGACACACGTGCTATTATTGCTGGATTAGCATGTATGAAATAACATACTCTGGAGGTTACCGTAGAGCACTGACAATTCATAACAATGTGTAAACTAGCGAGGCCGAAAAGGGGCCATCTCGTGGAGTAAACTTTACCCTTTGGCAACATGTCCTATCTATTTCACGGGTGGTCAGTCTGTCCGACGCCATATCGATACAGACGACATCTTCGGGTCATCCACAGTACCGGTACTTGGAGGATATCGTCGGAGCCCATGGTCCCGGTATAGAGTTCGGTAACAATCAACTTGGATGGTCTAAGTATTCACAAGCTAAGTCAGATCTTCCACGAGCACGGGTGTCCACTCTCATATTCCTTATCTTAAGACCAACATTACTTTTTTGTATTATCTAGCATCTACTATTAAACCAATATTCACAAACCCACACAACTACCTTGCCTGCAACCTTACCCCTACTGATAGAACGAGCCCACGGGGGGGGTAGGGTCACGACAAAAACAAGAATATTTGTAAATCTGAAGGGGCTATTTTATATTTTAGTATTTCACTGTTTATAACCGTTTATGACATTGAAACATTCTAGACATTTAAGATGTACATTTGTTTTGTAAAACACGTCAAGTTTTTAAATGAGATAATTTTGTATCGGTGCTTGCCTAATGTTTCTACGAGGAGGGAGTGAAAGATTTATAGTGGCTTGCGCTGACAAATTTCCCGTCCTGGTGCAATAACCCTGAATTCTGTCCCGTCCCACTAGAGGAGAGTTCTTCCCCCCCCCCCTTCCCCTAATACCCCGCCTCCAGGATGACATTGGAAACTTAACCAAATAAAATAATGTCGTATTGCAACTGCTAGCCCATTTCTTCGCGAGCATCGTGTGTGTAAAATGGTATTTATAAATTCTCCTAGCATCTAGGCTACCCATCTGTCAACTCGAGAATTTGTGAACCCTCCCTCCACCCCCCCAAATCCCATCTTTCACTCCACTGCATAACTGTCCAAATCCTCCCCCCCACCTCCAGCCAGGAATTCTAGACGGAACCCTTACTGTATCATAAGTCACTAGTCATTACCATCTTTTTATTTAGCACCAGACTCTGGTGGTCTTGGGGCAAAGTGCTCGTCTCAGTAACCGATGTTCGTGGGTTCAAATCCAGCCGGAGTCGACGGATTTCTATTGAGCGATGAAAATCAATGGCACATCTTTCTTCTGAGGGGAAGTAAATCCGTCGGTCGATTGTGGCAAGTGCCCACCGATATGTGCTCTAATGAACTGAAGTGCTCGATAGCTCCATGATATGTAATATGGATCTCTGGTACTGTGATGGTTTGGTGCATGTGTGTCCTTGGAGCAGGGTTGTAGAGCTTGCAGGAGGTAGCTAGATCCAATGATACATATCGTGGGAAGCGGCTTGACGTTGGGAGAATGGGAAACCTCACAGAACTGTAGAGCTGGCGATGACTGATGTTGGCTCCAAAGATATCTCGCCACTTGGGAGCTACTGACGCTTTATACTCCGGCGTGTTTTTCGAGAAATGCGTTAAGAGCTATTCGTTTTCTGTTACAATGTGGTATGAATTAGTTTCGCGGTACATTTTAACGGTTTCTAGTGTGTTAAATATAAACTATAGGAAGCTGAAGATTCTTGTAAAACATGACTATTAAAGTTGTTTAATATCTGAACACAAAATGTTACGTTGCACCGGACAAACTTTGCCATTCCTTATCTACATTATACTTATAGCTCGCAAACAAAATCAACTGCATTGTTATAGAAACATAATGGGAGAAAAAGAACATAGCTTTCACAAACGAGCATGCATACACTGTTACAGAAACACATGATATTTTCCGTGCATTTTCAACTCCCCAGTTCCCAAAACTCTATTAAAAAATATACACATTTGTCTATAACTCGGAAAATATTGATTTTGTTAAATATTCTTTCAAATAAAAGTTGTTTATTTTTAAGTTCCACAACTTTCAACGACAAGTTATTTCGCATTTCAAATAGTTGCGAAGAAATGATCTAAATTGGAAGTTGCTGCCTATGTAAAGTTAGGCCTACCCTCAGTCATTTTGTTTGAAACAGGGCCGAGCTACGAGCTTTAATCTAAAGAGCCGATTTTGAGTAAATCAATGTTTTCGCTTTTCACCTTTAAGTAAACTAGCCTTAATTTTAGGGCTGGATGGATAACTCCAAACCCCCCTCTGGGTAGCCTTTTGAAAACCTTAGTTGTCAAATTTTAGGCTCTTGTCCCAGTGAGTAAAAGACAGACTGACGGTATTGCAAAAAACACTTTTTCGGGTTCATGGCATACATCAAAATCTCAAATACAGCTTATATATTTTTTACAATCACAATAATTTCTCTACCCGAAGGGTTGCGAGTAACTAAAACTTTACCAATTTTGTTTATAAAATTATTTATGTGGTAAGAACAATAAATAATTGATCTACTTTCTTGTAGTGATACATCAAATAATATTATCTGCGGCTCTCACTTTTATCAGATAGTACCAATGCAGATAAAAATTATAATGATAATATTTCTACATCTGCTCGATATTGATTGCAAATAAATATTTTAATATTTTCTAAATCTCACACGAACGCTATTCCAATGTAGTTTTGAAATGTATTCTATAGTAAATACACTACTTTATTAAATTTTTACCGGCTTTCACCGACTTATTATCTAACCTAAGCTAAACGAGATAATTATAATTTTTTTAATAAATCCGCACTCAACTGGCGGGAAAAAATAATTCGAGTGACAATGTAGTAAAAATAATCCTGGTCTGGAATCGTGGCCTCATGTGCCTAGGTCTAGGATCGTTGCCCCTTGTGCCTAGGTCTGGAATCGTGGCCCCTTGTGCCTGGGTCTGGAATCGTGGCCCCTTGTGCCTGGGTCTGGAATCGTGGCCTCTTGTGCCTAGGTCTGGAATCGTTGCCCCTTGTGCCTGGATCTGGAATCGTGCCTCTTGTGCCTAGGTCTGGAATCGTTGCCCCTTGTGCCTAGGTCTGGAATCGTTGCCCCTTGTGCCTAGGTCTGGAATCGTTGCCCCTTGTGCCTAGGTCCAGAATCGTTGCCCCTTGTGCCTAGGTCCAGAATCGTTGCCCCTTGTGCCCAGGTCTGGAATCGTTGCCCTTGTGCCTAGGTCCAGAATCGTTGCCCCTTGTGCCTAGGTCCAGAATCGTTGCCCCTTGTGCCCAGGTCTAGGATCGTTGCCCTTGTGCCTAGGTCCAGAATCGTTGCCCCTTGTGCCAGGTCTGGAATCGTGGCCCTTGTGCCCGGGTCTGGATCGTGGCCCCTTGTGCCTGGGTCTGGAATCGTTGCCCCTTGTGCCTAGGTCCGGAATCGTTGCCCTTGTGCCTAGGTCCGGAATCGTTGCCCCTTGTGCCTAGGTCTGCCATGCTCTCCATTCACCCAAACTCTAAAGACGTGTTTATTGCCAGCATCAGGTCGGGAGCAAGTTAAACAAACATTTCTACCGCAAGTCAGTATCTTCCATCTTGGGCCTGCCTGTCTCTTACCAGTGCTGTGTTTGCACCGAGCACGTGATGTTGCTGATATAACACCTTCAGGTCAACAATCTGACACTAAGGTATTCTTTATTGACTCTCCCAATATTTCTTTCACTCACACAGGTATAGAAGAGAAGGTGTATGTAGTTAGTATAGATGACATTTGAAAACTGCGGCAATACTCGAGTACACCAGGTTGGGATTCCAACCCGGACCTCTCCCTGTCACTGACCTATCATATTAGATGAGACTGACATCTAGTCCACGTGATCACCAGAACGGTCTCTATAGGTTAAAAATTTAAACTCCAATGGCATGTCTTAAACATTGGAAACTACTTAAAAAAAACCTTACTGATGTTCTCTGTTAACTCTGAAAGGTAGCGATCGGTCTCACCTTTACTGACAACACCATGTTCCTATCTCATAAACTACGCCACAGTGTAACCATGCAAGGTAAGCTGCTACCTTCCACAGTAAAGGAAGTGTACAAATAGTTAGAGATATACCATTTAAATTAATGAACAACATAAGTTTCTTTCAATATTAGATTAATACATCGTGTCAAACTTAATTTATTTTCAAAATATTGAGGTGTACTTAGGTTTTCTCATGGCCTTGGAAGAAAATATGTCCGTTTCTTTCGATTTGATTTCATTTTCATTTCGTACATAAATCGTGTTGTCTTTCAACATTTATTATCTGTGTTAAAATATAAGATCTACCATAGATAGAAAAGGTATGATAGCAACTATTATTATTATTATGACATTTATCTAATTAAGAGCTAAACTGTTTAATGTATTAGAATGAAAGGATGTTTTGCACTTTGAGCTTTTCCAACTTTTTAAAATCGAGTGACAATGTAATTTAGTTTTAAATAGGAGAAATTTAAAAAAATTGATCCCTTCAACACACACACACCATATTAAATGCCCAGTTCAACGGTTCATAACTTGGGGGTCGTGTCGTGTTTTGGGTGGGTCGCAATGTTTGTTGATCTTAGCTTTATATTTACTCTTCCAGGGGATTTAAATGACTATAGGAAGGTGCTAGATCTCGATATAAATATAAATGATTATAGGAAGGTGCTAGATCTCGATATAAATATAAATGATTATAGGAAGGTGCTAGATCTCGATATAAATATAAATGATTATAGGAAGGTGCTAGATCTCGATATAAATATAAATGATTATAGGAAGGTGCTAGATCTCGATATAAATATAAATGATTATAGGAAGGTGCTAGATCTCGATATAAATATAAATGATTATAGGAAGGTGCTAGATCTCGATATAAATATAAATGATTATAGGAAGGTGCTAGATCTCGATATAAATATAAATGATTATAGGAAGGTGCTAGATCTCGATATAAATATAAATGATTATAGGAAGGTGCTAGATCTCGATATAATTATAAATGACTATAGGAAGGTGCTAGATCTCGATATAAAATGGTACAACCTGTCAAGCTACTGCTTGGGTTCATTTGGTTCCCCTGAAAGTCTTGTAACTCTGCTAACATAACGTACACAAATCCTCCCAGAGTTTATTTTAGCACCGAGTCTTACTACCCATTCATGCTGTACGGTTATCTACTAAATACACTAAATGTATTAGAGATGATGAAGTTTGAATTTAGATTAAGTGTAGACGCAATTGTGTGGAGAGAGTGAGATAACATTTAGGGGAAAACCACTCTCTGCACACCCTACTGGGATCGAACCACGATATCCAAATCATCGCAGTCTATTCTATTGCGAGAATAGCGCCTTAGACCATGCGGCCACCAAAGTGGGTCCTGGGTTTGTTGACTCTCTTTTACGACATCTTAGTTGCGTTCATTGAACACTATGTAAACTATTTATAATAATAAAAACAGGCATTGGTGAGCACGCGGGTTTAACGTCACGCTCGTTTGGTTTGTCGATGACGGGGAAGTCAGAATTTGAGTTCTGGCCAGGTGTACTGAGGTTAGTTTTTCCTAATATGTCTCCATGCAAATAGGTATACATTTCTGCTCTATTGTACCTACCCTACTTGTGTGGTTAAATGTGAAGAACCCGAATGGGTGGTAAGACTCAGTGGAACGTATTTAACATAAAGAGGTCTCTGAGACAAACTGGGGTCAAACTCTGCAAAGGTGGGAAACCACTCATTTAAGGAGGGGATGCAGGGGACGAGAGATAAGGACAGTGTTCCTTGCTGCCAGTACAAACATGTTATAGTCTTATATTCTTCACCTGGTGATATCAACAGTTGTTGAATATCTGTCGAGAGTGTCCTGGAATTTAATGACTACTTTTACTGCTCATTAAAAAAGATTGTCATCTAATGCCACCATGATCATGGCAGATATTCAACAACTGTTGATATCACCACGTGAAGAAATTAAACTCTGTTGCTACTGGAGCAATTTATTTTGGCCAAAATGTTTTGCTATAAAAACTAAAAAAAAAGCTCTTTCTTGCGTTCCACACTTAAAATATATTTTCAAAAAATTACCATAAAAATAATGAACAAAAACTTGAAATAAATGCACTCGACTAGATAAAACATGCAATCTACAAATATAAATGAAAAACTATTGCATTCTACTTGAGAAGGGATATCTGCCCCTTCCCAACGCAACCCTCTCTACCTTAGTTGCAGTCTCACCAGGAATGTGTATTATACAACCAACAAGCAAAGAAGATACATAGTTCACATTATCTTCTCATTCAGACAACTGTGCTGAAAAAATATCTATGGTATTTAAAAATATATTTTTTAACATAAATGTCTTGCAATGACTTGGAAATGCCTAAAAATGACAAAAAAATTACGCAAACCAAGAAAATACGACATAAAATTCCAAAATGACAAAAAATAACCAAAATATCCATATAAAGGTATACAATTGATCCTGAACAGGGTTTATGTGCTTGCTAGCATTGTATGTGATGCGCCATGGGATCAAACTCCGTGCCCTGGCCGAGTCACGAACTGCATTATACAAGAATCTAGACAGGACCAGACGGCTCGGCGGGTTTAAGGACGGTTCAAACGGCATATCAGTGAAATAATGGCCTTGCGATGAGTCAATATCATTTAGGCAACCTTAGTTATCTGGCGAACACATTTCTTTATCTGTCAGTGTCTAAATCCTCCACTTTTCTGAGTACAGGTCATTATTGTTGTCGTAAAACTGAAATAAGAACAAGATGGTTGCAATTTCGTGTAAATACATCCGTCGGGGGGTGTGGTCTTTAAACTTTGTTTGGATTGTTAGACGATAGGTTCATCTAATACGTTGGTAAATAATGTTGTGAAACAATGATTCATGGCAATAAATGGCAGTGTCTTATGTCTATTTCTCAAACTATGACTTGTGTCCAAGTTTTGTTTTGTTTAGGTAAGAAGATTATTCAGGAGAATAGACTAGCTTGAGCACGGGAACAGACTAGCTTGAGCAGGGGAACAGACTAGCTTGGGCAGGGGAACAGACTAGCTTGGGCAGGGGAACAGACTAGCTTGGGCAGGGGAACAGACTAGCTTGGCAGGGGAACAGCTAGCTTGGGCAGGGAACAGCTAGCTTGGGCAGGGGAACGACTAGCTTGGGCAGGGGAACGGACTAGCTTGGGCAGGGGAACAGGCTAGCTTGAGCAGGGGAACGGACTAGCTTGGAGCAGGGGAACGGACTAGCTTGAGCAGGGGAACAGACTAGCTTGAGCAGGGGAACGGACTAGCTTGGGCAGGGGAACAGACTAGCTTGGCAGGGGAACAGACTAGCTTGGGCAGGGGAACGGACTAGCTTGGGCAGGGGAACAGGACTAGCTTGGCAGGGCAGGCTACTTGGCAGGGGAACGGACTAGCTTGAGCAGGGGAACGGACTAGCTTGGGCAGGGGAACGGAACTAGCTTGAGCAGGGGAACGACTAGCTTGGGCAGGGGAACAGGCTAGCTTGAGCAGGGGAACGGACTAGCTTGAGCAGGGGAACGGACTAGCTTGAGCAGGGGAACAGACTAGCTTGAGCAGGGGAACAGACTAGCTTGGGCAGGGGAACAGACTAGCTTGGGCAGGGGAACAGACTAGCTTGGGCAGGGGAACATGCTAGCTTGGGCAGGGGAACATGCTAGCTTGGGCAGGGGAACGGACTAGCTTGGGCACGGGAACGGACTAGCTTGGGCAGGGGAACGGACTAGCTTGGGCAGGGGAAACGGACTAGCTTGGGCAGGGGAACGGACTAGCTTGGGCACGGGAACGGACTAGCTTGGGCAGGGGAACAGACTAGCTTGGGCACGGGAACAGACTAGCTTGGGCAGGGGAACAGACTAGCTTGAGCAGGGGAACAGACTAGCTTGAGCAGGGGAACAGACTAGCTTGAGCAGGGGAACAGACTAGCTTGGGCAGGGGAACAGACTAGCTTGGGCAGGGGAACAGACTAGCTTGGGCAGGGGAACAGACTAGCTTGGGCAGGGGAACAGGCTAGCTTGGGCACGGGAACAGAGAACGACTGATCAACTTCATGGTTTGTATGAATCTCCAAACATATCGATCATAAAAAGGCAAGCTGAGATGGAATGATAACAGGCTTGTGGAAAGATTATTCCTTTTTATTTCTGGTACATTGTGTAGAGGAAACACTTCAGAGAGCGAGGTTTGTGTGCGACTAAGGCCTATAACTGCATCTTGGTGATACAGTTCCATCATTGGCTCCATACTGAGCTACCGTTGTCCGTGATATATGTGAGCAGGTAAAAGGTCAACTCATCACTGGCTGGACAATAATAAGTGTCTCCCACACTTGACCTAGTAACACTGGGCTGTGCTGTGCGTCAGTACTAATTACACTTGTGTCGGGGAGAGGATGGTTGAGTTAAGAGTAAGGACACCCACATTTGCTTGTGTGGAGGGCTAGTGGAACACCACTTAGGAAAAACCTCCCTCAGTACATCCAACCGGGATTCGAACCCTAAATCTCCCCATCATTATAAGTTTAGTCTGTTTCGAGAGAGACGTCTTAGAAGATGCCATTACCGAAGAGGTTTAACTAAATATAAAGAGCTCAGTTAAGTTGTCTTAACAGATTTTAATTTAACTAAACATAATTTATAGTACACTACGTTCGTGTAAAGTACTTATATATTTGGTGCAACTCAGTACGCAACGTGCGAAGAGTAGTTTCCCTAGTTTTGAAAGTGATATGGTCAGTGGGTTGAACAAACTGAAGTGAGGATTGTAGGCAGTAAGTCTCGGAACAGAATAGCGTAAGGCTATTTGAAATGTAGGCTCTTTAGAGAGAGCTTGTGTTCTGTATGGATGTTGCCTGTGTCCTGAATGGATGGTTATGATTGAGGGACAATGTACCCGCCCTCAGTCAGGATTCGAATCTGGACCTCTATGTTCAGGCTACCTCATTCCTTTAGTGTTTAGAAACAAATATATTAAACAATCGTCATTATTTCAAACTAAACATTACTTCATTTTATATTTTTTTAATACTCAAATTGACCAACTAAGCGCGTGAGTTTCACAGTTGGCGAACAATTTTTCAGCAATTTTTAATCAATAACTTATAAAAATGAACCGGTGTACAATGTAAACAAAAATCAATCATTCATCTGTCAGAAGTGTGATTTGGCAATTTAAAAATAACTTGAATATGTCAAATGTTCGTTCATAGATCTCCATGTCGGTCGTTTGGCGTACGTGCGATTCTGCACGCCTTGAGTTGCTGATAAAGAGATTCGGCGATAACCGAGTGATATCAGCCTAGCGAATAATCGCTATCGGTCGTCTTTATCAGTCAAGGTAGGGGTGGGGGGCATCATTAATCTGACATTTCATCCAGGAAGCATTTGCTTGTAGGGCATGGATTTGGAGTTAGCCTGCCCGACATTTGTTAGATAAAAACCATGGTTTGATTTGATTCCGGGTTCTTTACGTTTTGTGTTGGTACTACGCTTATGTACTAATTACGATAGTGGTTCTAGGGATTATGAAGGCTATATTTAGAGGAAATGTATCCGAATTTGCGTGGAGGAAGAGTGTAACACCATCAATTACACCCGACCGAGATTCGAACCTCAATCTCCCCATCATATGCTGTCTAGTCTACTGCGAGACTAGCGCCTTAGACCATGGTGCCACCGAAACGGGTTTTGATACTACTTGAACACCAAGAGAGGATCATATCGTAGAATCATTTCCTAATTCATTAATAACACTCTTAAAAAAGTATTATTTTAATTAAAAAACTTTCTTACCCGTTTCAATGGCCGAAAGTTTTTTGAGTTTTATATAAGCTTACAGCTCTAGACCTATTTTTACTTTCTCTCTATCTTACAGGTAGAGAAAGTATTGTGATCGTCAAAAAAATCGAACTCGAGATTTTGATGAATTTTGACGTTTCATGACTTCCTGAATCCGAAAAAGTGGTTTTTGAATTTCCGTCTGTCTGTCTGTCTGTCTGTCTGTCTGTCTGTACCTCCAACTAGAGCCTAAACTATTTTACCGATTGAGCTGAAACTTGATATCTAGGGTTTTTATAGGGTTGCCCCGAGGGGTTTTTGGAATTGGATATCTACCCCTAAAATTAAGGGTAGTTTACTGAAGGGCAAAAAGAGAAAAAGTCGATTTTCTCAAAATCGGCTCTAACGATTTTGATTAAATTTCATTTATGAACATAAATAAATATTCCAAACAAAATGGCTACTCTCAATATTTCGGCAAAATCGTTTTAAGGGTTCCGGTCTGATGCGTAAATTAACATTTTTTATAATAGCTCCGAAACTATTTGAGATATGAAATTACTTAGCATTACAAATATGTATATATATTTATAATACATATATTTTATTCGAAACATATTTTTATAAAATCAATAACTTTCAATATATACGCAATTATATATATATTTTTAACTTTTTGGGCATTAAAGCTAAAGTATTGCGACCGTAAGAAAAACTAACCTGAAATGTTGATGGATGTCGACGTCTCATGACCCCCCGAACCCTAAAAAATAGTCTTTGCAATGCCGTCTGTCTGTGTGTCTATTAAAACTTAAAATTAAGGGTAGTTTACTGAATGGCAAAAAGAGAAAAAGTCGATTTTCTCAAAATCGGCTCAAACGATTTTGATTAAATTTCATTTATGAACATAAATAAATATTCCAAACAAAATGGCTACTCTCAATATTTCGGCAAAATCGTTTTAAGGGCTCCGGTCTGATGCGTAAATTAACATTTTTTATAATAGCTCCGAAACTATTTGAGATATGAAATTACTTAGCATTACAAATATGTATATATATTTATAATACAAATATTTTATTCGAAACATATTTTTATAAAATCAATAACTTTCAATATACACGCAATTATATATATATTTTTTAACTTTTTGGGCATTAAAGCTTAAGTATTGCGATCGTAAGAAAAACTAACCTGAAATGTTGATGGATGTCGACGTCTCATGACCCCCCGAACCCTAAAAAATAGTCTTTGCAATGCCGTCTGTCTGTGTGTCTATAAAAACTTAAAATTAAGGGTAGTTTACTGAAGGGCGAAAAGAGAAAAATTTGGTTTTCTCAAAATCTACTCAAACGATTTTGATTAAAATTCGTATCTAGGCGTTGATTAAGATTATAAATAAACTGGCTATTTTCATTTTCCTGTGAAAATGATTTTTAGGGTACTTTACAGAAGCGTTAATTTCCGTATATCCACAACTATTGGAGAAACTAAACAAATTATCATTGCAAATTTGTAGGACTATTAGAAATAAAAAACTTTTATTTGACATATATTTTTATAAAAGCAGCAGTTTTTGAGATATTTGCAAATATATTAATACAATTTTGTGAGCTTTAGTTGTAAACATATACTACTTAAGTCTTAACTCAATAATTCTCCAATGCCATAGAGTAATTAAATATAAGTATCTAAAAAAGTATGTTATTTTTCCTTAAATCTCTTAGAAGAAATGTTTGCATAGCAATGATCTATCTCCATTTTAGACTCAATAGTCAATATTTACATTTTTTATCGGTCAAAATGTATAAATGAATAATTAAATATCAATGCGATGACTTGAAGATCTGCAACACCTTATAAAATGTTAAAATTTTAACCAGAAATCGAAATTTTAATACGAAGTGTTGACTCTTGTGGAAGACATTAAACTGTTTGAAATGCTCTTAGGTGGACAAAGATGCGCCTCTTTTCTCATTGATTCTATATCATTGTATATTATTTTATGCGTGTTCTTATGTGGAGTGGTGATGATACAATGTACATTATTCCGTTCAGAAATCTTAAGAGTTTATAGAAAGAGAGAGAAAGTCTGTGCGGTGTGCCGTACCATTTATTTTAGATAGGCCCCTACATAAAAAAAATTTTGGTGACAATGTAAATCTGTCAAAATAGCGTTAATAAATTAACAGATTAACGTAAATTAAATATACATAAATGTTGCATCCCAATAGTGAAACTGCCAATTTCACAAATTAGGCAAATCTCTGTCCATTTTCGTGAAGTGACCTCTTCTATAGACCATGTATCGAACTGTCCAGAAATGACGTTAACTCTGGCCCATTTAATGGACTGGAACTTACTGTACTATCTACTACAAGCTTAACTGAAATTAATATTAAAATATTACATTAAACTAACCCAACCTAGCTAAACCTAACCTTCCATTTTAAAACGATTACAAGCTAAACTAACTTAAAGACCAACCCTGTTCTTCTCTTGTCCATTTCAGGGACCGGGCAAACACTTGTCTAGTTCATGAACTGGGTAACGATTGGATCTGTCCAGTTTACGAACTGGGTAACGATTGGATCTGTCCAGTTCACGAACTGAAATTATCGGTGGATTCGTGATAGAATATCAATAATTTAGATAAGATCATGCTTGAAATTGATGTTTATTATTAAAAAAAATTAAAATCTGTTTAGTATAACTTGAGACATTGTTTAAAAAAAAGTGTAATTTTCTAAAATTGCGGCTAACCCTTTTATATATTTTTTTGTAAACACATCCTCGCCATTAAAACTTTTATTAAAAAATAGCTAAAATTGTTTAGGTAGAGTTTCTGTAGTTGTCTAAATGAACCACTTCACTAGTTGATGTATTTTATGATCTGTCACCGGAGACTGGACACTTTTTGCTGGACTGGTAATGTTTGTAAATTGATTGTAACTCTGCCCCTCAGTTTACAGGAAAACATGCAACCCGCATTGCACCAGTTCACCCAAAGATTAGTCTCACCATATTGTATCTACAATAAATGAATGATAGCAAGTTATATCTTATATTAGATTGAAGGTAACATTTTGCTGACAGTATTGGCATCATCAAAATTCAAATACAAATTCAGAATGATTGAATTAATAAATAAATGTATTTAAAAATGGACAAGTTTAAACTTCAGACTTTGAATTGAGAAGGAAATTAATATGTTTAGTGAAGCGATCATCAACCCAGATAATTTACTTTTCCAACCATCTTTTCATAATTTTGTTTTTATATTAACTGAAAATAGATTAAAAACAGTTTTTTTTAAAGGTTTCGGTTATTTAATATTGAGTCCCGGTTCGGTGGCCGCATAGTCTAAAGCGCAACTATAGCAGTGGACTAGACTGTCAATGACGGGGAGGTCGAGGTTCTAATCTCGGTCGGGTGTACTGAGATCTGAGGGTGGTTTTTCTAAAATGGTTTTTTACTCTCCCTTCACGCAAATTCAAGTACACTTCCTCTAAATATAACCTTTGAATTCACCATTAGTGTAATTAGTACATAAGCGGTGCTAAGAAAGCACATGTAATTGAATGTAGTTTAGTGCTCCAATCTTATTTAAAGTGTGGGTTTCACCATTGCTATCAACCCAGATACCATAATCAACACAAAGCTACTGGGGAAGGTACAGAGGCCCACGGTAGATCGGTATCAAACCTTATCTAACCCCATCAAAGGCCTTGCAACAGATATAAAGGTCAATATTTATAATTGTTTATCTCCCCCGTTGCAGCGGTGGAGGGGAAGGGGGGAAGGTTTGTTCGGGAGATGCAGTGTTGTGTGTTGGACAGTCTTCTGCAGATCTTCGTGGCGTCTGTAACCACACACGAGCGTGTGTGTCCCACATGAGTGCGTCGCGGAGTTCTCTAGTCTTGAAGACTCGATATCCAGTGCACATCACTCAGTTCCAGTAGGACTAGTGATATTTTTTTATGTATTTATTTATTCATAGCGTGTTTAAGTGCGTGTAACGTTTTACTATTAGAGTCGTGCGCTAACCATGACGATTCTTAAAGGTGGAATATTTGGTTCGTCCCTTCAAGGATTAATTTGCCCTTCCAAGGAAGTGTAAGTATTTTATTTATTTTCTTGTTGATAAACTTAGAGGGGGAAAAAATATTACAAACGCACACTACATTTATTTTACACAGTTATGAAAAGTTCAGGGTTATTAGACTAATGCGGCAATGAATTCTGCATATTATGAGCCCAAATTAGATTTTTAGAGTTTCGTTTGGATACATGAATAGGAAAACCCGTTTAGCTATTTTTTTGTCAATTCTGATAATTTTCACAAATTATATTATATTTTATACACAATCTTAAATACAAGTATTTTTTGAAAAAGTTTGTTTAAATGTATAATTACTAAAGATGTTATTAATTGACCTAATCTTATCAATAATCTAATTTAATCAAGCCTTCATTAAAGCGAGGAAAGTTTTGCACAGTCTTTGTCAATTGTACCATTTTATATATATAGCGTTTAAATACAGTTTTTCTTCTTTTGAAACGGATTTTTTTTAGCGCCACATCTCACTACCTGTTCAGGTTATACGCCTATTTACCAATTACGCTAGTGATCTAGGGTTGAAGAAGGTTGAATTTAACGAAAGTGTACCCGCATTTTCGTGGGAGAAGAATGGAAAAATATTTGGGAAAACCCCCCTCAGTGCATCTGACCGGGATTAGAACTCCAATCTCCCTGTCATTGGCAGACTAGTCTATTGCGATAGCAACACCTTAGACCATGCAGCCACCAAAACAGGTCAAAACGGATTAATAATACAATTATTATGATATTAATATTTTTACGTTACCATCGAATACTGTCATAGTAATGAGATATTAAAAATAAACATAATGGTTTTAAAATAAAAGTTTTACCTGAACCATGCTTCCCGAATATAACATCCTCTGTATTTTGTTTGTATCTCTCAACGTTATGACGTAACTAGTCTTGTATTGTTAGTATCTCAACGTGATGACGATAGCTATCTTGATTTTGTTTATCTCTCACGTTAGATTATATAGTCTTGTTTGTTTGTAGTCTCTCAACTGTTGATGGACTGATAGCAGTCTGTTTTTGTTGTAGTCCTCAACTGTTGAGGACTGTATAGCAGTCTGTAATGATGAAATGAGTGAAAAAATATCATTCCCTTGACGAACTTTGTTCAACCACAAGACCGGCCTGGAGATCTTCAACAGGAGCAGATGCATGTCACACTGATAGTATGGCTGACTAACTCACTGGCCGTTAGTTCAAGTCTGACTGGATGTAGTGTGATTTCCCATCCTCCATCCAGGTGAATACTGATCAAGCCACATCTATTCTCCCTCGTGAGGCGTGTTTTCATTAAACACACAGCTTACATATCAACTGATCAGAGGAAAGGTAGAATTTGGGGGAACGTACTCTCATTTTTGTAGAGGGAGAGGGTGAAACATTTAAGAAAAACTACCTCACTACACCTTACCGAGATTCAAACCCCAACCTCATATATATATATTTATAAATCAGAGGTCCTGAGTTTGATCCCCGGTGCTTCCAGATGTTTCTGTGAGGGGGTCAAACTCAGCCTAGAGAGGACAACTGAGGAGATAATTGAATAAATAAGTAGTGGTTCCGGTCTAGAAAACTGAGATGAACGGGCTGAAGGGATCGTGGTGCTGACCCATGACACCCTGTATCCACACATATCGGCACTATCAATCAACACTTGGCTGCCACTCGGTCAGTATGGCTCGCTTGCAGACTGACGTCATGGAGACGGGTAGTAGGCCGTGGATCTTGGGAGAGAGCTCAAACCATCTGAAGTAAGAAGTTTCTAATTACACGGACTGATGAACGCCACTGTCCCGGAGGTCGAAAAGTGACCGGTCATGAGGAAAAAACTGCATTATCGATCCTCGTGACTGCACAGATTAGTTTTAATATCACGTCAAGACCAAAGGCAATAGTTTGCTCTTACCTCAAAGATAGATAAAGTGCTAGAGGGGCCTCATTCGGGTACAACAGGTCCTGGTTTCGGTTCTTGTTGTCTGTGAAAACTGCACCGCAAAGATACTTTGTTTGGTATCTTCTCTCTGTTCGTTGATTAAAACTCCTAATCAACGTTTGGTTTTTAAACTTATTACCGGCTAAAGATGATTACCCCCCCTTTATCCGAGCTGTAGCTGTGTCTGCTGAGGAGCGTGTACATGTTTTAAATGTTGCCCCAACTTGGCCCTAATCTTTCAATAGTTCTGTTCTGAATGTTCCTCTTTCAGTATCTGAAGTTCTCTCTGTTTCTGAATGTTCCTCTGTTCTGAATTTCTCTCTGTAATCTGAATGTTCTCTCTGTTATCTGAATGTTCTCCTTCTCTGCTATTCTGAATTTTGTATCGAGTTCTATCTGTTTCCCCTTTATTTAGTTTATTTCGTTAAGCACCAGGGTTATTAACAGCTTAGTTTAAGATGTAGGGGGGTAGAAATACAGGGATGCCCTGCACTTGAAAAACCCGGGAAATACAGAGCATTTTACTAAGAAAATAATGTCAGGCTTGAGGTAGCCCTGAGGTGTTAGGGAGCCCTGAGGTGCCTGAGGTAGCTGAAGAGTAGTTGCGTCCGTATTATCTAAGGCAGGTTAAAAATCACCATCCATCCCAGATTCGAACCTTGACCTTCCCATCACCGGGAATACAATATATTGGGCCCTGTGATGACCACTGGGGTACACTCGTGTCCCAGGTTTGCTGGAGGACAAGAGCCGAACTAATGTGGTCACATGACGAGCTCTCGGCCAATCACAAGAAATCAGCGCGAACCGTCTTGGTCATTCTGCTCCAGTAGAAACAATCTCAGCTTTGTCCGCGCTTCTAAAATAAATATATGACCTTGGGAAAACCAATGAAATGTAAAAACCAACCGATCCATTCAGTGCGCATGCGCTAGATACAAGCAGACAGCTGATCTTAGTGTTGATGCGAGGAGATTTGAAATAATTAGTTAAATATAAAATGTGTTGTTATTGTTTTGGTTTATCGGTAAATAGGGTTAATCCACTCGGATGTTGTTGATGAGTTGTCTCTAGTTTGTGTTGCAAAGCATCATGGGCCATCATTCAGCTCTCCTGGCGAGTGAGTTATTGCGCAAACGTGCTATAGCATTGTTCTTCTCGACCCAGCACATGTTCTTCTTGACCCAGCACATGTTCTTCCGCACTTCGACCCAGCACATGTTCTTCTTGACCCAGCACATGTTTTCTCGACCCAGCACATGTTCTTCTCGACCCAGCACATGTTCTTCTTGACCCAGAAAATGTTCTTCTCGACCCAGCACATGTTCTTCTCGACCCAGCACATGTTCTTCTTGACCCAGAACATGTTCTTCTTGACCCAGCACATGTTCTTCTCGACCCAGCACATGTTATTCTCGACCCAGACATTTTCTCGACCCAGCACATGTTCTTCTCGACCCAGAACATGTTCTTCTCGACCCAGCACATGTTCTTCTGACCCAGCACATGTTCTCCTCGAACCAGAATGTTTCACCCAGCACATGTTCTTCTCGATCGCCGAAGCACTAAGTTTCCCTTCTCGACCCAGCACATGTTCTTCTGACCAGCAATCATGTCTTCTCGCCCCAGCACATGTTCTTCTGACCCAGACATGTTCTTCTTCGACCTCGCACATGTTCTTCGACCCAGAGACATGTTATTCTCGACCCAGCACATGTTCCCTTTGACCAGACATGTTCTTCTTGACCCAGCACATGTTTCTCGACCTGTTGGAAGCACAGGAAGTGTGTGGACAACCCACACTATCATATCGTTAGTCTATCATTGCTACTGTAGATGACCTTAATTTCCTTCCAGATCCACTTTGATTGAATTATGTTCTCTGTAAGAAGCTGTAATGGCGGTCGAGCAGTCTTCAAACAGGCGCCCTCAGGTTCCGACCACAGTGAATGATCCAGTTGTGGTCTGGTCCTTAGAAACTGTGTCTCATCCTTCCCAGAACAAGGACTGGCGCTCCTTGCGGTTTATTACACGCCCTCACCCAGTTAGCTCGTGTTAGATTGCTATTAGACCCGAGATGTGAACTCAGAACTAGGGAAATATTACCAGTAATTTGATTAGAACCGAGATGTGAACTCAGAACTAGGAATATATTACCAGTGATTTGATTAGACCCGAGATGTGAACTCAGAACTAGGGAAATATTACCAGTAATTTGATTAGAACCGAGATGTGAACTCAGAACTAGGAATATATTACCAGTGATTTGATTAAACCCGAGATGTGAACTCAGAACTAGGGAAATATTACCAGTAATTTGATTAGAACCGAGATGTGAACTCAGAACTAGGAATATATTACCAGTAATTTGATTAGACCCGAGATGTGAACTCAGAACTAGGAATATATTAACAGTGATTTGATTAGACCCGAGATGTGAACTCAGAACTAGGAATATATTACTAGTAATTTGATTAGACCCGAGATGTGAACTCAGAACTAGGAATATATTACCAGTAATTTGATTAGACCCGAGATGTGAACTTAGAACTAGGAATATATTACCAGTGATTTGATTAGACCCGAGATGTGAACTCAGAACTAGGAATATATTACCAGTGATTTGATTAGACCCGAGATGTGAACTCAGAACTAGGGAAATATTACCAGTAATTTGATTAGACCCGAGATGTGAACTCAGAACTAGGAATATATTACCAGTAATTTGATTAGACCCGAGATGTGAACTCAGAACTAGGAATATATTACCAGTGATTTGATTAGACCCGAGATGTGAACTCAGAACTAGGAATATATTACCAGTAATTTGATTAGCAAGCATTTCTTGTAATTCACTCTTTTGGGGGTTGAGCTTGGGTCCAAACATAGATTTTATTTTGATTCGCGTCTCACTACCGATCTGGGATGTACATATTTAATTACACTAATGGGGAAAGTATGAACGAGGGTAGAAATAAGAATACATGCACCATCATTTGAGTGGGATGAGAATGGGTGGGAAACTATTTATGGATAATCGGTACACTCGGTGGGGATTTGACCCCCTAGTGACCTCATGACCGCAAAACCAGACTGCGTGAGACAGCTTGTGTTCAAACCCCGGCGGTTCAATTCAGTCTTATCTGGTTTGTCGCGGGGGATCAAGCTTCCTTCTCGCGAATGCTGGTGTACTTCCTCCTCACTCTTATCCTCCTCACTCTTATCCCATTAGTATCAATATGTGGATAGTCTGAGGGATTGTGATACGTGGGGTCACGGTTAAGAGAGTTTCCTCAGAAATCCTCTCACCCCACGGATTAAGCCTAACTTAAGGAAGCCATTTTACCATAATAGCATTATAAAATAATTATTTTAAAATGTGAGGCCTCTGTCACTGACCTAAGCCTCAGAGGCACTAGAACAACCACCACCAGATGACTAGGTCCGAGGGGAACAGAGTATGAGGCCTCTGTCACTGACCCTAGCCTCAGAGGCACTAGAACAACCACCACCAGATGACTAGGTCCGAGAGGAACAGAGTGTGAGGCCTCTGTCACTGACCCTAGCCTCAGAGGCACTAGAACAACCACCACCAGATGACTAGGTCCGAGGGGAACAGTGTGTGAGGCCTCTGTCACTGACCCAAGCCTCAGAGGCACTAGAACAACCACCACCAGATGACTAGGTTCGAGGGGAACAGAGTGTGAGGCCTCTGTCACTGACCCAAGCCTCAGAGGCACTAGAACAACCACCACCAGATGACTAGGTCCGAGGGGAACATAGTGTGAGGCCTCTGTCACTGACCCAAGCCTCAGAGGCACTAGAACAACCACCAGATGACTAGGTCCGAGGGGAACAGAGTGTGAGGCCTCTGTCACTGACCCAAGCCTCAGAGGCACTAGAACAACCACCACCAGATGACTAGGTTCGAGGGGAACATAGTGTGAGGCCTCTGTCACTGACCCAAGCCTCAGAGGCACTAGAACAACCACCACCAGATGACTAGGTTCGAGGGGAACATAGTGTGAGGCCTCTGTCACTGACCCAAGCCTCAGAGGCACTAGAACAACCACCACCAGATGACTAGGTTCGAGGGGAACATAGTGTGAGGCCTCTGTCACTGACCCAAGCCTCAGAGGCACTAGAACCACCACCAGATGACTAGGTCCGAGAGGAACAGTGTGTGAGGCCTCTGTCACTGACCCTAGCCTCAGAGGCACTAGAACAACCACCACCAGATGACTAGGTTCGAGAGGAACAGAGTGTGAGGCCTCTGTCACTGACCTAAGCCTCAGAGGCACTAGAACAACCACCACCAGATGACTAGGTCCGAGGGGAACAGAGTGTGAGGCCTCTGTCACTGACCCTAGCCTCAGAGGCACTAGAACAACCACCACCAGATGACTAGGTCCGAGAGGAACAGTGTGTGAGGCCTCTGTCACTGACCTAAGCCTCAGAGGCACTAGAACAACCACCACCAGATGACTAGGTTCGAGGGGAACATAGTGTGAGGCCTCTGTCACTGAGCTAAGCCTCAGAGGCACTAGAACAACCACCAGATGACTAGGTCCGAGGGGAACATAGTGTGAGGCCTCTGAGACAGGGAGGTCGAGTTCCTTCTAGAAACCTCAAGGAGGGGATCTTCTCTTAGTAATTTACAAATTAAATAAGAACGAAGTTCGTTAACGCATAAAAGGTTAGGTCAAGTTAGGTTGTGTAAGAGCCATAAGTATATGTAGAAATTAACCAACTATAATTATAATCCATTCCTTCAGGGTCATGAAGGAACTCAATCCTCCCCCCCTTTTCTCTCTCCCACCGCCAAAGTGAAGTAATTAGATCCCTCCCCCCAAGTAGAGGAACTCAACCATAGAATTAAGTGACCTTTATCAAAAAGAGGATTAACTCACCTTTCGTGGAGGGATTCGAACACGGTCCTTTGAAACTACCTTTCCCAAGATGTGTGCATTGGAGCTATGACCAGAGGTAGATATAATATTGAACATCTGATAATATTATCATCGAGTCACTCAAGTGGACAAAGCAGTCAGGGATCCTCAGGAGGGTCACTAATATACATCCTCTGACCTTCTCCGTGGTGTATCTCTTCACTAGGGTGGACAAAGCAGTCAGGGATCCTCAGGAGGGTCACTAATATACATCCTCTGACCTTCTCCGTGGTGCATCTCTTCACTAGAGTGGACAAAGCAGTCGGGGATCCTCAGGAGGGTCACTAATATACATCCTCTGACCTTCTCCGGGGTGCATCTCTTCACTAGAGTGGACAAAGCAGTCGGGGATCCTCAGGAGGGTCACTAATATACATCCTCTGACCTTCTCCGTGGTGTATCTCTTCACTAGAGTGGACAAAGCAGTCGGGGATCCTCAGGAGGGTCACTAATATACATCCTCTGACCTTCTCCGTGGTGTATCTCTTCACTAGAGTGGACAAAGCAGTCGGGGATCCTCAGGAGGGTCACTAATATACATCCTCTGACCTTCTCCGGGGTGCATCTCTTCACTAGAGTGGACAAAGCAGTCGGGGATCCTCAGGAGGGTCACTAATATACATCCTCTGACCTTCTCCGTGGTGTATCTCTTCACTAGAGTGGACAAAGCAGTCGGGGATCCTCAGGAGGGTCACTAATATACATCCTCTGACCTTCTCCGTGGTGCATCTCTTCACTCGGGTGAATGAATGAATGACTCATAACATGTTTCTGTAGTTTGGCAGCGGAAGTGCGTGCGTGCGTGCTTGGAAATGAGACGCCCAACAAATACCAACAACACTTGTATCTCTTTCGAGAATCGTCGATAGCAAAAGCTCGCTCAAAACCGATCGTTGGTGACGTTTTTATCGAGTCTATAAATTACACTCATCGCGTTATGTTTAGACGCAACCTTGCCATGACGTCATAAAGGTCGTCTCTAGACTGATTCAGAATTGGATCAATTAAGAGCAATTAAATCGTTGTTACTTTGATAAGATTGATAGATTTTTATAGAAACAAACAAAGAAACATTTTAATGACACTTGAGATTGTTACCTATCAGAAGTTCGGGCAAAGCCGCAAAGGTCTTGCGGTGTTTGGGGAATCTTCCTAAACGTTTCACCACGTTTTGGATTGTTGATTTAAAAGGACTAGATTCTTCTATTTAATATTTTGCAATATTTAGTTGATCAGCTATGCACACTGAGTAAAGCTCTTTTTTGGACAACCTGACAAACCTTTCCCTCTTCCTCTGACGAGTTTACACACTCATTAAACTATTGGAGCCTTGAAAACATCGACTTGTTTTTTTTAAATTGCCTTTTTCTTGTTTCTTATTTTAGACATTTGCTTCAGATTTTTTTTTTGCGGCACTGTAAAATTAATTATTTAAGAATATATGGTTTTCGTTAGAACGTTGTTTCTTAAAAACTTTCTGAATAAAACAAATCCACAAGAATGAGTGATCCTATCTTGGCCTGTCATGACGTCACAGGTAAGAAACGTCGTTAGTTAACCCAAAGGTTATTCAATATTCATCCGCCTCGTAATTCTGCTAATGACAAATAAAGTCAGTTTGCATCACTTGACATATTTTCTAGGTGAATAAACACTTGGCTCTGTTTAGTTACGTCTCAACTCTCGTCAAAAGGCTGATCATAATACAGATGTCACTCGAGGAGGTTGTCCGCCAGGGGACTTCACCTTTTTGGCAATTTGGTCCAAGTTTGAAGTTTAAAACTGTTACTAACGTAACGTTTCAGTCGCCTAATTAGGCCTAAATATCGCAAGACAAGTCTTCTGAACCTATAATCTAGAACTAGGCCGACACCCTGTCGTATCACTTGACTCAGTGGGGGCCTAAACCTGGACTTTTCTTCTCTCTCTCTCTCCTTCACACATTTGTTTGTTCTTCTGTTACACTTTCCAATGTTCATGTATCTCACTAACATGGTTAACTGCTCATTAAAAATGCAGATTGAAGGACATATTGTGAAATATTTTAGTGTTTCCATTAATTGAATGATAATAAAATAGTTGAAAAGCCCTCATAAATATTTCAAAACATGTCCTTCTCTGATTATCTTGAAACTTCATATTGTTTGAAAATAGCCAATAAAAATACTTATTCTATTTGTACATTTAGTTTGAAATGAAAACTCTAGTAAAGTGATAAATGTACCTGTTGTTGAAAGTTTAAATATATAAATGGTATTTTATTATTGACAGTCCTTTAGATACTTTTCCATTGGTCCCTCCCAGTATTTATCAGGGGAAGCTGAACTCCATCTTGTCTGTTACTTCCGGTTGCGAGTCTCATGTAGTGGTTCCATCTCTTGTGATGGATGCATTCACTGGGTATGATGCACATCACCTTTGCACTTACAATACATGTATTTACTATTTACATTTCAATCGAGAACCAATCATTTGATCTTAAACAACCAAAGTTTACCTTTGTGGGCTAAAATAATTATTGTTTTTATCTAAACTATAATAAATAAAATCATCTATTTTGTAATGTACTATAGTCTATAGTTTAGTAATGGTCTGGGGAAAAACACGGGTGAAATCGCTCTAGAATTGTTATCTATAGTTCAGTGATGAAAGTACAAAATGAGTTAAAGTGCACCTCCTACACAAATGGTTGTATCAAAGTACGACTTAGATCTAACAGTTCAAGAGAGAATATACCTCAGTTTTAGCTTCTGTGGTGCTGACTGACAGCTCACAGCTGACTTCTGACGGCTTTGAAAAGCTACCAGACCAAATTATGTATCCCTACGCCGAATCATATGATCTGCAAAAAACATGTCTTTAGCAGTTGTCACTTCTGACAGTAAAAATTTAGGTATATACCTAAATATTGACTGTCAGAAGTCAGCTGTGAACTGTCAGTCAGCACCACAGAAGCTAAAACTGAGGTATAGCTACCCTTGAAACACGGCAGATCACATGACTTGACGTATGAATACTTGAGAGTATGTTAAGTAACTTTTCTAGCTGTCAGAAGTTCTTTATATGAAAATTTGATTATAGTTTGAGAAATGAAATGTTTACTTTGTGCAGCTAGCATAAAGATAATTCATAAATAGATATGGGAGACATAACTTTTTACCAACTCAACGTAATTAACTATACTGTTGCCTTTGTGTCCATTTCGAGTGTTGTCTATGCTCATTTTACATTAGTCGATAGTTTGGAATAAACCTAATGTTCGCAATCCGCCTCCACCCAAAGGATGAAACACTTGTTGACATCAATAATCAGGTCGAGGATGTCACCTCTGTTTTAGAATGATTGCCATCCCGATTCTCTTTGTGACATCGTGCCGCTGCAATCTGATTCCCAAACAGTTCAGTCTTGACTTGATAAAAGCCTCAAGGTTACTTTATTACCCCTCATATTTATAGTTGGCAGCTTGGATTATGTTTGGAATGGTGGGTCGTGTGTTTGTTGTAGGTTGCAGTTATCACGCCAAGTCAAACAATTGTTACATGTTAATATATTTACGGACAAATATATTGTATAACTAACATATGTGTTTAAAGATCTTATCTCCCGCTATCAAATGTTGCCACAGCACATCTACCAACATAAAACGCCACTAATCAAAAGTTTGTACTTAGTTTTTCTAAATATTTACTCGAATTTTTGTACTAGATATTTCACACGTAATAATTTCGTAACATTACGTGTTTGTTATTTCTATGTTTAATATTCTCTAAAATCTAATGTTAGCCGAGTAATATGATCTGTGGCCTTTTAACTGTTTCTTCCATTAGATTTTACAACCGCTGGAAAGAGATCTAAGCCTGTGAAAATACTTTCTAAGCGGGAGAGAAATACTCTTATAGGACTAATTGATTGTATTACTTTATAAACAATTTGAAAGATATTTTTAACCTTTTCCAACAAAAATATAATGAATTGCGTGGCTACCCCTGGTAATGCTTTTATTTGCTTCAGACAAAATATCTTAATTTTATTTCTTCAGACCAAGTTTTTAGTTAATTAAAGAAAAAATAATCCAAAATTTAAAATTCCAGCTTCTAGGTACACATGTCTGTACACAGGGGCTACTAATTATAATATTTCAGTCCTGTACATGCGGCAGATATCGCGCATTGCTCATGGCAGACAGACAGACAGACAGACAGACAGACAGACAGACAGACAGATACTCATGTTATCAATATAGGTATAGAATATATAGATATATACGTTTAGTTTAATTGGCTACATACAAGTTATTTCAACAGTTCTTGAATATTCGTCATTTGGGGATATTTTCTCCTTGATCACGTGACATTTGGCGAGATTTTGTGGTGGGGGTTACAGTAGACTTTGTCATGACTAAGGGGTACACTATAAAGGTCTGCGCCCCCACGGCTCTATTCGAATGTTTTGTTTTCCAGCGAGAAGTCTAAGCGTGAAGTGCACCTCTAAGGACAGTTAGTGTCACCAGGAGAGAGAGAGAGAGAGAGAGAGAGAGAGAGAGAGGTCTGGCACGTGGACAAACCGGGGACACGTGTAGTCAGTGGCGCCAACACCTCTCGCAGCCACACGTGTGATTGATGAGCTGACTTGATACTAAACATAATCTAGCTTTAACCCCGCATTCTCTCTGGTAACTCGAGATTAACTTCTTCTAAAGGTTAGGGGGTGTGAGGAGGGGTGGGGGTATTCCCCCCCCCCCATGAAAGAAAGGGGGATGACGCAAAGATTGATATATTGGTACACATACAATTTACACAACAAAACTTGTCTGGTTAACTGATATGTTGACACTTTCTTGGCTTTGGGACTTTTTTTTTCTTCTCGACGATACATTTAAAGTTTTATTTTTATTTTTAAATGGTCCACTGACTTAATCACACCACCATTCTCCAATCGACCTGTCCTCGTGGTCACACGGTTTTCAAACCGTGCTCCACCATAGTCACCTCTGGCTCCATGAGGCTGTTTAGAATATTCTTTATTTGTTTTTAACACTAGACGATAGTATCAGTTATTAGGATTGCCCATTTTTTCAAATCTGAATAAAGGACGTTTGCCAAAAGCATGCTCGGAACATGATATAAGATGTTTTCAATTTATTTTATACTTTCAATAACGACAGCTAAATTGTATAAGTATTAAAGTTCATAATATTAATGTAAAAACAACTTTCCAGGTCTCCAGAATGTATTCTCACTGTTGCGAGGATTCCTTCTGTCTACAATGTTTGGCCACCCCTGGTTCCCACTCTAAATTCTGCCTTATCCCTTCTCCATCGGTGTAAATATGCGGCTACCTCGGACGGGTAGTAAGGCTCAGTGCAGATTGCGAGTTTCCCTCCATGAAATGTCAACGACCGTGTGTGTGTGTTAGTGTGTGTGTGTCAGATCATCGTGATAGAGCACACACCCGAACTGTGTAGCTTGCAAACATCACGTCTGTCAGTGGAATAACACAGGAGGTCTCTGGTACAGATCACCCCGTCCCCTTTTTGAACGTGTGGGATACAACACCTGGGAGGCACTCCAAAACCACTCACAATTTTAATAAAAACGAAACTATTTCTAAAATGTTGACCACGAAGATGTATCAAATACACTCCGTTAAACATGAAAGATAGCAAGCCTACCTTGTATTGCTACATTATAAGATAGGGCCGTAGTGTAATCCTTCAAGCAGGTAATGCTACCTTTCAGGATAGACGAAGTATACCTACTGCATCACACACATTCTATTGGAAAAAGAACAGAAATAATGACTGGTATATTATATCAAAGGTTGAAACCAGAGTAATATTTCTTTTTTTTAAGGCTAAACCCCACCACAACCCAGCAATTTGAGAAACATTTTAATGAACATTAATTTATCGACTGATAAATATTATAAAACCCAAGCAATATTTTACTAGCCGCCATTTTGATGTTACAGTAGGCCTACACGATTGTTTTTAATGCCCTTAGCCCAAGCTAAGGGTTATTAACACCTGGGACTACACTAATAGATAGTTCAATATCCGTCATACCACACCTTATTTCACATAATGATATGGATTCGGTCTGGCTAAGTTACCACAGTCTGGTTAGTCAGCGCCTTGGCCGTCATGGTCATGGAGATGATGGTAAAATAAAATAAATTTAAAATAATTATAGCTAATATTTGCTCATAGGATAAGAATCTCTTAAAAACCTTTATTTATCCCAAATTTAGAGAAGACCCTATACAAATTTTAGAACTGTGATTGGTTAATTTATGAATATAGAATTTTTTTTCCAATTAGTTTTAGTCTCCGAAATAAAACTAATTTTTAAACATTTTATTAAATTTTCTCCTAGCCTTATTTATTTAATCTTCTCTAGCATTTACTAATTCACCATATTGATGATAATTTAATGACAATAATAATATAATTTACAACACTCGCACTGATGGAAACACCGCCAAGTTAATAACTTGAGGTTGGATGCAGGTGACGCGGGTTAAGGGCAGTTTTTATAACAGTACAAACAGTACAAACATAGAGGTTAATTTTCTACACATGGTGATATCGCCAGAGGAAGAAAATTAAACTATATATTTCTACTGGAGGAATATTTTTCTTTATTTTAGCTAAAAAAGAAGTTGATATAAAAACTGAAACTGTTACCTTTTCTCGCGTCCCCTACCTCCCCACATTAAAATGTATTCTAAAGGCAGATTATGTCGGGACATTTGATTGGGGGGGGGGGTTTGTCCTCAAGAGCCCTTAACTATAATATTTGTTTGTCCACCTTCTCCCTGCCCTCCCCTTGCCCCTCAGTATCCAAGGTTCCTTGTCCTGCCCTCACCTTGCCCCTCAGTATCCAAGGTCCCTTGTCCTGCCCTCACCTTGCCCCTCAGTATCCAAGGTCCCTTGCCTTGCTCTCCCCTTGCCCCTCAGTATCCAAGGACTCTTGTCCTGCCCTCCCCTTGCCCCTCAGTATCCAAGGTTCCTTGTCCTGCCCTCACCTTGCCCCTCAGTATCCAAGGTCCCTTGTCCTGCCCTCACCTTGCCCCTCAGTATCCAAGGTCCCTTGCCTTGCTCTCCCCTTGCCCCTCAGTATCCAAGGACTCTTGTCCTGCCCTCCCCTTGCCCCTCAGTATCCAAGGTTCCTTGTCCTGCCCTCACCTTGCCCCTCAGTATCCAAGGTCCCTTGCCTTGCTCTCACCTTGCCCCTCAGTATCCAAGGTCCCTTGTCCTGCCCTCACCTTGCCCCTCAGTATCCAAGGTACCTTGTCCTGCTCTCACCTTGCCCCTCAGTATCCAAGGTCCCTTGTCCTGCCCTCCCCTTGCCCCTCAGTATCCAAGGACTCTTGTCCTGCCCTCCCCTTAACCCTCAGTATCCAAGGTTCCTTGTCCTGCCCTCACCTTGCCCCTCAGTATCCAAGGTCCCTTGTCCTGCCCTCACCTTGCCCCTCAGTATCCAAGGTTCCTTGTCCTGCCCTCACCTTGCCCCTCAGTATCCAAGGTCCCTTGTCCTGCCCTCACCTTGCCCCTCAGTATCCAAGGTCCCTTGTCCTGCCCTCACCTTGCCCCTCAGTATCCAAGGTCCCTTGCCTTGCTCTCCCCTTGCCCCTCAGTATCCAAGGACTCTTGTCCTGCCCTCCCCTTGCCCCTCAGTATCCAAGGTTCCTTGTCCTGCCCTCACCTTGCCCCTCAGTATCCAAGGTCCCTTGCCTTGCTCTCACCTTGCCCCTCAGTATCCAATGTCCCTTGTCCTGCCCTCACCTTGCCCCTCAGTATCCAAGGACTCTTGTCCTACCCTCACCTTGCCCCTCAGTATCCAAGGTTCCTTGCCTTGCTCTCACCTTGCCCCTCAGTATCCAATGTCCCTTGTCCTGCCCTCACCTTGCCCCTCAGTATCCAAGGACTCTTGTCCTACTCTCACCTTGCCCTTCAGTATCCAAGGTCCCTTGCCTTGCTCTCCCCTTGCCCCTCAGTATCCAAGGTCCCTTGTCCTACTCTCACCTTGCCCCTCAGTATCCAAGGTCCCTTGCCTTGCTCTCCCCTTGCCCCTCAGTATCCAAGGACTCTTGTCCTACCCTCACCTTGCCCCTCAGTATCCAATGTTCCTTGTCTTGCTCTCACCTTGCCCCTCAGTATCCAATGTCCCTTGTCCTGCCCTCACCTTGCCCCTCAGTATCCAAGGACCGATGTTCCTCATTCTTCAGACTACATTCACGAGCTAACAGACGCCAGCTATTTTTGAGTGGCTGCACATAAAAAAGGGCCCCAAGAAATGCCAGAAATGTCCCCTCTCCTGTGCACATCCGGCTGAGGGAACACACACTCAATTACTGGGATTATTTCCGACGTTTTTAGCCCCCCCCCCCCTCCTCTGGTGTGTGTGGCCCTCCAGAGGTAGACCCTTCGTTCCTTTGCCAACAGCTAGAGCTGTCTCTCTCTGTCACACACATATATAATATAGGAGGCTTGTCCCAACTCTTCATTCATCGTCTCGTTGTTAAACATGGTTAGGAACGTTACGTCATGTTACAATACCAACATGGTTTACAAACCCGAGGGTGTCTTTGCAGAGCGGGGTTCGATTCCTACCGGCTTCTCATTCGGTTATAGGGTTCACTCTCTTCCTTACAGTTGAATAATTCTACCTTTATCATCCTTTTCATTATATGTCTGATCTTTTGTGAAATGTTTTCATAAAAAACCTAGGATGAACTAAACCTAGGTCCATTTTAATCCACTTGCCCCATCTTAGAAATAAACATATATTTTCCCACTTCTTCTTACTACCCGTCCACGCGCTTACACCCACATAGTCTGACGCATCATTCTCGTGTTAGACTGGATGACGGGAAGATTGAGGTTTAAATCCAGGTCGGGTGTATTGAGGGTTGTTTTTCCTGAACGGTTTCCCACTCTCCCTCCACGCCAATACGGGTACGGTTCCTAAAAAAAATAGCTTCTTCATCCTTCTTCATCCTTCTTGACTAGCGTACAACCCGACACTGGCACTAAGAAACGCTGGAAGTCTATTAATGATATGAATGATGAAATGTACCCGCATTAGATAAAAACACCTACTATACAATCGGCCGGGATTTTAACACTTGTGAAGCTCATTTAGTATTGTTACGTTTAATCTGCGTGTCCACCGATGCGGGCTAGCTTTGAAAGAGACTAGGCTTATAAAAATATAATTTATATTTTTACTAAGGCTCTTTGTCAAGCTCGGTTGTCTGGGTCCCCGGTAACGAGCTATTAGGGGTTCGAATCCCGTCTTGGTGTACTAGTTGGGAGGGTAAATGGCTGCCCACATCCTCCACACAAATGTAGGTACATTCCCGCCAGATTCAACCTTCCTCAGCCGAATAAAGGCGGATAGTCTGATCGGTTGGAAAGACTGGGGGAGGGGGGGATGAAACTATTTGAATAATCTCCTCACGAAACGTTTAGTTGAAAACAAACTCCGCTTCAGACGTGTTGATTGGTTTGTGTTTAATGGGGCACACACAGTCGATAGCAACGCTCGCTTTCGGCTAAATAAGGAACTTGTGGCCGCAGCCCTGGATGAAAGACTCGCCGACGTCAATCGGCTACCTGGGTGGTCGGGCGTGTGCGGACAATGCTGTTCATGATGGTCCGTTGGAGAAAGACAATGAAGATATTTTATTTACCGGTGAAATTAGTATTGTCTTGGTTTCAATCGGACGTTAATGAAGACATTAGAGAGGATCTAGGAGGGCGTTCGTTTGTTCAAGGGGGGAGGAACGTTCGTTTGTTCAAGGAGGGAGGGTAGTTCGTTTGTTAAAGGGGGGAGGGACGTTCGTTTGTTCAAGGGGGAGGAACGTTTGTTTGTTCAAGGGGGGAGGAACGTTCGTTTGTTCAAGGGGAGAGGAACGTTCGTTTGTTCAAGGGGAGAGGAACGTTCGTTTGTTCAAGGGGGGAGGGACGTTCGTTTGTTCAAGGGGGGAGGAACGTTCGTTTGTTCAAGGGGAGAGGAACGTTCGTTTGTTCAAGGGGAGAGGAACGTTCGTTTGTTCAAGGGGTACGGAACGTTCGTTTGTTCAAGGGGAGAGGAACGTTCGTTTGTTCAAGGGGAGAGGAACGTTCGTTTGTTCAAGGGGTACGGAACGTTCGTTTGTTCAAGGGGAGAGGAACGTTCGTTTGTTCAAGGGGAGAGGAACGTTCGTTTGTTCAAGGGGGGAGGAACGTTCGTTTGTTCAAGGGGGGAGGAACGTTCGTTTGTTCAAGGGGTACGGAAACAAACGCGAGTGAGTTATGACAAAAAACATTACTGGCCCAAAATAAATAAAATATTGGTTCAGTAGTTTAATTTTTTTACACATTGTTGTCAACCTCACTGGTTATAGGGTAGAGTGCTTGCCTCAGGACCCGATGTTCCTGGTTTCATACCCAGTCGGGGTCAACGGAGTTTTCTTGAGCGATAAATATCCGTAGCACAACTTTCTTCGGAGAGGAAGTAAAGCCGTCGGTCTCATGTCGATTGTGGCATTTAAAAGAACCCTGGAAGGTATGTGAAAATTGGTAGGCCTTTTACTCTCGCTCACAGAAATTTTCGTGTGTTGATATAATCAGTCAGTTCAGAAAGTGTACGTTGAATACCTCAGATAAATGCATACACATTGTAATCTCACTGGTTGTTGAATATGTCGTGGGCATTGCGTAATTCCAGGACTCTCTGTGTTTAAAAAGTTTCTGACTAAGCATTCAAGAACAAGTGACAGTATAATATGTAGAACATTAAACTAAAAAATCTATTATACAATAAAAAAATACTCTATTTATTTTGGCGACCCACCTCGGTGGCCGCCATCTTATGATCTTTTTCCTTGTTTTATTTCTCTTTTAATTTTGCTCCCTATTTAAAAGAAGAGCTATATGGCCCCAGAAAGGCTCTAGGTTTTGGGGGCAACATCAGGACGACTTCTTACCAGTCATGTTATGACGATATTGTCTGAGGTATCGGAACAATGCCTTTAAATAATCTCATTGTCTTAAGATAAAGCACAAAAGCTTCACTCGATAAAGTAGCCTACAGTTAACTGAGCTCGGCCTTGGTCCTTGCGTGATAAGAATTCCATCGTATCCACCTTACTCTGACTCAATGTACTAGTCTAGCCACCGTATCCACCTTACTCTGACTCAGGACACTAGTCTAGCCATCGTATCCACCCTGCTCTGACTCAAGACACTAGTCTAGCCACCGTATCCACCCTGCTCTGACTCAAGACACTAGTCTAGCCACCGTATCCACCCTGCTCTGACTCAAGGTACTAGTCTAGCCACCGTATCCACCCTGCTCTGACTCAAGGTACTAGTCTAGCCATCGTATCCACCCTGCTCTGACTCAAGGTACTAGTCTAGCCACCGTATCCACCCTGCTCTGACTCAAGGTACTATTCTAGCCACCGTATCCACCCTGCTCTGACTCAAGACACTAGTCTAGCCACCGTATCCACCCTGCTCTGACTCAAGGTACTAGTCTAGCCATCGTATCCACCCTGCTCTGACTCAAGGCACTAGTCTAGCCACCGTATCCACCCTGCTCTCACTCAAGACACTAGTCTAGCCACCGTATCCACCCTGCTCTCACTCAAGACACTAGTCTAGCCACCGTATCCACCCTGCTCTCACTCAAGACACTAGTCTAGCCATCGTATCCACCCTGCTCTGACTCAAGGTACTAGTCTAGCCACCGTATCCACCCTGCTCTGACTCAAGGTACTAGTCTAGCCACCGTATCCACCCTGCTCTGACTCAAGACACTAGTCTAGCCACCGTATCCACCCTGCTCTGACTCAAGACACTAGTCTAGCCACCGTATCCACCCTGCTCTGACTCAAGGCACTAGTCTCGGAGACACCGCGATTATATCGATAAATAACTACTTGTATTTCATTAGTTTTGTTTATATCACCGCGTCTTACTACCTGTTCAGGTTATACGTCTATGTACTAATTACACTAATGGGTTAAAAGTTAGGAAGGCTTAATTTAGAGGAACTGCGCCCGAATTTGCGTGGAGGGAGATTGGAAAATCACTTAAGGAAATCACTCTCAGTGCACCCGACTGGGATCGAACTCCGATCTCCCCGTCTTTGCCAGTTTGTTGAACACGAGATTAGCGCGTTAGACCACGCGGCCACCGAAGCGGGTAAGAGAGTTTGAAACAATTTCTGAAAAAACCACCCCCCACTAGACGTGACCAGGATTCGAACCCTGATCTCCACATCTTCAGCATGTCGCGAGAGAGCGACTGTGTGGCCAGACTGACGAGCGTGTGAGCGACTGTGTGACCAGACTGACGAGCGTGTGAGCGACTGTGTGGCCAGACTGACGAGCGTGTGAGCGACTGTGTGACCAGACTGACGAGCGTGTGAGCGACTGTGTGACCAGACTGACGAGCGTGTGAGCGACTGTGTGACCAGACTGACGAGCGTGTGAGCGACTGTGTGACCAGACTGACGAGCGTGTGAGCGACTGTGTGGCCAGACTGACGAGCGTGTGAGCGACTGTGTGACCAGACTGACGAGCGTGTGAGCGACTGTGTGGCCAGACTGACGAGCGTGTGAGCGACTGTGTGGCCAGACTGACGAGCGTGTGAGCGACTGTGTGACCAGACTGACGAGCGTGTGAGCGACTGTGTGACCAGACTGACGAGCGTGTGAGCGACTGTGTGACCAGACTGACGAGCGTGTGAGCGACTGTGTGGCCAGACTGACGAGCGTGTGAGCGACTGTGTGACCAGACAGACGAGCGCGTGATTAGCAGATAGCTCTCGATAGTTGTTGACGAGGAGGCTACGAATCTTGACTCGGTGAACTGAGATTGGTTTATGACAAGTTATTGTTGTGGTTTTCCCATCCTCTCTCCACGCTAATGGCGATTCTAATTTGTAAATGCCTACTTTGATAATATTGAAGTATTCTAACATGTCAGTTTTATACACACACATATATATATGTTTGTTGTTCACAGGCAATGGATCATAGACTTCATCCAGGCGGACGGTTTGGGTCTGGTACTGGAGAACTTAGAACGGCTAGGGGAAGGCGGGGTAGTACGGGACATCGCAGACACTGTGTCGCAGATGGAATGTGTGTCTGGACTGCGGATAATCATGAACTCCGAGCCAGGACTCAACTACATTGTTGATCACCCAGACTACACTCGCAAGCTCGCCGGCAGTAAGTAAACCCACTCTATTCTTACAGTGACCATATTGTTAGTAACAATCAACAACAAAACATACGGAACAAGCGACTACTTTTAGTAGGACATTTCATGTTTAGGAAAAGAAAATGGTTGAAAAAACTACCTTTTACAAAATTAACTTTTAATTGCTAATTAAGTTTAACAAAGTCCCATCAAGTCAAATAATATCCAAGAGAACATTGGTTTCATCGTCCATTTCAAGGAACAGTTATTTATGTCAAGAAAAACTTTTGTACAGAAACATGATTAAATTTAGATACAAACTTTTTATTTTACTCTTTTTATTAACTATAAATTTTTGTTAGGAAGTTAGAAGCTAATCACATCAAATCTAGTCTTAGCTATGCGAGTTCTGATAATTCTTAGCATTAAAAGCAAAACAACCAAAGGAACAAATAATAAGTAGTATCAAGAAACGTGTTTGCTATTGTGTTCTTTGGATGTGAAATAGTTTCTTGCTGTAATTCTGTTTGAGTAAGCATAAAGGTTTGCTTTAAAAATATCAACTTAATTGAATATTTGACTTAGTTTTAAGTATTTCCATAAGAATTTGTAATTTAAGAAGTAGAGGTTCTGGTACTAAGTAGAATAACAGGATGTTTTATACCTGAATAGCTATCGTAGAAATGTTCTATCAAGAACAAGCTTTCCTCCACCTTCCACCCCGTTCCTGAACAAATTCCACCCACTCACCCCCTTCTACAGTTGCCAAACATATAAACACATACAAACCCGTTAAAAAATATTGCAAATATAATATTTTAACATAAGAGTTGAAAGTAATTTGTTTTGAATTGTTTCGATAAAACCCTCCATCTTGGAACATTTGAAGTTACTCTGCTGCCACGGCGCGTACCTAAAACAAAATAATGTGGCGTAAACAAAATAAGGCTTGTTATTAAGTAAAACGCGAACTTAAAAACGTTTGCGCCCCCCCCCCCCTCTCTTTCCGGTCATCTTCTAAAAGCTTCTTGCATGGTGCCCAAACCCCCGTATCAGCGCTTCCTGACGGCTGTAATCGGTAATAGACTCTGCAGTCTCACCGAACTTCCCTTGACGGCCACAGATAATGGGACCGTAGCACTTCACTGCAGACAACAATTTGTTTCCCATGTCCACGTGACACTCTCATTGTTGTCAAGTCCGAGGGTCGCTAGAGCAGACCTTGGCACGTCACATCAGATGACAAACCGAACATTCCCCCTCCCCTCCAGCCGTGAAATGACATCATCTAGAACTTGTTGTGCTCCAACGCTGGGTGGAGGGAGTCATGTGACCTCTTGTTGGCGAGGGGGTGAAAACACTGCCAGTTGTTGTGGAAGGTCCCTGTTGCTCACATCCTCGGGGGTGAAAACACTGCCAGTTGTTGTGGAAGGTCCCTGTTGCTCACATCCTCGGGGGTGAATAACACCGACAATGAAAAAGTTGCGCACTATTTTTGCCATCCAGTGGTTGAAACTTCGCAGGTTCGTCAAGTGGAGTTGCAAACTTTCCGCAAGGAGGAACAAAAATCTTAATCATCTGTTATGTGGTAATATTTATTTTCAATCAGTATTAGTTTAATCTTCCATTTCCTGCGATGTCAAATAGTTCTCCGAACAATGATTGTAGTAGCATCGACCCAACTTCACGAAAGCCGAGAGGATTAAACTCTATGAGAGTTTATGACGCGCAAAATACTCGAGTCAATAGTTTTTTTTAAGGATATTTTTTAATCGGAAATTGATTAAATCTTGGTGATTAAATCTTTCGCGAATAGTTGAATTGTTTACTAGTTCTAAAAACAGCTTAATAATTTATTGTCAGACGTGTTTAATAGAAGCAGTTTGTTTCCAAATGCCGCCCAACTGTTTTAACTTAGTAATTCCCGGGTAAGTGGTAAATTCTTTAACTACTTTAGTGTTAATTGAATAATGGTGTTGTGTTGTGTGCGAGTGTGAGAAAAACTCTCTTTATCCTTTATATCCCCACTTGACAGCGGTGGGTCACACGGTCTATATATTGGCCTGGTTGTGATGGGGAGGTAGAGGTTCCAATCCCGGCCACACTTGTGATTCCCAGAGGCCTATACTCGTTCAAGTGTTTGGAGAGAGACACCCGATCCTGAAAGCTACAGCGTGTTCCTGAAGAGTCCTGTCCTTGGTTCTCAGTCAACAAGTCACCACCCCTCTTCAACCATTGATCATTGAAGATGGAGTTCATCTGACAAGTGTTAATTGAAGCGTTATTGCGCCCGCCGCCATGTTGTGGCGCCTTGTTCAAGTGAAGCACAATGTGACAGACGTCCACTCATCACACACGCTCTGTGTGTGTGTGGGGGGGGGGGGGGGGGGAGTTTCAACTCGCTGAGGGTGAAGCAAGGGCACATTATAGACAACATACTTGGCTACCAACATATTTTTAAAAAAGTAAGCCAACAAAAGTTGAAAGCCTACCTCACTAGACCTTTTGAGATTTCATCCGATATTTTGGTATAAGCTTATTACTGGATACGCGGACAGAAGTCAAGATTTTCTGGGAGTTTTTTTTCGTGACGGGAAGACCGGAGTTTAAAATCCTATGCCAGGTGTCCTAAGGAGGGGGTTAATCCTAGACGGTTTCCCACTCTCCTTCCACGCAATTGAGGATACATTTCCTCTAAACTCTACCTTCCCACTCCCTACCCCATGCCTCCATTAGTGTAGTTGTATATGAACAGCTCCAGACCAATAGTAAGACGTGCTAAACACACATTGTATTTATATAAAGCTGTATTTCTAATTGATTGGTTCAGTGCATAGCACTTCATCACATCGGGGACTCTCCCTACATGCAAATGTGGGTACATTTCCTCCAGGTAATATTAAAGAATACCAGTAGTAGTGTGTGCCATTCTAACACCCTTACAGGGTCACGCAAAGGGCAGGGAGAGGGGGGGGGCACCTAATATCTAACAGCAACACACCCACATTGATTGTTTATACTACGTTTATGTATCAGGATATAGCAAGATTGAAGAAAGGAAATGTACCCGCATATGCGTGGGAAGAGAGTGGCAAACCCTTTAGGAAAAAATGTCCTCGATAAACCCGGCCGGGATTCAAACACCGATCTCCCTGACACCGGCAGTCAATCTATTGCAGCCTTCGGAGAGGGCATTGAAATCTAATGGGTTTTTTTACTGGTTTTCCAAACCCGTATTTCTTTCTCTCGACCTCTGAGAGAGACAGTATTGCGATGCAAAAAAAATCAAACTTGAATGAATTTTCAGCGTTTCATGACCCCTCGAAACCTAAAAAGTGATTTTTGCGATGCCGGGGGTCTTTATCTTGGGCTGGAGCCAAAACCATCGTACCTATCGAGTTAAAACTTATAAAGCTAACCTAGTAATGGAGAAAAGCTTTCATCTTTTTATACTGTACATAGTTGAAGTATTATGTTAATTTATAGGTATGATCAAATTTTATTAAGTTAATTATGTTGTGTGAAAGCTAAAGGGGGCTCTTGAGGTTTTGTTGCCCCAGACCTTTTGAGTAATTTGTTTTTGGGCACGGGAGTATGAGGTAATCAAAGATTTTGTTTTCCAATACTGTGTTTATAAGTATTAAATGATTTTGTTTTGCGACTGTTTCAGTTCTGTCTTCTCGCAACCCCACCGTGAAGCTGCAGGTGTGGGAACTACTTTGTGCAGTGTGCATGGCCTCCCCCCGGGGACACTCGATGGCCCTGGATGCTCTGCAACACTTCAAGGTGACATCTCATGAGTGTAACTGTTTTAAGAGAGAACTCCATTATAAATCTCAAGTCTCGTGAGTTTTATTTTCACACTTAACAACTTTATTTTGTGTTGTGGCCAGGAATCACAAGGGTTGCGGTATCGGTTTGAAGTCATGATATCCGAGTTGAAAGATGCAGACAATGATGTCTACAGGACCACGCTGTTGGCTTTTATAAACTGTCTCATCATGGGCTGCAAGGACCTCGTCAAACGTTGCAGGATACGAAATGAATTCTTAGGTCAGTATCAGATCATCTCTTTATTTGGTTTTAGCCGCACATCTTTCTGGCCCATTTATCAATCCACAACTAACCTCCCACCTTCTAACCACACAGTATCAAGAGGGTGAATTTTAAGGATATTACCATGTTCCTTTGATTCTAAGACGTTCAAGTAAAAAAAAAAAAACCACTGAACTACCCTATCTAAGAAATATTTTTATGACAGAATTCAATTTACTAAAATTAGTACCTTATTTATCAGTAGTTCTGTTATTCATCTCTCCCTTCTGAATCAGTATCAGTTCGATTCTTGTGAGCTGTCGATATCTTTATTGTCTCATATTCTGAGTCATCAAGGGTGTTGGTCAGTCTGGGGTTCAAACCCCAGTATGGCTGATTAATTTATGACTATATAATATTAAGGTTTTTACTTTCAGCAGAAACATTTTGGTGGCTAGACAAAAAGAGTTTAAATTTAATAATTCTATAACAAAATAGTAAAACTAAATTTCATGTGTCACAAAATATCTACTTTTTTAAACATAGATATTAATACTAATAATAATTTAAAAAAGGAAATATTTTTCATGGTTTTTATGGCTATCCTATTTGAATTTTTTTTAATAGTATAATTTATTTTGTAAAGAGAAATACAAAGTAATGAAATGACAATCTCTCTAAATGACAGGTCTGGGGTTAGGAGAGCTGTTATGTCCGTTACGAGACAGTGCCGATGACAACCTGATTATCCAAGTGAATGTTTTCGACAGCAACAAACACACAGACGAAGATAAAGTGAACCCCTCACATCTTACACATCAAAAACTGTTTGATAAAATATTCCGAAAGGTTTGTATTCAAACTATACCTGAATTTATATTCTATGTTGTTGATTATGATATGGGAAGTACTTTTCCATCTTTTAAAATGTTAATTAACATTATTGTTAAGAATAAAATAGTTTTCTAACTGGAAATCTTTACTTAGTTTTAATAAATGTGTTTGTCTGCTGTGCTAGAATGTGTGTGTGTGCTTGCTTATGTTATGATTGTGTTTGTTTTAGGTCGCCAACACTCCTCAGGCCCTCTCATTTCACTCTCTGCTTCTGAACCTCTCAAGTTTGGAACCGACCAACCCTAACACGTAAGTTCGTGCCTGATCTTAGCAATGCAAATACTATTTACTTAAAAAGATAGTAAAGTTTGATCAATACAAATTGTTGACTTTTACTATATTTATTGTATGCCATGCAAATTAAAGACCAAAAATGTTGTAGAAATGAATATTTCAACAGTTTTGTTACTGGAGCAAAGTGAGGCAGTAACCTTGGTGGGATCTGAACCAGAAACCCCAACACATCTACTCAGGCTAGCAAGTTGATACAGTTACGGCGAGTTGTCTAGATTTTGGATTGTAGACTTAGTATTTAGAAATTAGTTCTGTCTCAGGAAAACTTGAGTGTGCTCTATTTAAAATGAAAGATTGCCGCATTTATTGTTCCAGAGACCAAGTTTGGGAGGCGCTAGAAAGGTTGTCCAGTGATGCTGTTTACAACATAGCAGAAATGTCCAAATTCGCTAGCGCACATCACACAGATCGGAGGTTTTCACTCCCTGCTCGCACCAAGAGCACTCAGACCCCGCCCAGAGCTTGGAAAAACTGCCGGGCTCTGAAAACCACGCAGACACAGACAACAGAGGTCTCGATAATGACTGATTCAGGCACACTCCTAATGGATGGAAGTGGTCTTTCATCCCCAACTAAATCTGAGAGCAAGTTTTCTACCCCACCCCCAGCTCTAATTCCTGAGTGTGGCCTTTCTACTCCACCTCCACCCCCTCCCATGCCTGAAAGCGACCTTTCTCCTCCACCTCCACCCCCTCCCATGCCTGAAAGCAACCTTTCTCCTCCACCTCCACCCCCTCCCATGCCTGAAAGCAACCTTTCTCCCCCACCCCCACCCATGCCTGAAAGCAACCTTTCTCCTCCACCTCCACCCCCACCCATGCCTGAAAGCAACCTTTCTCCTCCACCTCCACCCCCTCCCATGCCTGAAAGCAACCTTTCTCCCCCACCCCCACCCATGCCTGAAAGCAACCTTTCTCCTCCACCTCCACCCCCACCCATGCCTGAAAGCAACCTTTCTCCTCCACCTCCACCCCCTCCAATGCCTGAAAGCAACCTTTCTCCTCCACCTCCACCCCCTCCCATGCCAGGAAGCATCATGCCTGGAAGTGGTCCGCCTCCACCTCCTCCGATGCCTGGATGCAGCGGTCCGCCTCCACCTCCTCCGATGCCTGGATGCAGCGGTCCGCCTCCACCTCCTCCGATGCCTGGATGCAGCGGTCCTCCTCCACCTCCTCCGATGCCTGGATGCAGCGGTCCTCCTCCACCTCCTCCGATGCCTGGATGCAGTGGTCCTCCTCCACCTCCTCTGATGCCTGAAAGCATTTGTACAGCTAGTATTTCCCCCATGTTGAGCAACAGCCCGTTCTCGAGGAACGTCCTGGGTTACGGCACGTTACCGTCACGACACTCCACACCCTCTTACCTCCCTAGTCAAGAGAAGTCGGACTTACTTCAGTTCCGCTCGTACCCACCACACAGACGGAAGATGAAGACCGTTAACTGGACCAAGATACCCAACACGGTGCTCAGTAAGTGCTGGGTTCTCAATTACACTCGATACATCTATGACTCCTTGAAAGATAGATAAAAGAAACATAGTTTCAGCAACCAAAGCTCTTGTACTTTATTTAGATTACCGACATAAATTGTCTCTATAAGGAAAACCTCTTTTCACTTTATGAGGTAAATGTATTATATTTGTAAGAAGGTACAGCAAAGGTGGATAGAAACATATAAAAGGGACGAACACAATATGGCTTTCCGAACACAGCTCACACTTTATATTGCTGCCATTGGACAAACAGGTAATGGCTGCCTCTTGAAGAAAATTGACCGTTACCACCCAATCCCTGGGGGTAAGCCATATTGTGTTGGTTCCTTCTATTTATTTCTATTCACCCTTCCCGTACCTCCTTCCAAATGTAATACTACAATATATTGTGTTATTAATGTTCTGCTTGCAATTACTCTTAATTAGACGGTTAAGAGCCTTTGTAAGTCTCGAAGGTTAAACATTCACAACAGGAATCTTATTCAGAACATCTCTAAGTTTTGTGATTCTCTTCCACTTCTTAGGCAAGGAGTCTGTGTGGAGTGAGATGCAGGCGAACCCTGCTGATTTCCACGTGGACTTCAAGAAGATGGAGGAGTTGTTCTGTCAGCGAGCACCGACAACCAGCTCTCGTCCCCAGTCTAGCCCCAGCACCCTATCGCCGGCTGCCCCAGAGGTCAACTTGCTGGACAACAAGCGCTCCTTGGCTGTTAACATCTTCTTGAAGCAGTTCAAACAGTTCAAAAGAGGAGGCGTTGTCACAGGCGTAGTTGACACAATCAGGAAAGCTAAGGGTGCAGAGTTGGGTGCAGAGAAACTCAGAGGACTTTCAAGGCTGTTGCCTGAAAAACACGAGGTGAGAAATTCACATCTTGGAACAAATCTTATTAACGTTTTTGAGTTTTTGGAATTTATCTTTGTCATCTAAACTGAGATTAAATCTTTTTACACAACTGGGTACTCAGGAAGATACATTAATGAACTCGTATTTTTTTTTTAAATCTAGTTTTAAGTTTTAATTTTTCACAATAATGATAGTTTGAGGTGTATCTGCTAAAGCACTTGTTTGTTTTCAGCTGGAGGCAATCAAGTCTTACTCCGGTAACCCTGCACAACTGGGACACGCCGAGTTGTTCTTCCTGAAACTCTCTGAAGTTCCTGGATATGCTCTCAGGGTAGAAGCTATGTTACAGGTATAACTAATAATACATATTTATTTTCAAACACACATTTAAAAATTAAAAAAAATTGTCTTTCTTCGTTACATAAATAATATTAATTAGACTGAGGATCACTTCTACCTTGATATTTGAAGACAGAGAGTTTCAATCCTGCAAACCACTTATTTACCCTGTCAGGGGTGTGACACAGAGACACGATGCTTGGAGCTTGTACTTTCAAATATTAGTCGTTGAAAGTGAAAGATATTAATGATAGTTACACAAATGTCTATCTAAACCATAATGGAAGACAGGCGCAAGCAAGAGACCCCCCTTCCCCCCAACAGCACAAATGAAGCGCTCTGGTACTGCTAAATTTGGGACTACCTCCCTGTTGAAACCAGTTGTCTCAAGTTGCCAGGCCGAGCACATACGACCTATACATCATGTGACCATCACGGTTACCTGAAGAAATATTGCCAACATAACATTAAATTATCTTCTAGCCCAACTGATTTATTTCTCATTTATAAGTATTCCCCCTCTAGACATGTTTGCTGTTTCTCTAATCTAAGCTCTTGTAACTCGCAGAGTAAATCAAGAAAACACAACACACACTTCCTAATCATTCCGATCAAGTCTGAACTTATGAGTCCTTACAACTAAGTGTTCATAAACCCTTTTCTTATAGAAAATAAATACATCCTATCCTCGCATGAATTATTGAGAAAAGGGAAAATATAATGCTTTTTAATAAAATTACAATTACATTAGAGAAAAAAGGAGCTAAAATACAATTCTGAAGAACTATTTTAGAAAGTTTGAATCTTTAAGAACCAACCTTTGCGCACTTGATTCAAACGCTGGTTATGATTCTTAGGCAATTTATTGAGTTCAGAATCTGGTCACAGTCTCATAGGTAGGTACTCCTTGGACATAGCATTTTATAATATAAATTAACTAAAGTATGTTTCAACTTAAACTGATTAAATTTAAGAGAATTTATAAATACATGGTTGCGGAACTTTGACTTGTAACTAGCAACGCCATATATCAGACACCATTTAATCATAATAGAAAGTGTTCCTTGTAAGCTGATTCACAGCTGATAGTGTCATCACCATTTTGTTTTTTCCAGCAAATCTTGTTTAGCTTTAATAACCTTAAAATAAACATATAAGTAAGAAATGCATCGTATTTAAACACTATTCAACTTATTCTTTGTCAAGTTGTGTGGAAACCTTAAGAACCAACTATCCCAACAAATGATAGGGCTTACTGTAGCCATTAAATGAATTTGTTTGGTTCATTTGCAAACAAGGGAGTTAAAAAGCCCACAAAATTTGAGTAAACTTTCTAGAGAAGAGAAATATTTTCTTGAAATATATTAAAATAACTTCAACAATGAAGGATGCTTAAGTGAACAAATATTGGCAAATACTCATAAATTAATTATTAGTCTAATAAAGTTTCAAAAGAAGTTATAAAATCTTAATTATATTCTTTGTACAAGTTTTATCAAATAAAATGATACTTTTTGTCTTCCAAAAATAGATTTGACTGAGTTTTTAAATCTATATAATATTGTACTATCGTTTCAGAAGGAAGAGTTTTCCGCAAGAACATCGGAACTAAGGCCACAGTTAACCAGTTTGGTTGATATTTGTGATGACTTGATGCACAACGCAGCACTCAGGGATTTCCTGGCGCTGATCCTTCAACTAGGCAACTATCTCAACGCTGTAAGTAGACTGGACAGTTTTATGTCAGTACACATAACTAAATGATAACTATTATTATACCCCATACATGGGTCGGGTAGTATTTCTGTACTTAATTTAGTAGAGGAACAAAATATTGATAATTTGACAGCCGAATTTAAAAAGTTTAAAAAGCTAACTTAACAATGAAAACGAAATGTAGTAAAAAAGTTAAGTTTTTGTTTGTTTGATAAAATGTTTTTATAGTGCAATTTATTGAGGCAGAGGCAACTGTTTGTCATCATATAGTGTAAAAAAAATATTTTATTATTAAACTATTAAGAGTTTAAGTAGTTTCTCAGAAGATAGTTAGAATATTTTATTCTATGTAAATATAGAGTTAGTATTGTCAGGGGTATACGTTGGTAGCTCGATAGTTGAGTGGAGGGTCGGATGGAGTGAGCGGCGCTCCGGTATACCTTAATGTTGAGGATGGAAAGTGGTGGGGGCTCCCCCTTGGTTATCCAGTTGATGAATATCTATTGGCTTTCCCTGGAAATTAGACTTGTTTGTCTTTAAATGTGTGATCTTTCGTGAGTGTTTGTAACTAAACATGGCTTAGAAACTATAACCTGTGCTACTACCAAATTACAAAAAGAAAACTCCCATGATAGTGTATTTCACCACATAATGGTCGCATATTTTAATCCTAATTTTTGTTTAAAAAAAAGATTGGTGTGACCATTATGTGAATTTAAAAAAAATTAATATAGCACTAGCAGACAATCACTATATTAGCTCCCTGGGAAGATGCGAGTCTTACATATCATGTGACTTGACCTTGGCACCTTGACCTGCCCGCCCACTCCCCTTGCTACAAACCACGTAATATACATAGACAATGCGCGTGCGCTGAGAATTCTAGACTCGGGTGGACGAGAAAACAACTGCGCATCCAAGGTCAACAGTTATAAAGATTTAGTGGGGGGTGGGAATGAGGTATCTACCTTTTAAATTGACATGACAAACAGGACTATACCAATCAACAATGTTTTATAAAACTCTTTTTTACTGAAAAAACAGAGTGCAATGAAATTTTATTAAGCAATTTTTGAACTGATAAAACAGTGTGTGACAATCATGCGCTGGTGAAATACGGTAGTTATGGAACTTGGTTTTCCTACTAATCTCCATAATAGTTGGTTATTAACAAGACATTTACTTAATTAAATATTGAATTATGTGCAAAAACATCCCCCATGGATACCAGTTTACTTCTACTAATCTTCTCTTCTTTTATTTGTTCTAATTTCCTTCCATTATTCACAATATCAGCAATATATTTTAAATATCAAATCAACTTCTGGTTTTGTCTTTGTTTATGTTGAAGAAAGAAAAGCATTCCTTGAATATTAATAAAAGAAACCTCTAAGGCTCTAAACCTTGTATCATCTCTGTGTTGAATGCAGGGTAGCTACGCAGGCAATGCTGTGGGCTTCAGGCTGAATGCTCTGCCCAAACTACTAGACACTCGGGCCAACAAACCAAGATTCACATTCCTACACTACATTGTCGAGGAGGCACAGAAGAGCAGTAAAGATGCTCTTTCATTTATCACCGAACTGTCGTACCTTCATGATGTGGCAAGGTGGGTGTAGAACCAAGACTACTCTACTAATAGGGTAAAGTAGTGTAGTATTGGACCCTTAATGCTTTGCAGTTCAGTTTCAATTTTATTAATAGAAAATGAGACAATTGACATATAAAAATGAAGTGTAGTTATTTCTTGATATATCAACTTTATTGGCATAGCTTACAGAAATGAAGATAGAAATGTGTTTGTTCCTAACCTAACTCTCCTTTAAGGTTGTCTTCCTTCGCTATCTCTTACTTTACAATATTGTACAGCTTTCTACACTGTCTTATTATACATTTCCAAGCCATTAGGCACTAATTCTTTTTTTATTAATTTATTTCTTTAACAACTACTACTCGGGTTAGTAACGTACATAATTCACAATAGTTGAATTTTTTAAATGAACTCTTTTGTTACCCTTAAAACCATTCTCTTACGATTCTGAATCTGATCTCCCCTCTATAAGCAAACACATTTGTCAATGACGGATTTTAATTCATTTTTAAAAATTCATCGTATGGGTCCACCCTGGCCAAAAGTCTCAATTTATCAACTTTTCCTCAAATCTTTCTCCACATATGTTGCACTCTCTTGTCTCCCCCCAACTTACTGTTGGATTTATCTATTTTCATGTATCGTTTTTCTTTTAAATGAACGTTGTAAGGAGACGAGTGTAAAATTCCAAAATTATTCAGCTTGGAAGAAAAAATAGCTCTAAGTAAAACCAAGATATATATTTTATCTAATGTTAGCAACATTACCTAATATTAGTCGTCTGATACTGCCCGCTGTCAAATACTCAGACTCAAAGACTTTCCCCAACATTTTACACCAATTATTTGGCTCACTTTAAAAAAAATCTTAAACAAGACAAATAAAAAAAAACTAAAGATATAAAGTAAACAAATATTTCTATCAATTTTAGGCTCTCGTGGAAGGCTTAGAAGAGGATGTTCGGGTTCTTGTCAAAGAAATTCGGCAGCTGAATGAAAAACTTAAGGTTGATCAACATGGCATTTACCCTCATTTTCAAGGTAGGATGGTCACGTGATTTTACTAAAATAAATAGATAGATTAGTAATCAAAGCAAAATTTATTGAAAAACTTATTTTCAAACGAAGTGTTATAAAATTTGTCTAAATAAAACTATTTTAAATTTCATTTTTCTCATAAATAAAAAGCATACAAGTGAGTTTAATTAACTGCAATAAAGATACTTACCAGTAAAACATTTTAATATTCTTGCAGAGTTTTTGGAGGTCGCATTGAAAGAAGTTGACGACCTTGAGAAATTGGCTGCCAAAGTTCGAGAGTCGTGGACCAAGCTAGCCATTCACTTCTGTGAGGACCCACTTAAGTTTCAGCCTGAGGAGTGCTTTAAGCTTTTCTCAGACTTCTTTACCAAGATCAAACAAACAATCAAGGTGCGGCCATTTACATTCTTGACTCAATTCACTTTTTACGCTTGTATGGTGCTTTTGGCAGATTTTGAAGCTTGATGATGATGATGATTATTATGATAATCATAATATGATTTAAATTTAAAATAATTATATATTATTTTAGTCACCTTATGCCTCGAAAGTTTTACACTTTAAGAGCAACTTAGCAGGCTATCAACTGGTCCGTTGGACTCGGGTAATTTTTAACTGCCTACAAATGAAGAGAAGAGTAGCAGCTAAACACCAAGCCAAAGTTTACTCGTTAGTTGTGTAAAGTTCCATCTTAAATTATTATTTATTTTACAATTAAAAAAGGAAGACCATATTTATCTAATCTATACCCACTTTGGTGGTCGCATGGTCCAAGGCGCTACTCTTGCAGTAGACTAGACTGCCGATGACAGAGAGATCGAGGTTCGAATCTCAGTTGGATGTATTGAGGGTGATTTTTACAAAATGGTTCTCCATTCTCCCTCCATGCTAATGCGGGTATACTTTCTCTAAATATAGCCCTCCTAATCCCTAAAACCATTAATTTAATTAGTACATAAGCGTGTAGCCTGAACGGGTAGTAAGACTCTGTGCTAAATAAATTTATTCTATAGAAAAACTAAATTTATTTCCAATTCGATCCTTTCGAAGGGCGATAGTTGTTATTTTAAACCCTCCACTCTGTGTCTCTTTAAAAAAGTCAAAGTTTCTGATATCCTAGACTCACATTTTTAGGTTAAGTGCGGGAAGAAACACATGAACCCCAATAACTGTTACAGCTAGAGGTATACGACTTTCCAAGAATTCTTGGGGATGAGCCCCTGAGGTCATCTTTGTCTTGGGTGTTGGGCCATCTGTATTTATAATTGTTTGCTAACTGTTCCCTCGGTACAATGTGTTTATTTTATCACCACCCTCGCTACCTGTTCAGGTTGTATACAATTACTCTATTGGGACAGGGGTGAGGAAGGAAGTATTTTAGAAGTACTATACCTGCATTTGCATAGGATAGTGGGAAACCATTCAGTAGACCTGACCGGGATTCAAACCCCAACCTCCCCATCATGAACAGTCCAGTCTAACGCTAGTGACTCCTCAGACCATTCAGCCACCGGTACGAGTAAAATATGTTTGTTTGTTTCAGGAGAACGAGCAGCGTCACAAACAGGAGGAGAGAATTGCAAAGAAGGAGGCTGAGAAATCGGTGAGTCCTCTGAGAAGAGGCTCTAGACTCTCTGCCCCTGTCAGGCGGACACCTCCTCGCACAGATGAGCCCTGTTTGGTCGACCAGCTCATGCAAGAGATACGCAGCGGGACGTTCAATCTGCGGCGAAATGATGGTTAGCTGACATCTCGTTGTACGGCACTACCAGTACCTGTTTTGTTCTGTTCTGTTCTCTCATTGGAGGGAGTGAAGAGAACAATTCTACTTAATCTTAATAGAATCTCTATTGTTTCTGTGAAACTTAAAAGTTGTGTAAAACATATTGTGTAGAAACATCTTTTAATATCTTTTTTATACTTAATTTAAATTTGAATTACTATTATTATTAGACTTTAAGTTAGATTAATATTGAAGTTTTATTTTTGTGAAACATTGAAACCAGTCTTGTACTGAGATGATATTGTGATAGATTTCAAAATCTATGCCTGACATTTAGTTTGAGAGAGATGGTCGATTATTATGGAAAATAACTGTTTTACTTATCTCCTCTTTTTTCAATAAACCACTTAAATGTTATAAAAGTGTTCCAATATTCCAAAAACTTTATAAAAAAAACATAGCCAATTGCATGAACAAATTTAATAAAATTTATTGTAAGCTAATACTTGGTAAATTTATTTTAAAGTTATTTTTATGTGTAATTTTATTAGTTAAACTCCCTGTATTTGATTGTGCAGTTACAAATTCTATAAAATTTTGGTGAAAGTTTTGAATTTAATGTTAAAACTGATAGATATAACCTAAGATAGTACTATAACTAAATGTTTTAACTGTATTATATTTGTAAGGCGGTTCTGGAAAAATGAATATAAATATATAAAAGGTTCAGCACAATATTGTGTTGTATCTAATTTCTGTCCACCTTTCCTGTATTGTCTTTCAAATATAATAAAAATTGTTAAAATAAATTTTAGCTTTTATCACTAATGAACTTAAGGGAGTTAGTTACAACATAACCTTCATTTATTAGATTAAGTACTGATAAAATGTGTTTAGAACATTCCAAGTTTGGGGAAAAAATATTTGGATAGTAGATACAAAATAATCTAGCTCCACTCAAGGATGTAAAATATCCAATCACATCACCATAAAATATAAACAAAATTGAGGCTGTAAAACTATTGTCATTGACCATTGCTTTACATTAATGTACAGTCTTACCATATTTTCTTCAACTGATATTGTAATCTTGTAAAGCTTCAGTAGGCTATATAAAATGTTTTACACATAAAGAAAATTAAAAAGGAACTTCAAAAAACGATTTACTTCTCTAATTAATTTTTTTTATAAAATCTTTTAAATGAAGAACACTGTATTTAATATCTTGGTGTACTTTGCAAACCAAATCAATGTTGGCTTGCATTAGTGCATTGCAGAAATTAGTGGTTAGAATCTATTGTATAACTAGTGTCGGTTAATTAATATCTAGCTACTGGTTTTCTAAAATAACATTTTAATTATGCAAATAAAATATACATACAATGATAGTGATGAATTATTTAAAACTTTCCTGTAAGGCAAATCTTCAGTGCATCCTTCTATCCTGAGTCCATCCTGTTGAAGAGAACAAGTTTGATATAGTTCATCGCTGAGTGGGATCATGGGAGGACAAGGAAGTGATTCATGAAAACAATGGACTGAATCCACTTCCTTTGTTGAGTGACTGTTATTAGTAACACTACCCCCCACCCAACAGACAGCCCTCCTTGACCAGGGAGTCTGTAGTGTTATCTTGACTCATCTCGAGTGGCGGCCATCTCATTCAGGCTGCGAGACATCGAGTCCTGAATTTGACAACCCAGCACTACACGTGTCTTACAGACCTATTTACTAAATGGAATAAATTTTTGATAAATACATGGTTTACTAGGCTCAATCTACTGTACCCTATTATCTTATAAGAATAAAAAATAACTGCTCCTTTAAGGATAAAATGAGTTTAGGCCTACAGTAGTTCTGTATATCAATGTCAATTTTATTTAAGGCCAGAATCACATTCAAGAACTTTTATTTTTTAACTCTTAGTAGCTTTCTATAGATTTTATTTTTTCAAATATTGACATGCAATTGAAACAAGTGACTAAAGTTAGTTTAATTAGAACTCAAAATTAATTACTGTACCAGGATGTTAAAATTGATGCTATTTGAACAACAAATATAAAATAAAATGTGATTTATTATAATGGACTGCTAATGTAACAAGGAAATAAACTTATCCGCTCCAAACCAGGACTTGAGAGTATCCTGTGGGTTTATCGATACAAGGTTTGGTGAGTGGGGTATGAATTTTCAGGATGAAGCTAACAGTGCCGGTAATGGGCGTGTGAAAACAGAATGGTATCCAGTAATTATGTTTAAAACTGACCATAGCTGATTACTTGTTTGTTGAATACATCTTAGCTGATCAATGAGTAGCGTAGTAGTCCCTTTCGGAAACTAGAAGGGGCACTTCAAAAAGAGCAAATATAAAAGATAACCTAATTTTTTGACATACAGTAAATTGTATATCAAGGTTTCTTAATGTGATTATTTGCACAATTAAAGTGTAAAAGCACAGGTGTGGACTGTAAGTAATTCTTGAAGTGTGGGAAGGTGAAATGGAGGAAGATTTGTGTTGTCATTTTGAATTGCAAGCCTTTCTTTGTGGTAGAATATTTTCAATTCTCTACTTGGATAGAGTTTATTTAAACGTTGAGGAAAAGAGTGAGAGAAGTATGTTTTAGTAGCTTCTTTTAAAAGTTTTAAATAAAAAATATTTAATTAAATACACTTTTCAAAGCAAGCAAATTCTAAAAATTATTAAAATAAATTTTAATTTTCATAAGAGAAGTAGTCCTTTGTACTTTTCAATGGAATTTAAATTTCTGCATAAATTTTGGATCTCCCCCACACGGTTCATACCATGGTACATATTGGAAAGAAAAGGTCCACACATTTTGGTGCACCCACGCAAACAAAGCTCCAAAATGGTTTTAGGTTAAGTTTGCAAGGGATAATTGGCTATAAGTGATCGCCGACTCTCCTGTCATTTAAACCACCCAACTGGCCGCCACCCACGTCACTAGTTGCGAGCTCAGCCAGATGTTCTGAATACTAATGGATTCTTCCGCCACACGGTGACAAGGACTTTGCACAGTTATATAAAACTTACAAGGTACTGTGTCATTGCCATTTCTTGGCTGGGGCTGTAATTTGTGACCCCCGCCTGATTTCAGTGGATCTGAACTGTCCTGGGATTCCATCGACTGGCGTGGATGGTTATTCGCCACCCCCCACCCCCCCTTCTGCCCTGGCGATTGCTGTCTGAAGTCAAAATGTGGTGGACTTAAACACACAAAAAAAGTTAATTATCTTATCAGGTACCTACTTTCTGAACTAACTGATTGTATCAGCACATTACCTATAGCAGAGTAAGTCGACACAACACCCAACATGATAATTAATCTTGGTAAAGGGTAAACCTATATTTCACTAATAATACATTCTTTAGGCATGCCAGGAATCAAACCCGGGACCCTTTTATCAGGAGACAGACACGCTACCGACTTAGCTAAGGTGTCGGACAACAAATAGTTTAACTATTCGGGTGTTGCATCACCGGACTGGAGCATAAACAAATTAATAGGGTGTAATTTTTCGTTATCATGCTTTTGGTACAGTAATGTCTTGCAAAATTGTTTTGTGTAGGCCTATTATGTTATTGCATTCCTAATTGATATCAACATCTTAATTGGGTTGTCAGTTTTAGTTAGATCTCAACAAATATTGCTTCTATTTTTATATGGCCACGCTAGCTTTATATGGAGGTCCCGATGAGAAAGATCCTATCGCCATTAAATTTAAGATTGAGCTGAAAGAACGCCCTCATTACAGACTAGTAAAGATCTTGGCGTCACACCCCTTCGCGTCACGCCACTGAGGCTAATAGGTGGAGTGGCAGCTGTTTTAGAATTATCAGGGGCCAGTTTCTTTCAATCACTTAGATACACAGTTGGCTATTAGCTTATTATATTGGTTTCAGAAACCATATTATATTTAAAGTTCGATAATCTAGTGAATACGGTATCTTAAAACTTGATTACATTTGTTTGAATGACAAACTTTGTGTAGTTGTCATACGTTCAAACTATCACTTAGGTTATAGGCTTGTAGAAAAATTACAATTTTTTTTTAAAGTTAGCTCATATCTTGTATATTGCTTTCAGAAATCATATGTTGAAAGTTCCATAACTATAACTAAACAAGTTAGCTAAAAACTATATTACATTTGTTTGAATGATAGGTATACTTTGTGTAGAAGTCTTACGTTCAAACGATAATTTAAGTTATAAGCTTGTAGGAAGTACGGTATCTACTAAACCCTGATTTTAGTGATAATCCTAATCTGTAAGGATTTATTTCGTACCAGAACACTATCATATATTAGTATTTTGGAAGGATAAACGGCCATTTAGGATGGAAGTAGCAATTCCCTACTGAAAGGTCTTTTATCCTACTTAAACACTACCATAGGATAGGATTCTGTTACAAGATGAAGCCTTCCAAATGAGCTTCCTTAAAAAATCATCGTATATATTAGCCTACATCAAGTTATTTAAAGAAAAAGCTTACCAGTTTAAAACTCTGTTATGATCTTCAAAGCTTTTACTAACACATTTATTTCATTTAACTAATCACACATTGATGTAGCTCATTATTATATTCAATCAAGATTAATGAACGATGTCAAAATGTCACTATGCCTTGAATGGTTGTAAGAAAGAAAGAATTACTCGAAAGTTTCCTTCTCTCTTACACAATGTTATGCAGAGACAGCTCTAAAATTTCAGCCACAGATGTCCATCCAGTTTTATTATAGAGATCAATGGCTTAAACAATCCCATCATACCTATTTGGCTATTTTTATTTGGCTGTTGGCTCGACTGCGCATAACAGTAACAAATAAAATAAAATATCAAGTTTGTTTTTTTCTGCTTCTGACTTCTGTGGATACATTTATGTAATTTTTACTAATAAGAGTTAAAAACTAAATATTAGAAGAAATTAATTTTGCTAAGGTAAAAGTATTTTAAAGTAGTGCTGGTTTTGATTTATTTGTGGTGAACATACAAATAGTGCATGCTACTTTTTTAAAAACAATGCGTCAGCATAAATTGTCACTGACGCAATCTTGATTAAATTAATTTGCGTGTGTCTGGTTTCCAAAGCAATTAATTTATGTATATTGCAATACTATCTTATAAAAATAACTTGTGGCTTCATATTACTCTTTGGATATTTTGCAGTTTGTATTAGGTACTTTTTCCTAAGCATCATTCTGATAGTTCTAATGGCCCGTCTACAACCAAACGCACCCGCTTGTCGGACTACCAATATGCGATAACGTAATTTTCTCTGTCTACAATAGTCTACGCAAACACAATCGTATGTCGGACCCGCTTGTCGGGAGGAGATGAATATTGTCCATCTCTTGCATTTATATAGTTGCGTTTTCTTGAGGTCAGCCAATAAAAAACAAATATGGATGGACTACTAAAATCAAATAATATGAGGTTATTTGGTCTATGACAACAGCTCTTGGAAATGTATAGAAATGAATATAGGATTTTCAATTAAAATCATACATATTTAACCATTTAAGTATTTTAAAAATATTAATTTCTAATTTGAAAACGTTAATATGAATTTGACTTTTATAGTCATCTTTGCTGTTTGTTTCTTTTGGTTGAAATTACTTCTTGCAAATTTTCACTGTACACAGTCTATTTTGTATTTAAGAGAAGCGTAATTACAAGTGCTTTGCGATTGCGTGATTGCGAGTTCGACAAGCGGGTATGTTGGTTGTAGACGGGCCATAAATCAAAGTTGTCAGATCCGACTTCGTTAAACACGAAACTTTAAAAATATATTTAAAAGATACACTTTTTACTTTAAGCCTTTTGGTGTTTAACTATCTCCATATCTTAGACTAAAAATATAATATTTTAACTCACAGCTGACCTATGGTCGAAAGAAGCTATTCTCAATAGACTATCAATTCGAGGTTCGAATCCCTGTGATGTGTACTTGAAAATGTGCCACCCCAGGTTTATGGAATGTTTATTCTACGAACATCAAACATTACTGGATTGAAAGTAGTTTATTAACTGAAATATTAATGTGAACTAAAAAACTAAATAGCCTACATATCAGGCAAGAACAAACACTATCAACAGAACACACCAACATATCCATTAAAAATGTACCAAGATCATAATGAATAAAAGTTAAATTGCTACACCAACAGTACTGAAGGTGGCTTATCGTAAATTGTTTTCCACTCTCCACAAATGTGTCTACACTTCCTATGAATTCATCCTTTCTCATTCTCAACACTCTGGTGTAATTGGTAGCTAGGCTAGTTCAGAAGTACAATAACTCCAAACATCTAATTTTTGTGTTAATTACACCATTTTATTGAAAATTACAACCTTTCTCTGGTTCGTTATTGATTCTAGTTCTATCTTGCACTTGCACACAGCTATGCGAGATAAATTACCTACTTTAGAATCATTAGTACGTTAGTTTACGTTTTGTTAAATTCAATACAGGTCCATTTTAAATGTAGCACTAATGAACTAAAACAAGCTGCGTTCACACCAGTTCAATACTATGTCATTTTGAGAGGTAGCAGAGAACAGGTAGATAAACTTGATAGAACTGAAACAATTGTTTTTACCCGGGTACAACTCGAACTGTACCAGCTCAAAACAATATACTACCACACAAGGTGCTTCCATACAGGGTCACGGGGGATCCCACCCCCACCACGGGAGGGGGGTGAACTGTGATCCCCTTTGTCTAGCGTCACCACTGGAAAGTGTACATCTTTTAGCTGGGAAAGTCATTTTATTCTTGTCCTATTTGTTCAGATTATTTGTTTCTGTATTATTGTTCATATATTAAATTATGAACTCCCTCAAATGTGAAGAGGTTCACATTTCCTTACAATCAAGAGTTCCTTAAGAGACCTCTTGTTGTCCTCAAACTGACTGGCGACATCTTGGCTATCAATCTTTAGCATACTACACTCACACTTGGCAGTGGAGTCAGACTAGACGACGATTGAGAATAATTAATACAGCCATTAACTCATTGTTTTATTTTCATTTCGTTGAAAAGTATTCAACATGAGCTCTGCCAAAAACATCTACCCCTCTGCCCCACTGCTGGAGCAGGAAGGTTTGGCGATGGCCAACGCTCCCCCGTCGTATGAAGAAGCAGTTGGGGGTGCGCGTGGCTATCTACCTGTCCAGTACCTTCGCCTGTACCTCCTGCGGGACCCCCACTGCAACCACATGCTTGTAAGTCTCCGCTATCCAGGTGTGTGTTAAGGGAGATCTCACTGTATTTATTTTAACCCTAGATTCAGTTTGTTTGCTATAGTGAAAACTTTGGTTGAAGGTGTTATCTTGTACAAGAACAACAACCCAGGTGTTGTTTTATTTCCTAGATATAGCCCTGGACCTCCGCCCATGATGCCTGCGTCTCCACAGATGCAGAACATGCCACAAGTTCCACACACAACTACGACAGGCAAGTTGTGTGAATGCTCCCTGTTTACCTCATGTTCTGGCTGTTGTAGCATGATGGGAATGTTTACACTATCTACATAATCTGTACCTACCAATACTGTAGAGCATATTACTTTTAAAAACAATGCAATGTCTATTTGACCTTCCAGAACCCTCTCCCCCACCCACTTCCCGATACCCTAGAGAGCTGAAATTTGGAATGGATGAAACTGTTAACCTGTCAAAGTCACGGACACACATGGAATATATGACAGTAGATAAAAACATCGGGGAACAGCTAGTAAGACATGGTGGGGGAAAACCCCCATGAAATGCTATATTTGAGACATCTAATAAGATTTCTGAAGTTTGTTAGGAGGCATTCAAGTATCATGTAAGTACCTTTAGGGGGGGCTCGAGATTTGCTTCATTTTGCTGACAAGGGGGTAGGTAAGGAGTGGAATGTCAGAACTATGCTTACTCGAGTTAGAGAGAGACAGTCAAGACTGGGCAGTGACCCAAATGGACACAATAATTAGAAGTGTTGAGACATGGATTAAAGGACCTTGGTCAGCAGATTAAAAGTAAGAGTAAAAGAGTTTTTCATAACTATAATTATTCATGTATTCACTAATAATTCTCCATTTTATAAATTCAATTAAGGGTAAATAAGAATTAAAAAAAAATATTTTTTTTTAGCTTGTTTAAATTTAACCTCTTTAGTACAATAAATTTAAGTTCATTTTCAACAAAGTTTATTGTGAATTTATTTGCACCATTAATATACACCTCTACGTTAATAATTATCAGCAATTTATAAATTGCAGGAAAAATAAATTGTTTAAAAATGAGGTGGCCCAGTGGCTAAATAACTTTATAATAAAGGAAATTGATAAAACTAAAGAAAAAGGAAAAATAAACTGCTAAGAATAAATTTGATGAAGAAAGCCCATCTAGAGAAAGAGGAAAAAAATGTAGGAGCACACATTTTTTCCTCTTTCTCTAGATGGGCTTTCTTCATCAAATTTATTCTTGGTAGTTTATTTTTCCTATTTCTTTAGTTCTATCAATTTACTTCATACTAAAAAATAAATTGTTATTCTTGTGAACAAATTACAAAAAAATTCTGTAATAATAATAATATTTAGCACCGCGTCTTACTAACCTTCGGTATAAACGGCTTAAAGTACTAATTAAACCTAATGGATTAGGAAATTGATAAGGTTGAATTTAGAGGAAGTAACCCGCATTTGCGTGAGGGGAGAGTGGAAAAACCATTAGGAAAAACACCCCCAGTTCACCCGACCGAGATTCGAACCTCGATCTCCCCGTCCTCATCAGCCGAGCTCAACACACTACGCGTTAGCCAACTACGCACAGAGGCGGGTAAAAATTCTGTAAATAAACGTAAGCAAGAAGGGGGGGGGGATGGTCGTTGTCTTATTTTTACTTATATAGGGGAGAGGGAGTCCAAAATGTGCTCACAAAGTACTTGAACTTCCCTTTATTCACGATTCATTCCTGTTGTATGCACCACCAACTTAGGATTCTGGACCTATTTCCTACACCTTCCCCTGTAAAGTAGTCCACCTAGATCTCCAATAAACGTTGTTACAAAGTTTTCACTGTCTTGTTTCCAGTGATAATTGGTCCAGTATCGTTGGGTCCTAAACCAGCCAAAATATCGTGCCCTGTTTGCCGCAACAATATTAAAACCAGCACCACCACCGAGAACCAGACGGGGGCTCACGTTGCTTGTCTTCTAATGTGCCTGCTCGGGTAAGTGGGATGTTGATATAGCTCGTCTCCAAGCTATCATAGCTGTATAGCCAACTTTATATGTTTCAAGGAGAGGGGGAGGAAAGTCCCCATCCCCCACTACTCAACACACCCCTGATTAGTGCGATTATCTATTGTTAATAATACTGTCTTTATTTAACCAGTTGTTAAGTCTGTACCTTTTTTAAAACAGAAATAACAGACTTTAGTGCCGAATGCTCTAAAGCGTTACTCTTGCCGATGACTGGGAGATGGGTTTCAAACCTCTGTCGGTCTACTCTGGGTGGTTTTCTCTAAGATGGTTTCCAACTCTCCTTCCATGCACATCGAATATATTACCTCTAAAATGCTTCCTTCCTCCATCATTAGAGTAGGTAATTATCAAATGTGAATACAACCAGAACAGGCAGTGGGACACGGTGATAAAAAACTGGTTAATATAAAAGATTGAAAGATGTTATTTTTTAGTACAAGCTGTTGTCTAATTGTGTGTCACTGTCCAGGTTTTGCCTGTGTTCGTGCATTCCGTACTGCATGGACTCGTGTAAAAAGGTTCGCCACTTGTGCCCTAACTGTAAGAGCTACCTGGGTACCTACACCGGCTAAAATGCAGCGTACGATACATTGTCGCACCTTTGTGTGTCTACTTACTGAGATCTTGTTGAGCTGAGACTGAGTTGATTGTGATTTCAAGTGTGATGGAACAATCACATTGTGAGTTTGATCAAATGAAGAACACGCATCAGTAGATCAAAACATTACTTCCTAGAGGTTTTGAACAGAGGAGTATTCTTAAAGAATTTCAAATTTATGACATGTTGAAGGGGACAAAGTAGCCGTTTTCTCCAAGGACTTTAAAAAAAGTAAAATATGTGTAGTTTTTTTATATTCATGTATTTAACTTCATACAGTATAATGGATAAAATAATTTTTTTGGGTTGATTCACAACTAAGGGACTAATAACCTCAAATTATGTAAGATGGGGCAATTTTTTTAAATTACTTGTAAGTGTCTAGCAAAGTTTGGGGGATTGGAATTATTTTTAGTACGGACACAGCCGCATCAGACGTCATATTTGTAAATTTAGAATTTTCAAATTTTGTAATAATTAATTTAAAACTTTTTACAGATGTTTTTCAAGTAGTGGAGGGATATGCCAGTATAAAATGCTCACTGATAACAGTTTTGAATGAGAGGAAATACATTTATTTAAATATGCGACGGAAACAAACAATGAGTATCCTAGACTCTTGCCAATTCTCAGACTGGATACTAAACCTGTTGGGAACTCTGAACTGCACATACACGGTATTTTTCAACAGCCATTGAGACATTATCTCTTTACTCTGTGCCCAAATTCTATAAAGCATGTAAATAGATGTTCCGGGCCATTTTTGAAAGATGTGCTTGGATTTATAGATTCACTAGAAAGAACTGGACGCAGTTTTAGAGCAAGATTTGAGCCGTTTATTCGCAGCCACTCAAGAGTAGGCAAAACCGTGTCAATTCACTGGGCGTTGCCAGGAGGGGGGGCAGCATTCCATTCAAGGGGACACACTTTAGTATTGTAAAATAAAACTTAATTATTTTATTCATAAAACCGAAAAGCCATTTTTGGAGCAATGCATTAATGACTAAGCTAACTTTTTTATATGACTTAAAGAATTAATTCCATTATAATATTATTCTTGCTCTTCATTTTGTCCATCATCATCATCATCATCACGAGCAGTCTCCAGCTTTATGGATTGGAAATTGGGTCTCCCATTGTTTTGTTACTAACATTTGACTAAAATTAGGCTGTATTTGGGCTTATAATAAAACTTAATCTACAGATCAATATGAAACAATTTAATTCCATTATTTTAGTTTGTAGTTTGTCAATTGATCCTGGATATTATCTTTAGTAGAGGTTTAAAGGGGCAGAGCACCAACACTAGGGCTAAATAGTGTCACATTCTTGTTTTGATCTAGTGATGCGACATTCTTTCCAGTTACCTTGTAAGTATTTCTGTCAGGTGAGGAGACAACTAATTTGAATAAATAATTTTAATTTTGTTACCATGTTTTGGGAGTATATTTGAATAATCTACAACTACATACATTCAAACGAAAGATCTGTTAATCTATTGATGTTGGAGGTAACATTTTACAAGGAGGCACTCAAAAAGTATGAACATAGTTCAAAATACATCGGCCAAGATAGAACAGATTCACTTTATGAATATTTCCTCTCTAATTGTCCGGTCATTCTTTACCAACTTCCTTTCGTAGTTTTTGGGGTTCCTCTTTTAGGAAGTTGTGTTGCCAGTTTCACACTCCCTTCAGATGAGTTTCAATAGAATGAAACCTAGGTCAGGGATTGGGCGGTAACGAACTATTTTCTTCAACAGGCAGCTGTTACCCCTTTGTCCAGTGGCAGCAATGTAAAGTGTGAACTGTGTTTTATTGAGCTGTTCCCTCTTAACTTGTTGGCTCTCTTCAAGTTAAAAAGTTTTGTGACATGTCAGATAGGAAGTTTGTCCTTAGTAAATTGTTATTTGGTCATAGTTTAAAATGAGGGCAGTATTTATCTACAGTTAATATAAGTTACAAGACTGGCTCGGTGGCCGTGGAGTAAAGTGCTCTCGGGTTCAAACCTTGTTGAGGTCGACATATTATCACTGAGCGGCAAAAATCCCGCAGCACAACTTCCTTCGAAGGGAAACTAAAGCCGTCTCTCCCGTCTCCTGTAGAGGAAGCGTCGAAGATATACAAGTTAACTTTCCAGCACAATTTGTAGGCTCTTTCTCGCTTGCTCATATAAATTCAGAGAGGAAAGCTACGAGAATCTACCCCACTTTTCAGGACCTCACTATTACATGTGCTTTCTCCCATATGGCGCGGGCAGGTGACACTAACTGTGCGCGCTACTTGGTATGGACGGATTAACTAGCTCACTATTATCATAAGTCAAACATTTTATAACCAGATCTGAATTGAATATTATAAAGCTATTAATAAATGTTACTTTGGGGCTTACTCTAATTCTTATCTATGAACCCATTCCCTGGCGTAGCTACCTGCAGCCATTCCCTGGCGTAGCTACCTGCAGCCATTTTTTGACTTGTTTATTTTTTTTCCACCCATTTATTTTTCTCATTTATTTCTTTATTCGTGGTCGTTTTATATCATTGAACTGGTGGTTCCATCTATCAGCTTCAAAATGAAGTATCGAGGCCTGCTAAAAGTACAGTGGTTTATTGATAGATGGCACTACACTAACTTATTGCAGTGAAACATTGATTCACGCCAGGGAAAGGGTAGAAAATGTTTTTATCGCTCATTGGTGTCTCCTCACGTTTAACTGAACTAATTGTTATGTTTTAAGATGTACATTAAAACGTCAACAGCACTGCAGGACAATGAACAAAGTGTATAAATATAGCTAACTGTAGGTCTCGTCTCAGATCCACGGCGATCTACAAAGATGTATTACCTTTTTACAATTGTATCACCCACCATGTTTGATTGAATTGATCTGTTTGAAGATGTAGAAGTAAACAAAGTGTAATGTGTAATAAAAATATATTATTCCAATTTATACAGTATATGTTAAGAGATGATATGTATATATATAACTATATATAATTTCACATCATGTGATGATGCTTAATGAAGGTTTGTTGATAAAAGCTCAGAAACATTTAGATCATTCGTTGATAGTTAAAGCCTTATGTGAAGTTCTAGTTGACTTTGTATTTATATTGTATTTATAAATGTATTGATAGCGGGCTTACATATTTAGGTTGTAGCAAATGGCAAAGGATGTATTCCTCTATATTTCAGGTTAGACCATTCATATTTGGAGCCTAAACTCCCAAAGATTAATATAAAGGGTAGACTGTTAAACTCTTTATCTAGTTGTGAAACTAGGTTCATATTGTTTGGAAAATACATCTTGAACATCATTAATTTAAACATTTGGTTTCAAAATAATATGTTTTTAATGCACGTTGTAGGATAAACAAGTGATCGTTTATGGCAATAATAATTCCATAAAAGATATGAAGTTATTTTCTGCAAGTCATATTCTATTCTTTATACTTAGCTCTGGGCCTAGCGAACAACAAAAACATTCAAATGTATGTAAAAATTTGAGGAAAAAAATGATAAAATAAAATTATAACCCATAAGTTATAAACTAAACATTGAATGGAGGATAGAGCTGTACACACTTACCAGAAAACTGTAGACCTCAAAGATCACAGTTAAAACACATAGTTTGTAATTCTAGGGGTACATCAGCCCCCCCCCCTCCTCCTTCAGCAGAAGAGAGTAGAACATGGACTGATGGCATCTTGGCTGGATTTTGTTGTTGCCTGTTTCTTGATTCAAACATTTTAGTTATTTATGATTGTGTGTTAAACACTAATAGGTATTTGTGCATCAGACCTTTCTATTTATTTATAATATCGCTATCACAATTTTTATTATTTATAAAGTGTCTTTATTAGTTGTCATTTAGTTATATATGCAAAAAAATTTTTTTTTTAATTTGTTGGTGTTGATGTTATTTTAGGTAGTCTTTTTATTGCGAGTGTTTATATCAAATGCAAAATGGCTACCATCCATACAAATTCAAATGAAAGTGAATAATTAAAGGACATTAAAGGTTTTTTAAACTATACTTATGAATGCTGATGGAATTAATGTAAAATGACATGTTATATTCTTCCTTCTAACCTTGACGTAACCTCTAAGTTTAGGGTAACCAGTCATCCTTTTCATGGGCACATCTTACATTTCAACCCTCTGTCAAATATCCGGGAGGAATTTTCAAACATTTCAAAATGTCCTCCATTTTGAAAAAATAAGTAAACTTTAAATATTTTTTTTATTTGTTCTCGAAGTGATATTACATTTAGAAATTCTGTTGTAAGATTACATTTCAGTTATCACTAGAAGTAACCATGTGCTTTTGTCAGCAAACTCGTCACTTAAAACCATTTGTGATTTATATTGGCTGTGTGTATGTCGTCAACAACCAATCACAGTGAGCCTGCTATTTCTTCACTGTTTGTTCTCCGGCGTGCGTCCTACATTTCTAGAGTCTTTGCCCTCCTTTGCACCACAAGTATTTGGCCACACTCTCTAAGTGGCCTGACCAGCACATGGAAGTTTGACCTGTGATGTTTTGAGGTCACACCCCACTTACTTCCCACATAGAGCGACACTCCCTCCCTGTTTAGCTGTCAATAGGCTTGTGCGTAACTTTATATCAACGTTTGCTAAGCTAGAAATATTCAAATTTGACGGACATAGAGACATCTTACAGTTAGTTACTGGTACACTTAATGTTCCAACACGCACATCTACAGTAATTTATATCAACATTGCCGAGATATTTAATTTGTTTCGAGTTGCTTTTATTCCCAGCATCTTGTACCCCATTCAGGTTGTATACATATATATTAATTGCTTCAATGGCCTCGTGTGAGAAAGGCAAATTCTACCTGTATCCACATTTTCATGGAGTGATATTGGGAAACCATTTAGGAATAAACACCCTCTGTACACCTTCCCTCAATAAAACCAGATAAATGAACTTTACACTTATGTTTGGGGATGTTGAGAGGATGAGTGTGGATCGAGTGACGAAGCTAATATATGAAGGTAGAGTGTGGGGATAAAGAAGGGGTAGATCATGTAACGACGTGGTTAACTGTATGTAGGACAAATGTGATGAAAAAGAAACACATGTTTTAATAATAAAAGAGCAGATGACTTGGTGTATGGATGTTTAAAGGAAAGTATGCAAGGATAGGGAAGTGTGGAGAAAGTTAGTGAGGATGGATTAAGTACCGAGTTGTTGTTTTTTGAGCTGTAGGCACAGTTTCTTGCCTCCCTTAAGGGAACGTGTGATTAGGTATGTTTGTTCATTTATACCGCTTGTGTACTGATGGCCTGGTGTTTTAAATTTGCCCTTAAATGATTTCCATTTTAAATTTGAAAAATACCTAACACAGTTTCCCTCCCCCCCTTTCAATTTCAACCAATTTTTTTAATGCCATGAATTTCAATTATCTTGTTTTAAAGGGTTCAACTGTTACAAAACTCACAATCGAATTAGACTTAGCTGACATTTATAATATTCACGTCACATTTGTACACAGGTCTAACTAATTATATTCATTGATGTCAAATTAGATTACACTTAAGGCTTTACATTGTATTACTTCAAATTGAATTAATGAATGTCATCTTTGAATGAGAAATGAAAACTCTTAAGAGTTCACATTAAAAATGTATGTGTATATTCTGAAAAAGATTAAATGGTATAAAACGTTATTAATTTTATTATTTGATCATTTAATTTTAATCAGATGTATGCTATGCTATTCTCTTGTTCCATATATTATATATTATTCTATAACTTTGTAAACATAGATTGTAACGTTTGTATTCAATTAGTTAAGTTAATTTACTCGATCTAGATTAAAGTTGCATTTATCACAGTTTACTAAAGTTAGCCATTGAACAAATGCTACAATAGAATTGATTCATGTATGGTAAAGTAATTAATATCTTAATAAATATATGTTTTAAATGAATAACATTATAGCTACATATTTTTATCTCATAAATAAACATTAAACCATTCAAAAAGTGGAGATAGTAATAAGAAAGTTGTAAGAGTTTTGTGTTTAGAAATATTACCGAGTTCTCATGTTATTTAGCAAATATAAAAAATGTTTTCAAAACTTTTACTATAAGTTTTGCATTTGATACATCCATGTATAACGTAAAACAATAAACATAAATAATTTAAATAAAAACTTTAAATTTGGTTATGATCAGAGTTATCATGTTAGTACATACCCCAACTTACTTATGAATGGATACATCTGACAGACAGAACAAGTTACTGAGATCTACGTTCACATAGTCATACGCAAGTTGATGGGATATTATCAATGTTATCAATGTTGAGTGCAATAAAACATGTTTGTATTTTATAGAAAGTGCTCCAAATGTCCATTCATAAAAAAAAATATGGCAGGCACACACACAACATTATGGGTGAAGTTTTGATTACTAAACAGATAATATATTATATTCTTGGATAAACATGATAGAATTGCAGAAAATTACTAACAAACACTTGAGTATTTTGTTGCCACGGTCATTATGTTTATTTAAAGCTATTATTATTATATTATTATTATTATTTCAGTCTTAAGGTGCTTTATTTCATGTATAAATTTATTTTACATTGTAACCCCATATATTTTAAACATATTGTTTATGAAAGAGTATCTTATAATTTTTAGCTGAATTTTAATTAGATATGGCCGAGGTTACAAGTTAAGTTAATTGGAGTTTCCACCTATATTATCTTAAATTTATTGTAATATAATTTGCTTCTAAAACAAACCAAAAAAATGTTCAAATTTGTGTTTAACATATCAACTAGCACAAAGGGTTTGATACTCAAGAGACATGTTTGTTTTTTATTGTCACTTGAGGTTTCTAGAACATTAATTCCAAATAAGATGTTTTGTTCCTAAAAATAACTACTTTCTCTTGTAATAGTGGGGCGTTATGCTCCTTGTAATGTCTGTCCAGCCCAGTGCTGACACTTGATTCAAATTAAAACATACAAAAAGTGAAACTTTGACCCTCTAAACAAGCCCTCTACAAACTTAACCTATTATACATGTACTGGGAGATGTTGGATTGGTGTCGTGTTGTGCTGTGAGGTAAACTGCACTTTGACAAGTTGCCATTCTTGTATTCATTTGTCAACATTCATATTATTGCTCCATTTTTTAAAATAGTGTTTAAATTGTTATTCGATAATCACTTGCATATGTGAGGGAGGGGGGTGTATGTTTTGTGGTTTAACCCTCGACCCCTGAACTTTTTCAAAGGTTTTTAATATGAAGTTTAAAGATGGTCTTGTATCAAACTTCAAAAATCTTCCAGAGAACAACCACTCCAAATAGCTTCTAGTGGTTTCTAATTTTCATAAACTTGATGATTACTTCAAATAGCCTTTATAAGTATCCAAATGTCAAAATATTTTGGGGCATCATTATTATAAATGGCTGTTAAAAGAGTATAATTTTCTAACATTAACTGGTGGACAGGAGGGTGGATGACCCTAACACACTTTTTATTACTTGCCCTGCCCCCTTTACACTTCTTACGTAGGTCTTAATAGCAAGTCTAAACTCTCCCTGTGCCGACGATCACTTGTATATAGTCGAGAAGGATTTAAGTGATATTGTAAAAAGTTTGGGGGTTGTTTGTTAGCTTATTTCCAACTTATTTGTGTATACATTGAGCTTTAAGACTAATAAATATTTTATTAAAGGAATCATGGATTTATATTATTATTGTATTTGTGTAAAGGATACAATTTAATAAAGTATATACATACAGACATTTGTGAGTTATGAATTTTAATACTAATCAACCTATACTTGTTGTGGAACCTGTATTTCTACAAGTAATGTGAAGGTAGCTTTATATTACATTAGTTTTACATTCATTTGTAAGAACATGCTTGGAAGAGTATTTATAAAGCCGACATCTTCCTGGTACTGGAGAACTTAAGATGTGGAGGGTTAAATTTAACAAGATGTAATAACACTTCCTGTGCACAAGCTGGAATTCGAACCTCGACCTTCTATGCAAGAACACATACAATAGTGCTGTATTAACTCTACCAGTGGGCTTGCCGGGGCTCGAATCCCAGCTGGGTGTATTTAGAGTGGTTTGTCCACTCCCGTCCTTAAATCGCTACACTGTGTTTTACAAGATTTTTCGTTCAAGATGAGTTTAATATGCAAGAATTGGCTTTGCAACAAAAATAAAATGTACTTGGACTCTGCTTATGCCTCTTTTAATGTGAATTAACATGAGTTCTGAGGCGATGTTAGACGATATTGTACAACCTAATCGTGTGACGTAGGTGGTGCATTATGAACCTATAATACTTGGACACCTATAAATAATTCATCTTAACATTGGTATGTCAATTCTACTGATATATTAAAATGAGACCCGCCTCGGTGGCGTAGTTAGCTAATGCGCTAAATTCGTGTTGAGCTAGACTGCCGAGGACGGGGAGGTCAAAGTTCGAATCTCGCTCGGGTTAACTTGGGTGGTTTTTACTAAATGGTTTTCCACTCTCCCTCCACGCAAAAGTGGGTTCACTTGCTCTATATTCAACCTTGCAAAGTTTTAACGCATTAGCGTAATTAGTACTTAAGCGTATAACCTGAACGGGTAGTAAGACGCGCTGCTAAGTATTGGGTAGTTAATATTTCACGATAAAAGCACTTCACCGATTGTAGTGAAATTTCGCACGCGCACAGCTCGGATGTCTGGTCAACATAAACAAGTTTGTCTGGGAAATGTTTGCTTTTGTGCTCCTTGTAAATACGATCTAGGACATATTGTCAACATAATCATGTAGTTCGATTTATTGGACGAGTGAAGCGAGGTTAGGGAAGAGAATATAAAGAAAGTTTGCTGGAAAATAAACCCTTATTTATATAAAAACACTATTTATAGCATTAATTATTACATGTATTCACCTTTTAGGACATTTCCTGACACCTTGTACGGCTGAACATAGATAGATGGATGTAAGCCTGGGGGTGAGGCAGGTAACTGAGGGCTCTGGGGTGGGGTGAGGCAGGTAACTAGGGGCTCGGGTGGGGGTGAGGCAGGTAACTAGTGGCTCTGGGGTGGGGGTGAGACAGGTAACTGAGGGCTCTGGGGGGGGGGTGAGGCAGGTAACTAGGGGCTCGGGTGGGGTGAGGCAGGTAACTGAGGGCTCTGGGTGGGGGTGAGGCAGGTAACTGAGGGCTCTGGGGTGGGGTGAGGCAGGTAACTAGTGGCTCTGGGGTGGGGGTGAGACAGGTAACTGAGGGCTCTGGGGTGGCGGTGAGGCAGGTAACTAGGGGCTCGGGTGGGGGTGAGGCAGGTAACTATGCCTGCGCGTGGTGAGCAGTACTAGGGTCTGAGTGGAAGTCAACTTCCTTGGCCGCGTCAGCGTTGATAGTCGAGAAGGTAATGAGGCATTGTGAAGTTTGGGGGTGGTTTAATACGAGCCGAGTTGTGCGTATGTACATAACTGTAGTTGGGTCTGCGTGAGCTAAGGCTAATGAAGGATTCATTGAAAGGAGTCAGTAGGATTATATAGTGGTTTGGTAGAAGGGATAATTTATAAAGTGTATACATAGGGATTGGGGTGAGTGAGGAATATTGATACTGGTGGGGAGGCAAGCTATATTGTTGGACCTGAGTGTTCTAAGTATGTGAGGAGCTTAATAGATCGGTTTACATGCAGTTAAAACATACTCTGGAGAGTGGGGGTGAAAGCCGAGTACTATCTCTGGGGGGGGTGACACTGGTAAATGTGGAGGGTTAATAAAGTGTAATAAACTTTGGTCCTAGGTGGGGGATTCGAACCTCGACTTTTAGGCAAGACGTTGTGGGTAGAACGTTACATGGGCTTGCGAGGGTTGCGAATCCCAACTGAGGGTTTGAGGGTGTTGGTGATGTCCGTCCTAAGTACTCTGTGTAGCTGGCGGGACGGGAGGTCAATTCGAATGCTCGGGTTAGGGGTGGTATTTGCTCTAAATGGTTCGGTCGCTCACGGAAAAGTGGTTCACTTGTCGTGATTCGAACCAGTAAGTTGTCTGGAGTGGGGGTAATTAGAATAACGATAGGCCTGGGGTAGTGAAGCAGCGTGACTAAGTGGCTTGGTTAGTTTGAGCGATAAACTGATGGCCGTTGGTGGGTGAGCAGAACTTGCAGGAGCTCGGGTGGGGTCAACATAACAGTTGTCTGAGAAAGTTTGCTTTGTGCTCCTTGTAAATACGATCTGGTAGGGGATTTCGAACACTGGTATTTGATTATGTGGCACGGGTGAGCGAGGTTGGGAAGGTAATATTCAAGGTTGGGGAATAAACCCTATTTAATAAACACTATTTGGTGGTAACAAATATTAATGTTGCACCTTTAGGAATTGCGTGACACCTGTACAGGTGAACATGAGAGCTGATTAACCTGCAGCTTAGCACGTAATTGATGTCCAAATTTTGATCTTTCAATTTGGAAGTTTCCATTGAATTTTTTAAAACAACTTCGCGAAGATCTAGTTATTTATACATCACGAATTATTGTGTCCTATTTGTGTCGTAGTATGTTAGTTCCTAGGATGACCTAGTGGATGCCGAGTGATGTCGAACCACGCGCTGGAGAGAGAGATGGAGGAAGCAACCACCGGCGGAGAGCTAGCACAGAGAATTCCCGAGGCAGCACTGCACTCCGTCCATCGACGAGCGGATACTCGTCATCTAGACGGCGGCGTCTACGCGTGCGCTCACAAGTCCTCCACTAGTTCCTCCAGCTCTTTCGCAGTGGATCCTTGGCGTCCGCTGGCGTCACGTCCAAGTGGCCAGCAAGTCGCGCAAGCGCGCCAAGAACCACAAGAACAACAAAAGTTGTTATATCTCGCGAGGTGTTTAGAAATGTTGATGCAAGTGGAAGGTGAGGCCAAGGAGGCTCTTCTAGAAGACGTCCCTCAGCCATGAGGCCGGAAGTGGTCTTGTTGGCGACGGCCATCAGTTTCCTGTTTGCGCTTCCCACGGCCGGTAAGTGCCCACACCTCTTGTTACCGTCAATCGTTCGCTTTCAGTTATAGGAAGGGGGGGGGGGACGGAACGTAAACCTATACCAGTGGCCACGCGGACAAAACGTTGAGTTCATGCAGGTTGGTTTTACTGTGACAGGGACAGGGTTCGAATCAATACCTTCCGGCTACGAAAATGTGGTTACACTTTCTCTAAATCGTATCCCACTCATCCACTACTCCGTTGTGTGCGTGCAGCCCATACGGTTAGTGGGACGCGGAAGGAAAACCCAACAGAACGAATATATTTTCACCTTAAATTAAAAAATAATTTCGTTACAACTAAATAATGGACCCTAATGTTATTTATTTCACAGCGGCTCACAACCCGTTCGCGGTGATGACGCAGGAATGAGGAAGGTTGCATTTAGAGGAAATATACCCAATTTTCGTGGAGGAAGGATGGGAACTATTTGGGATAAAGCACCCTCAGTACACCTGACCAACATTCGACTCCCCCCCCCCACCTCCCTCGCCATTCGGCATGTCTCGTCCACGAATGATATAAAACGTATTTAATTTTATTAGTAATATTCATTTCTGCAAACGTGGATTTTTATTTTTCTATCTAAAATGTTTCTCCGTTTTTTTTCGATCCCTACGAAGGCTGTCCCGTTTGGGCATATTATTAAGGGGGATGCGACCTATCATTCTCAGATTAGTTAAAAACAAAATTTTCTTATTTGGTTGGGATATTAAGGTAGAATTTAGAAGAAATGTATCAACACTAGCGTGGAGGGAGAGTAGGTAACTGTTTATGAAAAAAATCCCACTACATCCGGATGAGATTCAAACCCCGACGTCCCCGTCAACGGTTAACCAGACTAAATGAGCTTGACATTTAGACCGCACAGACACCGATGCGGGTAAAAACAAACATAAGACATACACCTAATAGTCGTGTAATATATTTTAGGGTTAAATTTGAACAATCAAAGAATAATATTAAAATTTGTTACTAAAATAGTTAGTATGCTAACAGCTCAATACAGTTTTGTTTAGGATAAGATAATAGTAGCAGCCAGGGCCCGAACTTTGAGCACATAAAAAATATATTCAAAATGACCAAAAATTGACCTATCTACAATATTGTAATCGTGAACATTCTTGAATTCGAGATTGTTTTAGGTGTTTCTGTTTTGTATCCTTCAAAATTAAAATTGAGTTTTAAAATGTTGTCTGTCTGTCTGTCTGTGGGGCTACAGCCAAAACGATTGGATGGATTAGCTCAAACTTGATATTTATATATCAATAGCTCAAGTCGAAATCGTGATTTTAATTCTAGCTCTAAGATTAAGGACAGCTTACTGATGAAATTTGAAATTTTCCGAATATGGATCTAACGATTTGATTTAAAAATAAATATTTTGGTTGTGTTTTACAATATAAATAGCACTTTGTTCTTATTTTTGGAGAAAAAATAAAATTATATAAGGGTAGTTCATTGATGAACCAATTAAAAAAATGGTTTCAAACAATAAGAGAGCATAATATTAGAAAGTATATAGGGCTGTGTTGCCATTTATTTTATTTTATTCCTTCACTCTGAAGCTAGAATTTGATATAAAAACTGACACTTTCTTCATCCAACATTAGTTCAATCAGCTTTCTGTCCACCTACTGAGCTAAGGGTTCCCCGTTTGATTCCCGACATGGCCGAAAAATCTATCATTTTTAAAATGTGGAGTTCCCCTCTTTCACAGTGATAAATTAACGGCCTGGGTTGGATGTTGTGTCTGTTCTAGATCTAAGTTAGTTAAGTCGTGTGCTGGTATAATAAGTCAGTTTAAAATCTTCACGTTAGTTAACAAAAAAAATACACTAGCTTACTGGAATAATAAGACTGTTAGTATTGCGTGAAATGCACCTGCATTCGCCGTGGCAGATCGAGAGTTAGCCCTGTTGTCAAGGTCAGACGTGCTAACCTCTCTCCAAGCCATGCCATTGGCTGGTGGTACAGTGTTTGCTCTTCTCACGGTCCTTGTGGTACCCACACACATTACCGACCTTTCATCGCACCACTTAACCTCATGCAACACTTTGGTTTATAACACTAACGGTACGTATAGCACCATTTTCATAGAAAGGGCCTTTCAGAAGAGACAAATATACATTTTGCAGCCAACCGTTCTGAACTCAGGACGTTCGGTCGAGAACCTCTCAAGACAGATCTAGATCAACAATTAAAAAGTGTAGACAAGATTCAGTGAACGTGTTTTAAATATAATATTTAGTGATGGGATCTCTTACGAGTTGAAATACACTTTAAATAAATCACCTGAAATGTCATGAGCTTTATTTTAGTAATCGTAGTTTACATAAACAAGTGTAATTATTTATTATTATTATTATTAGCACCGCGTCTTACTACCCGTTCGGGTTATACGCACCTACACTAATGTGTAATGGTAGGGTGATTGTGAGATGAAATGGAGGACTTACAGTTTAACGTGGGATCCGAACCACGGTAGAGGTCTGGCATTCCACACATTCACAAGTTGTGATTAATACCCGTCTTGTCAGAGGTGAAGGAAGGGTTTGGCAATCAGATAAATCTGTGCCGGGACCGAGGATTGAGCCCCGGACCCTCATCACAGAAGTCTGTCACCTCACCCCTAGACCACCAGGTCACCATGTAATTATTTAAGATTCTAATATCTAATTATACTCAGTCTAATCAGAATCTGAGATCTATCTTTTGAATTTTAAATTTCGAATACAATTCAAATCTTTAAAATATTAATATTTGATTCGCAATTGATATTTTGTAGAGGCTTACCGGTGACTGAGGGTTTCTTTAGATAAAATGTACCCTCATAAGCGTTGATAGAGGATGGAAAAAATAAACCACACCCAAATATGTCAGAATGTCCCAGCGGGTATTGAACCCCGACCTGCCCATCAAAGGTAATCACAACGTAATGCCCTACAACTGTCTGTGCTTTCTGCGGATCATATCACCTAAACGATCTCACCCACAGCGCGAGGCCGCCATCACTCTCCTTTGTTCAACAAACTCCGCGGCGCTATCTTGCTCTTTCTTGGCTCCAATGGCTCCCGATGGAGGCAGATAATATCGTGATACGTGCTTATACCAACTTTTATTTAACACATTAAAATCAACATCAACACATTTTTAAAGTTCATTGCAGTATTTTTGAATATATTGTACATACACGAAAAAAACTATATTTAACCTTTTCACGAAATTGAATACATTGCCTTCTATACGCAACTAATGGTCGATTATGTCGAATTTAATGAGAACTAAACAATATCCGAACTACACACATTTTTACTTAGTAGCCTTTTTTACCTACAATAATTGTTTGAACAAATAGTACCGATGGTACTATTATAATTTCTTCTAAATATTCCTATCGATATATTTTATCGATAAAACTCTTAAATCTTTCTGTACGTTCAATTTATCTGTTTGTTTGTGTCCAGTAAACTCAAGAAGTACTCATCAGATTGTAGTTCATCAGATTGTAGTTCTTCTGTTGAACTCATCAGATTGTAGTTCATCAGATTGTAGTTCTTCTGTTGTACTCATCAGATTGTAGTTCTTCTGTTGTACTCCTTGTATTTAAGAATAAAGAAGACTACATACCATCACACTATCTCATCAGCGAGTTAGCGTGGTTACATTTGTTTCTTTAAATTTAAAACAATTCAAATATATCAACTTCGGTGTATAAATCTTATTTCTAAAGTCTCCTCTTTAACGAGTGATTTGGAGGTATGTTTACAGTCATTTTATGCAGTCACATTAGAAAGTAAATAATTTTTCTTTCACAAATAAAAAATACACACAAGTAACCTGTCACCTGTATTTTGATCTTTCGTATACGTAGATAAGGTTAGCACGTAGCGCGTAGCTAATAGTATACAGCGCATAACGCACAACGCACAATTCATACTCAAAATACATATATCATTTATAGTGAAATGGTGACTAAAGTCTAATAGTAAATAATGAATATGTATATTATTGTTCATTGCAACAGTCGCAGGTAAGATAGCCAGTTCCAGTGTTCTTGCATTGTTTTCTTAAATTTAGGTATTTTTTAAGTTATTAAAATAAGAGCCATAAACTGGCTTCAAGACGAGAACAGCGCATAAACAGAAAGAGCGTTGATTGAAGACGGCGGGCGAGTAGGTATGGGGAAATACGTACAGCGTCAGAACCGCCCGAGGGCCAAGTTTTGTGGCTACCTCCGGGGTGTGGTGAGGTGGATAGCACGTGCTGGTATAGCTCGAACAAGACTACACTTACATTTTCACAGGAAGATACTTCTCTTAAAACTTACAAGTCACTAGATATACTTTCCTTTACTTTTAGTTCGACGTCAAATCGTGTTATCAACTTTGGGTGGATAGTATCCATATCTATAAAAAAAACATTAATATAGTAAAATATTATCAATGTTGACAGCAAAAAGGAAATGTGTTTGTATTTTCCAAAATGTTCTTCCTATTAAAATTGGACCGTATATATATAGAATTAAATAGCCAAAGCTATTATTTGTGCTTTTAGTGAGGATTACTCCATCTAGATATCATATTCTGAAAATTGAAATATGACACCTGGACGTCCATCACAGACTCTGCCTTAAAATATGAGTGAAGAATGACCCTATGTACGAGATGAATACTCGATAGCTCAGTGGTTAGAGTATTGGCGTACTAAACCAAAGGTCCCGGCTTCGATTCCCGTGTCCAGGTGTCATTTTTCAGTTTTTCAGAATAACATTGAAATATATACATAAAAATATATGTAGAAACATATAAAATATAGAAATTTATAAATATTGAAATATGTATGTAGAAATAAAACTAATTATTTGTTTGTATGTAAGTCTTTATCCTACAGAGCCACACATACACATATACAAGATCATATATAATTAAATGTACGTCTGTAGGATGAGCATAGACCTAGAATATAACTAAATAACTGACTAAATACTGAAACTAGACATGTGTAGGTGTAACATGTCAGCTGTCATGAAGAGAAACAAGATTAGGAAGAGTGGGGGTACAATAGATGGTAGGAGCAGATAACAGGGAGTGTGCAAGTGAGAGGAGAGGCATTTTACTACACTGACCTGGCTACAAGCTAGAAACAGTTGATGATGATGACATAGGTCTAACTAGTAGGTCAATTTGTAGGCCCTATATTTTTATGTTATACATTTCAATACATTTTTATAAACTATATTTTGGAGTAGCATTTATTTTTGCTCTGCCAAATAAACCCCTAATGTTCCAAAACAACTATTTTCTTTAGTCAAAATACTTTCCGTATAGTCGTTAGTATATAATTAAACTAACTTAAATAAACTAAATAGTAAGTGACTTAGTTGTAGTACGTTGATAAATAGCACATACTACATTATTGAGTAAAGGTTAAGTTCAAACAATATGTTTTTATAAAAATAAAATAATTTCATAGCTTACAATAGATAAACTATTTGCTTTCTTTGTATTTTAAATTTGTAGAATAAACCTAAATAGTAGCTAGACGTAGTGATAGCATTAAACAAGTATTGTAATGATTTTAATTATAAATTATAGAATGTTTTGGGCACATATTATTATTATTATTATTATTATTATTATTATTATTATTATTATTATTATTATTATTATTATGTTCTTTAAAAGGATCGACAGTTGAAGATATACTGAAACCTGTGGATAGATGGCAAACCTCCCACGTTCGGATTACGGAATTACAGTTGAGGGTATCAAAGTAATAATAACGAGACATATTGTTCAATAAACTGAAGGCGGCTCCTTATGGGACCAACTTTCAAATGTCCATAACATTATCTCCACACGTTATAGCTTCAAGCTTCACAGCTAAGTTACGACTGAATCATACAAACTTCGCTCAGTCACATGTCTGGCAGACTGGAGAGCTGAGAGGTAGGGAATACTTTCAACAATCCCACATTATTTTAAGTGCCAACATATTATTAAATACATGTGTCTGTGAGTCCTTCCAGCGCATTTTATCCTTTACCGGTGACCTGGAGAGCTTGGATTTGATATGGACGCTATGGAGCATGCTATCTTTATGAGAAAATATGAAACTTAATAAATCAAAGATATACGTACACAACGTAAAAATTAAATCCGAATGGGATTAAATAGGGGACTCAAGATTTCCTAAATTAATTATAAAGAAGTTTTCTGTCTGGTATAAAATCTAAACTTCCATTATTTTTCTGATAAGATTACAACCCTAAAGCATATTTTCCGTTCCCAAAATACCCAAACTACCAATACCACAGACTAACAAAATTCTAAAAAAAAAACAAAAACAGAAACTATCCTAACGGGGGTCCAGTAGCATTTCATATCTAAACATCAAGGGGAAAACTATCACCTCCATAGGGTTGACAGAACAATTAAAATAAACAACGTCTATTGATATTGTAAACTTTCATACAAACTTAATTTAACAGCTATTTAGTATAAATATTGTTATTTTAAAACATAATTGTAAAGATTGCAAGTTTCCGGAATGTTGGTTGAAAGTGAAGCATAGCGCCTACGACCTATGTATTCCTGCATACAGCCCTGCTAGGAGGATTGTATATCTCTGCAGGCGACTCAACCTTGCAACCGCCAGCTCGCGAGTCAAGGCTGAGCTGGGAGATACATACCTAACTTAGCCGCAACTGTAGTTGTCAATGACCGGAGGGATATTTTACCTTATCTCTCCATCCTTCCATTCTCCCGCCTTCAGTGTGGCCAATACAAGCTGACAAACCAGTGTGGCCAATACAAGCTGACAAACACCGGCCAGAACGCTGGCAGCATACGTTTTATTGCCTCCCATCCCCTTTTGTTTAAAAAAAAGGAAGAATTGTTTGATCACGGTGAATAGATCTTAGATTAGCTCTGTTTATTTTTATTTAGATTATTAAACGTTTACTTTCCAAGCACAGGGTTATAACAACACACGATTAAAAAATAAAAATGAGGACAGCATTTTTTAAAAATACGCATCTAACTTTGTTAAGAGGAATCTAGAATATAAGTGTTATGATAAAAACTTGCACGAATATTAAATTATTGAATGCCTAGTCTGGACTCAAACCAAGATTAGGTGTCTTAGGTTGTTAATCCCTAAAACCCTAATATGTCTCAAGTGGTTATAGCCTAAAACACTAATCTGTCTCAGGTGTTTATAGCCTAAGACACTAATCTGTCTCAGGTGGTTATAGCCTAAAACACTAATCTGTCTCAGGTGACTCTAGCCTAAGACACTAATCTGTCTCAGGTGTTTATAGCCTAAGACACTAATCTGTCTCAGGTGGTTATAGCCTAAAACACTAATCTGTCTCAGGTGACTCTAGCCTAAGACACTAATCTGTCTCAGGTGTTTATAGCCTAAGACACTAATCTGTCTCAGGTGGTTATAGCCTAAAACACTAATCTGTCTCAGGTGACTCTAGCCTAAGACACTAATCTGTTTCAGGTGGTTATAGCCTAAGATACTAATATGTCTCAGGTGGTTATAGCTTAAGACTCTAATCAGTCACCCGCCTCGGTGGCGTAGTTGGCTAACGCGCCAGTCGTGTTGAGCTCGACCGCTGAGGACGGGGAGACCGAGGTTCGAATCTCTGTCGGGTGAACTGGGGGTGGTTTTTCCTAAATGGTTTTCCACTCTTCCTCCACGCAAATGTGGGTTCACTTCCTTTAAATTCAACCCTCCCAATTCCTAATCCATTAGAGTAATTAACCCGCCTCGGTGGCGTAGTTGGCTAACGCGCTAGTCGTGTTGAACCCGACCGCCGAGGACGGGGAGATCGAGGTTCGAATCTCGGTCGGGTGAACTGGGGGTGGTTTTTCCTAAATGGTTTTCCACTCCCCCTCCACGTAAATGCGGGTTCACTTCCTCTAAATTCAACCCTCCCAATTCCTAATCTATTAGAGTAATTAGTACTTAAGCGTATAACCCGAACGGGTAGTAAGACGCGGTGCTAAATATTAGAGTAATTAGTACTTAAGCGTATAACCCGAACGGGTAGTAAGACGCGGTGCTAAATATTATTATTATTATCTAATCAGTCTCAGGTGTTTATAGCCTAAGACACTAATCTGTCTCAGGTGGTTATAGCCTAAGACACTAATCTGTCTCAGGTGGATATAGCCTAAGACACTAATCTGTCTCAGGTGACTCTAGCCTAAGACACTAATCTGTCTCAGGTGGTTATAGCCTAAGATACTAATATGTCTCAGGTGGTTATAGCTTAAGACGATAATCAGTTTCAGGTGGCTATAGCCTAAGACACTAATCTGTCTCAAGTGTTTATAGCCTAAGACACTAATCTTTCTCAGGTGGCTCTAGCCTAAAACACTAATCTGACTCAGGTGGTTATAGCCTAAGACACTAATATGTATCAGGTGAGTATAGCCTAAGACACTTATCTGTCTCAGGTGGTTATAGCCTAAGACACTAATCTGTCTCAGGTGGTTATAGCCTAAGATACTAATCTGTCTCAGGTGGCTATAGCCTAAGACACTTATCTGTCTCAGGTGGTTATAGCCTAAGACACTTTTCTTTCTCGGGTGGTTATAGCCTAAGACACTAATCTGTCTCAGGTGGTTATAGCCTAAGATACTAATATGTATCAGGTGTTTATAGCCTAAGACACTAATCTTTCTCAGGTGGCTCTAGCCTAAAACACTAATCTGACTCAGGTGGTTATAGCCTAAGACACTAATATGTATCAGGTGAGTATAGCCTAAGACACTAATCTGTCTCAGGTGGTTATAGCCTAAGATACTAATATGTATCAGGTGAGTATAGCCTAAGACACTAATCTGTCTCAGGTGGTTATAGCCTAAGACACTAATCTGTCTCAGGTGTTTATAGCCTAAAACACTAATATGTCCACTTAATTTAAAACTTAATATTTTTACCTGAAATAGAATGATTGATGAGGGATGGAGTTTAAGAAAATGAACCAGTACTTGCCGGGAGAGAGAACGTAAAAGCACATGTTTGAAAATGTGCTTGTAATTGTGTTGCAAGGAAGGCAGTAAGAGACCATGGAGGAAGTTGAGGCACCCATTATCTCTACAGCACGTAGTCTGGTCGTGGCCAGAGGGCGGGGTCCACCACGGCCCGGCCCGGCTACTGAATTTATTTGTTTGTTGTTTACATCACCTCATAAAAAATATACCTGTCGATTCTATTTGGGGAACTAATTGTGTTCGGATTGATGAACAAAAGTAATCAGAAGTAACCAAGGGGTGTTTCTTGCTGTGGGTGCACTCGATATTCTACGGATAAAGCAACAAACAAGAACGTCTCTACAACCGATTCGGTGATCAAATCATTTAGGGCATTACGCTCGCAAGCGATTGAGCTTCTTATAACAGGCAGATCGGGGTTCTAATCCCTGTCGGTGTACTGAGTAAGGTTTTCTCATAACTGGTTTACACTTTCCCTCCACCCAAATGCGGGTACACTTCCTATGCATCCAATCTTACTCATCTCTAAAACATTAACGTAATTAGTACATAGGCGAATAAAGCTAACTAACAGTGAGAGCTAAAAAAAGTATTTTAGAATAAAAAGAAATTGGCTCCAGCTGATCCAGGGGTGAGTCAGATTATTTACAACCCCCTCCCCTCCCAGCTGATCCAGGGGTGAGTCAGATTATTTACAACCCCCTGCCCTCCCAGCTGATCCAGGGGTGAGTCAGATTATTTACAACCCCCTCCCCTCCCAGCTGATCCAGGGGTGAGTCAGATTATTTACAAGCCCCTCCCCTCCCAGCTGATCCAGGGGTGAGTCAGATTATTTACAACCCCCTCCCCTCCCAGCTGATCCAGGGGTGAGTCAGATTATTTACAAGCCCCTCCCGTCCCAGCTGATCCAGGGTGAGTCAGATTATTTACAACCCCCTGCCCTCTCAGCTGATCCAGGGGTGAGTCAGATTATTTACAAGCCCCTCCCGTCCCAGCTGATCCAGGGTGAGTCAGATTATTTACAACCCCCTGCCCTCCCAGCTGATCCAGGGGTGAGTCAGATTATTTACAACCCCCTCCCCTCCCAGCTGATCCAGGGGTGAGTCAGATTATTTACAACCCCCTGCCCTCCCAGCTGATCCAGGGGTGAGTCAGATTATTTACAAGCCCCTCCCGTCCCAGCTGATCCAGGGTGAGTCAGATTATTTACAACCCCCTGCCCTCCCAGCTGATCCAGGGGTGAGTCAGATTATTTACAACCCCCTCCCCTCCCAGCTGATCCAGGGGTGAGTCAGATTATTTACAACCCCCTGCCCTCCCAGCTGATCCAGGGGTGAGTCAGATTATTTACAACCCCCTCCCCTCCCAGCTGATCCAGGGTGAGTCAGATTATTTACAACCCCCTGCCCTCCCAGCTGATCCAGGGGTGAGTCAGATTATTTACAACCCCCTCCCCTCCCAGCTGATCCAGGGGTGAGTCAGATTATTTACAACCCCCTCCCCTCCCAGCTGATCCAGGGGTGAGTCAGATTATTTACAAGCCCCTCCCGTCCCAGCTGATCCAGGGTGAGTCAGATTATTTACAACCCCCTGCCCTCCCAGCTGATCCAGGGGTGAGTCAGATTATTTACAACCCCCTGCCCTCTCATCTGATCCAGGGGTGAGTCAGATTATTTACAACCCCCTCACCTACCCTTCCAAGAGCACCCTATTTTTTTCAAATACAGCTCATATTTTCTTATTAATGCTTGTAACCCCAAGGCAATGAACGATTTGAAGGAAATGCAGCCCAATTGTCTTGGAGAGAGGGTGTGAAATCCACAGTGATGAATCACGTGTTGTAAATCACACCTAACATATATTAGAATCTCAACCTCCCAGTCTCTCACGAGCCTGACGCCTCGAACTATGAGACCACTGGTGTGGATACACAAAACTTATTATTGTGTCTGTAATTAAATCAGTTTGTTAACCATCTCTTTTACTATCGTTTGATATTTTAGATATTGTGTGATAGTTTTTGATGGTTGTTTAATTTACTGGCGGTTTGTTTAGAAGTTGGCCCTAAAACAAATAAACTAAACAAATCTCACGAACTGAATATCAAAAATAGGAATATGAAGCACCGCACGAAATGGAAAAGATATATCCCTGACGTCGGTGTGCCCAGTGGACTGGTCTGGTTTGCTGGTAATGGACGGTCTGGGTAGTAAGATGCGGTGCTGGTAGTAATCGGTCATCAAGTTGATCTGAATGGTTGAATGAACGTGATTGCTCCAGCACGTGTTCCAGAGGGTGCCAGATATTTGTTAATAGAGAGACTATACTTGATTGCGGGTATGATGGGTTGAGATGGACAAGGAGGGTAGGAACGAGCAAATGGGGTAGTTTGCCCCTTGACTACTCTTTGGGGGGGGGGGGGGGCACATACATTTCTCTTGCTGCAGTCACAACGCACGTGCACCACATACATCTATATATATATGTACTCGCTTTGCTCGTTGGGGAAACCCCCGGTGAGTTTTCTTTGCAAGTGGATGTAAACTAATGTAATGTTTTGAACGTAACAACTTAAAGTTACGGTATTGTATGTATTGTATATACCGTACCGACTTTAAAGTTGCCCCACCATTTTGAGTGTTTTTCGGGGGTTAAAAATTAATTTTTTTAAACTTTTTGTAACTGTCCCGTCGGTTACAGGCTAGAAGCTAGAAGTTTTCCAAATTTCAAGTTTCTATCTCATCTGTAAGTGAGTAAACATTAATGTCAGTGAGTGAGTCAGCCATGCGGCTTTATAGTAGTGTAATTATAAACTTGATGGCATCAATACTCAAACGACTGTACCAACTGAGTGGCAGTCCCATGTTGGAGAAGATAGTGCCAACATTTGCGGATGTCACGTGGTCACTGCAACGAACCCTATTGTTGATCTCAGTTTTCTAGACCCGAATCATTACTTATTTATTAATTAAGCTGAGTACGACATTATTACGCAACTTAGCAAAATCTAACCTTCAATTGGTTGACAAATGAAAGGTTAAAGTTACAAGTAGTGAAAATGTAAAACATTTCATTGCATTTTATAATTGATATTAATAGTTACACATAGCCTGCTTTGGTGGGCGCATAGTCTAAGGCGTCACTCTCGAACTAGACTGGCCTGCCCTTGACAGCAAGATCAGGGTTAGAATCCTGGCTGAGTGTAATAAGGGGGTTTCCCCTAAATGGTTTTCCACTCCATCTCTCCACGCAAATGTGTGTACACTTCCTCTAATTTCAACCTTCCTCATCCCCAACTACCTATCGTAACTAGTACATAGGCGTATAACCTGAACAGGTAGTAAGAAGGGGTGTGGGAAGAAAGTTACACGGCTCATTTGGAGCAACTGAAATTATTGGTGCTCAGAGTTCATTGGTAGTGATCACCAAGCCCCAGAGTTTCATTGGTAGTGATCACCGAGCTCCCATACTTTCATTGGTAGTGATCACAGAACCCCCAGAGTTTCATTGGTAGTGATCACCGAACTCCCAGAGTTTCATTGGTAGTGATCACCGAGCCCACAGAGTTTCATTGGTAGTGATCACCAAGCCCCAGAGTTTCATTGGTAGTGATCACCAAACTCCCATAGTTTCATTGGTAGTGATCACCGAACTCCCATAGTTTCATTGATAGTGATCACCAAGCCCCAGAGTTTCATTGGTGGTGATCACCAAACTCCCAGAGTTTCATTGGTAGTGATCACCGAACTCCCATAGTTTCATTGATAGTGATCACCAAGCCCCAGAGTTTCATTGGTAGTGATCACCAAACTCCCAGAGTTTCATTGGTAGTGATCACCGAACTCCCATAGTTTCATTGGTAGTGATCACCGAGCTCCCATAGTTTCATTGATAGTGATCACCAAACTCCCAGAGTTTCATTGGTAGTGATCACCAAGCCCCCAGAGTTTCATTGGTAGTGATCACCGAACCCCTCATACCCCACCAAGTAAAGAGCAGAGTTCCTCACAAGGGGGGTGGTCATTGCCTGAAGCACTTGCTCTCGTCCACGGACAAGGCCAACTAGTACTAAATTTCAAGGCATTCCGGCCAATATCCGCTTGGATTGGTACCGAGACACTATCTATAGTGGGAGTATGGTGGGAAGACACTATCTATAGTGGGAGTATGGTGGGAAGACACTACCTATACTGGGAGTATGGTGGAAGACACTACCTATACTAGGAGTATGGTGGGAAGACACTATCTATACTGGGAGTATGGTGGAAAGACACTACCTATACTAGGAGTATGGTGGAAAGACACTATCTATACTAGGATTATGGTGGAAAGACACTACCTATACTAGGAGTATGGTGGAAAGACACTACCTATACTAGGAGTATGGTGGAAAGACACTATCTATACTAGGTGTATGGTGGGAAGACACTACCTATACTAGGAGTATGGTGGAAAGACACTACCTATACTAGGAGTATGGTGGAAAGACACTACCTATACTAGGAGTATGGTGGAAAGACACTATCTATACTAGGAGTATGGTGGGAAGACACTACCTATACTAGGAGTATGGTGGAAAGACACTACCTATACTAGGTGTATGGTGGGAAGACACTACCTATACTAGGAGTATGGTGGAAAGACACTACCTATACTAGGAGTATGGTGGAAAGACACTACCTATACTAGGAGTATGGTGGAAAGACACTATCTATACTAGGTGTATGGTGGGAAGACACTACCTATACTAGGAGTATGGTGGAAAGACACTACCTATACTAGGAGTATGGTGGAAAGACACTACCTATACTAGGAGTATGGTGGAAAGACACTATCTATACTAGGATTATGGTGGAAAGACACTACCTATACTAGGAGTATGGTGGAAAGACACTATCTATACTAGGTGTATGGTGGGAAGACACTACCTATACTAGGAGTATGGTGGAAAGACACTACCTATACTAGGAGTATGGTGGAAAGACACTACCTATACTAGGAGTATGGTGGAAAGACACTATCTATACTAGGAGTATGGTGGAAAGACACTACCTATACTAGGAGTATGGTGGGAAGACACTACCTATACTAGGAGTATGGTGGAAAGACACTACCTATACTAGGAGTATGGTGGAAAGACACTACCTATACTAGGAGTATGGTGGAAAGACACTATCTAACTAGGATATGGTGGAAAGACACTACCTATACTAGGAGTATGGTGGAAAGACACTACCTATACTAGGAGTATGGTGGAAAGACACTATCTATACTAGGAGTATGGTGGAAAGACACTACCTATACTAGGAGTATGGTGGAAAGACACTACCTATACTAGGAGTATGGTGGAAAGACACATACTGACACTACCTATACTAGGAGTATGGTGGAAAGACACTACCTATACTAGGAGTATGGTGGAAAGACACTACCTATACTAGGAGTATGGTGGAAAGACACTACTATACTAGGAGTATGGTGGAAAGACACTACCTATACTAGGAGTATGGTGGGAAGACACTACCTATACTAGGAGTATGGTGGAAAGACACTACCTATACTAGGAGTATGGTGGAAAGACACTACTATACTAGGAGTATGGTGGAAAGACACTACCTATACTAGGAGTATGGTGGGAAGACACTACCTATACTAGGAGTATGGTGGAAGACACTACCTATAGTGGGAGTCTGGTGGGAAGACACTATCTATACTGGGAGTATGGTGGGAAGACACTATCTATAGTGGGAGTATGGTGGAAAGACACTACCTATACTAGGAGTATGGTGGAAATACACTACCTATACTAGGAGTATGGTGGAAATACACTACCTATACTAGGAGTATGGTGGAAAGACACTATCTATAGTGGGAGTATAGTTGGAAGAAACGAAACCACAAACATTTGCGGTCAACATTGATAACATTTTATTACATTATTATTGTTGTTTCAACTTATTGATAATAAAACTTATATCAAAAGTTAGCACTGCAGATCACATGACCTGACGTATGAATATATGAACATTGTTTTAAATGTCAAAAAGGTTTCTTCCTATCTGAAAAGAGTTCTCATTGATGTTTGGACGTAATAGATGTGACAAACATAATATAATTTTGTCAGTGGCACCACTTAACGCCTTAAACAACTTATTTCAATTAAATTGTTAAATATTCTAACTTTAATTCAAATGTATACATTATTAAAATTCAAGGATCCAAATTTGGACTCGAGAATCGAAATAAAATGTTGGATTCTGTTTCGAGAAATGTGTGTTCGAGCCATCTATTCTATAACTGCTGGTTTAGCACTTGGTGTGATATTGTTTATTAATGGTCTGTTCAGTATTAGACCTAATTGTGTCTTCTTTAACAACCCTGAGCCTTTGTTTAGTAACTACCGATAAACTTAAAGTTTTATCCACAAAAGTTTAAAGCCTTTGGAAGGAATGATGAAAAATTAATACAACTTTCATTTCGGAGGGGAAATTCATGATTGGGACAAAAGTCAATGTTTAAACAACGGAACCCTCCACTTGACCATCTAACAAGGAACCCTCCACTTGACCATCCAGCAGGAACCCTTCACTTGATCTTCCAACAAGGAACCCTCCACTTGACCATATGGTATATCACCTGATCGAGGCGCAGTCTAGGAGATGAGCTCGTAACCTGATCTCGTGGGTTTTTCTGTGTTCTCTCGAGATACTTCTGTGGGAGAAATACACACACATGGGGACACCCACCCGTCCGGCTCCAACTGCCAAAACACTCGGAACATCTGTCATCCTTTTAATTAAAAATAGTGATTAGCGTTAGTTCCGGCACGAGGTTCAGTTGTTGATTAGAGTCGCGTGCCGGCAAAACTGCCATCGTGGAGTTTTAGCGGAGAAAACTGCAGCTTAATATGGATCGTTATAACTTTTATGTCGACATATGTTAGTTAGTCCTCTGTTCCAGGAGACGCCTACTGTTCTAATGGCGGTCAAATTAGCAACAAGACTGTTTCTGATACCGACTGCGAGAGAACATACATATCTGCCTTTTACCTTTATGTTTCAACCAACGTCCAATGAGCTTGGGCCAGTCTGTGGAGGTGTTCCGCTCCGACACCCACAGTTCCTTCTTAACCTGAAACAACCTGGTACAAACCTACAACTCTGATACATTTTAATGATACAAACAATTTAGACAAACGGGAAGTAATATTATACATTTTATCATCCAACATGAACAATTTACAGACTAACTTAAACTCACTTTCAAACACAATCTTAATACTCGTTATTTTAATAGTCCGACACATTAGCTTAGTATGTACTGTGTCTTTCTACTTTAGGGTTCTGGGTTCGATTTCCGGCATGTTCAAAAAATGTATCATTGGTGAAATGTGGGTTTTCCCTTTCACAGTGATGAATTAACGGATGGGGGCTGGATGTTGTGTCTGTTGTAGACTTGAGTTAGTTTGTAGGTCGTGTGCAGATAGTATCAGTCGGTTCAGAAAGTTTATGTTAAATACCTCAAATAGATATAAAAAATGCAATTTTAGTGATAAAATATCTCCTTAAAAAACTGGTGTCGTGTCCCGACAAGTGTGGTCCGGGGGTTGAAGGAGGCTGAAAATGGCTGCCCTATAATAATAACAGGCTTCATTTAAAACGCTTTATTTGTTCACCGGACACAAAATAAATTGAGCATATTTTTAAAACCTAATATACCCATCATTCCCCCCCCCTCTCATGTGTTTGAAGCTAATGATCATCCCAAGAAATTATACGATGACGTCACTATGCACCTGCCATCAAAACGGATGCGATGATGAATGAGAACTGACAGAGAATGAAGAGGGTTTGATACAAAACAATTTTTACCGTCACACACACACGCACACACCACACGCACCAAACACGAGATTTATCCGTGGGGTTACTCCTTTAGTAGCTCGAGTGTAATTATTTAGTAATGAGCAACGTACAACCTGTTATTATGTAGTCGTTTAGAGGGAAACTTTTAAAATTTACTCAAATAGATTGCAGTCACTTCATTTTGAATTTAGAGTTCATATTATTTTAAAGGTGCAGGAGCGAACCGATTAAAATAATTCGTCACAATCTACAGTATCAACTATCGATATTTTTAAAAAAATTGGCACAAATTTAATCTATTATTTCTAGTTAAATTATTAATTTAAATATTTAAAAAAATATAATTCTAGACAAATTATAACTTGTTGAAAGGATAAGGAGGTTGAATTTTTTTTAGAAATGTGCAAGTATTCAGCTAGAAAGAGACAGAGAGTTTTGAGAATATCATATCTTTGAAAACCACTACAAGAATGCTCGGTTCGAATTATGATTTTCCATTCAAGTTAATTAGGACAGTAAGGCCTAAAGCTCGCGAGCGTCAATTTTAGGATAGTTAACGTGTACTTTTTAAAGGTGACTCACAGACTTACTAAAACTAGGACAATCCACGTTTTATAACAATAAAATCCCCAAACATTGAATGACTTGCTAACAGAATCCGAATTTACATCACAACAATAATTTTTAATATTTAGTCAAGATTTCGATTTCCTGCGGCAACTAAAGAATTAATGTAAACAAGATTCCAATTAAAGGGGGGAAAAAACCAGATTTGTCTTTATTTGAGATACAATTAATCAACGAACTCGAATCACACCTAATGATTTATCGATACTAAAAACACGAGTTATCGGTTCTGTGATGGCCAACATTATATTAAACACTTCTAGTTTGGTTCTGATTTAGTGGATGATAAAATATAATTATGTTACTACAGAGCAAAAACTGAGAAATTGCGACACACCCCGAATAAAATTATATTTTAAATTGATTGACGAGACATTATGCGTAGAGAAGATAAATTACAGACCTTTACAGTGGATGAAGTCGAGATTAATTAGTTATAAGTTATCCCCTGCCCATATTTATCTTTATTTTAGGTTAGTTGAGCATCAACCCGCCTAGGATGTGCAACATCTACTTGCATTCATTGAATAATATGACGTCATCAGCCTGGACTAACAACCAAACAATAATTTTAAATATGGCTACCATAATCTTTAGAGATAGTAGATACTGACCAGACCTATGAGAGGTTAGGAGGTAGTAGATACTGACCAGACCTATGAGAGGTTAGGAGGTAGTAGATACTGACCAGACCTATGAGAGGTTAGGAGGTAGTAGATACTGACCAGACCTATGAGAGGTTAGGAGGTAGTAGATACTGACCAGACCTATGAGAGGTTAGGAGGTAGTAGATACTGACCAGACCTATGAGAGGTTAGGAGGTAGTAGATACTGACCAGACCTATGAGAGGTTAGGAGGTAGTAGATACTGACCAGACCTATGAGAGGTTAGGAGGTAGTAGATACTGACCAGACCTATGAGAGGTTAGGAGGTAGTAGATACTGACCAGACCTATGAGAGGTTAGGAGGTAGTATATACTGACCAGACCTATGAGAGGTTAGGAGGTAGTAGATACTGACCAGACCTATGAGAGGTTAGGAGGTAGTAGATACTGACCAGACCTATGAGAGGTTAGGAGGTAGTAGATACTGACCAGACCTATGAGAGGTTAGGAGGTAGTAGATACTGACCAGACCTATGAGAGGTTAGGAGGTAGTAGATACTGACCAGACCTATGGTAATCACAGAGAACAACACAGCAGATACAGGAAATCACAGAGAGCAACACAGCAGATACAGGAAATCACAGAGAGCAACACAGCAGATACAGGGAATCACAGAGAGAAACACAGCAGATACAGGGAATCACAGAGAGCAACACAGCAGATACAGGGAATCACAGAGAGAAACACAGCAGTGCAGGGAATCACAGAGAGAAACACAGCAGATACAGGGAATCACAGAGAGAAACACAGCAGATACAGGGAATCACAGAGAGCAACACAGCAGTACAGGGAATCACAGAGAGAAACACAGCAGATACAGGGAATCACAGAGAGAAACACAGCAGATACAGGGAATCACAGAGAGCAACACAGCAGATACAGGGAATCACAGAGAGCAACACAGCAGATACAGGGAATCACAGAGAGAAACACAGCAGATACAGGGAATCACAGAGAGAAACACAGCAGATACAGGGAATCACAGAGAGAAACACAGCAGATACAGGGAATCACAGAGAGAAACACAGCAGATACAGGGAATCACAGAGAGAAACACAGCAGATACAGGGAATCACAGAGAGAAACACAGCAGATACAGGGAATCACAGAGAGAAACACAGCAGATACAGGGAATCACAGAGAGAAACACAGCAGTACAGGGAATCACAGAGAGAAACACAGCAGATACAGGGAATCACAGAGAGAAACACAGCAGTACAGGGAATCACAGAGAGCAACACAGCAGTACAGGGAATCACAGAGAGAAACACAGCAGTACAGGGAATCACTGTGGCCCGCTATCGGTAAACGCACCTCATAGCCGTCTCGGGATTGCAGGATTTTGAAACAATCCCTTCTCCCCTTTTCGCGTTATGTCCAGATCGCGCAGTAAGAACACGCGTTATAGGATAACTCCTCTGTTGGGTAGAGCCGCTCGAAATCCTGGAGAAGAATCCACTTGATAGCTGAGCTAGAAGATCATTCTAGATTCACGTGTGCGTTCTGACCTGGTGAATAACCCGCCACCTCCGTTTCTCCACGTGTGGAGGTAATCAATCATGCCTATATGGACAAGGGCGCCAACAACTTACTTTTAGTCGTCTTCTGTCAATAAGCGCAGTCAGTGGGGAATTTAAGTTATCTCTGTAGAAGTCAAATTTATGATGTACTGCTGTGGGCCGGGGGATATTATTTATTTATATTCTTTAAACCTTCAGATGTGTTATCTTATTTGTCTTGTAAAAACCAGCAGCTGGTTCCCGCATTGATCTACTCTCGGATAAAGTCCTATATTCATATTTATTTATTAGAGGTATTTAACTTGCACTTTCTCAACCTACTCATTATATCAGCACACGAAAATTCTATGAGAAAGAGCGAAATGACCTACCAATTTTGCAGGGAAAGGTATTTTCACATACCTTCCAGGTTTATTTACAAGCCATAATAATAAACATGGGACCGATGCGTTTACTTCCACTCCGAAGGAAGTTGTGTTACGGATTTTTATCGCTCAAGAAAAATCTTCGACCCCGGCTGGGTTTGAACCCAATAACATCGGGTCCTGAACTTTACCCCAAGACCATCAAGGTCGACTATTATAATTCCGAAAGAAAAGTTACTAGATATATTCTAAGATATTCATACGTCAATTCGTGTGACCCGCAGCTGTTACTTTTGATAGCTATTATCAATACATTGCATGTAAAATAACAATAGTAAAAGAGTAAAATGGCCTCAAGAATTAAATTTGTATTTTATAGAAGGCCTTTCTTATGATAATTGGACTATACTGCGATTTGTATCGAACAAAAAGGACAGATGTTTTTAAACATATTTAGAACTACATTATTTTACCGATCATTTTATGGAGCGCAATATTTTCGATTCTCCACGTCTTACTGATCGTCTTGGCGGGGATCTTCTTTAGTTTGGTTTAATGGAGACGCAAAGGGCAGGGTTCGAATCCCGACTGGCTGTATTAAGGTGTTCTCCTCCAAATAGTTCATCACTCAGCTTCAGCGTGGAGAGAGAACGGGAAAACACAGGGAATAAATCACATGTCCTGACCTCCCCCTTATCGGAAGTAAAGAATATTGCGATAGTGTCGCCTTAGACCATGCGGGCACCGATGCGGATCATTATTTAACCTATTTTTTTTGCCGTCACTAACAAGCTCGCAATCAAAAGTTATTTAAACAGGACCTTCAGTCCGATCGTTAAAGTTAAACAGCTCATTGAAGAGGAAAGCATTGTTCAGAATTGTTCTAATTTGTTTACGTTAGTGGAGCAACGCCCCCTTCTCCAAGATGGATGATACCTGTGGTTACCTTGGTTACTGTGGTTATAACAAAGGCTGTGACTGAGTAACAAGTCTCACCTAACGTCCAGGCGCAGATCAGCAGAAACCAGTGTTGCCAACACCTTATAGTTCTAACACAACAATCAAATAACTTTGTTTCAATAATTTGGTCAGTGTAAGAGGTTTGTAACGAAACTATGAATACTGTTTGTTAGATTAGTAATTTATACTTTCCGTTTCCCCGCGTCTTACTACCCATTCGGGCTATACACATACAATTATTACGCTCATGGAATAAGATTGAGGACATTTAAATTTAGTAGGAAATGTATCCGCATGAGAGTGAAAAGCCATTTAAGGAAAACCATCCTCAGTAGATCTGACCGGGATTCGAAACCCTATCTCCTCGTCATCATTAGTACAGTTTAACAGGAGAATGACGCATCAGACCATGCGACCACCAATGCATGTTTAACACATTAATTTAACACAAGCGTTATTTATTAATAGAGGTTAGGAATGAGCAGGGTACCGTATTTAGAATAATTGTATCCACATTAGCGTAGAACGAGCATAGAAAAAGCACAGCGTTAAATATACGTGTTACCACCCTTCCTGGGTATCTGCATATTCACACTAACGGAGTAAGTATGAGGAAGGTAGAATATATAGAAAATATGTTCTTATTTTTAAGGTTGGTATCATCGGAATGAGACAAATACCAGTAGTATCTGTTTATTTTCTAGATAAATCGACCCCCCCCCCCCCACCGGAGCCGTTTCGAGATATTGGTTCGAGATGATCGAATCTTTTGTTTGTCTTGGTCACCAAGGCCATTCCATTGTTGGTCAAGACAGCCGTTGGGAAAGAGGGTCTTGTCACAAGTGTGACAACTAAAGAGGGTTTTGTCACAAGTGTGACAACCAAACAGGTCACTTTTAATAGAATAATACCAACATGACCGCAACAAAATGAAAGAAAAGATTGTAATTTAAAAAAATTATCAAAGAATCTCTTACACTTTGTTGCTTTATTTACAATTATTTTCATACACTTATTTGGAAAGTCGGACTAGGAGTGTAAAATTAAATATTACTAGTGCTATAAACAATTCGCTACTAGGTCTAAAGGGGGGAAATGTTTGTTTATAATAAGTTATATTATATTATCTTAAACTTTACAAGTTAATGTTTAAAACGTTATATTTGTTTAGAAGCTTTATCTCAAGTGTAAAGTGTAACATAAATAGCATATATTTGATTTTAGTGAATTTAATAATTGCTAAGTAATATTAAAATATATGAACGTTTTCCCTTTTTAATTATCATTTCCGAATAGTTCCAAGGTAGTGAATTCTAATTAATACAATTTAAAGAACTTATTAGTCGAATAATTTAATTTTGCCAAACAACTCTAGTCTTACTTTTAGATCAACTGGTCACTCGTACTTATAGAAGGGCCCTGGGTTTGATTTCAGTCACAGTCAATAAATATATGGATGGCGAGATTGAGATGTTCCCTCTTGATGAATCAACGTCCTGGGGTCTGGGTGTAGCGTCTGTTCTCAAGTTAAATTCACTTTTAAAACGTATACTGATATTTTCAGCTGGGTCAGAAAGTTCACGCGCTATGTGGTCTACCGCGTCTTACTACCCATCCAGGTTAGTTACCTTAAATAGGGTAAGAATGAAGAAAACATTCCCGCATTTGTGTGGAGACAAAGGGAGAAAACATTTAGGACCAAACATCCCTTGTACACCCGGTATGGCCCTCCCTATAATAGTGGGGCTTGAAATACCGACAGGGCTCACTAACGGGGTTCCCCCCACACCGTCACGCAAATTGGGGTACAATTCTAACCTCCTCGTTCCTGCTACACTCTACATGCGTAGCTGCAACAGGTAGGAAGACGTGGTGAGAACCAAAGACTATTAGGATCCCTCACTAAGAGTTAACAACTTGACAGAAAGTATTTCCCCCGTCTAGGCTGCCTGTACCGTACAAATTACATCTATCCCTCTTCCTCTTGTACATACACACAACGCTTACGTTCAATAATTTCAACTAATGGTCTCACTTGTAGACAAGCTGCAAATAATACATTAAAATAAAAAATACATCTTTTGATATCAACTTCTATTTATTAATTGCTCAACAATTTTCTGATGCTATACAAATTATTTTATACGTATGGAAAATTCATTGAGTAAAAGTTAAACACACTCATAAATTCTATCTGGACTTTCCCTCAGTTACTTGGCAGGCGATGACGTGTCCTGGAATTTAATGACAACTTTTTATCTTTATTTAAATTTTGTCACCAAATGCCGCTATGCTCGTGACAGATGTTCAACAACTGTTGAGATTAACATGGGCGGAAAACTAAACTCTATGTTTCTATAGAAGAAATATTTGATTTATTTTGGCAACAAAAACTATTTATGCTATAAAAACTGCTAAATTAATGCACTAAACTCGCGCTCACTAGCACAGATAACTACTAGATTAGGTTGGTAATACATCTCAAACCAAGCGTGACAACGTGCTGACATTTCATGTATTACACTTTATAAAACAATGGAATTGAGACTAATGACTTCTTTTAAACACATTTTTAAAAAATGGCCAAATATTAATATAACTATTTTAAAATAAAAAAACCAATAAGCTGATGCCAATTTTACTGTTGTCAAATGGATATTGCAGAAAACAGCACTTGAATAGATTTGGAGTATAAATGTATATTTAGTACCCCGGATAATTAACCGTGAGATGAGCTCTTACTCGTACGAGAGAGACAGAGATCGTGGAGTAATTAATGGAAAGGAGGAAAACATCCCTGTGGACTCGACCGGAATTAAAACCCTGTCACCCGAATCGGAGAGGAGCTGATATATGAGAATTTGTAACGGTCACAAAAAAACCACCGCGCATGTTTAAGTAGTTTCGCAATACGTAACTAAACTTGTTTATCACGTAACCAAAGTGTTTCTACCAAAAACAGTGACGGGAACTAATATACACTCTCGCAAGCGTTGACTCATTCATCTGATTGGCGCCGCCATTAATATTACTGGAGGTGCGCGCGCGCCTGTCGCCCTCCAGTGTTGCCAACTTAGATCTGAAGGTTAAAATAATAAAATAACGGCTAGTGGGGTTTGAATCAAACTATAGATTCTATTCCAGCGTGAAATAAATATTTTGCTTGAGAGTTTATTGTAAATTTTGTTTAGTTAAAATTAATTAGTTAGGGGTGAAGTAATAATTGGAAATTTAGTTTTGTATTCGTACAAGTGGGCTCTAATAGTATTTTCTGAAATACAGAGTATTCTCTCTCTTAATCGATTGAAGTTTTCAGAATTCTTATTTTCAACAATGTTTGTCTTTCGTCATTGATTTTGAAAAGTCAAACTATTTTGAGGCTGTATTGACTTCAATCACATAAAATAGACACTTTTATTCTTATTTTAATTTTTTCAAAACAAAATCTATCTTTATTTAGTTCTAATGTGGCGGGAAATTCTATAATTCTCATAACTTCTGTCGGGAGTTTGGCAACACTGCGCGCCCTCATCTCGCACACACTCACACATGATATCTCCACATCGCATCTCCACGATCCAACCAAACGCCACAAGGACTCCTGGTTTCAATTAGCCAGACTTGCGCCGGTCTACACCCAGACATAATTATTCCACATTGCTCTTTCCGGGTGCTGCCTTTCAATTGTTTATTTTTTCCCTTCTCCCTCTCTATGACGCGGAATGTGACGAGGAAATATATTCCTGACTCGACGTGGTTTTTATTAGTACGTTTAACACCAAGGTTACTAATGGATTAATCAAAGGGCGTGAGGTAAGGTGAAATCGACAGACGGGGGAATGTCTTGGATGGATGTGGACAATTGCAAGGAATGAAGTAATATCGAAACAGGTGAAGATGGAAGTATATAAAAGTGTGTTAACACCAACATTGTTTTATCGGTGTGAATCGTGGGTTTGTCAGGAGAAACACAAGAGTAAGATGAATGTGGTTGTAATGAGATATATAATAAATGTATGTGGAAAAACTCGTGTGGACAGTCAGAGATGAATGGGTGCTGAAGGAGAGCGGTTTGAAAGGGAATCCAATGGGTCAATGTGAAAGAAGTGTCTTACGTTGGTGTGGACATCTTGAGAGAATGAGTGTGGATCGAGTGACGAAGCTAATATATGAAGGTAGATTGAATGGATGAAAAGGAAAGGGTAGACCATGTAATACGTAGTTAAATGTGATGTTGTAGACAAATGTGGGAAAAAGAGAAATATTAAGAGTTTTAAGAATAAAAGAACATGTATGACTCGGTGTGTGGATGTTGAAAGGAGTATGCAAGAATAGGGAAGTGTGGAGAAAGTTAGTGAGGATGGATTAAGTACGGAGCTGGTTTTTTTAAAGTTATATGCACAGTTTCTTGCCTACCTCGCAAGGGAACGGTGTGATTAGGTATGTTTGGTATGGTATGAAAATATTAAACATATCAGGTGTGCGCGGGGAGATGGACATTTCCCACAGTGGCGGCTTGGGGCATAGCAAGTATGTGAAGAGACTGGGCTGGGAAGCCTGTTATTTGAAAACCCGAAACTCATGTTAACACAGCGCGGGAGAAAAATATTACAACTATATTTACTTTCTTAGTCCGTTTAGTTGGTGATATAAAGATAAATGAAACATTAATCATAAGGAGCTATTATTGGAAGCTTTTGATAGTATTTATATGGGTTTTATATTTAATAAATTAATTAAGAAAGTGAATGTTGGTGGTAGAAATTGGGATTACCATAAAAATAAGGGCTTAGAACTATTGGATATAGGCCCTATCTATGCACTGAGCCATTAAAAGGGATGTTGAAAGAAGAGTGGAGGGACGGGGAAGAAGTACTTAAACCAACATTAACATGATTTTAATTATATTATTGGTGATCTGTTGGGAATAAAATACAAACAAATAATGGCAATTGAAGATAAATAGTTCAGATCATTAAATCCCAGGGGAAGGTTAACTTATGTATTCATAAGCCAAGAAACACTTTTTTTCCTTTTTTTACCCACCGATATAACTCCACCACCGCTACTCTCGCAATAAACTAGACTGTCTATGACGGGGAGAACAGGGTTCGATCCTGGTCTGGTGCACTGTGGGTACATTTTCCTATATCAGTGCTAGAGCTGTGTGTTTAATATTAGGCGTACTATTCTAAGTAAAGTTACTTTGTAAGTTGTGTTGATACGGTGTGTAGGTACCATGTGCATGTTAAATACTACAGGATAAACACACACAGCTCACAGAACATGTCATATAACGGCCGCAGAACGTTACAAACAGGCCGTTACAAACACCTCACGGTCAGTTAGCAGGTTTTTATTATTAGCTAATTGAATGTACCCTTTAGTTCTCATCATTAATTACTTGGGTGCATTGCTTAATTATAATCATTAGCTAATTATCTGCACGTTCAGTTCTCATCACCTTATAACTGTATGCAAATAACATAATAAATTCAAAAAGAGATTTATTCAATGTTTTTAAATTGAATTTTAAAGTGTATTCACGTTTTAACCACCACCAAGGGCTTGTTTTGTGTCCTTGTAAACTTATGGTTGTTAATTATTCTCATCACTATTGTTCTAGCGAGACAGAGCTTTCATACGGACTAATGAAGTTAACAGAGACATGAGGGGGCCTTCCAGATAAATATACCTGAGGGATTGCGGTCCAATCCCCCCACTTACAGACACCGCCATATTTAGAGAACTACCTTAAAATATATTCTTATCACCTTTTGTTCTTAAATTATTTCACAATGTATTAAATTAGATAAAGCACCTATCAAGATTTTGGGTTCTATGGTTTGACGTTTATTTCTAGGGAGTTTCCTAAATAAAAATGTTACATTGATACATTTATAAAGTAAACAGTTTTTTTAAGAAACTCCGTGAATAAAGAAGTCAGTTCACTCGATGGATAAGGTTTAAATGTGGCCACAATTGCGTTATGTACTATACTTTCCTTAAAAGCATTCCCAGGTTTCCACGCCGGTCTAATTTGTAATAAAATCTAAAGTAGATTACGGACTATTTAAAGCTATGTTTCACACATAATTTAATAAATAGCTATAATTTGTCTCGACTACAGTTTGTAAAAGAGATGTCACGCCGGAGTTACTATCATTTTAACAAATTGTTTCGGGACATTGAACTCCTTGACAAATGAAACAGCTGTCGCCCGAACACTTTATATATTTCATCAGTACGTTTTATCAGTAGAGTTGTAGTCTGATGACTTAGAACTACAAACCACACATGGAAAACCCCCTCCCTGGCTTTGTGGTCACATGGTCTAATGCGTCACTCTCACGTTGGACTGGGCTGCTGGTGACGGGGAGGTCGGGGTTTGAATCCTGGTTGGGTGTACTGAGGGTGGAATTTATTTCCACTATACCTCAACGCAAATGAAGGTGTATTTATTATAATTCAACCTTCCTCAACACTATGCGGTGCACATGTGGAAAACCACCCCCCAGATTAAAAACAACTCCACAGGCAAGCAATTATAATGCGAGCCTGACAGTTTAAACCACGTAACCACCGATGCAGGTAAGATATTAATATAAATGTTCAAAACTATGTCTGCTCTACGTAGTTCATTAAGATACTGAGTAACTTTGTTGATTTAAAAAAAAAGTTTTTCTACCCGTTCGGGGTGTTCGCATATCCACACTAATGGGGTAGGAATGAGGAGGGTGGAGTTTAAATGAAATGTACCTTCATTGGTTGAACCTTCAAGCCTGATTTCAGCAAGAGACTCACAAACTTGTCCTAGATATGAGGAAGAAACTGGTGAAGTGTTAGATTGGAGCTGAAACACGGACCCTGAGGAAAGAGGATGATAAATATTGGGGGAGGCTTGAGATGTGATGATGGAGGAGGAGGATTGAGAGAATAAAGGGAACTGATGAAGAACCTCTAAAAAGACTAAATGAAAAGATAACTAGCATGCAGGTGAATCCATAAAGAAAGGCCAACTGTGTGGGCCATATCCTGAGACGAATTGTGATGTCGTAGAAGGTAGAGTGGAGGTGAAAATGGGGCCAGGAAGATCAAGAATGCAATTGATTGACGCCTTAGACCACGTGAACTCCGATACGAGCATCGCTTTTGTTGAAGAAAGTGTGTGAAGGGTCCTTGTCACGTCCTTGCTGACGTCTCTCATGACTTATGGGTGCTCCATTGGGAGAGGGCGGGACTAGTAGAACTGGAGTAAACACACCTGAGGCATGTAAGGAGGGAGGGAGGGGGTACACGCTCCCACGGAACGATGGAATCACAGACAAGTCTCCCAGAATGTTTATATTTAGATGCGGCTCGTGGGTTGTTACACAGATTGTACCAGTGAATTATTGTCTTCTCGCAACAAACTGGCCCTTTAGTAACAAAAACAAAACAATTCACTAAACTATTTGTATGCGGTTGGTCGAGTAGGATGATGAGGGGGAAATAACAGTCTACTAACATGATATTATACATCCTTGCTTGCCCTGGTTAGGAACTATTTGCTTATACAATTATGGTGCACTATAATGAACCATCGATGTATTGGGTACAACATAGGCCTTATCGCTGAAACTAGAGAGGTACCAGCAATTCCAGAAACCAAAGTCTTTATCAATGGAAAACACAACATTAATTTACTTTCAATAACGATAGTGAATTAATTTTTCTAAAAGGAACAGTCGTGATGCGTCAAAGGAGGAAGATACGTCTGAAGGCGAAGCACGTATTTACGTCTCATCCTGAAGTGTTAAATACAGCGTAGTTCTTGTTTGAAAGAGTAAATCCGCTCAGTGCATGACGGGGCGTGGGAATATGACGTCGGTGCTATTGAGATTGTAAGACCTCCCACACTTTCACACGAACAAGTTACTTTTAAATGGTGTTTTTATTTGTTTTTCTGTTGTTACTATTTCTGGGTGGTAAAGAGACGGGAAACGAGGGGTGTAATCGACCTTTGTATGGTTTTAGTTGAGTTGGAAGACCTTCTATAGATACAAGATACTCTTTTTCGTTTCAAATAAAGCCTAAAATAATTTATTGCGGCCTATTTGTGATTGGGATTTTCAAGTTACCCAGTTAATGTAGCTTGTGCTAAAGTCTCGTTTCTAGTTTTTTCCTCTGTCAGTCTTAAAATTATTTAATAATTACTTATTATTATTAGCACCGCGTCTTACTACCCATTTGAGTTGTACGCACTTACGCTAATGTGTAATTGTAAGGTGCTTGTGAGATGAAATGGAGGACCTACAGTTTAACGTGTGATCCGAACCACGGTGGAGGTACACATTCAAAAGTTGTGATTAATACACTTCTCGTCAGAGGTGAAGGAAGGGTTTGGCAATCAGTACTTGTACTTAAGTACTTAATTGGTATATTATCTGCTTCATCTTTCACTTATGTTTAATTATTTATTTATATATATACAATTATACATATTCATTATATGTGTATAATTATATGTACACATATACTATATTTGTATACATACGTACACTATATGTATTAAATATGTATGTATATATAAGTAATTACATATATAATACATTATAATAACATATATATGTCTAAACAAATAAATATTATTTATATGTGTATATTATATATCTATCAAATCTGATTGTTGGGGTCAAAATTGATTTTAAATCTTCAGTTTACTTAGAATGTTTGTACACATCTTCTAGCCAATATAAATGAATCTCTCTTTAATTACCGTGTTAGCCTAACACTAATTACTCCTAATAAATAGCAACGTATAAATACTGTTTTAAAGACACATGGGAGGATAATATGGTTGATAAAATCTATTTCATGAGAGTTTCTGTTGTTAATTTTATTTTGTTAACAATTATTAAAACATGGAGTACCTTTGTTTATTCCAAGTGAGTCTGAGATTAGTTGAATTCTTTGCACCGCTTCTTACAAACCATCCAGATAGTCTTCATTTCATAACACCTCTAGAGTAAGGATGGAGAAGGTAGAATTTATAGGAAAGGTTTGTCCATTGAAAGGAGGTGAATGTTCGTATCGCCAGTCTTGGAAACTCTCCGGCTCATAGACGTTACAACGAACTTGTGAACGTGAGCTGTTTAGAGTGACATCACTTGGACAGCTCATAGACGTTACAACGAACTTGTGAACGTGAGCTGTTTAAAGTGACATCACTTGGACAGCTCATAGACGTTACAACAACGAACTTGTTGAACGTGAGCTGTTTAAAGTGACATCACTTGGACAGCTCATAGACGTTACAACGAACTTGTTGAACGTGAGCTGTTTAAAGTGACATCACTTGGACAGCTCATAGACGTTACAACGAACTTGTTGAACGTGAGCTGTTTAAAGTGACATCACTTGTACAGCTCATAGACGTTACAACGAACTTGTTGAACGTGAGGTGTTTAAAGTGACATCACTTGGACAGCTCATAGACGTTACAACGAACTTGTGAACGTGAGCTGTTTAGAGTGACATCACTTGGAAGTCAGGAGGGGTTGTTATCACTGAGGACTGCAACTAACGGTCTCCACTTCCCCGAGGACTACAACTAATGGTCTCTAGTGCCCTGATGACTGCAACTAACGGTCTCTAGTGCCCTGATGACTGCAACTAACGGTCTCTAGTGCCCTGAGGACTGCAACTAACGGTCTCTAGTGCCCTGAGGACTGCAACTAACGGTCTCTAGTGCCCTGAGGACTACAACTAATGGTCTCTAGTGCCCTGATGACTGCAACTAACGGTCTCTAGTGCCCTGAGGACTGCAACTAACGGTCTCTAGTGCCCTGAGGACTGCAACTAACGGTCTCCAGTTCCCCGAGGACTGCAACTAACAATCTCCAGTGCCCTGAGGACTGCAACTAACGGTCTCCAGTTCCCCGAGGACTACAACTAACGGTCTCCAGTGCCCTGAGGACTACAACTAACGGTCTCCAGTGCCCCGAGGACTACAACTAACGGTCTCCAGTTCCCCGAGGACTACAAATAACGGTCTCCAGTGCCCCGAGGACTACAACTAACGGTCTCCAGTGCCCTGAGGACTGCAACTAACGGTCTCCAGTTCCTAGAGGACTGAACGTTGCTCAATAAGAGAACTGTAGCTCTAATAAGGCCATGCATCTGTTGTCTCCTTGTCTGTGGACACGGGCTATACATTGTCTTCATATTTAAGGTAGGGATGAGGAGGAGGTTTTAGAGAAAATGCAGCTGAATTAGCGTGGTGGGGCACATTTTATCTCATGTGCTAAACAACCCCTAGTATATTCGAACCTTGACCTCCCCGTCTGCTGCATTCTGGACGATAGTGGTCCTGACCCTTTAGACCGTGTGACCACTGGTTGACCTCATTCCTCTATCTCGATCATTAAAATCAGTCATAGTCGCTTGAACCGTTCCTCCAACATGTGACAAACATCTCGACAGAGAGAAGGGGAGTAAGGAAGTCACCGAGCATGTCTGGCGGT